>OZ024840.1:2787021-3387021 GCA_964017145.1 Agrocybe praecox
ACAACCTGAAGTCTTTTTTAAAACCTGAACACCATGAATGTTTCTGGTGTCAAAGTCTTTGACCGCAATAATTCATGCTTGCTTCATCGTAATAAACCGTCTGTACAATCTATTTTGCGTCTGACATTACATACCCTCACCACGACGACCGTACTAAAATGTGTATTTCTGGCCTGACATGGTCTGTCATGACCGTGGGATTCCTTTTCTTCCTCCCTCCATCATGTCCACCACAATAGTTCCCCTTGCTTCGTCTTCAAATGGTCGCGTATCTGGTAAATCATGGAAGGAGAGAAAATCTGCCACTGGGTATGTCTCATAGTTACTTTACATAAAATCTTTGTCACCTACCCCCGCAGACGCTCCTACATCCAGCCAGGCGTAAAAGCCAAGAGTTGGGAAGATCGCATGCAAAAAACACAGAAGGCCCTTGCAATTAAAAAGCTCGAAAACGAGCTGAAAGAGGAAAAACAGGCCGAGCTCCAACGGTATGCACTTTTCCTAAATCGCTTCCACCAAGGCTTATGTGTCTGTTTAGTCGTCGAGAGATCACCATGGAGCGCAAAAAAGCAGCAGAAGAAAAGAGGCGGTTGGAAGAAGCAAAAGCACAGGTACGTAGTAATAGTCTAGTTTCGTATGTAAACTTTCGCCTTATTTGATCCTTTCCAGATGGGTGCCAAAAAAGCTGCCCGATTACGTCGCAAAGCAGGACGGACGAAGAAGATTAATCACTGATAGATGCCTACCACCATGTATTTCTTCTTGTTCAATCTTTGTCGGCTTGCTTTATTCTTCCGTGGTGTAAGATGATTAGAGGGTATACTGTATACAAAATAATTATAGAATCATAAAGTCCATGAAATATCCGCTTCTCCTTCTGAAACGAATGGCTTGTCTAAACCAGAGACCACAGTTTCACACAATGGGCAACAACTGGACAAGAGATCGTCTAATTCGGCCTTCATTGCCTCCCTTTTCTTGTGATCTGAATTCTTTTCGTCTCGCGTAGGCTGAGTGTTACCCCCAATGCCTGGCAACCAATTTGGCGCAGATACTAATGTGGCAAGGGCGTCTGGCACAATTAGATCCCTAAGCTTGTCCCCAGCTGAAATAACACTTCGTCCTAGAACATTGGCAGCCTTAGCTCCGTTTTGCAAGGGGTTGACAATGGGGCCAAAATTGGCAGACAGAAGTGTGCGTTGCGTCGCTGGCTGTCTCCCATTCGAAGGGTTGGATATGACGACCGACGGTTTAGAGACGTTCCCTCTTGCCTTGGAAACATCTTTCATCAGTTCAGTCTGCAAAGCAACAAGTCTACGAAGTGAGTGGGACGGTAGATACTCCTTTACCTGTAAATCAATGTTAATTGTATGCTATCGGTCATACGAACGTAAGGGCTCACCAAGCCAATCAAACAGTCTGCATGGAAAGTATGATGGCAGGGGAAGACGTAAAATTGTCTAGTGAAAAGTAATGCCGAACATTTCGAACACTGTTCGTTCGCATCAATGGTGATGAATCGGTTTTTCAGAGCAACAATATCCTGCTTTATGGATTCTGCTGTCTGTGTAGCTTCATCCATCTCGCCTTTGAGTGTGTCGATTTGAGCAGAGTACCCTTCCAATGCATGTGCGATTTCTTCTTTGAAATCATCAATAACAACGAAGTCGGGGAAGAAAGGAAGAATATCTTCGATCTTGAGTAAATCGGCATTTTCCAAGAAACGCATGGCTCTGGGAGTCATGAGCAATGTGTTGGTATGAGAAAATTTGTGAATACATACGACTTGATATCCTTTTTGTCTTGAACGACATAACGTGCAATTTTGAGCCACAATTTCTTCCGTAGCGAATGATCATCCTCTGGCATATCGGCATTAATTTTGGCCAGTTCAAGATCTCCTTTCTCGAGAGCGAGATCGACACTATTCTCCCAAAGACCCATCTTGGAATATATATGGACACACGGTTGTGTTCTTCCAGCAAACTTGCATATTCTGAGAGCATAGTCGAGATCGTAATAAGGTTTTCCAGTAATCGGATTGGTTGGAGCAGTTGAAAGGAAACGAAGAAGTGGCCCTTCGTCAGAGTTATATGACGGCGAAGCAGATGGAGACGGAGAAACGTAGAAGGTGATGAGGAGGTTGTGAATAGTAGGGGAAGTATTGTGTTGCTCAAAGATAACATTGTTCAAATAGCGGATCGCTTGATTGGGTGACAGTGGGTCTGGCGCCGAGTGTTGCAGTTGGAGTAAAGATGGTATTAGTCGAAGAGGATCTAATAACGGTTGACGGAGCCATGCATCGACGGTGTCCTTGGGAGCTTGATGCATCAGAACAGGACCAAATCGATAATATAGTTCAAGGTTTGACTACATGGAAGATGAATAAGCGATCCATTCATACACAAAGCCATGATTGAAATACCTGACGGCTGATAACTTCGATTGCTTTTAGCCATTCTTCGGCTAAAACCCAATGTTCGACCACTCGTTCAAAATCGCCAACGCAATTGGCATAGAATAGATATATGTCAGTCCTTCCATGGCCCTGTATGAGGCCATACACCGTATCTTTGTCTAAGTTGCCCTATTCAAATTAAGTCGGTGGATATATCAACATGATGATTAAAAAGCATACTTTGTAAGTCTCGAGGAAATGACGAAGGTCGTCCTCGACGATTGATTTCTCGGCCTGTAAGTTATCCATATCCTGTGATATAGATTCTGAAGCAACAATATCATCCAATTCATTGCATTTACTCAAATAGAATTCAACAAGCCAAGTAGCGAGCATCATTCGTTGGGTAAGATCCTGTAAATTGTCGTCAGGACAACAGCTCCCGTACGGAAGGTTAAAAAGGACGTTGCGTACCGTTTTCCTTGTCCGCTCTAGCCTAGATATCAGATAGGAGCGTAGAGAATCTCTTTCTCCGACATCTAGGAATTTCAAGGCAACTTCTTCAAAAGTCGCTGAGCAATGGGCAAACGATTGAGCAGCTTGGAAATACTGGGCATTCTCGAAGAAACTATTTGCTTGGGCGAGTAAAATCTGATCGCGTTGATGGGCAGTCTTTAAGAAACGTGTTATCAATGAGAAACAATGTTTTCGATCATTGCTAACCGACCTTAGCATAGCGGAGGGCGACATCGAACTGTCCTTTCTTCAGGTATATCTTCCACACGTCACGGTCTTCGTTTCCCACCACAACCTCGAATAATGACTGATCTGAGAAAATCCAGTACGTTCTTCGCACAGGATCCGCTGCGAGTCCAAGAATTGTTTCTTTTGCTTTCTGATTTCAGTCAGACTTTTATTTGAATCCATGAATCACCCAAAGTAAACTTACCAAAGGGAATTTTTCTTCGTACGTGAGATTATCATCGAGATTACAAACTCCTACCACACGATCTGTGTAAAGAAGAAGGAAATGAAACTCCGTCAAAGCCATGGATAATGGAATTTCTGAAGGGTCTACACTCGATATCTGGGGATATGGAAGGAGTGCAGCATTGTCGATGTGGTCTTCTGAATAAGAATCAAGATTTAGAGAGCCGTGATATATACCAGCGCCTGACTAAAATTTAACATCATGTCCAAGATTCATTATGAGCCAACGCGTACCAGTCAACCATGCCATTCTTTGTGGGACAGACGTTGCTTGGGCTGGATTGGGAGTGTAATAGTGAAGCTCAGAATGTTCCAGGTTTCCTGGAAGTTCCAGTATTTCTGGAGGTAGGATGATGAGAGCAAGTGTCTGAGCAGGCAGCGAGATCACATACTGGGTGCAGTGACGCGACATGCTTCGAATAACCCCGAGAATACTTTCCCCGCGTCCTCTGACTTCTTATCTATGGCGCCTGCAAATTGGTAGATACGCGTAGGAGTAGTAGCAGCAACGAGAGCAGATTTCGGATCAGAGGGTGTGATGTAGTCGAACCTGAGGCCAGTTATAGGATGGCGTTCTGGGAGTGAAAAAACAGGGTGCAGGTAGCGTTCAACAGATTTGAAGAAGTCTTCTTCCGCGTCCAGGACAGCTTCGTATATGACGCCGTTCCGTGCACCAATGAGAAATTCTCGAGTTGAAGTAGAATGAGTCGAAGAAAGAAGGACCGTCTTGTTCCATGCAACGCTTTCAATGACCATCTTGAAACCCTTCAGTTGTCTGGGTTTTTTCCACGACTTATACAAATACCAATTCTCTCCTTGTACAGAGGTTATAATAATGTGCTTCCCAGAGGGATCCATGTAAAGCTTGTATATCGACATATCGGTTGGCTTTCTCGGTATTGGTACTTTGACTATTTGCTCTGCATGCGAAAGCTCGATCAAAACTATGGTGTTGTTACTCAGTCCCATAGCCAGCATGTCCGAGCTGACAACAAAGGAGCACAGGGGGGCGGGAAAGGCATACTGAACACGACCAAGTTCAAATATCGGTGCGGTTGGAAGATTCGTTTCCAGGACGGCCTCCTATTCATCACAATAAATTAGATATAACATTCAATTAAAAGGAGCTCACTGATCCATCATTGTTCTCTGCATTTGCATCTTCCTTGTCGAATGGAGATTGTTCGAATCCTTCGTAAGCTATGCGAGGGAGTACCGTTGAAGAATCGGTCTGCTTGCCAGTATCATGGACAGCATGCTCGACATCTATAAGAAGCAATATGAGCACCACATACATAGTCATAAGAACGAGAGGAAGTACAGTCGTCAAACATGATAGCTTCAACGCTACCGAAGACCTGACGGCGAGAGGTGCTGCGAACGATGCGCAGTGACACACTTGTCGCGTCCTCCTTAGTCTCATGTGATCAGGTTAAGTTCCCGCCCCGGTGAAGCCGGTGCTTTAAAATTAGTCTCAAGAGTTGCCCCAATCTTGATTTGCCACCATTAATTACAGGGTGCTACATTTACTTACTGCATATATTCAAGCTTGTGCGGTGTACTACGGGAACCGAGAGAATGGGTCATTCCATTTGCGTTGTTCTTTGTTTATCCGTCCTCACTTATTTGACGGATGTTTTGATCGCGCTCTTCCTCATTCTTTCTTCCCATCATGACTGAAGTACGTCCTATGCCTCGTTTATTTGTCGTCAGACACGGTCAGTTAGATGAATATCATGACTATATAAACCTCACATACGATATTTATCAGGCGAAACTGAATGGTCAATGAACGGGCAAGTGATAACAATTCTGGAGAATTTAAAGTAAAAATATCATGGATCTCACTGTCTGCAACAACTATAGGAGACATGTATGTAAATGACAGTCAAAGCTTGCGATCTGTAAAGATCTGACCATCGATCGCGTAGACCGGCTTATCTGATATTCCACTCACGGCAAGAGGGAAAGAACAAGTCAGAGATGCAGCTCCTCAATTTGTAGGAGACGGGTGTATGTGTGAATGATTTTTTGATCATCGATAAATACCCTCAACCCGTGCGCAGTACTGGTTGACCCCAAAAATTTATGCACCGTTTTTGTCTCTCCTCGTCAACGCGCCCGCACAACATTCCAACTTCTGTTCGAGCATACGGGCACATTGCCCAACCATGTCTTTACAGAGGACGTCGCCGAATGGAACTATGGTCGGTCGCAAAACTTTTCGCTCATGTTAATGATGTATACTGGGTCACTTCAGGCGACTATGAGGGCCTTAAACCCGCCGAAATCAAGGCAATAAACCCTAACTGGAAAATCTGGAGTGACGGGTATTCTTTTTTGTATACATAGGAGTTTTCCAGATGATCATTTCTTTTTCAAAACCAGCTGCCCAGGAGGAGAATCTGTTCAGGATATGCAAGATCGAGTGGATTCAGTTATCAGGAAGGTGTGTGGTTATCTTTTTCTTTTGTAGTTGTCATATATATTATTGCAGGTTCGGGATTATCATCGACAATATAAGGAAGAGGGTATCAACACAAGAGACGTTCTTATTGTTGCACATGGTCATTTCAGCCGCGTCCTTATTTCACGATGGATCCAATTTCATCTTTGCCTTGGTAAGCACTTTTCAAAGCACTTTTCAAAGCCCTTTTGAGTAGTCTCCCTAATCACATATTCTATAAATTCATTGATAGGGACTCACTTCAATGTCGAACCAGGATCTGTGAGTGGCTTAAAAACTACAATTTCTTTGGATTTAATCTAAATATATCTTCAGCTCGCAATTCTGAGCTACAACCATAATTCTTTGGACGAACCAGCGCTCAACGCACTCAACATTGCCGCGAAATTAGAGTAAATTCAGAGAGCGCAATAGTGAAAAACTTTCAATTGTTCTATGTATCTTCACATATATTTGCCAACTGAGGACACACTTGATAAATCATCTATCGCCTAAACCATTAATATTTGTATTTCGGATAACGCGACGCGTTTGTTGACCGTTGTGTATAGATGGATCATGACGGCTTGGAATATCCATGCAGGGAAGTCCTTCCCACAGTCATTTTTATGTTACTGCCATTTACGCTACTATAAGTTCGAGCTTTCAAGGCTTCAAGTAACCTTTACTTCTCATCTTACGACTTGGTAATGTCCGACATTAATACGCCCACAGCTACGAATATCGGTGCATTGGATGAAAATGGCCTTATCTCCCAGAGTGATGCCACGACTGATGCCGAACACAAGGACACAGGTTAGCCCGGGCCACCCATTTGTTACTCTTGTCCACATCATAAAACCTGACTGTTATCCAATCCAAACAACTACAGTCGTTCCCGTCAGCGAAAACCTGATTGTCGAAGACCTCCAGACGGCGGACCCTCAGGCGGACAAGGTACCAGCGGACAAGGTGACGAATCCAGAAAGGATACCTAATACGAAAGAGGCTGCGGCAAGGAAAGGGACTATGTCTGTCAATACAACTAAGAAGACGAATGGTGGGCCGCCCACACCCACAGTGAAGAAGGTGTGTAGACTCCTGCTGTGTTGTTTTGCAATTCGTTGTCCCTAATTGTTGAAAAGATCATAAACTCTGGGACCTTCGGTGCTGGTTCAGTAAAGCCTGTAGCTACGGGTAAAGCTGCTCCAAGCTCGGCATCCTCTGCGAACCCAACGGCGCAACCCCTTAGGAAGGTGACGGCCCCCGCCACGACGACAGGAGTCACAAAACCCCCTCTGGCATCGTCCACGTCAACAAAGCCTTCGATAACCCCGGCCACTTCTGCCAGAAGAGCTTCCGTCGTTCCGGCAAAGACAGCAACACGTCCTGTTGTAAAAACATCTTTAACTGCAAGTGCAAATGTAAGGCCAACGGGCACACGTAGTTCGGCTGCATCTCCTACTGGTTCGGTCGCTTCAAATAGGCCCCCTTCTGTGTCAAGCATAACACGTCCCCGAGCCTCTGTTTCAGCAGACGCATTAAAGAAACCCGCAACATCTAGTCGAACCAGCTTAGCAAGTTCCACAAGAACTGCAGCCCCCGCGAAGCCCACAGCAGTCTCGAGATCTTCTGCAACACCCCCAGTCAAATCTTCCAGAGTCGCAAGTTCTATATCTTCAATCAAAGAAGTGAAAGAAGATAACAGGGTTGTGGGTGAACTCCAGGAACAGGTACAGATTTGTGCATTATGCTTTATATCATGATAACTGACGGTGTTATACAGTTAGCGGAGGCATCGCGATCCTTAGAAGCGAAGACCGTCCTTGTTGCCGACTTAGAGGCTAAACTGGAAAAAATTCAAGAATCACTGAAAGCATCATCAGCTGAACTCAATTCGAATGTCGCATCTATGACGGACTATGAGGTTTCAAAGAAGGAAATTGAATCACAACTTGAGGACAAGGAAGTTGCCCTGGCACATGCACGGGACGAACTCCGCGAGGCTACCAGTGCACTGCATGATGTGCAAAATGAGGTCTAGTGATTTACTTGCTCTGTCTTCAACCTCATTCTAACCTATTACTTACGTAGTTGGAAACCGCCAAGTCGGTCGCTGCAACTCAAAGTGAACTCGTACAAACTCTGCAAAGTCGTATCGAAGAACTGGAAGCTGCCGCTATCTCTTCTAAAGAGAGCATCGAGCTACTAGAAAAGAATAACGCGGCAGCTGCTTCAGAAGCAGCGTCTGTCGAACATGAAGCACTTCTCAAAGCACAGGAAGACTTCAAGGCCATTTCGGCGGAGGTCGAGGCTTCAAGAATTACACACACGAAAGCTCTACAAGACTCCGAAACTCAGATCGATGAACTTCGTGCGAAGGTTGCGGAAACAGAGGCTCTAGTAGCTCAAGTGGCTTCTCTAAAAGCTGACAAAGAAGAAAATGCAAACAAGTTGTCCGAGCTCGAGATCGAAATCTTGGAGCTGAAGGAGGCGCAAGAAGAGCTGGAAGACGGTCGAGACAAACTTCAGCAAAAGATTGCTCTGCTGGAGGAACAGCTAGCCAAGGCAGCTGACGCAGGCACTGTTGCCACTGAAGAAGCCAGCGCTAAAGAGGAACACCATGCCGAGCAATTGGCGTCACTAGCCCAAGAACACCAGAAAATCTTGGAAGAAAGTTCGACTCGACAGGCTGAACTGACTGCTGCCCTAGAATTACTTAAGGGTGAGCTTTCGGAAGCATCTTCTGCAAAGGAGCAAGCAGAGAAAGACCTTCTGGAGAAAGAGAATCTTCATTCGGCGAAACTTGAAGAATTGGAACAAACATACTCAAACCGGCGAGGTATTTTGGAGGCTAAGATTAAAAAGATCTCTGAGGAACTGCAGGTTAGTGTTACATAATAGTATCGAGGAGTGGTTATTGACTTCTCGCCTTAGGACCAAGAATCTATTTATAATTCCAAGGTGGACAACGTTAAGAAGGAACACGACCAACTTCTTCAAGAGGCGTTTGAGCGGGCCAAGGTTTGTTCAGCGATAATCCGACCTTGCATTTAACTTATCATGTGTGTCATGTCTAGGATGAAGCGGCGCAAACCCATGCACAGGAATTGCAGAACCTTCGTGCCGAATCCAATTCAACAATCGAGCAGATTCAGAAGGCCAATCAAGTCACTCTCGATAGTATCAAAGCAGAACACGAATCATCACTGACCACCGAGAGTCATGACTTACAAAAGCAAATAAACAAGCTCCAACTTGAACTTAAGGCAACTCAAGACGATCTTTCGAAAGCGAAGGCGGCTTTGGATTCCGCTCGAACAGAAGTAGAATCACTAACGCAACAACGGGATACTGCTCGTGCTCAAGCTGAAGCAGCGCCCGCCATTTCCCCCGAGACCTCTGATGAGCTTGCTCGATTGACGAAAGAGCTGTCTAACACCAAGGATGACCTTGCTGCTGTAACCGATATGCTTGACTTGACTAAGTCTTCGATGACAGACCTTTCCGAGAACCATGCAAAAGAGTTGGAAGAGGCCGCTAAAGCGCGTGCGGACGATGTCCTCAAACTACGCGACGCCCATGATGCCGAGATAAACACCTTGGCTACCCAAAAATCTGAGCTAATTATCAAACTTTCAGATCTCGAAGGCGAACTGGCTACTGTTAAAGCAGCTTTGGGAGCCCAACGAACAGCCAGTCCCAAGAGTAATGGGTCGCCTCCCACAGTGGCTCCTCCAGTCGTCACGAGAGAAGAACTGACCAGAATGTATGAGGCGCACAACCTCAAGGTATATGACCTTCAAGCTGGTCACGAAAAAGCTATGAAGCTTATGAAGGAAGAACTCGATATTGCATTCGTCAAGATAAATGAACTGCAGCAAGATGTCGCGCGCAAGGCCATGGAGATTCAATATCTTGAACAAGACCAAGACGAGAGCCAGGACACGATTACAAGGCACGCCGTTTTTTTACCCTGACATCTTACTCTACATAACTGATAAATTGTGTTGCTCAGATTGAAGGAAGATATCGAGAAGCTCACTCTCTCCGATAAACCGTGAGTAACCCAGTCTACTCCGCGTGCAGCTCGATATCCCCAACGCCACTGTATTCTCTGAACAATTCTAAATTCTCAACTACGGATCACTTTCATCCTACTCCCACTGCCTATTTTCAATTTCCCTCTCATGGTTATAGTTTTGTCCTGCCAAAAACCATTATACCTTGATACCTCTTCTTCTACGAGTACGCATAATTAGTAGTATAATCAGCCTGTTCCGTTGTCTGTCCTAAAAAATTATGTTGTAAAAATCCGGGGCGGCGTGATACCCGAAGAGGAAGGAACGGTACACCACCAGGACCTCCGTCGACTCGTATGATTTCAAAAATCCGCATCGGCTCATAAAAGCCGTGGGTAAGTCGATAGCTCGGCGAAATCCGAACTTGTCCGCCCCAATAATTTGGGAAAATAAGTACTTTTCCGCACCCCTTCTTCCATCCTCCTCCCTTCCTCCCCTCATTTCCCTCTCAACTTTTACTTTCAGCTATGGGTGTCTCCTCCGAACCAGGTCAAAAGGGCGTCAACTGGTCCAATATTGCTGTTGGTGAGCGCTTAATAGTATCGGCTGATCTGCGCTCCTATGTTGAGCTTCCCAATGAACTCTAGGTGGTATCATGAACATGGTATGTGTGGATACGGGGGGCTCGTAAACGATTTCTAACTCTGTTGGTATTAATTGGTTTCTTAGTTTGTAAGTGAGCATCCTCTTTCCGTCGTGCTCGGCATTGACGTGGCTGTTTACAGGAAGTAAGTGGGACTGCTTTGTGGTGATTGTTGTCCATGTCTTTACGTTGCGTGCAGGTAACAACTCTCGGTCAACCACTGGAAGTTCTCAAGACTCAAATGGCCGCAAACCGCTCTCAAACTATGTGGCAAGCCTGCAGGAGTGTATGGGCGCGTGGTGGAGTTACCGGTTTTTATCAGGGGCTTATTCCATGGGTATGTCCCGTGATTTTTATTCTTGAAAAGGCTTTTAAGATATTTCTCTCAAGGCTTGGATTGAGGCTTCAACTAAAGGCGCAGTCCTAGTCTTCGCTGCGTCAGAAGTCGAAACCGCGTCATTGGCTGCTGGCATCAGTCCTGGGTTGGCTGGCTTGTTGGGGGGTATGACTGGAGGTGTTGCTCAGGCCTATGCTACTATGGGTAAGCACATTTGCTATTTCCTCGAAGCCGGTGTCTATATTTCTTTGTAGGTTTTACGACATGTATGAAGACCGCTGAAATTACGCGCGCCAAAACCGCCGCTACCGGCGTCAAGCCACCTTCTACTTGGGCTGTCTTTGGTGATATATATCGTCGCGAGGGTCTTGCTGGTGTCAACAAGGGTGTTAATGCTGTTGCAGTCCGTCAATGTACTAACTGGGGTTCACGGTAAATATTCATTATTTAACCACACAATTGCCTCTGACGCGTCGATCTAGCATGGGTTTCGCTCGTCTTGCCGAAGATTCAATCAAGAAAATTAAGGGTAAAGGAGAGCACGAGAAACTCGGTGCAATGGATAAAATTTTGGCATCATCCATTGGTGGTGCCTTGGCCACTTGGAATCAGCCCATTGAAGTTATTCGTGTCGAGGTAAGACCACTTTCCAACAAAGTCACGGGAAGATAATATTCATCTTTCATTAAGATGCAAAGTATGGCGAAGAGCACGGCAAATGCTAACCGCCCTGCTAAACTAACTATCCTGAACACGTTGGGTTTCATCTACAAAGAAAATGGAATTAAAGGCTTATACCGTGGTGTGACCCCTCGCATTGGTCTTGGTATCTGGCAGACAATATGCATGGTGTCATTTGCTGACTACGTAAAAGCATGGTAAGTCGTGTCGCAGCTGTTGCTTGTAGGTTGAAACTGACGTTGATTTCAGGGTTAAGAAGCAGTAGAATTATATGATTTAAGCTAATATGATAGACGCGCCGGCGGCGCTTTTTATACCGTAATACCATAGAGCTACATATTATACTATTGAACTCTAAAAATAGGGGTGTGCGTGGGTTGGTCTCGGTACCGGCAAACACCACACCCGTTTGATTACCCCAGACCATTCAAAAGGCTGCTTACCACACACTCTCCTCTCGCAACAACCATGAGTCTCTCCAAACCTCATCCTTTACTTGTCAAGTATCTTGCTCAGCTCGGAGAACATCCCCTCAGGACAAAGGCCATAACAACTGGTGCAATTTAGTCTCGGGTCTCGTCACTGTCTTCAAGTCTCATTCTCCCTCTTTCCAGGAACGTTGTGCTTCTTGCAAGAGGTACTTGGAAGTAACCTTGCAGGTATTCCTACCAAGACCCCCAAGGATGCCTCACCCGCCGTACGAGCGTTAGCACGCGCCCATGTCGATGCAAAGGCCATCAAAATGGCTTTGTACGGATTCCTCATTTCTGCGCCATTAAGCCATGTCCTCATAGGCCTACTGCAAAAGGCATTTGCGGGCCACACGTCCGCCCGCTCTAAGATTGCCCAAATTCTTGCCAGTAATCTTCTCATTTCGCCCATTCAGACGTCCTGTAAGTTCCTGTACGTGTAACGATCCTACTGGTTTCTAATCCTCCCATTAGCGTTCCTAGCTTCTATGGCCGTGATCAATGGTGCAACGTCGCTTGATGAGGTTGTGAAAACCGTCAAGGCTGGCTTTTTCTCTGTGATCCGGGTAAGTTACTATTTTTAGTGCGTGATGTACCTCAAACCTTAATTGTGAAACATACAGATATCATGGGTCGTTTCCCCTTTGTCAATGACTATTGCCCAGAAGTTCGTGCCTGTCGATTTATGGGTTCCCTTCTTCAATATCATACAGTTTGTCCTTGGTGTTCGTACCGTTCCCTCACTCCTTTGTCCTGGCTGATTATTTTGCTAGACCTACTTTAACATTCGCGTCAAGAAATTACGACTTGCTGCTGCCAAGAAGGAAAAGCGAGACCAAGAACCCAAAGAGTAATTTTGTACTACCTGGTCGCGTGTGACATCGACTTTCGATATCTATATTACTAAACTACTTATTTACCAATCTTGGGATGTCGACGGCCACTTGATTTAATCCAGCATTTACAACCAATGTTCAAGATTCCTGCAAGTCGCGAACGACGATGCAAGCCCCTTCTTCGCTAGAGGAAGGCTGTTGAATGTACTGGTGTCCGTTTACGGGCCGTCCAGTCTTTTCATGAGCTGGGCTAACCTGCGTCTCGAGGACCCAAGCACCTAAGCTATAGACTCCAGGCCTCGTCACCCATAACTTTGGACGGACAATGATCGTCTCTGACGGTGGTATGGATCCACGGAATGTTGTGCGACCAGAATAGGGCGGATAAAGGAGGTCAGCGGGAGGTGTCACATTTGAACCGAGCTTCAGAGTATATCGAGCGTCATGTGTCGAGGAATGATTGCGCAGTCGAAATTCCAAAGGGATATGACATGACCTACACACACCAAAATATCAGGTTAGTAGTCTTCTTTAAAAGTGGATGAAATGTATTACCCTTTCGAGAAGTCGTGGTTTTTGGTACCAGCATCCTCCACCGACACTACGACGGGGTTCATCTCGGAGTTCCATTCGCTATTTCGAATAGCATCTAGTACTTCCATATTTTCTCTCCTCGTCTCTGCGTACATGCTCCGTTTGACCTTGGCGCTTTCCGCCTCCTCCACAATACCATCTAATCGTGCATGTTCCGCACCAAGAGTGATTCCATGAACATGGAGATGCCCAGAGATGCCCCGATCCAGAATCTCCCAGAAAACCACAAAGTCAACTGCTGCAGGGTTGTACAAAGGAAAGATAGCAGGACAAGAGTTGGGCGCAATATAAGTGTGGACCCGCGAAATGTTTTGGGACATAAATTTCCTCCTGCTACTTTGTACGAAATCGGTGATTGCAGCCCCTTTGATCGACTTGTTCTTCTGCCCCTATTTTTATCGTTATGTCAGCCTTGGAGTCTGTATAGAAAAAAACTTGATTTCACTTGGGAAAGATGGGTAGATAAAAGATCAAGGGGCGGTGGAGGTGATGTATCAAGATCGCCGCCTTTCAACAAATTACCGAGCTTTCGGGAAACGAATTCCAAAGTCTCTTCACATCCAGAGCCCTCAGACCACCGAAAGGCGCCCATGAGAACGCGGGAGCTTTGTGTTGGGGCAATGGGGTCACTAACTAAAATTTCAGATTCCAGTTAAGTGAATAAGTGAATGATACACACGACACCCTTTCCGACAAGGAATGACATGTCCATTGAGGACTAATAGACGTTATTTGTGTTATACTCGCCGAAAGGCCCTGAGACGCGTTGGTCAAGTCCAAATCTATCAGGAAAGAATGTGCTTGTGACAGGGATGGCTCTGCTGAGACAGAGACTTCAAATAACGGTTGTACTTCGTATAGACGAGTGAGTGTCGTAGAATGAAACGGCTGAGATTCATCCTGCAAACGAATAAGCTTCGTGGGAAAGATTATCATCGATTGATTGTGTCACAGAACCTCACCTCTCGGAATACAAAAAGAAGATCGAGTTGGTAATTTCCCGCTGACATGCCTGCATGGATAATGACAGGGACTTCCGCACTTTGCTCCGGATTGAGGATCGTCAATGTTTGATCCGTACCGAGGAGGGGAAGACGTCGTGGCTCCTGCGGCTTTAGAGAATTCGACGACCGTAGGATTTCAGTGCTCGAATCGGCTGTAAGAAATATGAGATTAAGTTCCCCACGTGGAGGAAACTCCCACTTACTCTCTTTGTGGACGTCATTTTCTCCTAGCCATATCTCATCATCTGGTCCGGCAACCATCCAAACTTCGCTAATAGGTTTATTACCGGCATTCTTGAGCCAGAGTTTAGTTGGTTTGTTTTCCCCCTGTAGCAACTCAAGTCGGCCATCTTCGACGTAGGTCACGATAAGTCTATAGTCCGATGGTACGACTTCTACCTGCATGTATACATCAGGTGCATACGTAGGTTGCTGTCGTTGAAGTGCTGTAGCGTGCAATCGTTGTCCCCGACATGCTAAAGGCTCGGTTACCGAGAGGAGTGAAAGAAAATTATAACGAGCATGAGTAATTTTGAGTTTCACAGCACGCTTCGATCGAAGCGATATGGGAATCTAACAAAAGGTTTATTTAATTTATGGTAAGATTTCGGAGGAAATTCTCGCCTACCGAGATTGATTCTTTAGGAGCCATAACAACTTCTTTGATAACCTCTACTTCAATGAACTCCTCTATTGGGCCGGAGTCTGTTCCAAATTCTTCTACAACAAGTGTGATGTCGGATAAATTGATTTCAGCATCCAAAGGATTGCACATAATCAAATCCACCCAGAACAACTCTGTTGAAAAGGTGAATTAATGACAAATGAGCAAATTGAGCTAAGACTTGGCTGACCGTTTGTACTGACTTTCCCGCTAGGTGCGACGCTGCCTTTACCACCTCGTGATTTCCAAAAGGTTTTCCAATCATCTTGCCGGGCTTCCCAAACATCTATACTTCCACTGTTGTCCTTGGGAAACCTCAAACTTGACTGTTTAACTTTGCATAGTGCGATAGGCAATCGAAGATTTTCAGTCATCATTTTCTCGGGTTCCGTTGACTTCCAATACTGTAGTCCCAGACTTAGGAGGTCAGAGGAGCTATTCAAAGATAATGGGCACCCACATTATAAGCAACCCGAAAATCGTCGAGATATACTTTGTCATTTCCGGCCACCTTCGGAGTATCATCACCTAGCGTCAGCTTACCAGCTGATGCAAAGTTTGACGTCCCTTTTAAGAGACTTAGGAAAAGCTTCACTGCACCGACCACATCGCCTGTGGTATACAACATACGGCCTATTTATGATTAGATGTGGCTCACAGTCAATCTGCGAGATTTCGTACCTAGTGGATGTGCAATCCCAGACAAGATATCTTCGAACCCTTCTGCTGTGGTCGGTGACTTCCCTTCCGAGTCCCAGAACGAGGGTGACAGCTCTTTAGGCGGGCGGACTGAATATAGTTCTTCAGCTTTTCTAAGGAAGTACATAGTCAATGGTTTCTGACATACTGATTAACAATCGTATTAAATCGTGAAGAAAGCCCTAATAACTTACAATCCCGCATTTCTCCAATCTGTTAGCGGCTAAAACATACCACAAGGCACTTCTTCTTCGAGCCGTCTTCTTGGTACTGAGCAAGGCAGCATGAGCCAGTAATAGGGCCGATGGGGCCTCTTCTGACTGAAACCAAAAACCAAAATGAGATATAATCTCTCAGGAGGACAGAACAATAAAACGAACATTGCTAGCCGCCCAAACTAACCATCGATCGCCTTCAAGCATATCGGACAAAAATTCCTGTGTAGGGATGCCTGCTTCCCAACGAACAGCACATGAAAGAGCACGGAGTTGGGCATTTGGCGGTAAATCAGACATATTAGGGTAAATGGTTGACAAAGCAGTTTGGGCATGCAAAGGGATGGCAGGAGATGGTGCCAGCAACAGAGGAAGTATGTCCTACAAGGATAATCCCAGAATTTGGTAAAATTGGTTTGTGAACAATTATGTGAAGCACATACAGATCCACCTTTGCTCTCTTTACGCAACGATTCCCATACCATAATAGCTAGTTTGTAGTCACCCAAAATAGTGGCAAATTCAGCAAGCCGACGTGATTGTGAAGGGGGTATAGGTCCGCCATTTATGGGCAGTGTCGCGGATCTCCCTGGAAGGGAGGGGGTAGACGCTGACATAGAATGGGCGTGTGTCGGAGCGGGACTAGTAGACCCAAAAAGACGACGAGTCGAGGAAAAGAGACGCGAAGGAAGTCTCCGTGTGGATGAGAACTATAATGCACCATCAAAAGGATGTATTTAAACAAGATATGAGGTACTACAGGGAACTACTTACGTTTTCATTCCATTCAACAACACATTTCTCCATCCAGGGGATGAGACTCATCACTAGGAACTCCCGAGTAAACCTGGCCGTTTGTTGGACGTCTTTCTCTCCTAATTGCAGTGTATTCAGTAAGGTGTTATCTGGAGGATTTTTGGAAGGATTATTTGATGGCGATCCAGGTAGAGGTGGAAGAGGTAAACGCGGCAAGAGGGCAGGGACAGGAATAGGCGGGGGTGGTAATTTCGGTAGATCAAGACCGAGTAAGTAGCAATGCAATCCATACTGCTTCTTGACCGCGTTGTGTAATGCACCGGCTCTGGAAAGCTGTATCAGAAAAATCACAAATAAACAAAAGAGAGAGAACATGCTCTTCGTCTGAAAGTGAAGAATTGCTGGGATGTATTATCAAAGTGTATCGCAGAACATTAGTGTCTACCCAGGGGGGAAGGTGATTATTCCGTGAATGCAATGCAGTAATGGCTTGAAGGGGGTTCGGGGTTGTCGTTGACACAGCGAGTATGACTTATTATTTTTGATTGTTAGACATGAAATTTCCTACGGGGATTAGATGAAGACATACGAGCAACAGGATGGTTCCAACCCTCCGTTTTAGACGGTACAAAATCGCCTTCGGCACAACGTCGAAGTTCATCCCACCAGGGCGTCCTGATAGCCTCTTTATCTCCCAATGAATCTACTTCTTTGACCCACTTTGCACATCGCGAGGCGATACGACCAGTCATCCAATCTATTGTGCGTATAGCACGCTGCTCGTCATCTTCTCGGCATGCGTCCTCTACATCTTGAAGGTCAGAGAAACGGAGATTGAAAGCGGCATGAGGAACAGAAACAAGAGTTGTTGTTCTTGTAGTTACTATATATATTGGACATTCAGAAAGAGTAACATCGGAAAATAAAGATAATTAGTACCTTTGGGTAGGGGTGAGAATGACTGGAGGATTTGAGAGAGGGGTGGCAGGGAAGATTGTTCCAAAAGTTCAGCAAGATCTGGAGACGTAAGGATGCAAATATGGGGACTGAGGGATGAAGGCAATACGGGAGCCATTCCCTTGCTTTATGCGGGGAAGGGACCAGGAGTGAACAATAATCACAATTATCATTTCCTTGTTCTCACGGTCACAAATTACTGTAACTAGAAAAAGTCTCCACCTCCTCCGTCAAATCCACCTCCTCCATCAAATCCACCTCCTCCGTAGCTATTGTCAAGCATGTCTCCCAGCAAAAGTCCTCCTGCCATGCCACCCATCAATGGGACGGCCATTCCACCGTGTCCCCTCATCCCACCGCCTCCAAATCCATGCTGAGGGTAAGCGTACTGCGGAGCAGCATAATGCGATCGCCCGTACGCAGGAATACCTTGGCCCATTCCATAACCAGATTGACCATACATCTGCTGTTGCTGTTGTAAACATTTAGCACTTCATCAACATACTACTAAAATATATATCACTGCACCGCAAGTAATTGCTGTCTCTTCATTTCGTTATATTCCTCCATCGATTGTTTCGCTTTGTCTTTCACTTTTTCAAAAAACCCCTTTTTATGCGCGGGCGGTTGGACTTGCACAGGCGTCGCCGGTCGACCATGGTATGAATGCCGACGAGGCGTACTCTGCGATGGTGGCGCACTACCCCCCCATACCCGGTCGCGGATCTCTGGGTGCTCCCTTAGAAATTGTTCATCGTCGTACGGATGCGTCCAGATGGACCGAGGAGAATTTGCTTTCGTATCGACCTGTATGAGACTTTGTCAGGTAACTTCTAATGATACGCGAAGCCTGACACTACGAACGAAGAAAACATGCCCAGATTTGGGATCAACTTGTTGTATCCAGCCATAAGGTAGAGGATTGACTGAGCTCATGATCAAATAAAATGATATAAGAGTTAAACGTTAAAAGCTAACATGGGTGAGTCTATATGGTGAGTCTATATAACCGCGTCTAACTTACGACACACCCTCTGGAGCATGACCTCATGCACCACCTCAGTGTACACTAAATGAGACCTATATGATCATTAATTACTAAGATACAAAATATTAGCATAAGCTGGACTATGATGGTCCTGGAAGGGGATCCACCCATGTCCCGTTTGGCCACAACGTCGCAGGCATCGTGAAATCCCCAGTACTCCCATCGTCCGAGGAAGTGTACTATATTTAGAAATAAATACCATTTTTGGAAGATGTTCTTGTATTGCAAAACTCACCGCAAGTCTGAAGAAGTGAGGGAGACTAGCATTAAGAGATACTAGGGAGAAATTGAGTGCCGCTCCTGCATATCTTTGCACGTCATCCACTAAAAGGGCAAATCCATCCCACCCTTCGACCAATGGATCCCACAAGATGAGTTGATCCGCAAAAGGGATAGTCGTGTTATAATTTGTTGAGTTTGTTGCCCACGTAGGAAGATCAGAACCAATGGCAGCATCTTGACGAAGCTATATAGGAACCATAAGCTGTCAGAAATAGGGCTTGGGCGTGAATTTTCTTACATCAGCGGGTGTTTGAAGGATGGAATCGAGACCGAATGCTGCGGTGCCGTTCAGGAAAAGTCCAAGTAGCAGTCCTTGATAGATGGCAGAAAGTCTCGTGGGAAAGGCAGTGCCGGGAAGAATAATCATAGGAATAATATAGTGATGGAGACGGAGAGATAGACCAGGAAGGAAAGCTAAGACTAAAGTAACAAGGCCTCCAGCAATATACCACTTGAGATAGTGTGGCAACCACCCTGTCTTGCGAATCACACGCATCTGATTTATAGCCAACACGACGATAATGACAAGCAACACAACAAGGGTTGTGATAGCACCGCTTCTTTTTCCTATGTCGGACGATGTCAAGCGGCTGAGGGGCAGTTGGTCGAAAGTGAGATTGTTGAGGACCCCGACCCAGAACCCGCTGAGATATAAAATGCAAGATTCGAGTGGAGCGCTGCGGAAAGCTGGTAAAACGAACCGGAAAGCAAGTCTCCAAAACCCGTAAGCTATGAATAGGACTGGAAGGAATGACTGGAAGGCAACGTCCAATTTTGGAGGTGGACCTTGAGGTTGGGAAAACAATGAAACATGCCAGAAGCCGATGCATACCAAGCACCAGTATAGTACAATAGGCTTTGGCCTGAATAAGATGAAGAGAGCGCATGTAATGAGGATGTTGAATGCCAGGGCTTCGTTTCGAAGGTCTGAGCAATGAGAAAGAAATGTAGCCCCTGCGAAACGGAAAGAGACTGGAAAGACTGTTGGGAAGCCGATCGATGTAAGGCCGTGCGAAGAGAATGGGAGAAAGTCTGTGAAGTTTCCGATGAGATTTAATCTTCCGCAGCCCCCTTTGCTTGAGGAAATGACACCACTGAAAAGATGAATTATATGTTGGTAAGCAGTTTGTAAATGTAACACGCCAACGTACGCTTGAATGGCTGCTGAGCAAATAAAACTATCGCCTCTGTATGTTCCGTTCGCATCCCCGCCACCGACGATAAGAGGCTTGAAAGCAATCTGTTCATCCCCGACGGTTCGCGGGTTTTGAAGTATAACATTTTCACACTGTGCAGGACAACGGAAGTCGAACGAAGAATCATCAAAGGGACCACATCCGTTTCCATCTTGTCCGCACCCGTTGTTGGCCAGCCAATAAGTCGAAGTGCAGCCAATGAATGAGTCGGCTGGCGTAAGGAAAGATTGCGCTCGAGAAAAGAAAGCAACGCCGACAATGTATATCGCAACCAGGATCACGAATAACCAGGGAGAGGTTAAAGGGCGAGTTGCTTTAATGAGAGTCGATTCTATAGGAGCCGTTATATGTCGTCTACCAAAGCGAATATCTACGTCGAGCAAGGGCTTGGGGGCTGAAAATTTTATGAGAAGTTAAATTCGATGCGACATTGTCCTTACGTACGAGGTATATCAATCTTCGGGCGGGGTCCCCTCACGTATAATACCACTTTGGTGATTAAAGCATTTGCACGAGGATTACGACTCCTGAAGGCGTGGGCGGTTCTAGATAACCATGTAGGCCGTCGTCGATGGGGTATTATAGGTTCTCCGCTGAGACTGCTTAATTCATATGGTTGCTCTGGTACCAAGTTTGCTTTCGAAAGTTCCTCGGACGGCGTTGAGAGTTTGCTTGTTGAGATGCGAGACGAACTTGAGGCTGTTGTCTCGTTGCTGCTGGCGCTATCCATCACGATGAGTTAAGATGAAAAGAGTGAATGGTTCTCCGCAAGTTTGTGAGACAGAACTGAGGGGTCAGAAAAAGGTGAGACGGGGGCAGAATGGCATGCTGTGAGGGAACGGGTTGTGCTATAGTTAACGTGAGACTCGAGTAACTATCAATTCGGGTAACGAAACCGATCCAGGTATAGAATCACCATTTATCAGATAAGATTACATTATTTATTTAGATACGATAATTTATGATTCAACGGGTCCAACTACAATCCAGCAAAGTCAGTCAAGGAAAAGGTCCAAATAGCAAAAGCGACGAACGGTAATCGTAAACCAACTTGGCCTCGATGTCCTGTCCCTTGGGTCCTGTAAACTTGACATGTCGTACATAACGCCTTTCGCCATTGATTTCCTCCATCCCCCAAGTCTATGACTGACATTAGTCGAGTGACACAGGAAGTAGTTGTAAACCTTACTTGATCGGCAATCCAAGTTGTACCACTCTTGGGGGTGTCGCTTTCAACATACGATTGAACGAGACCGTATTCAAGAGTATCGGCGGTCCATTCGTTCTGAAGGAAGGGAATACCAAGCTCTTCAGCCTTTACTCTCCTGCTCTTCCCTATAACATGTCCGAATAGCGAGTCGTTGTTTTCCCTTTCTTTCCACCAGAGAGTCCTTTCTTCGCGAGTACCGGGGATCCCACCAGTAATGGTTTGATCAATGTCGATGTGTTCGACTCCGTCTGCATCTTTGTAGTGCTTAATGTACAGTGTGATGGTTCCAATGCTGATGGCCTTTCTCTTTAACCAACCCACACCTTGCATAGCAAGGATGTCGTCGGTTCTTGGGTCAGTGAGCGTTTTGTTCTTTAAGAATTAGATAAGATTAGTTCCGGTTCTAGAGGGAGGTCAATGGTCCTTTCTGTACCATAGTGAACCTGCCCGAGATATCGAGAATAGTAAAGTCAGCTGGAACGGCCATGGTAGGGATGTATGAAGAAGAATGTGGGGAAAGTGATTAATACACCATCAACTTAAATGGACGTGCTCGCAGAATCACATGCAGTGTAGTGATTATTCTAGAAGGACACAGTGGGTAAGTAATGTAATTAGTTATCATATGTCTCCTAATAACGAATTGTAGAATGATGAACAGCGGTCAGCGGACTCCAATCGGATATTGACCGTAACCTTGGTGTACATGTGGGGGAATTAGGTCGTTGGATTGAATATCGTAATAATTTTCCAAACAGCATCTTTACCACGTTCCCAAGCCTGAGGCCCTTTTGCTTCATCGCCCCCGAATTCGACCATGAATCCGTCCTTTGACCATTCACACCAGATGCCAATGGACCCAGAAGAAGGCCCTGCGCCCCCACCCTTCCTGTCAGGTTCCCCCAACACTTTGACAAAATCTTTCCCTGATGTATCTGTACCAACTTGGAGCTGAGAGGGTCGTTCGATCGTTTTGCCATCTTTATCCTCCTTGACGACATCGATGCTCAAATTGAACGGCATGGAGGGGTAAGTGGAGAACGCAAGCTCTGCGCTACGCGTAGATGTACCCTTGGCACGATCGGCGCTTTTCTTGGGTATATTGTATATGTATATACTGTCGAGAGATAATTTTTCAGTCTTGAGATCGTCTAATTTGAGGCCTGTTTTTGGTTTATAGCCATCATCGGGGGAGAACAGAATGCTGAGTCCCAGTGAAAAGTAATTGAAATAAACAGCATCAGAATAAGACTTGATTTCTGGAGAAACTGGTTGTGCAACGGAGATAGACTTCTCCAGGGTAGAGATATACTCGAAAAGTTGAGGGGAAAGCGGACGTAGACCAAAGAGACTCTTGAAGCTCAAAGACATGGTCAGGAACAAGTTATGTGTTCATCACGTGCACCTGGGCACTGATAATGAACGCGTCTGCGATGCATACATCATTGCAACCACGATGTCCAAGGCCAACACCCGCCCTGGTTTGCTTTGGACAGTCCTCACTGCGCCTCTTAGAATCACTTTTTCTGCAGTGCTGGCCATTTTTTCTGCAATACGTCCATATGCTCCTCAACTTGTTCCTTTGCTGGTCTGCGCGTTATTTGTGCCTCTTATCCTTTTTTTATCTGCGACCGCAGGCTGGGTCGTATGGTCAAATTTGTCTATAAGCTGGGAAGTACCTTTGTATCTTCAATACGGGTACGTTTGTTCCTCGTTTTACGCGGGATTTCGTAATTTCATCGTATTTGGCCATAATAGCGATGGCATTCCTCCCTATGCATTTGTAACGCTTCCATCTTTGATTTCTCAACAACGTTATGACGTCTCCGTCAATCTTGTTTTGCCTTATACCGATTCCAATGTCGCCCTTGGAAACTTCATGACTAGCCTTACTTTGTCTACTCCAGGGAACAAAACACTCATTCACGTTCGCCGACCTGTGAGTAGTCTGTATCAATCCGCTTGAGATACTTACGACAAATGCAATCTAAGGCAATTGCATTGCCACCTCCATGGCGTATAATCCTCCCTCCAAAAACTACGACGTCCCTCAATGTTCATCTTTTAGATTCATTCAGTGCCGGCAAATCCAATCTAGTTGCAACGGTCGAAATAGGTAGACACGACGGTTGGACTACCTTGGGCTCGGGTCAAGGCCGTGAAGTTAATGTGATTTCAGCATCATTGAGAGGTCTGGCCATCCCTCATGGGATTCGGTGCGATATTTATATGTTCTGGAAGTTCGTTTCTTGACGTCCGTTTGTTCTCTGTCTCTCTCAGCGGTTTGGCTATTCGTTTTCCGCTGCTCTCCGCTTTTGCATCGTCGGCACTCTTTTTCATGATTGTATCTGTGATCCTAGGCACCTGCGTCTTGCCTCTCTTGCTACCAACATCATATACCGAAAACGACAGACAAGAAGTAAAGGTTGAAACCCAATGGCCAGAAACAGATATCGCATCTGGAAGGAGTAAATCTACGGAGACCCGGAGAAGGAGGAAATCAAGAAATGATAGAAGCTCAACTGAAAGAACTGTAAGGTGTTTATTTGCATATTTTCCTTCCTACGCTGACCATTCGCACAAAGATAAAGCATGAATCACCTGCAGAAACTTCCATTCCTTTACCTCCCGAAAGTTCTTCAAGAGGTCTCCGTAGACGCTCTTCGAAACTAGCAGCAAAATCGTCTGACGACGAGCAATAAGTAGTTTGCACTCTTAGGAACGGCTCAGTGATGTGAATATCCCTATTATACCATATACCATATAAGTATCCACTCTTACGCTAATCCTCACCCTGAACCGCCACTTCATCCTTCAAATCTACCGCAGTACTTTCGGCCCCTTTCTCTACCGCAGCGGGTATGGTGTCTATGTTGGCGATCTGCGAGGCTGCTTGATTCTCTACAGGTTCTTGTCCTTCTGGCTGGGCGTTAGCCCCCTGTAGACTGTCTTGCACACTTTCACTGACTTCCGAGACGTCATCTTTCGTAACATTCTCTTGCTCTGTTTTCTCTTTCTCTTCCTCAGATTTCTTGACTGGTTTCAACTTTTTCAAGGGTTTGGTGGTTCCAGCCCCAACTGTTGAGGACGAGCCAGACTCCGATTTATCCAGTCCCAGCTCAGCCATCAAGGCTAAAAGTTCGTCCTGAGTAACTTTGACGCCCTGCAATCCGAATCCACTGAGTTCGTCCCCCATATCTAATTCTCCCGTTCGTTTATTAACCGGAGTCTTTTTGCTGAGAGGAGACGATGTGGGAGGAGTAGTGCCCTGAGGATACATCTTGCTCTTGAGATGATCGGGTGTCATCTGCAACGGTGACGCAGCGCCAGGGACGCCTACGGGCTTCACGGCTGGCATAGGCCTGTCCTCATCAATGGCAGGATCCCATTTTTCCTTTAACCTTAGAAAGATGTCGAGTTCATCGTGTTCGACTGCGTCTTCACTGCCGGCTTGTTAGTCGATTATGCTGTCAATGGTGGTAGAACAACGATACTAACAATTCTTCGAAGCTCTGTTGTACAGATATCATCGTAAGCTGCTGGATTTGACGGTGCATGCTTTTAACATACCCCGGGATACTTCATCCCAACAAGGATACCTGGAAGTTGTTGTTTACCTGTATAATGTTATGAGTACGCTTGATACATAAAGTGCACATGTTCAAGTACCTTGAGGAGCCTTTCTCCTCCACAGCCGCTTCGCGTCCTCATCTGAAGCAAGGTCATAAGTCGTAAAGGGTATCTTCTTGACCTGCAAGATGCGTAAGATGTATTCTGAGAGGTTTTCAGGCACTGCGGAATAGCCTATGAATGTATATGACTACCTTGACGTTGACGCAGTGCCGGCTGCGAGGCGATGGTGGTCATAAAAAGGGCGATGGGAGGTGAAGACATGGTGTGGTGGACTAAAGTAAAGCAGGCGACAGGTGATCTGCAGCCCCTGAAGGCATGATTGCTTCACCGCCACATCATTTTCTCACATCAATAATCTTTCGACGATCATCATCTTCACTCCCTTCCAGTACTCAATATGTCAACTTCACCTCCCACAGAAATCAAAGCTTTGGTCGTATGCTTAGGCACGAGCCTTCTTTTAACTTCAGTTTTCAACGAGCAGATAGACTAAACTCGAAAGGTCCATCACTTCAGGGAATATATGTCGTTCGCCAATGGGTGAAGCTGTCCTCAAGCACATTGCTCAGAAGCGGGGAATCGATATCGTCGTGGACAGTGCGGGGACTGCTGGGTATCATGTAGGCGAAGAACCAGATGAGAGGTAAGCTTTATTACAACCCACTGGTTTCAATTTAACCAGATCGATACATGAAACAGAACAGTCGCCGTTTGCAAGAAGGTATGCAATATTGTCTCCTCTTTATAAACACGTTGATTGATATCTTCACATTCTCTCTTAGCACGACGTTCCCATTGATAGTCACGCTAGACAGGTTTCGACATCCGATTTTGTCAGATTTACTCACATCCTTGCGTCGGACGAAAGTAATTTGAGAAATCTCGAGCGGATCAAACCATCGAATGCAACCGCTCAAGTATGTCTATGGGGCTCGTACCTTGATAATAAACCGATCCCAGATCCATATTATGGCGGAATTGTACGTCATTACTTATAATCTATGATATTATAACTTCAATGAAGCGTTTGAAACAGAATGGATTCGAGAAAATCTATGACCAATGTGTCCGCCTTTCAAACGCATTCCTCGATGAAGTTACGAAATCAACTAGTTCTTGAATTTAGATGTTTGAGATAGATTTTACAAGATGAATTGCAGAGCCTTAGTGGTGTGTGGGCATATTCACGGAAGCACTATTACCAACGGCGTCTTCTGCTCTCCAGAGGCTTGTTGTCGTCTTGATGGAATTCTGTCAGCAACAAGTTCACGTAATCACAGCATTCAAGCACTCACCTTGTTTTGTGTGTAGAAATTGATACCACCCTTTCCGTAGAATCCAATATCTCCAAGTACACTCCCCTGTAATGGAGAAAATATCAGGAATTATTTTCCCACTATGCGTGCTATTGATTCACCTTATTTCCGCTCCAAGAAAACATGGGCAAAGGAACGGGGATAGGTACATTGATACCAATCTGACCAACATTGATTTCGGTTTCAAACTTCCGAGCGGTAGCTCCAGATTGAGTGAAGATAGCGGCGCCATTTCCATATTTGTTTTCGTTGATGATTTCAATAGCGTCATCCAAAGTATCGGCTTGGAGTACAACAAGGACAGGGCCAAATATTTCGGTTCTGACGAAAAGTCAATGAATAACAAACGTGAAATTTCGAAAGAAGATGGATCGTACTGGTAGCATTTCATGGATGTATCTCCTCGAATAATGGTTGGGCCAACAAAGTTACCATATCGGTATGCTTCAGGCGCCTTGATGTTGCGTCCATCGAGAATGACTTCACCGCCTTCCTGTTCGGCGGATGCGATAAGACTAGTTACCCTATCTTTAGCACCCGGGGAAATTAAAGGGCCGCTGTTCGAAAATGTTTAGTGACCTCAAACACAATTGCGGGAAGGAAGCTTACAGATCGGCGCCTTTTTCGAACCCACCGCTAACTTTCAAGGCTTTGGCGCGTTCCACGAGTTCGGGCAACCACACTGAAACGTCGCCTACTATCACAGCTAAACTAATATGTTAGGAACTGATTGGTGAAGAGAAATGAAGTTTCTATAGACACGCACCAACAGAGATGGCCATGCATCGTTGACCAGCGGCTAAATGGGACAGTAATTATGATAAGAGTCGAACACCGAACTTGTTCGGACTCACCACCGAAGGCTGCTCCAACTATGGAGTTGATTGCAAGATTTTTGTTGGCTGCAAGCCATTGAGCGTTGTGTGAAAAAGCGAAAAAGACACTATACTAACCGTCTGGCATCAAGATTGCATGATTTTTAGCACCGAGATTAGCCTGCGTGTAATACAGATAAGAAAGAAAGATATTGAGGTGGAAATTTGGGGAGGTATATACCTGAACACGTTTGCCATTTCTGGTCCCTCTGATATAATTTTATGTATCAGACAAGGAGTTATACTTCAGGACTCTCAACTTGCCTTTCATAAATATGTTTACCAGCGCGGTCTCCGCCTACAAAGCTGATGGCTTTGATAGCAGGATGGTCACATATGCCATTCACAGTAGGCACACCTCCGTGGACAACATTTAAAACACCAGGAGGGAGACCTAATGAGGGAGAAGGTAACCAAAGGACACATCAGGACTATGAGTCTTCACTAACCTGCACGTTGGCAGAGTTCCGCAATGATCATTGCAGCGCCGGGATCACGTTCTGAGGGTTTCAATATGAGGGTGTTACCTGTTACGGCAGCCATAGGTATCGTCCACAAGGGAATCATCCTGAGGTCTCCGGTATTAGATACTGCGACATACAACCAAGACAGTTTAAAACTCACGCAGGGAAGTTAAATGGGGCAATGCTCGCACATACACCTAAGGGAACTTTCCTGACTTCGGTATCCATGTCTTTACTGACTGGAGCCGACATCGAGTATTAGCTGGATTCAACTCTAGTACAACTTAACTTCAATTACCCTCAATTTTTTCACCGAGGAGAGTTGAAGTTATGCCTGCAGCTGTTTCAACGACTTGCAATCCTCGTAGTAAATCACCATGAGCGTCTAAAAGCGTGCGCAAATGTAAGACTCGGAACTTGTACACACGGACTTCACGTACCTGCCAACGTCTTCCCCTGTTCCAATACAATGCTACTCGCAATGGCATCTGCGTTCTGCCGAAGCAAATGCTGAAGTCTAGAAAAGCACAATGTTCGTCAAACTTTGAAGGAATAAGATCCGGGGTACATGAAACGAACTCTAGCACAAATCTTTGACGAGTTACAACACTTGTCCTGCTCCATGTTTTGTACGCATGCGCTGCTGAATCTACGGCAGCATTGAATTCCGCTTCAGTAGTTTGCGGAATGCGAGTAAGAAGAGTTTGTGACGACTGAAAGAAGGGGTCTCTGACTGTGAGCCATGATGTGGTTTGGACACTTAATAGTTAAGATTTACCGGATCGTGGACGTCAATCCATTCATTAGTCTGACTCTCCACGAACTCTCCGCCTATAAAATTCTTAGTTGCGCCTCCTGTAGCATTCGTGCCCTTCCAGTTTGCAGAAATCTGTTCGGCTCTTGGCAAAGCGAGAGCACTTAAGGCCTTGAGACTTGCAGAAGTATGGAAGGATTTCTTCTGCAAGGTTCGCAGCTGAGGCAGTTTAGTGAATGGTGGCATTGAATGTACGCGTTTGTGGGAGACAGCAAGTAATTCCCACTAAACTCAGACTGAACGGAGCATGGCCCCTAGCCTAGACGCGGGATGAAGGGAGCCGGTGCACGTGTGAATATGCGCGTTTGATCACGCTCCCTCGCTGGTTAAATGACCTGCTTGTTCGGTGCTGTTTGATTGTGTACAAATTTCAGTTTTGTTTACTTTTCTTTCTTTTTGTCTTTCTTGTCCTTTCTTTGTTCCGCAAGCCGGCCGTTCCAGACATGAGCCAGAGTGCCCACACGATTATGAATGATTATAATGTCGCGTCAACCAGTTCAAACAGCTTCACCGACTTCCTTCCTCAAACTTCGACTCTTTTTAACAACCTCCCTCTGAACCAACACCAGGATATGCCCCATCGCTTGCCGCACGCCCAATGGCAGGATCACGCAATGCAAATGAATGCCCAACAAATGAATCCTCAGCCCTCAAATCACATTTCTCAGCCACAGATACCTCTCTCCCTTCCGAATAATCTTTCACAGCAACAAACCATGTCATTCAATCAAACATCTTGGCCAAATCAACTTCAAACCTCTCAGCAATTTCCTGGTGCTATCAACCCAATGACGGCATTCAATATGCCGGCATTTTTCCCTCAACAATTACTGCAGGAAGCATTCTCCATGTCTAGTCCAGTAGAGGCGGGAGATGAACCAATGTTGTTAAATAAACTGTTGGTTTATGCGAGAAGGAAAGAGAGTTACAAAGATGCACTTAACAGCCTCCACGGGGTAAGGGAATGTTAGCTGTGTCTCATTTCACCATTCATTGTTAACATCAAATTTAGAAAAACGGTCATTCAGCCAGCCTTTGGAAAGACTATTATTTAGATAACAAGGATCGACTTGACTCTTGGATAGCAATGTGCTTGAAGAAAGAACAAGAAACGAAAGGAAACGAGTCCATGTCCTCAGTTGTGGACCGTGTTAAATCTTCATTGCCGACCATGAATAAACACACACACTCTCATCGACCATCTCCGGTCTCTTTCAAAGCAGAGCCATCTCCTGTTGCATCAGCATCGTCTCGCCTACCCAATGCTACTACTCGACCCCTGAAAAAGGCAAAAACGGTGACGCCTCCTGTAAATATAGACACCTCTCAATCCGGAAGTCGCAGGAGCACAATAAACAGTATCACAGCCCCATCACCGGTCTATGGTGGTCGGCTTCCTGCACCCAATGCCGAAATCAAGATCCCTGATCCTCCATCTCGATCACCCAGCCCCCCCACCAATTTAATTCTTCGTGGGAGAGGGTACAAGTATACGACTGAAGACCGCGAATTTTTCATCAAATTTATTGGTTGGCGCCTAAAGCAAGACCCGACCCTTACTCGAGTAGATATATGCAATCTTCTGGCAGAAAAGGTATGTTCTTGCGCCATGCATTTTGTTGCCGTGAGAATTACTAAAGCACATAGGCCCCTCATCATACCGCTCAATCTTGGGCCTCGCATTGGTCCAACAATCACGATGTACCAGATAAAATCCTAGCTGCTGCGAGAGGTGACGAGTATCAGTCTGACGATTCTTCCTCTGAGGACAATATACAATCACCAGTAAGGCGAAAGCCAAAATACAAAGACCCTTCGACTACTGATGAGTCAGAAAACGAATCTGGCTCTGACGACAATAACGATTCGGACGATGATGATAGCGACGATGATAAGCCTATCCGTCATTACCCTGAAACAGAAATGGGCGTCAAAGGTTCTCCCTTCACACCAGCAGATCTTTATGTCACTGCCAAGTATATCGCCGATAATCCGAATTGGGAAGAAACGAACTCGAAGGATCGCTGGGAACCGTACGGCGTAAGGGTGGGTTGTTATTGTTACCTTACCTACTTACTCTACAGCAACAGAAACTTACTATACTTTTTCAGTTCCCCCAGCGGTCTGCTAAGTCCTGGGCAGAGTACTACCGAAGAAATGAACGCGGTTAGTAACTATAATGATGGATCTATTATTCATGTTGATTTTTCTTCCCTTCCCTATCAGCTATAAGAAAACTTGTCAGGAAATTGAGAAGAGGAGTCGTTGCCATAGATTCTCAATGCGCCAAGCCCTCACGAAAGCCCTCGAAGCGCAAGTACCCCTCTGATATGGAGGATGAACAATTTGGTAAACGCAGCAAAGTGTAGATGAGGGCAGCATTCGCGTTTTTTTTCTGGAGTATTTTTTGGACATGAGAACGTTTATTCTTTTGGCCTAGTCTGCGTATGTGCAAGGCTTTACCCGCCTTACAGTACTAATTGATAATCACGTTGATACCACATTTTGACTATAATCCTCTCCGATACACAACGCACATCTCTTATTTAGTGTGTTTTATTTCTTCATTTCTTGGAAAGCGGCTAGCTGCATTTTGTACAATTAATACATGATGATGGTGACAATAATATTGGCGCGTCCACGTGCTCATGACCGTTGCTGCCTGGACCAGGATCGATAAAGTGGAGGCTGGCTACTTTCACCTTCATAACAACCTCAATCCTGCAGATTTTTCTCATCTTCAAGTCTAGCATCATAAACCATAATCTTTGAAGCATCATGGATGAAGAATACGATGTTGGTCGATTGTCGTTCTTTGAGTTTCGAATCCGAATCCTGACACATATTGCAGGTCATTGTACTGGGCACAGGCCTCACTGAATGTATCCTTTCCGGTTTACTTTCTGTGGAAGGGAAGAAGGTCCTTCATATGGACAGGAATGACTATTACGGAGGTGACAGTGCCAGCTTGAACCTTACACAAGTACGACATCGTCCTACCCCTGATAATGAGATCATACAGCTAATCGTCAATCCTCACAAAGCTATATCGCAAATTCCGCCCAGACCAAGCAGCGCCAACAGACCTTGGTCGCGATCGCGACTATGCTGTTGATCTCGTTCCCAAATTCATCATCGCCTCAGGGGAACTCACGAAGATCCTGGTTCACACAGATGTCACTCGCTACTTAGAGTTTAAGCAAATCGCAGGCAGTTTCGTTTATCGCGATGGCAAAATATCTAAGGTGCCTAGCACAGAGATGGAGGCCGTTAGGAGTCCTCTCATGGGGCTTTTTGAGAAAAGGCGCGCAAAGAAGTTCTTTGAATTCTTGCAGAACTGGAAAGATGGTGACCCAGCTACTCATCAAGGTGTGTCAGACAGACTACGTCTTTCACATCGCTACTGACCTGGAGGCCATATAGGCTTGGACCTTGACAAGGATAGCATGAAGACTGTATATGAGAAATTCGGACTTGAAGCTGGCACCCAGGATTTCATTGGTCACGCTATGGCTCTATACTTAGACGATGAGTAAGTTATCTTGAAAGAAACCCGCTGCTACTTGCCATTGACCTGTTGTTTGGAAGCTATATCACCAAGCCCGCTCGTCCCACATATGACCGTATCATTCTTTATACCTCGTCTATGGCACGTTATGGAAAATCTCCGTACATTTATCCATTGTACGGACTTGGGGAACTTCCCCAATCTTTTGCGCGTCTGAGTGCAATCTATGGAGGAACATATATGTTGGACAAACCTATCGAGTCTATCGTCACCGATGCTGACGGTAAATTTGTCGGAGTGACGAGCGGTGGTGAAACTGTTAAAGCCAAACAGGTCATTGGTGATCCCAGCTACTTCGGCGCGGACGCGAAAGATGGCGGCAAAGTAAGGGTTGTGGAAGAAGGGAAGGTCGTTAGGGCTATTTGTTTCCTCAAGCACCCTATCCCTGGCACAGATGATTCTGACAGTTGCCAAATCATTATTCCTCAGAACCAAGTCAACCGTAGAAATGGTATGATTAACCTGTTGCATCTCGATTATTTCTCCAATGGAACTCACATTTATACTTCTAGACATCTACATTGCCATGGTATCTTCCACTCATAATGTCTGTGCAAAGGACATTTATGTTGCTATTGTTAGCACCATTGTCGAGACAGACAAGCCCGAATTAGAAATCAGGCCTGGTTTGGATCTCCTTGGGCCAATTTACGACAAGTGAGTGCAATCCATTCTAGCTTGGAACGTTTAGCATACTTACCTTGCCCAAGATTCGTGGATATAACTCCTTTGTACACCCCGACAAGCTCAGGTGAAGCAGACAACATCTTTATCACTCGTTCGTACGATGCAACTTCGCATTTTGAAACGGTCGTAGAAGATGTTCAAGATGTCTGGAAGCGCGTTACTGGTACAGATCTTGTGTTGAAGAAGCGGGAGGTTGAGGTGCAAGGATGAAGGTGTCATCTTTTTTTTTTAGTAACGACCTTGAACATTATCGACGATCTACGAGAAATAACGATTGCATAGTTACCGTCTTTTGTAAACGACTGGACCCTTGATCAGTGTGATTTAAACATAAAAATTGTCATGCAAATTGAAATCAACATGCTACGTGTTGTAAGATACAGGGTGGTCAAAAGAATGCATTCATATCAAACTCCGGCACTTTAACGTCTTGTTTGGCCGACTTCATCAAGTTCCCTAGTCCCGCCTTCCGCGCAAATAGATCACTCTCTTCCTGAATTGTAGGAATTGGGTGATGGTCAGCATCTTGTTTTTCAGGAGACGCCCGTCGAGTAGATGGGAAAGACGAAACATCCATGTCGATCATGATAGATGATCTACGACGCAGAGCTGGGTCAAGCGGGAACAGTGGCCGTCTTGGTATTGGTGCTACGGTTCCAGATTCTTCCCGTGCGATTCCACGAGCTGGAGCAGATGGTCGGGCGAATGACCACGACTGAACCAGATCAAGGGCTAACACATGACAACCTGTTGAAAAGCTGTCTTCAGATAAACTATGGATTTGACTGTGAAGGTCACTAACCCATCCTACAAAACACGCGAGCCATCTGCAATACAAAATTAAACTCTGCACGTCCTGATATTTCACTCGTCCCTTTGGCCGCTTGCAATGTCTTTGATCGGAGTTGGATAAAGAGTAACGCAAGACCTGGGTCGTCGTAATGAGGTTCCCCTATGAAGGCAACTTTTATATCAAATGCAAAAGCAATATCTTGGAGAGGAGTCTGTAATAGAGAAAATATATAAATGACTTTCGCTGGAGTTGGATTTATAATCACCAAAAGCACGCGAACAGCCAAGTCCCTCCTGTGAAGCAGCCAGAATGCCCAGCTACCTAGCCATCGGTTTCCCAGCTGAAATGCTGTCGGTAGAACAGTACCGACAAGGATATCCTTGAAGACAGGACCCTCGTTACTTTGCTCAACTATTCGTGCGAGGACGATTGCGAGCTGGAAGTCTCCGAGTTGCCTGATACAAACATTAATGGCGTCCTTCAGTGAACCTCCGAGCAAGAAAAATGCAGCAGCATATTCTAAAAGGCGGTCATTAGGATGCGATGAAACCCGTCTTGTGAACGACTGACCAAATCTACGTTTACTAAGTAATGCGAATGCATTTTTTAGAGCGGCCGTCCGCCATCTGGGTTCAGAGAAATCGTTGCTCAAGAACTTCAGCATAACCGACTGTTCCTTATGCCAGGCAGCTTGCCTCCATAACCCATGTACGAGCTTTGATTTGCCGAGAGCGAAGTAGAGCAATGAACAGGAAGTGGGATCACGGTTTTCTCCGGCCATATATTCATTCCGTGCAATGGCCTCTACTTGAGCTTTCTAGAGAATATAAACGGGTCAGTGCACATCACTCAAACTGTAGCGAGAAGCAATCTAACCAAAGATTCCACAGAATTCAGCCAAATAGCTATTCCTAAGGCCCTAGCATCTGCCCAGACTGCTTTCCCGTTGCATGCAGCTATTGACGCATTTAAAAGGAGATCTTGACTTTCGCTATGGAATGCCCAAATCATATCACGATAACGAAGGCGTTCTCGACGTCCAGATTGGCCTTTTATACTACCGTTACTCAAACTTCCCGCAGCTGAGGCCCGCTGATTGATGATATAAAAAGATCTCATGGAAATAAGATATCGTAGCCCATTGGAGTCAAGGGCACGGCGTTGCTCCTCGATCTACGAAAACGATTTCAATGTTTCATAGAAAAAAACCTTGGAGGAATTACGTATAGAAACTCACCTCTAAGGTCGTCTGTATTAAAATTATTAGATGGGCTTGTTCGTTGGCAGAAAGGTTAGGAATTGAACGTGATTCAAGCGCATCTATAAGGCGATCAATTACTGGCCGAGTGAAGTTGATTTCAGCACTGTTACACAAAATTAGTGCATCGTCAACTATCCTTTCGAATAAATTTACTCTTCTGGCCCAGGAGTTGCATTAAAAAGTGAATTATACTGCTGCTTCTTACTAAGGACCTGAAAGTTGTGTAAGCTGGAATGAATCTTAGGTTCGATAGAAGTAATTGACAGTACCGATTGTGATGGCTGATCTTTCTCTAAAAATCGTTGAACAGGAAGATGTGGCAACGATTTTGAGGTGAATGATGTATCCGATTTTCCCTCTTCCAAGACACATCGTGCAAGGTTGAGGATGATCTCTTTTACAAGTTCTATCTTATCTGTGGAGAGATGACATTTCAAATAAGTAGGCAATTTCAAAGCATGGAATCCTAGAAGCTCACCCCAAATCAGGCACTGAAGTAACATTTGTGGGTGATAATCGTCCAATGGTCCGTTCTGTCGAGCGACATATTCAAGTAACGTCTCAGTAGAAGGCGGAGCTTCTGGCTTTGACGGTGGCTCGCTAAACAGGTACATTTGTTGGCCAGCGGCTATCAAAAACGATCCGTGTGCCAACCATATAGAATCAGTGATCGCAAAAGGTGTTAGGCTGTATATACTTGTCAGCGTAGTCATGCTAGGGAGAGAGGAGAGATGGAGAAACAGACTTCGATATATCTATTGTCCTACACAGAGCCCATCCTGGGTCATCGGCAAAGTAAGTCATTCTTTGTTGGCAGAGTATATCAACACGATGCTTATATCCCACTGCCAATATGGACTGCATGTCCGGAGTAGAGCTCCAGTCCAAGTCCAAGATTAGTTCCCTGAAGAAGAAAAAATCAATACAGGGATGAAGATAGAATTGGCATGTGCTCATACCTATACTGCCCTCGATATTCCAAACCCGAGGAAAACTCTGATTCAGTTGAGTCCCATATTGTCAGCTCGTCGCCTTCAGAGCCGCCGACAACTAAAAACAAAATCCATTAAGCATACAATGTTCAGACTACATTTTTAGGAACTCACTAAGAGCAGTCTTTTTGGCAGAACTGCATCGGACCTTTCGGAATCCACTACGTCCTGTCCGTACTTTACGAGTACATTTCCAGCCGTTATCTGCAGCAGAATCAGGAAGCCAGAAGGCGATTTCTCCTTGTTCAGAAATGCTCAGTAGAACATCGTGACCAGTCCAGTCGTGCATGTGGCCCCACGCCATAGGATCCACGGGTAAAATAAATCTCGGGGTATACGGTAACGGTAGTTTTTGCTGTCTCAGGATAATCAACTCTGGCTTATCTGTTGCTCGAAGTTGTACGACCATAAAATCAGCAGTCACCCCGATGATATACTCGTACCCGGTCGGAGATGGCATCGTGAATAAAGACTCGAGACCTGGGACGTTAACGGTCTGGGGAGGAAGCGAGTGCAGCTTCAAAGTCCCACTGGCCTTACTATACGTTGCAAATTGATAGCCTACAACAGAAGTTAGCAAACCGAACAACTGCAGTCTCGTATATTATCGTACCGTGTGCAAGGACCACAACGAAATCAGCTGAGTCCCAGGCTTGATGACGAACCAACTTTGTACCACGGTCATGTACTTGCCATGTTTCCCCTCCTCCACGAACCCGAAGTGCACCTACACCTTTACCTTCAGGCGTCCGAATAAACCTGATAATTTCCGATTCTTCTCCAGCCATTCGATTCATGCATTTAGACACTATTTTCAACCCATGTGACCGGGCGTCAAAAAAGGCCAGCGGAGAAAGGATCATAGACATAAGAGGAGAAGACGTGATGAGAGTCAATTGAGTTGGGTCGGGGTGCGGGAGAATGTAGAGGTAAGAGGGTGGCTTCGTAAAAATAGAAGGTTGAGATTGCTGCAAAGTGAAATATTGAAGAAGGGTGGGCGGCCGACGATCTATATTCTGCCTCAAGATAAGAAAGCGTAAGATTATTAACTCGAAAAAGACTCACAGCTACGGCAGTTATGACTATGGATCCATCTGACAAGATTCTCAAGAATAAGTCCCATCCATCATCTTTTATTTCCTTTATTCTCCGGTTTCGTGCCTCATCAACTTGATTCGGGTCATTAAGTATATTGTTGATGACCTTTTCCACCGTCCTTCTATCCAACCAGAAAACAGAAGACTCAGGTGAGCTTATTTGGGTAACAACTGAGTAAGGCAGAGATGAATAGATATCGAGTGACGCGTGAAGTTGCAGATAGTCTGGAGCATCCAACACCGGAAAGAAAATACGCAATGTAGCATCCGACGTGACGGAGTAGAGAATTAGGTCATCCCTAGTATTTCTGTCAATATATACAATGATAGATCTATCTAAGGCGTACCGACTTGATGCTTGGTAACGTCTCCAGGATATTTTCACCACTGGTCGTGGGTGAGGGATATTCTGGGTTTGACGGCCGGAGGTAGTAGAATATAATCGAATAGAGGTGTCTTTCTAATAGATATTCAATTTTGGGGTCAAGGCGGAGTTTCAGTAAAGCAAACCTTAGATGCAGCAGCAATGTACATTAAAGAAGGCGCGAAGTTCAATAAAAAAGGGGTTGGTGTGCTATGAACATTGATCAGATATGCAAAAGGTTGTTGGACCCAACTTACCGAGCCGTCCACTTCTTTGACCAGGTAGGAAGCTCATTTTCAAGGACGAGTGTGTAGACCGATAGTTCTTTGCTGCATCCGACGGCAAGTAAGCCTGTGTTTCGTTAGTGAAGCGGCTAGAAGGGATAAAGACACCACACACCAGCTTTGTTATCAAGACTTACGACATGTTGACTGTCAGGAAGCACAAGAGTAGAGTGTATGCGCCAAGTGCCTGCTTCCGCGTCCGATAAAGACCATGCAGCAAGCCTTGACTTCATTGCTGTAACGATCTACTGCCCAATTAACCCGCGTTTAAGGGGACTAGTAAAGAAACATACAAGTTTCATGCCTGAATCAACAGATATGCAGCATATCTCCTCTTTGCTATGCATAAGGCCTGGAAAGGCTTCCCAGAAGGCAAGAACGCGTACAAGTGCGAGTGTATGGGCATTTAAGATGATAACTGCGTCTGCCGAAGGGTAAAGCTAAATGAGTCGAAATAAGCACAGAGACAGATTGAGCAAGCAAAGACGTACGAGAAATGAGTCTTGTCCAAGAGCTAAGTACTGAACACCCGCAGCGGGATATCCGGTAAGTGTCTGTTGAAGCTGCAGCATATCATAGGGAGATCGCTAACTGAGGTAAGTCCTAGTAGGTACTACTTACTGGCACTAACTGCTGTTACAGGAGCTAAATCACGTGATATAATGTCATTATTTGGACTCGCTCCGAAGGCTAGAGGCGACGCAGCATGCTGCACTCGGAGCAGCGAGCACTAAAGTACTAACAGCCCACCATGTACATCGCATGTCTCTCCGTAGCGTTTCTGGCTACCAGTCTCCCAGTCTTTTCCTCAAACATCCAGTCATCATGGACCATACCCACAACGACGTCCATGACCCTGGTTGATGCCCTCAGCGCAGATCCCGACTATACCTCTCTGCTTTATTTGCTCCAGCGTACTCGTCTCATTCCAACTCTTAACAAACTCAATGGCAGCACATTTTTTGCGCCCACGAACGACGCTATCAAGAAACACTCCCAAACATCTTCTCTCTGGCGCATTGCACTTGAAGGCAACGCCGATCTTGTCCCAGACAACGTCAATGAGCAACTTAGGCAGCAATTGTTATATCACCTGTTGAATGAAACTCTCTCAGCACTTCCGGTGGAGAATGATGTACAAGTTCACAAGACTCTATTGTTTCCACGCAAAGCTCTCGATCCACCGTCGCGTAAACCCCCTCCTTACCCTCCTTGGATGCCAATTCCCGGTGGAACGTTAGGTGGAGAGGCCCAAAGACTTCGTCTGGCTGCCCAGAATGATGCTGCCAATGTGGGAACTGATACATATGGAAAGGGTGGTGCAAAAATCGTCAAAGGTCTGCAAGATGCAGGGAACGGTATTTTGCTGGGGATCGACCAAGTGTTAGAACCTCCACCAGATTTGGGTGCGTTATCCATCCTGATGTTAATAATTTCATAAGCTCAAATACCCAAAAAAGCCACCATCATACTCCAAAGCCCTTCAATATCTTACCTCCAGAAAATTATAACATCCAGCATACTCGAACGTTTGAATTCTTCTACTGAATTGACTCTTTTCCTTCCTGTCGATGATGCGTGGGCGGAATTAGACCCCATCAACCGACTCTATCTGGAGAGTGAATTTGCTTCTGAGGATATTCAGCGTATAGTGAACATGCATGCGGTCTCAGACGGTCATGTTACTTGGTCAGATTCATTTAGCCCTGGCATAACATGTAAGTCTCCCGGAAATCTAAATACCTATATAATATCTTATTCTTCTGATAGTAAAGACAATCGAAGGAACAGAACTTGACATTGTGGATACTCCGGAAGGTACCCAAATCAAAGACGCGAAACTTGTTCAACCTGATATCTATGCCTCGAACGGCGTCTTACACCTTGTTTCTTCTCTCCTCCTTCCACCGGATGCCTTGAAGTTGACACCGGAAAAGTATTTGTTGGCCCTCAACTGCACCAAATTTGTTTCTCTTCTGCGTTCGGTGGATTTGGAAGGCCTTATCAATGACACGGATACAAAGTACACAATTCTCGCACCTCGGGATGACATCATGTCTATATTTGAAGGCCCTGATTTTCCTAAACCTGGAACTGAAGAATTGAAAAATCTATTGCAATATCATTTCATACCTGGAAAGTGGTCGCCGAGCAAACTCAAGAATGGGAGCTTGCTTGAAACTGCGTTGGAGGAACCGGGATTAAACGGTGGTCGACAAGTCCTTTCTGTAGAGCTTCACTCGGAGGACAAGAAAAAGTTCTCTAACATTAGATTTGGAGGTGCCGGAACAATCGGTGAACCTGGTGGGTTTTACTCTGATACCCAGGCTGTTCTGATACTAACTTCAGCGCGCTAGTTGAGATTCCTAACAGCACTTTGGTTTATTTTGTATCCCATCCTCTTGTTCCTCCTCCGGATGTTCTCCAAGCTGTTTTACCATCCTTGGACCTTTCTCAATTTTTGGCAGCAATATTTTCCACTTCGAAAGCGGAGAAGCTGCGGACGACACCGACGACAACTCTTTTAATCCCTCATAACGATGCTTTCACGCGTCTCGGGTTATTGGTCAGCGGTCACCTCCTTTCGCCAACGTCAAAAGAAGACCTCGAGAAAGTTATCATGCACCACGCCCTAAATTCTGTCCAATATTCCCATCAACTAATTGCTGGTTCCCAGCATAGCTTCTCTAGTCTTGAAGGGACTGATATCAAGATAGATCGTCTATCCAATGGTACCGCCTTTGTGAGCTCAAGCGGAGGTTGGGCAGGCATGAGGGCTCGACTCATTCCTAGCGATGTTTTGACACAGACGGGTGTTATACACGAGTTATCGGATCTCCTTATTCCTCGGTCAGTAGAATTGACTATCGGAAAGCTTGTAAAGGCTGCCAAAGGAAATACTATGGCCACACTAGTCAATAAAGCCGGGTTTGATTGGGTTTTGAACGGCACAGCGCCACCCGAAGGATCGCCTTGGGCCGATGAAAAATACGGTGATGCGGGGTGGACATTACTGTGCCCCACGGATGATGCTTTCAAGAAATACAACTTGACACAATTGTACTCCGACATCGAGGGCTTGCGCACCATAGTCACCCAGCATCTCATTCCAATGCCTCCCCTCACAGATGACAAGTTACTGGACCAGGAAAATACACCCCTTAATAACGACCGACCATTGGTCATGGATGACGCGACATACTCTACTCTTCGTTCTCCATCCTCAGCATATGGCGACATAGTCTTCCAACGAAAAACAGATACAAATGATTATGTCGTTGGGATTAAAGGTGCACGAGGCACCAATGGTGAAGATGATTCCGCTCGCATCTTATCTTGGGGTCGTTCTACGACCAGTTCTGGGACCGGGGGTGTTGTGCAGATTGACCGACTACTAATACCATATGAACCTTCGTTATGGTACGAATACGGTCCCCCGTCGGCTGTTGGAGCCTTTGGAATAATTATTATATGTGCATTTTTCTACGGTGTGCGCTGGGTCTGGAGACGCGACACGACGGAAGCGACGTACGAGCCTGTTGGTGGATTTGGCCGCGATGATGAATCGTAAGCTTTTGGGATTTGATTTTTAGGGAACCATATATATGTACATAGATTAGAACTCATACGTACACTGTAACTTGTAATATATTTTTCTTTTGTTTAAGTCTAAGTTGGTATTATGCTGTAATGCTGTGTATATACGCGCATGGAGATTGATCGGGTCACTGCATGTGAAAATGGAAAGCCACTGTTCGTACCCGGTCCAATATATCACCAAAACCGACCAACGTCAAAGAGAGACGCGTTAGACTTCCCGACTCGGTCCTTCGCCCTCTACTTCCATCTCTACCCAGTCATCCCACATAATGGTATAGTCAATCTCATGTGCCTTCGGAATATGCAAGCTGATGCTGTAGCAGAGTAGTGAAGCACCTGTTGTCGAGGAAAATCGAGTTTCGGCGGCAGAATCCGCAAAGTCTTTTATCGCTGGAGGGTTCGGAGGCGCTTGCGCAGTGCTGGTTGGTATGTTCTCTGCCATTATTGTGGTTGAATAGGGCCAGTGTTCACAATCTTCTTTTGAAGGACATCCCTTCGATCTCACGAAAACAAGGCTTCAAACGGCAGCCCCAGGAGCGTATACGGGCGCTGTAGATGTTGTCAAGAAAACACTGGCTAAAGATGGTGTAACCGGGTATGTCAATTATAACGAAAGGAAAAACCATGGGAGAATGTTACTTAATTACCCTCTTCATCGTGAAGTTTATACCGCGGTATGGTGCCGCCTTTATTGGGTATCACTCCTATCTTTGCGGTGTCATTCTGGGTACAAGCGGTTTTTTATGGAATTGAGTATAATTCTTGTTGAACCCCATGTTTACAGGCATATGATGCCTCAAAACAGCTCATCTTCGCTCTTACACCATCACGAAAGTCAGAATCACTCTCAACCGGAGAACTTGCGGCAGCCGGTTTTCTCTCAGCCGTCCCCACCACGCTAATTACGGCGCCTGTCGAACGTGCCAAAGTGTTGCTGCAGGTAACTTCTGCTTTTCATGAACACCTTATGGAAATGCTGATTCTTTTTGGAATCAGGTTCAAGGGCAGGCAGGCTCGCAGACCAAGTACACAGGTGTCGCAGATGTTATGAAACACTTGTATAAGGAAGGAGGGCTTCGAAGCATCTTCCGTGGTACAGGTGCTACATTGGCTCGTGATGGTCCCGGCAGTGCAGCGTATGCTACTACCATGGAAGAACTCGGTATTTTATGAACACTGATCGTCGATTCTGACAGGTACTTTGCAGCATATGAAGTTACCAAGAAAGCATTGACACCGGCTGGATCCTCGCCTTCAGAGCTGAACTTGGGTGCAATTATCGTGGCTGGAGGAACCGCTGGTGTGGCCATGTGGTCATTGGCCATTCCTCCTGACGTAGGCATATTTTTCTCCCGTCCCGTCAAGAAGCTTCATTGACCCATTCAATCTGTAACAGGTCATCAAATCAAGAATCCAATCCGCACCAAGCGGAACATATACCGGTATGCTAGATTGCGTGCGGCAGACCATCGCACGAGACGGTGTTCGTGCTCTTTGGAAAGGGTTTGGACCTGCCATGGCACGGGTAAGTCGCATAGGTCACTCTCAAGACTTTAATTGACGTTTTCTCTTTTTTCCGCAGGCATTCCCTGCAAACGCTGCTACTTTCGTGAGTGCCTACTCTCTAAACCCCACGACATGTAATCTAACTTTCCCCCCCCCAGCTCGGTGTAGAAGCTTCAAGAAAGGTATTAGACGGCTTGTTTTGAAGAAGCACTCAATAAATATGCGTACTTCGATAATCATTCACTGTAGATATTACAAGACATACCATTTTCTTTTGCTTAGCTATTTCGTGTACAACTTGAAATATGCTCGTCCTGCCATAGATATTTTGTTGCTCGATTTCATTCTCGTTTTTAATGGTAACTGATACAACAATGCGCTAGCTATGGATACCCTAGATTGTGTGTAAAGATGTGAAAAAATGTAATTGATCAAGGAAGCAAAAGCGAATTAAATGTATTATTTCCAACTTGATGGAATTTTTAGGACCACCTTGCCCCAATCTGAAAGCCTGCCCTCTTCCCACTGTTCGACATATGACAAGCCTGCGCTTCCTCGGCGACCTTCTTCGATTTTTAAACGCTTCTCGGAGTCGCACCAGAATAATACCCATGAGCCCATTCGCATATGACCAGTGCTTCGTTCAAAATACCACTTGTTCACGGGGTTGTCAGCTCGACTACGCCACACAAGATCGCGACCTTCTCCCTTTCCGCCTTTACCGCCGTTGGGGTTAGCAGAGAAAGGGTGCCCAAGACCGTATGATTCGTCGTGCAGAGCAACCCACAAGAAGTCAACAGTGCCGTCTCCTTGATGGCTCGGAAGTACTGCAAACTTATCGAGGTATGGAATTGGTTCGCCACCTAACATGGAAGGTTCGTTGGTCACGATGGCAGCCCCGGCATAATCACCAGCAACAATGACGTAGTCGAGGACTCCGGAGAGACGCGTGTAGAAGGCTTCCTGATCTAGTGTGCGCTTGAAAGATTGTTCGAGTAAGGCTGTCATTTTGGCCTTATCGATATCGCGGACTGTGCGTAGTACCTGGATAGGCAGACCACGTCTGAGGAGAGTAGGTGTATGTGGAGTTAACCTTCGGTTTCCTTGCAGTAATGCATGAGGAAGACTCGAACTGACAGCGGGTTTATTGGTAATGAGGTTACCGATCAAAGAACTAGGAGATTTGTGAGAGACCATGATAGCAGAAGATGTCGACGGCATATAGTGAAGACATTGGCGAGCCAGCGCTAAGTTGGAAAGAGCGGAAGGGTTTAGTTGACTCCATTGGTCGTTGAAGGTTTCATGTATGTGCTCGTATTCCGATGTAAGGTTAATGAGAAGATGTGGGTATCCAGAGCGTGCATAAGATGGGACGCCACCGTTCCTGTCGATGATCATGAGACGAAGAGGGGTGAGGTCTACTTGATTCGAAAATTTGAGATGGCCATCTTCGACCTCTTGGTTTGTCGGGGACTCAAGAGAGGCAACTTCGACCATTCCACGAGCCAGTCCTGCAATCACATCGTTTGCATCAACACGAACTGAACGACAAAAGGAATCCAATGCAAAGGGAGCAATGACGGGGATTTCTCCTGCATTAAGAGCAGAGCGTACAGGTATGAGGTCGGATGGGATTATGTGGGCTTCGGGAGGTTCGAGGCCAGGTTCCGAATCATCGCCTGGTTTGGGACCCAGTCTAACGACTGCACCAACGATAGGACGTGCTCTTGAGCCTTGCTTCTCGAGGTTTGTGACCACGCGCATGGTTTCATCTATGATGGCGGACCGTTCGTCTTCCTGGTTAGGGGAACGTTCCTCGTTTTCAACAACGATGACACTGACAAGACCAAGTTTTTCGAGATAAACCAGACCTCGACATATGCTGTCGAGCTGATTTTCTGTGAAGGGACCTTGGATTTTTACGAGGGCTGTACGTCGATATACAGGATTAAGGATAGAGGCAATGACTGGGCTGGGCTTGGGTTCTTCTATGGGTGCAATAGGCTTGTTTAATGCAATTGGATCATCAAGAGAGGGTACTCGATCGGGTAATTTTGTCTCCTTGGGTTGTACAGGAGGAGATTGGGGCCGGAGACCAAACGAAGCAAGGTAGGACCGGGCATCCCTTAGAGAAGGGTTCGTGCGCAATATTGACAAGATGAAATCCTGTGGGTTGCGGTGAGAACCGGCTACGAGATACACAATGTAATGAACGTACATTGTCTGCTGGTGGCAAGTCCTCTGGTGGTTCATGTAACCTGGGTTTTGACCCGCGTACGGTCTAGGAATGAGCAGAGAATGAGTCAAAGCAACGGGCGATGAAAATCCGAAGGACCGACGGCATAAAAGGCCTTGAAAGTATGAGAGCGCTGAGCTCTGAGGGCTGCTGCGACGCGGGGGGAGGTATTTGGGATCATGGTGAGCAGAAGGGAAGAAAGGGATGGGGAATCATGAGGGACGGGTTAGTTTTATTTAAATGGTGGTGGTAGGAGGACAAGCAAAGAAAAGCAGTGTAATCGCAATTTCACGTCCTTTATCTGATAAGATTTCACAAAAACTCCCGATCCGATTGATCTGTCACAATCACCTGTCTGCCCATTCTTATTCTCTTCATCATTGGCTCCCAAAGAGCCTTTATAGCTTTCTGCTCATCCCGAAGTTTATCGCCATTGGCCACTATTTACTAGTAAACGTGCTTCCCTCTCTTTTGTAATTTATGAACACTCTCTCAACACCGGAGAAATCATCTGCGCATGCGTTGGTGTGCGTTACATCGGCTATTGGTCCCTAATAAACCAAATTTCCGCAGCCAAGTTCGTCTTTCGTTGCCTTCTACTACTCATACATGAAACCCTAGGAGCTTAGAATACTCTAGAATACCAATGCTCTGTATTCCCGGCATTCCGACTGCGGTTTATTCCGTTAGATCGTACATGACTTCCGATAATCCTGGAAACTCACATCTACTACTATTATCTGGTCTTCGCTGCACAAAACACTGCAATGAGCATGGGCATCTTCTAAATGGATGACATGCGAACTAAATGGAAGGCATGTCATCGCATCACCCTCGAATGCTGTGCCACCCCCAATCACCGTAGTTGATCTGTCAATTCCGCTGGGCGCTTCAATTTCTGAGCATTGGGCGCCTCTTCGAATTGGCAGTTGGTTAAAGTCGTACACGCGTATCGAATAGCTATTTTTGCTATCCGGCACAGGTTCTGGAATAACAACCCTCGTTCCGTATACATAGCAGACCCACACATCGGAAGGATGAGCAGTTGGGAATATCAGGCGAGTTTTCTTCGGTGCCCAGTCTGACCATGGAATTATGTCAAATGCCTTGCAATGTTCCAAGATGCTGGAAGACGGAATGAAATGAGTCAAACATTTAAATGCTTCATCTGCGATGAACCATATGTTGACAACGATTATGAAATCCTTGGAGTTTTGAGAGAAGGGGACCGCATCGCCCTGTGAAATTGCGCCAGGATCGCAACGTATGTCAATGTCATTGATGAATGCATCTTCGCGAAACTCTGGATATGCAAACTTGACTGTATTCTGATAGAAGGCATCTTCGTCGTCGTGCTCAGTCCAGGCTTCTCTAAAATAGAATGCCGCGAGTACTGGACCCCCATATGCATCCATTAAACCTAAGAGCATCCATGAGTCTGAGATGAAAGTTGATGAAAGGATTTCGTCGTTGTCGATATCCTATATGTGCGGATTTGAAAATTGTAAGGGGGGTTATTTGACAGCGAATATTATATGCTTACCGCTAATAGTGTATTTGTTTTCCATTCCCATATAGCGAGTTCTGTTTCAGCAGAAGTTGGCTCAAATGTCACGGATATGAGTCCCCCGAATATTTGTATGATATACGATTGAATTATATCCCTAGTCTTTTGTCTCAAGCGCAAGATTGGCCCTCCTAAAGCTTGTGGATGCGGTTTTCCGGTCGATAGGAGCCTTAAGTGCACACGGTATTCGAGCTTGTCATCTGTGAGTGACCTGAATGATATGATCGATATCTCGTATTTTTGAGGCTAGTTGGGCTAATTCTACTCACCAGTTAGGTGCTTCCACCAGAACGAGCAAATCCTGAGACGGCTCCATTGCGAAATCGCGAACATGTACATCAATGTCGTTCGCGCGAAGGGTCCATTCTTTTGCTTCAATATTGCGCAAGTCCGAAGGGAGTTGGTAAAAGAAAAGCGAATCGCTTTCGCTACTCTGTCCTAGTACGCCCCCGAAGAGCTCCCATAGCCCACCATCTTTCATAGGAATCCTTGATTCTCTGGTCCACTTTACTGAGTTCCAAGCCGATTGATATTTTTTGAGCAACTGAAGTAGCGCATTAGATGAAGATGCGTCATTATTGTTCCCGGATGCCTTCCCAGCTACGGCGAGTTCGATGATGAGCTGCAAATGTGCCGTTTCGGTGATGATATCTCGAAACAAGGAGCAGACCTAAAACGATCTCTATGACATGAAGTTATGAACACTAAAATGAATCGATGGCTACCTGCATGCATCGTAAAATGCACTTGTAGTCGAGATATCCCAGGATATTACTGTATAGTTCGGTGGGCAACCTGGGGTAGAGGAATTCATCGGGTTTGGACATCGTTGTAGCAGGTGGCTGGTCCAGGTCAAGCGCGAAGGAAAATAGCCCGTGATCGATGATGGCCGTGACTCTACCGTGAAATCAGGTGTTTCGCTTCTTCCTTAGTATTCGGGTCCTTAGGTGACCAGGTCCTAGGGGCTTTATACTAGTGTACACACAACGCACGCTATTATTCTTCATTCACACCTGTATACCCATGCAAGCATCGCAAAGAAGGGCGACAACTAGCCAGGTTAGTCCTCTATCGCGAAAAGTTGCCCCTTCTGATACTCCTTCATTTACTAACAGGAGAATTATATGCCCAGCAGCTCTTTCATCAGGATATTGTACAGAAAGTCGCCAATCCTGATCTTTACGGCGTAGTTTCGGTATGTGTGGTAGTATTGTGCGATTGTTCTCGCATGCTCCCTTTTTATGTTCTTTATCTGGGTACTAAATATCAGTGTACCATAGAGAAGCTGGCACGATGTTGAAGATTCGCAGCCTATTGAGACTCCGGCAGATCCTTTCATGAGAGCTCTGGCATACGGCGAAGTCGGCGTAACTTTTGTTTCTCATGGAGGAGAGAGGGAAATCTTGCCCGAGTCTGATCTTTGTCTCCTGGATCGCATTCTCCGGCCGGGTGATTATTGTAAAAAGTCGTTTGACGATGTTCAAGCGGGGGTTATCGCATCCGTGAAGGTGAAAGCTCGAGTTGCCCATGCTATCAGTGGCGTGCAAGTGGATGGATGGTTTACTGTCGAAGATTTTCAAGAAAGGGCAGACGCGGACATCGGAGATTATGTCGTTTTTGACGATTGGCTAGGCCAGGTATGAGCATCATGGGTTTTATCTCTTCTCAAGACATGCTAAATACCTCGATACCAGATCATCGAGGTTCGAAAAGACGTCTTTTACTTTGCATCCAATGCCCTCAATTCTCTTACATATTTAGGTATTCGATGAAGCGATTGTCCAAGTACCTTCTGGGGATCATTTGGTTCGGCTGCCTGAATTAGGGTCACGTCTTGTTGTAGGAGAGACAGGAAATGTTGGTTTTCTCCCTCTTGATGACTTATGCAGTATCTTAATCCAGGAATTCTTCAGGATATCTTACCACGCGATCCAAGTCAAGACCCATCCCTATCTTCGCAAAACGCTGCGGGAAAGGAAATGGTCATAGCTGTAAAACACAACACATATGCAATTACATGGCTTGCTCTGAACCAGATGGTGCGAAATCCTTTTATCCACAACAAATTGATACTGATGGTCCTATACAGCTTGACCCAGCCATTGCGGAGAAGAAAATGCGGCCCATGAGATTTTGGTCAGGAGAAGATATAGGCAAACTCACTCTTTTTCGCCCTCATTTCGAAAAGGAAATTCAATTTGGGGATCGGTTATATCTAAAAAACACGTCCGGAGTACCTGTTACTAAGCATGGGCAACCTGCAGATCCAACTGGAGAGGTGTACGTGCAAACCGTTATGGTGAGCGAAACGTCCACAGAATTAGAAGTACTTTGGCAAGATGGCTCCAGAGAAACTGTCAGATCAGTAGACGTCATCCCATATCTCAATACGGATGAATATGACTGTTGGTTAGTATTATTGCATGTTCTTGTACCTGGCTGAATGCTGAACGTAACTCTCTCAAGGCCTGGTGATCATGTACTTTGGAAAAGTGAACAAGGAGCTCGCCCAGCCATAGTACAATCTGTGAATGCTGTTGATAGGACTTCGTTGATTCTTTTCCCTGACACGGGAACGACTGAATTGGCGTCTTTGCTAGAGCTCGATACCGTCGGGAACACAGAACACGCGGCTGATCTCAACCCCGAAGCCTTTGGGGTACAGCGAGGAGATATTGTGTTTATCAATGCACCTGGCTCTATCTCAAGCACAAAAAAGCCCCATGTGCCGCGGATTGGAGAAATAGAGCCATGGGTGCACGATGAGCCATATAATAAAGGCCATCTTCAAGGCTGGAGGAAAGAGCTGTTTGATATTGGATCTGCCATTGCCAGTAAGCGAAACGTAGAACAATTTGTAGAAAAGACAGTGCAGTTGCCGGTCAAAAACTCTGGGGATCTAACATGGATAGGCGAAGTACATACAGTATGTTCCCCTCTCTTGACGTTGTTGACCTAAATAACCTCCCAGCCCAGCTTAATCTAGATGGGACTGTGGAAGTGAGACATCCAGACGATACAGTTGGCAATTATGCGGTGGAACACTTGACATTGCTATATGACGGCATTGAACAATTGGAAGCTGCAGCATGGAATGGTTCTGACGGTTATCACTCCCATGAAGAGGATCTTGCGCATGAGTGGGACATGGACATGGACGACGACTACTCCCAGTATCCAAACGAGGAGTGGAGCACCTCGACAGACTGGCAAGGTGTTCAAAATAACTCGCACGCATATGAAGACGAAACAGATTCAATGGAGGTGGATGACACAGAGAGCTCACCATCGGAGTATATGTCCGTTGAGGAAATTTTAATTGCACCAGACATACAGGCAGAAGCCGCCGTTGTATCCCATCCTGTATCCGAGGAATCAAGCGAACTATTGGGTGGTATTGATAACGTTACTGCTCATACACCCAACGAAATAGAATGGAATAGATTTGAGATACTATCATCTGCTCCACCAGATCATGCCTTCTTCTCTTCAGCTCATGCTCAACCATCGAAAGCGTTCTTGGGACGGCTGAGTAAAGAATATCGTATCCTTCGAGATAGCCTTCCTGGTGAGTGGAATACCTTTCTCGCCTTAATTGTCGCCTTATTGCTATTCTTGTTAAGATTCTATTCTTGTTCGCGCGTACGAAGACAGGACGGACTTATTGCGATCTTTAATAATCGGTCCAGAAAATACGCCATATCAAGATGCACCGTTTGTTATAGACTGGATGCTTGACTCGAATTTTCCAAACAGCCCACCTATCGCTCATTTCCTGAGCTGGACTAATGGTAACGGTCGAGGTATGTACATCCCCTCGCTCGGTCCGTTTCGGCGATTTTTCTTACCAACTATTTTAATAGTAAATCCGTGTGTGCTTTACCGATTTCTGGAAATTCTAATCTGATTTCATTCATTTGATTAGAAACCTATATGAAGAGGGTAAAGTTTGTTTATCTATCTTAGGGACATGGACAGGCGATAAACACGAAGTCTGGAATGCATCTCGTTCGTCATTACTGCAAGCCCTGGTCTCGATACAAGGTCTAGTTCTTGTGAAAGAGCCGTATGTTTTAATAATATCCTTTCAATCAAATTTTGACCCTTGAATTAGATGGTTTTGCGAACCAGCATACGACAAGCTACGAGGCACCAAGGAGGGCACAATAAATAGGTATACCCCCATCTTTGAACGAGCACATCAGTCGCTGATGTATTACATAGCCGCCTCTATAGCGAAAAAGCTTACGTTTTATCCCGGGGATTTGTACGTCGAGCCTTGGAAATTCCGTTAGGTGGTTTAGAGGCAGAGATCGCGCAACTTTATTATGGCGGAGGTCGCTTACAAAAGGTTATAAACGACGCCCAGATGCTGATATCAACCAGTAAGAACAACCCAGAAGTTTCTGTTGAAGAACATGATCTCGCAGTACCCAGATTGTCAGCTGGAGGGATAATTGCGCTGGAACGAACGTTGTCAAGATTACGCGTTCTCAACAGTGATATATCACGTCCAACTGGTACTCATCCGCAAACCTTATAAGCTATCATATAAATGTTCACTTGTACGAGAATTATCATATTTTTACACAGACTATACAAAAAGAAACACATTTCATGTCCATATTCATGTAATTAGAGAAGGACAGGCAGCATATCATACGGGAAATCTATAGGTTAAGTTATTCGACGTGTCCATCACTATGTAATGAGAGTTCAAAGCCAGTTTGAACGAAGAGAATAGATATGCATAGTCCTATGTCGATAGATGGGATGTGGGCATGCAAGGTATTTTTAGGAGAGCAAAACGAATGTGGTTGTTCTCCCAGAATTAATGGAAGAACTAGTGGGCAATTTTATTTGTTGCTGAGTGGTTAGCATTGTCCCAGGAAACTGCTCTTGGGAATAGTTTGGCCGTAATCATCTACCCATGTCGTGAGATTGGGGTTGGTGTAAACTTCAATGTACCTATAATTCATGTTAGAACAGACACAACCACTAAACCCGAATAAATTTACTGGTCTATGTATGCAGCTGTGGGGAAGTCCTCCGGATCACATCCTATATTGATGGAATCTTGTGGTTGGTACACTCGAATCCAGTCGATGCGCATTTTGGTTGGGAACGTGATATGGTCAAGGTCGACGGTACCGAAATTTTCAGACATGCCAAGATTCACCAGCAAATACTATGTTACAAATATTTTAGAGCACTGAATATGGCGTAAAAGAGAATTTAAATTTACCATAGGTTCCTGAGGAATTGGACGTGCGGAAATTTCGACTGTAGAATCAGCAGCCATTCCACCAGCCTTTAATGTCCAGGCAGCTTCTCCATCAGATATCCATGTAATGTACTGCGAGGTAGGATCGGATGAGAACATGAGCGAACTACATACGGAAGGAAGCATACCGCATCGTCGAAACCTATTGACGCAGTTTCGTGAGCTTAATCGACAGAACAGGAACAACTCAGTCTCACCAGGTTTATACTCGTATCCATACGTGGAGAAACAACCCGTTTCCAACTCATAGCAATCTTGATCTACGAATCCACAGTAAGGCCAGATCGATTGCAAGTTATATAAAGACTTACTAGTGACGGTTAAGGCAGACGTCGACTGTTGGGTAGAACCTCCGACGTAAGTGTTTAAGACAGAGATGCTGGAGTTGTAGATAACATAATTGTCGGTTGTGTTAAAAAAGTGATACCCTTCGTTGAATGGCTAAAATGAGGTTAGCAAGCTGCGCATATATTTGACGCATCTTTCGCCAACTTACAGCCCATTGGCCAGATTGTGAGACCTCGCCTTGCAAAGGAGAGCCAGTTACCTTTTAAAGTTAAAGAGAGTTAGTATGCCATGAACGGACTATGCCGAGCAATATGGATATACCTGGGCCTCAAAAATATCAATTTCAGGTGCGGAGCGCCCAACGTACGTGCCGTCAGAATGCACGGGACCCGGATGGGATTCACCCTGGCAAGTACATCTTGACAAACGTTGACCAGGAAGGTAGGATAAAGCTCCTCCTGCGGTAGGGTCTCCATTCACAGTTGCAGCTAATGGCAGGCCATTGAGAGTTTGATTTGGTGCTGTCCCAACGTCGCAGGCATCATATGTATATGGCCACTAGGTCGCGCAGAATGAGAATGGAGGATCGAGTAAACAATTAAAAAACGTACCATCCCATCGAGGCTTGCGCCGTATCCAGCTCGGCCTACAACATAACGGGCATGAATGAGCCTGCCCAGCATGTAACACGGTGTTTACCAACCTAAGTTTCCCATGGTCCACACTGCTGGCCACAGGCCTGCAATGTTATTCGCGCCGGGCAAAGTCACGGATGCTTCTACCAATCCTCCAGTGAAACAAAATTTATTCCAAGTAGACATCAATCCGCCTTGATAGTCCAAGCCGTGTGTAGACTTTTTGCTCAAGGTAATCTCGACCGCGCCATTCTGGGTCATAATTGCTTCGGGGTCGTACCATTCCATGTTGTTGGTCTAAGTATTGTATAATAAGTCAACAGGCGAAAAATCAATAAATAAGATGACATACAGCCCAATAGTGTAGATCTACTGCTTCCCAGTAAGGATCATCCCCAGGATAGAATGTACGACCATCAGTGTTGAACTCGTCGCTAAATACAAGCTGCAATTCCACACTGGAGTCAGTATAAGAGGACTTTGTATATGCGTCTTTCGGTGTATCACTATCAATGAGACCCCAATTTCCAGTCATTTCAGGTACCTGATGACTGTGACCTTAGTCATTACAACGCAAGTATATCCTTTGAACTTACTTGACCACTTGCATTAATTCCTCCAAGATTGAAACCCCCTAAAGTCGATTGTGTTGTGCTTGTAAAATGACTTATGAGAGGATAGCCGGCACTGAAAAAAAAGCTCAGGTCGAGTTTCAGGATACGTAGATGCACGAACTCACAAGAGAGCCAAAAGACCCAGGCATAATAAGACGATAAACCCAACATTTGTGATGCCTCGATAGGTGAAAATGTGGCCGCCACGGTCGATCTCTCTGTCGCGTTGTGGGTCCGGATTGTGAAGATAATCGTCTGGTTCAGGGAAGTCGGGTGATAGGTTTGAACCCCATGCAGAGGGGTCAGGCGAGAGCGAAAACTATAGGGATTTGATTTAGGAGGTAGGCGTCTGACATTGAAACCACTAACTTTTTCTGATACGGAATGTGCAAATGAAGGAGATCTGCTTATTGAATTGAAATCATATGGGCTCTATAAAATAAGAAAATGAATAAATGGATGGCCAAGGTGGCTGATATAAATGACGTACTAAAGAGTTGTGACTTGAAGAGATCCTAGAGTCCCGGTTTAACGATGGTTGAATAAGATTCGTGACTGAACCAGAGGGACTCGATTGTATATAATTGCGACGTTGAGCGTTGGGACCAAAGAGAGACATGAAGAGAAGAGAAAACGCGCTGTGCTCTGCACCAAAGGAATGTGGAGGATACTTGGAGACAAGGAGGCAACCGAAAACTTTCTCACTCCTCTTGATTACCTCAGCAACTACGGATGGAGCATCAAAAAGTTTAAGCGCGTCCTAATCCGTCGCCCGGTCTTTCCTTGCCTCAGCTTTGCCTCAGCTGCTCTTTTTTTTCCTTCTCGATAGACGCTCATGCAAGTTGTAGGTCCATAATTAGAAAGGGGTAAAATTTTCAGGGTTGTCGCCCGCCAAGGGGTTACCTGTCATAACTGCCAAGAATATCTCACATCAGGCCAAAAATGCCCTTTGAATTCCCAGCGACAACACGTTTCAGCATTGTAACACTCTGATCCTCGACTCTCGTCTGTGCTTCTTCCAGTCGTCCAACTACCGCCCTAGTTGCATCTTCAAGGCTGTTCGACGGCAGCTGCGTCTCTGCATCGAGCATGCTCTCCTTCAGTTGCTTGTACTGCGTTATAGTATCACTGCTTTCCTGATGCGGCTCGACAGTTTCTGACAGCCATTCGTCCAGCTCGTCAAGCGCTATTCTTGCCTTCTTCCCCTTTTCCCTTCGCGCGGGACGGCCTTTCCTTTTCTGACTTTCCTCTGACACTGCTGTTCCGTCTTCCAGTATCATTTCTCTCGGGAGGTCACGGGGATTCAATGCACCGAGGTCGTTTTTTGGCACAATGAGAAAGACGTGGTCTTTCTCCAAGCAGGAAAGGATGTACCGTACGTGGGGCTGTAGCAAAAGATGGCCAGGATTCGTCAATGACTCTGGAATGGTTGCTAGAGAAAGATAATGGTCTGTATATCAAAATTAGCGCAAGTTCTGATTGGAAAAACATGACAAGTACATACCAAATGGAATGGGCACATTGGCACTGTGATGCAGTAGGGGCGCGGTGTCTTTTACTTGGGTGTAGAAAAAGAGATACATCCCAAACAGTGCAACTACTCTGGTAAATGGTGCTTCCGTCTTGACTGTCCTTTCTATTTTATTTCGTAATTCAGTATGCATGATGATCACTAGGCATAAAGTCCTCACCTAGAAATAGACGAATAGTCACATCTAGAAAAGCCTGGCGCGATCTGCTATCAAAAACTTTGAAGTGAAGCCAAGGCCATCCTAATTTTTGCCACACAGTCTTGAACAGGGTGAAAGGTTTCGTAACAGCAAACTGAGAAGAATAAGCTTCGTGGTAAGAAAAGACGAGGCTCGAGATATCGTCCCGCAAGGCTTTGGTATAGATTGAAGAAGTGAAATAACTTGGCTGCAAAGTAACGTCTCCGCGACTTGATGATGGTGTTGGTACAATAGCCATTGGAAAAACAAGAAGCGCTCAAAAGGACGCTGTTTAGTATACGGAACGTTTCAACGACAATGCATTAGAATTTAGCGCGACAATAGAAGCAACACGTGAGCGGAGGGAACATAGTGGATCAGATGCGCCAAATATGTGCAAATAATCGGCTTACGCTTCCCGTTTTAGATGCCTACACAACTTTGAAATCTCTCTCGCTCTCAGAATTCTGCAACTACCTCCCCACATTTCATGTCTGCACATGCCAGCTCTGTTTAAGCGCCAAAGTAACATCCAGTGCTTCTTCTGCCGATCGGCTGTACCAATACCCATCAACACCCGTAACTTCAAATGTCCTTCGTGCAGTTGTTGGAACAGATACGATGAGAATGGCGAAATCATATCGGACGAACTTGCCATGCACGAGGAACGACTTAATTCAAAGTCCTTCATGAAGAGAGGTGGGCCACCTACTGTTATAAAATGTTCGTTGTGCTCATTGCGCCGACGTCCGGATGTTATAGCTGCGCCCAGTAAAGATCGCATACCAACAATGTATGGGCCGGGTCCATTCTGCCACTCGTGCCAAACCAATCAAATGCTCATTATCAACCTACTATCCAACTATTTACCAGATCCTGAGGTGCGCTCGTTTTCCTACGCGTGAGCGTCAAGTACTCAATAAGGACACAGAGCTCCGAGTACCAAAGTCGGCTTGAAATGCTCCCCGCGTACCGGGAATCTCTTCACACTCGTTATCCTCCCGTATGCGAATCGTGTTTGCCACGAGTAGAAGAAGAACTACGGAGTAAAGAACAAATGGCGCGTGCCAAAGCACTCGGAGGATATCTAAGTAAAGGAAAGGATAGACAGAGACGCGTTTCTGGCACATACCCCGAGAAGAAAGAATTACCGTCAGATACTCTATTCTGGTGGAAGGTTAGAGGCTTGCTGTGGGTGTCTACACTATGTTTATCAGTCTTCAGCAGTGGTTCTGGTATGTTCTACTTTGATCATAGTTGTTCGTTATATAACAGACTATTCAAGCTGCCTCCGATTTGTATCCTTTTGCCCGCCTCTCCTTTCTATATCCTATTCTACCTCTCGTGACAGGCGTATCCATACTCTGGACAGCATGGGATCCTACATACGCGAAATTCAGACTAGCCCAACTACAAGGTCGTGACGTTCGAATACATGGGAAACAAATATATAATGTACGGTCCCGGGAACTAATGACGCGTCCAGGAAACTGAAAAACAATGTCTTTACACAGAGATTGCAGATATTGGTCTGGTTCATTCGTTTATGTTCCTCCATACTGGTTGCTTTCCGTTGGTTTTCGACACAGGCGTCCAGTACCAGTACACAGTCGCCCGACCCTTCTGGGACATCAAAAACTCAAAATTTTTTTTTCATTGCAACATTTATCGAAATTACAGTGAGTTTTGTTTAACTCTTTGACCAAAACAGAATTTCTTATTTCGCAGAGCAATATTTCATCTTGGTACTTTCTTCGAATTCAACAGCCCCCTTCAATACGCCTAGTAGATACCCAAGCACACAGTTTCGATAGATCGAGGTCCGGCACGCCAAATCCCGATTCACGAATATCAACTCCAACTACTCAGAAATTCCCCACACTGCCAGACTCTGATGCCCTCCTCTCAATGTCCTTGTCCTCTAAACCCATAATCACGGCGCGTGCTCACCCTGTATTCGGCCTGCCATCTTTACAAAACTCGACGTCCCTCCCAAGTATCACTGCCGCGCGGCAACACAGCGACGACGATATGGATTGGATACCCACCAACCCAGTTACATCAGAGGCACAGAAAGAAAAGGAAAAGACAGAAACAAACTACGACTGGCTACGTCCCCAACGTTTCTTCGCTCCGGAAAAACCGACGGGTTTGGAGGGGTTATTTGAAAATACCCGCATACAAGATGAGCCTATGCCCCTTCAGCAGTTATCGAATCGGACAGCAGACAAGGGGTTGTGGAAATATCTATGGGAGTGGAGACTTTCATTTACTTTATTTTGTAGCATATTAGCAGTTCTCATAGCATGTACACTGAGGTGGTTGGGTCTGATACGTTGGGGGCAGTAATAAATTTTAGGCACCAAAAAAAAATCCGTTCATAATGAGAATCTATATATCTATGTATGAGAGGGGAAAGAAGGCACCCGCACCATGCATCCTTATGATGACAAGTGGAGCAGTTGGATGCCAAACCTTCTCAACCATTTCCAACGCGATGGGGAATTGAATGATTAGTAAGCGAACCATCAACGAGGAACGAAAAGATGATACAGGGCATAAAATTGATCGTAAGGAACTGTCCGGGTATATTAGAGATTAAAAACTCATAAAAGTCCGACGACTGAGGGAAAAGGGTAAAAACTAGTTTATTTTATTATGAAATGAGCCGTAAAAATTGTGAACAATCCAGCGGCGGTCGAAAGAAGAAGAGAAAGGAATGGGAAAGGGAGAGGATGGTGGATAAAAGAATGCCGGTATGTGTGGGGGAAAACCCCATCAAACCGTCTATCATGGTCACAACGCGGTTGGCATGGACGTGTGTCTACTAATACCTAGTATTTCCGCCGTTGTAGTTGTATGCATCCTGAGAACCATAGCCAGCCTGATGATGGAGAGGAACGCCGTAGTCATAACCGCGATTGAAGCTAGGTCCTCGTGCAAGGTTGTTTTCTTGCATGGGAGGAATTGGGCTTGTACCACGAGCTAAATCCGCATAGCCACCGACAGGAGAATTACTGGTTGGTCCAGCGGTGAAATCATGATCCAAAGGATCATTCTGACGACGAGTGGAGCCGGAACGACCAGAAGAACCGGATGGAACGCGACGGTGGCTGGGGATGATGTCGTCTTCACCAGTGGTAGGTTGCCAGTCAATAGGATTGAGACGCTGGTCAAACTTTTTGGAGCTGGAAAGCTTCCACTTGCGGAAGATGGTCCAAAGGATAGCAATGCCACCGATAGAGGCGGCGACGCCAATAAGAGCGGTCATTGTGGTGCTGGTTGTTTTAGCGGCAGCACCAAGAGGAGCTGGTACATCAGAGGTTTCCTGTGCAGCATCTACAGACGCAGTTCTTGTGATAGTTTGGCCTGCAACTGTACTGACAGAGGTCTGTTGTCCTGTCAAGTTGAGAGTTTGGTTTGTTTTGACAGGGGCAGCAGCGCTGGAGGTGGATGATGCGGATGTAGAGGAGCTGGCTGCAGAGGAGGAGGCAGCAGAAGTAGAGGATGCAGAGGATGATGATGATGATGATTGTGAGGCAGAGGTAGATGAGGAAGCATCTGAACTTGCGGTGGTTGACTATTGGGAAATAAGAAATATATAAACAAGAGAGAGGATACAAAGACTGACCGAGGCAGGAGCGGTTGAAGACGCAGCACTTGAAGATGGGGATGAAGAAGAAGCAGCGGCGGAGGTAGAGCTGACGCCGTCTGATGAGGACGAGGAGGGGATTGAACCTGCACCAGCGACACCAATGGGAATGATAGGAATATCAGGGAAGTCGGAGGAGGCGCGCTTCTTCACGAGACGTCTGTGAGCATAATCGCGCTGTTCGTGTGCGTACGAGGAAGATGCAAAGAGGAGGGATATGTAAAGACAGACTGGTAAGATGGCCTTCGAAGAGAGCATGGTGGGCGACGCCGTCAAGGAGTCGATGCAAAAGTACTTAGTGGACGTCCGTGAACAACCAGTGTTTCTCAATCTCAGCCATTTCTTCGTAACCATGCCAAATACGTCCAAATACAATCTGTCATTCATTGTCCAATTGTCCAATTATTATATACGTAGACTAGATACTATAAAGTCCTGTTCCACTTCGTGTCCAGGCATTAGTTGTGACTGTTCAGATCCCAGCTGTCCAGCTTCACAGACGGAGGCGTAACAAAGTCGCTTGCCGACATTCCTGGCCACTGTGGGTTGAAAAGTACCTCCAACGTGTATGTTCCAGCAGGCAGATCAATAATCAGTACCGTCACAGTCGGGTTCGCTTGGTCAACCTGGTTATCTGGTAGTGGGGGGTCTGTCGGGAACCGCACAGCGTCACTCGTGATGAACTTCGCACCAGCCGGGGGGTTCAAAATAGATACTTGCATAACTTGCCCGTCCAGCTTCAAAGTAGCGCTGGTGCCAGCACTTGCATCAACAGTGGCATTCGTGTGCATACGCCATTGCACACCGTCTGTTGCAGTAATCTCGTCTTGGAGCAAAACTTGTTTGCGTCCATTGAGGGTCCTGACACCACGTTTGACAGATGATCTTTTTTATATATATAAAACAAGTCAGAACACGAAAATTTGAACAATGCCAATAGACTTACGCGCTGGCAGGATCATAAGCAGAAGTCATATCGGTAGTCCAATACGCGATGGAAGACTGGGGGACATCAAGAACGGTACTTGGTCCTTGCGTTGTGTTGCTGGTGCCGTGTTTAACGGTAGGCGCGGCGGTTACAAGCTGATTGGATTTATTGATCAAAATCGTGTTTTGTCCTTCCGTCATCTTCCTGTAGTATTTCCAGCGAGTCGCATTCTGCGCAGGACTCAGGAAGTATTCAAAAGAGTTGTAATCACCAGAGCCTAATTCACCAGCCCAACGAGTACCAAGCGCATCCAAAACGAAATCACCAACGTCGAGATCATTGTGGGTTTGGTGGTTCGTGTTACTGCCTGCCTTCATGGCTACGAATAACGCATCTCCGTCGGTCCAACTACTTCTCATTGACGCCCATTGATCGTTGGCGTCATCAAAGAATGCATCGAGAGGGGTTCCAGACCAAAATGCGCCCGCCACCGTGGGGTCATACCAGAACATACTCCAGGGTTCTGCGGCATCTTGCTGTTCGCGCTGGAAAAGGGAGTAAGCGGGTTGACTGTAATGATCCGCGTACAGGAACATAGAATTGGCGGTTGTAGAGAATTTGTTGGGGCCATGATCACCGTAATTGAAAAGGGATGTTGGGCCATAAGCATACATGTGGAATTGTCCAGTGCGGAAAAAGTTCTTGTTGGCGTCGAGAAGCCCGTAATCAGAGCCTGTCGCAGTGATCAGAGCAGATGACATCTCTGCGTGGCCCGTGGTACCGAAATACCAATAATTTGCAGTTTCGGACCATGTTCCATCGGTGGAGGGTCCATCCGCGCAATTCTGTTTAGCATTGTCGACGGTAAAACCTAGTAATTGTTTGGCGGTACCAGTAGTATCATCGTCAAGTATAGCAAGAGCGCCAAGGGTGAGGCCTCCGTTTGAAACACAATTCCAGTTACCATTGACACTCTGCCACCATCCAAAACTGGCGCTAGCCGTGTATACAGAGAGACCTGGCGCAAGGCCGAGTGTAATCATGGCCGACCGCATTTGTGATTTCTGGGCATCACTCCACACGTCGTGAAGCCAATCATATCCTATAGCTACCGCAGCGGTATATTCTGCTGTGTCCAGGAAGTGGTTGGTGTTCCATTGGTCAGGCTGGTCGCCAAAAGACATGACATTCTAATAATAATAAGTAAACACCAGTCCAACATTTAGAAAAGTTAAGATAACATACCAAAAGTTCACTCCATGTGCGATCTACCCATTTAGTGTCATTGGTCATGCGGTAAACGTAGGAAAATGCTTTGATTCTCATTTTGATGGCACGAGCGACGTCAAGGTATCCACTGTCACCATCCTTGACATAGGCAACGGGATCCAGACCGTAGTAAGTGCTCGCATTGCCGAAAATGGTCGCATTCCAGCCTTGCAAGTATGGGTCGTTTTGGATAAGAGCGGGGAGGGCCTGCCACTTGTATGCAGGTGCGATAAGTTTAGGACGATCTGGCCTGGTCGTGAGAACATTAGGACTAGCTGGCTGGAATGGATCCTGAGGCCATGCGACTTTGGAATTAGTGGTAGCTACGAAAGTAGGTGACGTAAAGGCGGCGTTTGTCTGCATGGGCTAGTAAGTTAGAAAACGATACTCATATTTCACAATGGACTGACCGTGGATGGATAGACGGGCACCATGAACTCGGAGTTCGTTGCTGTGGCAAATCGTCCGAGTTGAATCTTGGCGGTCACTGCAGAGCTTGCTGCAGCGGCAGGATCGCTACTACCGGAGTCTGCAGCATTGGTGTTGGTGTTGCTGGCTTTGGTGCTACTGCTATGACGAGACCCAATGACACCGCCAACGACGGCGGCAACAATGACAATGATGAGGACTGGAACACCGAATTTGATCCAGTTACTGGTACGTTTTCTGGCGGGAACTTGGGGGGTGATGAACCCAGAAGATTCATGGTAGTATGGATCGCCGGATCCATAGGGCGAGGGGTTGTGGTGAGTGCTGTCTAAGGCATTATAGTTGGCCGCCATCTGGCGAAAAAGTGGGAGAAATCTCCTTAGAAAGTAACGAGTGACAGGTCAGAGGTTGAAAAGAACACGGGAGAAAGAGAGGGAGAAAAACGGGTGCTTGCACAGCAAAGAGGTTGGAGGAAACACAAAAAAGACCTAGACGGGCGTAGACGACTAGCGGAGATTCCGTGGGAACAATTGTGGCGTGGAATTGCCGGCTGGTCATCACGCCCCCTTTCCCTCCTGCGACAAACTTGGATGCTCCCAACAATCATGGCTTGCCACATCCGCAGTTAACATTTCTATTTTACAACTAGTATAATAAAAGCTTGCTCCACCATTCTAGAATGCTGCGCCTTCTTCTCTCAAGAATATACCTGCAGCACCCATTCCTGTACCAATGCACATCGACGTCAATAAAATCTAGGCGCAAGTCAGACTCGGTCATATTCTTCTGGTCTAATTTCACTCACCTTTCCCCGACGGCGATGTAATTCGTTGAGTCCGGTGACAATTTGCCTTGTTCCTGTGCAGCGTATATATAATATCAGCATCAGGTTGGTCCGCACTTCCGCAAAGATTTAAATGGTGAACATATCTAAAGGATGGCCAAAGGCGATGGCTCCCCCGTTCACGTTCACCTGGTCACATATTCAATTTGTTAATTCATCGATAGCGCGGCAGGTTTCACCTTGTCTCTAATGGACACAGAAAGTAAATAAGTATGCCATTTCTCGGCAATGTGAATTTGCAAGTATGGACTTACGCAGGTATATTGAGCTTCTTGATACAGTATACACACTGTGAAGCAAATGCTTCGTTTATCTGTCAATACATATTTAATAAACGTCTCGGATGATAATTCGCGATATGGATTACTAACCTCGAAGAGATCAACGTCGGTCAATTGTATTCCAGCGTTTTTCAGAGCCATCGGAATGGCGTATACAGGTCCGATGCCCATGACACGGGGAGGAACACCCGCCACCGCAGTGGTAATATGTTTGGCAAGAATAGGAAGGCCTCGCCTTTCCGCCTCTTTCCTCGTCATGACCAACACAGCGGCAGCACCATCCGTTATTTGGCTGGCATTTCCGCCAGTAGTGGTACTATTCCCCCATTGTGGGAATGCTGGCTTTATTTTCGCGAGTTTCTCTTGTGTCGTCCCGTAACGAATTCCTTCGTCTTGATCAATGATCACAGAAGTCTTTTCGCCAGAGTCACCATCCTTGCGGAATACCGTGAAAGGAACGATTTCCTTCGCGAAGACACCGCGTTTCTGGGCGTCTTCGGCTCTCCGGAATGATTCAGCGGCAAATGCATCTTGTTCTTCTCTGGTTACATTGAATTCTGCGGCTACGTTCTCGCTTGTCCATCCCATACGTTCTTGACAATCCCTGGAAGCACCATTGCTTGAGATCAAGTCGCTGAATGACGGTCCTCCTCGGTCTGGGCTAATAAAACCGTTAGATAAATGGCCTGATGAAGAAATTTGGATAATATTTACTTTTCTGACATGCTTTCAACGCCAATAGCGAGACCAATTTCGATTTGTCCAGACCGTACTTGATTTGCTACAGTCGTAACTGCCATCAAGCCACTTGAACAGAAACGGTTGACAATTTGAACAGGTACTGTGTCAGGAAACCCTGCCGCCAACATGGCAGCTCGAGCATAGTACGCCGCATCTGGCGTCAGAACAGTACCAACGCAAACGTCCCCGACCGCACCTGGGTCGACCTTGGAATGAGATATAACGTTCTACACATTTCCGTCATGAACTGCAATGTACTAAATTTAGGATGAGACATACCTTGAACATTTCGAGCATAAGTTCGTCAGTTCTATGTGGGTTGTCATTGAGGTAGTCTCGTCAGGTAGATTCTGAGTACCAACCGAGCATCCTTGAAACCACCTTTCTTGGCTTTGCATAGTGGGGACCGTATGGCTAGTGTGATGACGACATCATCCGGACTTTTCGTTTCCAGGCTTGAAAGCCCAGTTCTAGCACCCGTAAGATGAGCTGTTACTTGCTTAATGCGTTGCATTATTTATGAGATGATAGTAAAGTGTAACTTGAACATTCCTACTCCCGGGTTGATAATAGTGAATTCTGGAAACCATGCTCCTGCCGTTGCGGCGTCACGCGCATGACCCGTCCATATCTGCCGTATCAGGCCGTAAATTACGTAATCTTGATACTGATGTGCCCCGCCCCAGTTCGGAAGTTCATCATGTAGGGCTAGACATATGTAACGTTATATGTACTGATGGCTTAATTCAACGTTTTGCTGGATGGCCTTCCTCGATACATTCCTGCTTTGAGCTTTTCCTTTGTCGCCTTTTGTCAATATTCATGAATCAAGAATCAGTCGTATACGGCCTTGCGGTAGTGGGGTTCGTTTGGTATTCAGCAATGTGGTTAATCGGGTTGTTGGGATGCATAGCTGCGTATGTTTGGAGTTTGACGAAGCATTATACTTCTCTCATTTTGTCCCGTTTTAGTCGCCGCCGCTATCGTACAAAACCTGTGTCTTCCTTGTTACATGCAGGACCGCGCACCGCACCAGGGGTGTCCATCTTGCGTCCTTTGAAGGGCCTGGACACCAATCTTTATGAAAACCTAGAGTCCACTTTCAAGCAAGAGTATTCGAATTACGAGATTATTTTCTCGGTTGCTGACGAAGATGATCAAGCTCTCTCTGTGGTCGAAGCTCTAAGGAGCAAATATTCTCGAATCAAGGTCACAGTTATCATAGGTTTGCTTCGCATTTTTTTGACTAAATTTGGATCCATCGACTAAATAGTGGTACTAGGAGAAGAAGTCGTTGGAGTCAATCCAAAAGTCAACAATTTGATGCGATCCTTCAAAGCGGCGGCCCACGACATATTGTGGGTTCTGGATTCCGGTGTTATGGTTGACTCAGGAACCCTTGCGAGGAGTGTCGACATTCTTGCGCCACAGATGCCGGGACACTCGGCCAGAAGAATAGCACTTGTACACCATGTTCCATTTGCGCTGATCGACGAAACAAAATTCGGCTCAAGATTGGAAGCGGCCTTTTTGAACACCAATCACGCAAAAATGTACATCGCCATCAATACCGTCGGAATCGAGTCTTGCGTTGTGGGCAAGTCAAATTTATATCGCAGGTCGGATATTGAACGACTCAATGGCTCCCTTATACCAATACAATCGCAGACTACGAGTACTCAGGCACCAGGACAATATGGACTTGCTGCGTTTGGGCGGTTCCTCGCAGAGGACAACATGATTGCAAGTGCCCTTTGGCACGAACTTGGCTTACGACATGATTTATCATGCGACGTCGCGAGAAACGTCGTTGGAAACATGTCTTTCATGGACTATGTGTGGCGGCGCGTCCGATGGATTCGTGTTCGCAAACGCATGGTACTTGCCGCTACCATTCTGGAACCATTCACAGAATCGATATTACTGGCAATCGTTGGCAACTTGAGCCTTGCTGCACTTTTCGGCTTTGGGGCACCCTCCCCGGGTTTTCTCCTGCTGCATTTTTCAATTTGGCTCGCTGTGGACCTTGATGTTTACACCTCTATATCCGGGCGTGCAACCCGAAGGGAGAGCCTGATTGCATTCTTGCTAGCATGGATAGGCAGAGAGTGTCTAGCTCTCCCTATTTGGTTAATTGGATTAGTTGGAGACGACGTTGTGTGGAGAGGGAGAAAATATCAGATGCTTCCGAATGGCGAAGCAAGACTACATACCATTTAGTGGACAGTGGAAAATATACTATCACGATGTATCGAAACACTAGTTAGCAAGTTTACTATGTAATGAACGAAAGACAAGATACATGACAAGATACATATAATAGAACAAGATATTACGACAAGTATATGCAGACGGTATTATAATATGTATGGTAGTAATGTCTCTTACTGTCTATGATTAAATAGTCTGTTTGTAGGATTAAAAGAATGTCCGAATTTTGGCCGACTCGTGAGCGGAAGTATCTCATTTTTCGTTATTGAAATTGACCTCCTGTCTGCGGGCAGAACCCCGGAATCGAGAATTGCGTTGCACTCGATAGTTGTAGATCATAACGACTTCTTCAAAAAACGAATCCGACCAGTCTTGACAGGTCGAGTAGGCAGTCGAACGCAGTCGAATTTTGTCCCCTTCTTCGGTTTCAAGGGCTACGGATTCGCCATTCCTATTTTTCTGCCTTTCGTTGGAGAACCAATTCTTTACTTGCTTGTAGGCGCTATGAAGTTTGTATATAACGTAAGCCAATTGGAGCATAGAGAATCTATGTCTCGACACTAACCGATGGATGATTATTGCTATCAAGACCATCCACGATTCACTGGGATACATGGTGATTTCATCATAGACCATTCGAAGCACGAGTAATTGACGTTCGTTGACGGGAGAGTTGTCGAGAGATTTTATTTTGCATGCTTTATCAAGCAGCTCCTTCCGTCTCTTCTTCATTTGTGCTTTGCTTTTAAGAACTGATTCGGTGGTTTTTCGTGTATGTCTTCCAGATTTGTGGCGAATGAATGGAACAAAACTGGAATCTGATGGGAACGGATGATTTGAAGATGTCGTATGTTTCAGGATTCTGTGTGCTCTAGTTGTTTTGACTTTGGCAGGCTGGCAAGGAACGTGAAGACTGGCCACATCCTGACTTAGGAATGACACAGCGTTGGAAGAGGCGGGCTCTGACGAAGATGATGATGGTGGTGAGCTAGCAGACCCTGATGGCTCCGGGGAAGATGAGTGATGAGCGATGGGAGCAGTATTTTCTGAAATGACGCAGGCGAGAAAGTGGAGAGGGCCAAGGTGAATTGAAGTCATAATTAATCGTGAATAAAAGAGAATAAAAGGGCGACTAGCGCATAGAAAAGAGAGAAGAGAAGAGAAACGGGCCTAGAGAGTAGGAGGGAAGAAGTGGATTCACCTCTCCCCTTAAATATATAAGTAGGAAACAAAGATATGTCAAGCGTGGGCTGCACATCATCTATGTGTCTATTATTGTGTACGCGGACCTTGCCGGTATTGTTTCTTGTCCTGATTTAGAACAAGCCCAGGTAAACACCGTCTTTAGTCTTGACAACCAGTCCACGAGCTCCCTTGTTAATTATCTCGTCCTTTTCATTAAATGACTGACCACCGCCAGAGGATAATAGCCTCCGTCTTCTCTAGACGTAATGCTGCTGGTAACCTCGAGGAAACCTACGTATCTCATATCAAGATCTGGGAAGATGCTGGCCCAGAAGGACGCAAACCGCGCTACATTCTTTTGTCCCGTATGTCGTGTATATTTCTCCTTAAAAGGAGTCCAGTCAATAAACGTGTTGATAGAGGCACATGGTGGTTCTGGTTTTCTCCACAAATCTAAGTTGAATTCCAATGGCACATTCTCTGTTGGTAAGACCTGGAAGTTGGCAGAATTGCGCAGTATCCAAGTCACCAATGTGAGTTTCCAACGTCTGATAAAAGTCGATCTCTGTGATGCGCTAATACGTCTCTAGACTTCCTCGTTTAACTTAACCTTGACTCGGACGTACAGATGGCAAACTGAAAGCCCGGAAGACCAACAGCATTTCCTTCAATCTTTGATTCGTCTCTTTCGTGCAGTCACAAACAATCAAGTTCCTTTGCAATTGGAAGGAGTAACAGAACCTGACAAACCTGCAGGTGAATCAGTTCGATTTATTTGAATTTCATTATTAAAGAGGTGTCGTAGTGGGCGCTCAAGCTATAACAAGGGACATCGAATATAATGAACCCGTTCCATCCCCTTCCAATGGATCTACGCTAGCTCAGCGCACTCAGGCATCTCGGGCTGTCAATCAAAATACCATTGAAATTCCAAGAAGCACGTCGCCTGCTCTAACCTCTCGAACTCGAAATATGCCGCGACCAGCTTCTCCTGCAAGCTCGCAGCGTGAACGTGAACGCAGACCTCCTTCAATAGTTGTTCCACCTCCTTCGGTCTCTGTGCCCTCGCACCGTGCACGCGTGCCATCAACAACATCAGTGCCCAATCAGGCATCTACCAATAATCTCGATTCTACACCTTCACGGTTTGTAGTGTTTTGATCTTTTATCATAATCTACTTTTTAACACACAACCCAACAGCAACATGCAAGTACCTGTTATACGTCCGATCAATGATAACCGAACTAAATCATCCTCGCCAACACCTTCTGCTCGAGCGCGCAATTTGCCCCCTAGAAACGAAAATCTCTCTAACGGATCAGATCCTAGCGTTCTTCGGAGAGACCAAAATGCTCGGATTTCTTATTTTGACCCCGCAAACCAAGCAATGCTTGACCGTTTGATACTTGGTGCTGATATTCAGATAGAGGGCGAGGGCGAAGAAGAAAATGCGCAAGCGACTTTAGCAAATGTTGAGGAGATGATCGAAGGATACGAATGGGCAAGCGACGATGTGATGGGAAGGAAAATGACGAGAGGGACCGTAGACATGATTGAAGCAAGATTACTCGATGAACTAATGGCACTTGAGAAGGTAAGATAGCAAATATTATCTGTTAACGCCCTCTCATTTTTCTGGGTCATAGGCCAATATTCACTCATTCTTAGAGTCTGATGATCGTGTAGCAGTTGTCATGAAATATATGGATGACGCTATTGCAGAGCTCGACAATATGGATGGTCTGATTTCAACATACAAGATTCATTTGAATGTAAATACTCGATTTATTTTGGCTGATCTCAAGTTAACGGTGATTTTAGGCGGTATCCGATGACATTCTATACATTCAATCTCAAAACCGAGGCTTACAAGTGCAGACTCAAAACCAGAGGGCACTTTTGGCAGAATTACAGACCCTGCTGGTAAGTGAAGTTGATCAGAGTATGTAAATCGAACTAATACGAAAACATCAGCGCACTGTGCACGTCGATCAAGACGCGTTGATGACTCTTACGCAGGAGTCCCTTGAAAAATCACAGAGTATTACTCGCCTGGAAGAGGCAGCTGTACAGCTATACAAGGCACTGCAAGCGGGGAGAGATACAGGTGAGTATAGAACGCATTCTTTACTACATCCAGATTCAATGTATCCTTTGATGATCAGATATGGCGGCGACAATGGAAAGATTACAGGAATACAGAGCTTACAATACCCAATTCTGCAAACGACTTTTTGACTTTCTATCAATTATGTTTATTGCCCAGGTAGATGTATCGCTGTTAGCAGATGCGTATATGCTAAACACATTCCACACTTAGTCTAAGATGCTTCTCGGGGACACTTCTGGTTTGACAAAACCAGCTGGTTCACGACCAACAGTCATACCTCATCGAGACCTTGAATCATATCTAGGAAGATACTCTGGTTTGATGATATACCTGAGGGAAATGGATGAAAGTGTGTATAGCAAACTGTGTGTAGTAAGTAACCTCCGCTTTTAACGCATCCTTTTTTAGCAAATCATCAGCTTATCGTTCTATTTATTAGGCGTACTTTTCGGCTGCCAGTGAGCTCCAAGCCAGTCAGGTCAAAGCTCTTCTCTCTGCATACCTTGACCTCGTGAAGAAAGCACCGGAGGACGAACAAGAGCAAGGAAAGTTACAACACTGCTTGGTATCGTTTTCTTGTTCTAATTCTAATTTTAGGATTCGGTACTATACCCGCACCTGGAACGAGGGGTGTTGCAGCGGCTGGTATGCGGCGAGCTGGAACAATTCTACGTTCTCCCATCGAAAGCAGACATCGTGACAGAGATAAACATTCTGATGGTGATCTGCGTGCCTCAGAGGTATCTAACACCGCTACTGCAATCACAATCATCATACTGATGTGTACTGTACACAGGCCTTCGGTCTTTTCTTAGAACAGGTTGCGAAGTTGATATACGACGAAGACGACTTCATCACCGACTTTTTGCAGATTAGTGACTCAGGGTTCACTTTTGCAGACTACATGGGCTTGGATAATTATTTCCGCAGACAAGCGGCTCGTTCAGCGTCCCTTACCCCAAACACTCTCAAACTCATTCGAGGGGCCTTGGATTTTATCTTTGGGTTCCTTCCAGCGGAGTTGAAGGCATGGCTTGACGCAGCCCTTCTGAAAGATAACATGTGGGCACTTTTCATTGTATTCGATGGACCAACATTGATGTAGATGCTGTCCGCTTTATCAAGGGAAATTGTCGGGATCCTTGCCTTTCTTGAACGCTTCATGGTAGAGGCCGATGAGAAAGGCAACCCTTTTGTGATGAGCCTTCTAGAAAAACAACATTCAAGATTGAAAATCGTTTTCGATCGTCATGTCGTGAGTTCAATTCCACCCCTTTTCAGAGACGCTGCTCATCGCATTTGTTTCTAGAGCGAGCAACTGAAAGGCATTGAAAAGACAAAGCTTTCTAGCAAGAAACGTAAAGGCGTGGCCCACTTCGTGAAACACTTTGCTACTTATGCGGGAAGGATTGAACACCAGCTCGTCGGCGCCAGTAACCTTGAAATTCGAACGAATGTGGATTCGGCCTACGAAAGGATTGTCCAATCGATGTTTGATTCTCTCAAGCAAATTGCCAAGTTAGAGGGTGAAGGAGAAGACAAGGGGCAGCTGAATTACCATGTTATACTCATAGGTAAGTTCCCTCAATGACAATGACAATTTTAATTGTTGTATCTAACGCTATAAACAGAAAACATGCAGTATTTCGTTATGGAGATATCACAACTTGATGTGCCTTCACTTAATACTTTTACTCGCAGAGCTGAAGCCATATACGATGAAAACCTAGCCGCATACATCAAAATAGTTTTCAGGCGGCCTTTTGGCAAGATTATTGTCAGTCACTGTATCTGTGATTTGACCCCACAAAGTTGACATCTTGTTCTTAGGACTTCTTTGATTCTATCGAACGATTTGCAAAAGAATCGAATACCGGTGAAATAACTTCAAACAGCAATTTCAACAAGGGCGCATTACGCAAGGTCCTAAAGGATTATAACGCGAAAGACATCAAGAAATTTGTCGACATTTTATCGCGGAGAGTAGAAAAACATTTTACTGATGCCGACAAATTAGTGACAGAGGAAAGTAGTGGTGCTGTCTCCAGTAAGGTACTGGGCAATGTATGGAGTGCTTGTGAAGCAGAATTCGTGAAGTTAACAGAACTCTGGGCACAACGAATATCACAATGGTACAGTGGTAGTGGTGTCACCTTGGAATACACCGTAGCAGATGCAGAGGCTGCTTTCAGAAAGCAGAAATTTTTTGGATGATAAATAGACAATATGTATAATAATAGGGCCAGAGTCTAGAGCAATATTACTCATAATGCTGTGGGGTTGGGAAAGAGGGGGTGTTTCCGTTTTCCGAAGCTAAGGACGTGTGCGAGCCGCGCGCACCGGCATTATTCCCCAGAGGGTGTGAAGTTTCGCCGGTTGCTGCTGCTGGCCGGAAGACATCTAAGGCAGAACGTATGATTTCAGGCGAAAGAAATTGGGACCATTGTGAGCCGGGCTGGGTGGAAAATTGACCCTGGGGCTGCGTTCTCGTAGACAAGTTCCACAACACATTCCACAAAGCGGCGAGCCTTTCCTGAACGAAAGCAATGACATTGCTTTGAATAGCGACTATGCCAGCATCAAAATTCGCCTCGTTCCTGAGGAAGATCGGATGCAAATAAGCATTGTAAATGTATGTTGAGCCCTAAGGCAGTGCCTGAATGAGGATTAATCAAAATTAGATGTGTTCCGAACACACCTGCGTTTGGGGTAAGGACAAGAAGAGCAAGAAGAGTGTTTTCAATTCCCAATAAAAGGGCAACCTAAAAACCAGATAGGTCAGATGCCGTCGCAATTTCCCCAAACACGGATAACCAAGCTGATGGCCCTACCAGCTGATCAACCATTCCGCGAGATATTCGAAAGCCACGAATACGCCAACGACCGCCCAATAAGTGGACAATTTCTGGAGGTCGGACTCGGACAGAGGATGACGAGATAAAGCCTTGAAAGTCGCAAAAGCGGGCAGAATAAAAGCGAACCAGGCGCTGGAGGAAGGTCAGTCGATGAGAAGAGAGAAGACATAAGACGAGGGGCACCTTAGGATTCGAGAAATAATAAACATAATCATGGTGAACGGAGAAGAGAGAAATAGAAGTGGACGGGCGGCGTGCTGTGCAATAATCTATTCCAGAACAAGTTTGATTGTTTGTATTTGGAGGAATTGGTAAGTGATCAACCCTGTCCCCGTGGTTGGATAGCTCACCCCATCCTTTCCCCGCATCCATCTCTACAGTCTTCATTCACTCCCGGAAGCTTGATGGACTCCTCCTCTTCCTCAAATCCCGCTATTAAGAAGCAGGATGATGACGATAAAATCGAGAAGCGCGACATCAAGCCCGTTCCCAAGACCTTGAACAGGGTACCCCGTGAGTTGTGCACTTTTCGTATATCCGATGTTCATCGTCGTATTAATTACTTCTTGGATAGGTGCTTGTGTTAGAAAATTTTACTTTCTTCAATAAGTTTAATATTGACTGCCCAGCCTTTTAACCGTAGAATGCCTGCAGAAAGCAGAAAATGCGATGTGAAGGTGCCGATAATCCTCCTTGTAAGCGCTGTCGGAACACCGGGCTCGAATGTCTATTCGAGAAACCTTCGCGTGAAGCAACCCTCACAGGTGAAGCCGGTCTCGAGTTCGTATCTTCCCTAGGCATGTTCGATACCCCTCATTAACTACTCGACATCCAGACGTATACGCAGTTTAGAGGCCCATGTGGCCGACATTCGTCAAACTCAGACTACCATTTCAAACACCCTAGCAGAATTAGTACAGCAACTGCGTCAAGGTGGACACAATATCCGATCACCGTCGGTATATCCTCCCTCTTCCTTCCAACAATCACCTAGTGTCAACTCTCCTTCGGTTTCAACGCCAACTGTTAGTCACCAACATGCATCTCCTCCTGGCTCTCTTACATCGTCTACGCATGGATCCAGTGGAACTTTACCCCAATCTCGCACCCAAAGACTGGCTTATCAGACTCCTTCAGTGGGCCAAACAAGTCAGGCAACATCTCACGAAGACATACATTCACCGATGTACGGAAACTTTTCGTCCGCAGGACACGCTTACGATCCACATAATCAACCCTCTCAAGGTCACTTTCTACCTCCTTTCTCAACTTTCCACAGTCACCATGCAATGGGACCCCCTGGCGCCCAACAAGTAGACGCTTCACCCGCGCGTTTCCAGGACGCTAGTCATCAAAGGTCATCCAACAAGATCTCTGGTTCCAAGAGACAAGCACCATCGTCATCTAATGTCACAAGCGCCGATTCTTCTGATTTAGAGGACGATGATGGCGGTGAATTGCCCATATCTGGACTTGTCGCACCTTGGGAAGTTCTGAGAGGTTTGGCGGATGTTGCCATTGAAAGGGCCGCAAAAGTAAGAATGTTTATGTCTTTGGCTTAACACTGCTAAACTTATTTCATATCACAGGAAAATGGAGATAGCAGTGAGCCACATAGTAGGACAAGAACGCCATCCCCCGAAAGACAAACCCGACCATCCAAAAGAAGGAAAATTCGACACAAAGCACCACCTGTCTTAACGTTCCCGGATGGTGATTAAATTACAAATATAAGTCGTTCGGAACCGCTAACTAATCATACCGATTTCTTCTAGTCGTGACGAAAGGCATAGTCACCGAGGCAGAAGCTCGCGAACTTTTCAAAATGTCCATTCATCTTTATTCGTGTTTCCCCGAATACTGATATATCATCCTACAGATTCTACGACGGTTGCTCTACTTTTTTGTAGGTTCACATTCATCTGCACTTTCAGTTTCAGGAATTCTTTTGTCAGGCCTGTTTTCGATATCAACTCGGATACATATGATGCTTTGCATGAAAGGTCCCCATTCGCCGTAGACACAATTTGCATGGTGGCTGCCCGCGTCCGAGACGGGGGAGGTATTGCCCATTTACTTTCTGCCATTCGTCTTTGTATCTGAATTTATTTATTTATTCAAGGAAAACCATCTGAGATATATGTTCGCTGTTTAGAAGAGGTCCAAGCAATTTCTTCAGCGACGCTATTCGCCCCTGTCGTCAGAACAGAGGCAGTCCAGTCGATGAGTATGTTTCTAATTGATTTGGAAAATATGTGATTGTGTTTACGATTTTCATCCAGTTCTGGTGTCTGGCTGGTCGGATAACGGATGGTTGAGTGGTGGGCATGCTGTGCGCATGGCGATGGAGTTGTGTGAGTTCATTTGCCACATTTCTCACGGCATTAAACTCTGACATTTGCAAATACTTTTTAAGCTTTGCACAAGGCATGGCCCAAATTACGAGAACGCATACGTTCCCGTCGAGAAGACGTGAACGAAGATCGCCCTTTAGTCATAGCATCAAGGACTTGGTTCTGCTTGTATTTATTTGAACATCAGTAAGTTCTAGTTGAGTTCAGAGCCTTGTTGACCGCGATTCTCAATATCACTAGACTATCCTATGGTACAGGCCGTCCTGCTGTTTTAAAAGATGATGACAGTATTCACGATTGTCGTTTTCTCCTCAACCATCCCCTAGCAATTGAGGATGATATGCGTCTAGTTTCCACTGTGGAACTGATTGCCGTTCGAGAAGACGTACACAACAAAATTGATTTCAACCGCCCCATAACAGCAACCGAATTCGAAATGTTGCATACTGCCAGAATTCGCTTCATGAGTTGGTATAAGGAATGGGACCAAGTATTTTCGAGGAAGTATGAAGATGCTGGTATGCCCCCTTTAATTTTATGTGATATTCATTCTAACAACTCCTGGAAGCTTTCTATCGACAAAGTTTGCAAATACAACAAGTTCATGCAGAACTATTCCATAATGCTACTGCACTGAGAAACATCATTGGGCCTGAAGACGTGCAAAACATGCCAGCTGCTCAAAAAACACTAGCAATACGTTCTATCCAAATTGCTAGGCAAGGTCTCGATATCACTGTTAATTCTCCTGCTTATCGGAAAGGAATGACATACGGTACTGTTCTCCCTTCAACTTGACGACATGTTCTTATCGCCTTTAGCTGTCCATTATACCCACGCAACTGCGACATTCACAGCATCATTCTTATTGCGTCTCGCTCGTCTATTGTACGTTTCAAATCTAAGATTCGACGGTGACATGCTGCTGATGAATACTGAAATGCAGTCCTAATGATTGCGATATCGTTGAAATCAGGAGTCAGGTTGAGTGTCTGGCAAACCTCATGGCGGAAAGTATGTAACTGGTTCTAAATTTTTATAAATTGCGGGTTCTAATTTCTGCGTAGTTCCCGGTAAACGCTATGCCTGGACGTTGCAGCTCATGCTAAAACGCTCGAAGAGAAGAAAGGGATCATCCTCAAGGTCTCCACAGCTATCTCGAGACCCCCAGCGGCCCTTGGCCGTGTCTGGTGATGTACAACCTCATTCGGTTCCGTTGCCCCCTCCTCTTCATTCGGCTTCTCAGTCATACACAGCCGCCTACGAGATGGGATCTGTGTATCCAGTTCAGGAGAATCAAGCACATAATCCTCAAATGCAGGCGGCTTCGATTGGTCAATATTATCCTCAGGGAGGTTTCAACGATGCGGAACACATCTGGCGTGGCCTTGAACAAACGTCAGCCGAGCAACTTCCAGTCTGGATTTCTGATCAAAGCCTGGGAGGTCAGACCTTCTCTCAACACGGCATGGAAGCTTTCATGATTCCTACTGAGTACCTTCCACCTACTACTCAGATTTGGTAAAGGCGTCCTTTCTTGATTTGAGCTCTATATACCATTTCCTCGTCTCGTTCTAACTATGGTCTTTCTCTGTAAATTCTGCGTGTGTATTATAGAATGATTGCTATGCTCAACTCCTATCTTATCTTTCATTTCGATGCACCTGTACTACTGGTATCTGCGAGTTCCGAAAATTGTTCAGTAGCTACTCATTCCGCTGTGGTCGCTATCTTACAAGCTTGAGTTCGTGTTTTTTGTTTGTTTTTCTTGGATATTTACGAGTTTTTAAAAAGAAATGTGTAGGTAGTGTCGACATAAGTACATTGTACAGCACGGCTTCTTCCGGCGTTGAGTTTAAATGGGCGCTTGAATTCGGCTTTCTTCTTGGCTCAACTATCAATTGTACTATGATGCAGTCTCCAAAGGACCCTAACGGTGAGGAAGGTGTGTTTGCTGTCTTCTATTTCTCTGATGAATATTCTTTGCACATCCAAACTGATTGAAGTGAAATCCATTGGCTACAGCGAAAGACGACGATTCGCAAATACCTCGCCCAGTTTTGAACCCATGTCAACCTATTATCGCCAAGCCCGGAAGTAGGCCATCCAAGACATTGAGCACTTTTTCTGTCTCGTCTTTTATCAGACCAAAAAGGCGGGCATCTGTAATCACCAAAAATGTAGAAGGTTCGTTTGTAAGGAAACCTATACTCCCTATGTCCTATTCGCTCATTCCACGGCACCCCTGAAGATATGTCCACTAGAAGAAAGTTTATTTTAAAGCTCGCCAAAGCTTTGTTAACCTTTGGTGCACCCTCACATCGTATCGAGTCCCAACTTCTTGCTGCGTCCAATATATTGGATGCTAAAGCTGGTGGGTAAAGTTTGTTCTGTCGACAGAATGCTCTTTTGACTGTACAATTTATCACGCATTGGCAGAGTTTGTTCATCTACCCAATATAATTATTGCATCTTTCCGCAACGACGACACACCATCAACGAGGACATATTTTATACGTTCTCGAGGACGAATTGCCTTGACTTCTTTACAAAAAGTGCATGAAGTCTACCGAGATGTATTACATGATAATATTGGCGCAGAAGCTGGGACGGACGGCCTCCGACAAATTCTAAAATCACCTCCGATGTATTCTTTGAAATGGCGCTGCTTTTTTGCTTTTATATGCGCTTCGATAATTTGCGGTCTTTCTTTCGGCGGTTCAATTGTTGACATGTGGATCAGCGGGGCATGCGCATGTGTCCTTCAATACCTAGGATTGAATGCGGCCAACAAAAGCTCAATGTATGCCAATGTTTATGAGTGAGTATTTCCATCTACTTCCCAACATTTCAATGATGACTAAACTCGTTTATTAGGATCTCTGTTTCGATTGTGGTGGCCTTTGTCGCTCGAGGGTTGAGCAATATTCCTGGCGATGTTTTTTGTTACAGCGCGATTTCTTCAGCTGGAGTAGTGGTCATTCTCCCTGGGTTTACAGTTTGTTCGAGCTTTGTTGACCTATTGAATCACTCGTTCGGATACTGATGTTTTATTTGTCAAGTGATCAGCGCCCTTGAGCTTATGTCTAAGAACATATTTTGTGGGTCAGTAAGAATTGTGTACGCAATAATCTACACACTATTTCTCGTGAGTTTATGTGTTTTCAAACTACTTTCCATCTTATACACCTGTTGCAGGGGTTCGGTTTAACAATTGGCTCAGACTTTTACTTGGTAATCGATCGGCGGGCACGACGCATATACTATCATAGCTCTGTGCCAACCAATTTGACTTACACTCATGGCCAATTCATCACACAAAATGGTTCGAATCCCTATACGCCTGTAAGCGGCGTGCTTGGTCTGAGTAATATTGTGGGAAGTGTGCCCGACCATACTATCAGAGGTGGGGCTGTGGACATACAATCGAACTTGAATGGCTAAGTGTACATCTAGGTTGTATACGGGATCCAGCATGGCCATGGTGGAGACAGCCACTCCCTTGGTGGACTCTGTTTTTCTTGGTTCCAGTCTACTCCATCTGTTCCTCTCTCTCGAATCTTCAGTACTGGCGAAGTCTTCAGCTTCCTCTCATGGTCCTGTTCTCCTGTTGTGCCTATGCAGCAAATCGTGCAGCTAGCGTGGTCCTACCGGGACGGACAGACATTGTCTCTGCAGCTGGTGCCTTTGTTATCGGTTCTCTGGGCAATATATACTCGCGAGTCGTCCGTGGAACTGCTTTTACTTCGATGGTAACGGGTGTCTTATTCCTCGTACCTGTACGGCCCGTTTCTCTATCTTTTACTATGAATCAAACCTTGCTCTCTTAGTCTGGAATCGCCCAAGGCGGAGGCGTTACTCAAACATACCATAGCTCTGCCGAACAGTACTCTAGTGGATTTTCTCTTGCACTTCGCATGATCACGGTCGCAGCTGGCGTAACAATTGGACTTTTTGTCAGTCAGGTCATAGGTTTGTTTTCCTAGTATACTATGCTGGTCCAATGTTAATATTAGTCTCTTTTTTTTTTTTTTTTTTTTTTTTTTCAAGTTTACTTCTTCGGGACTCGCAAAAATGCTGCGCATTTTGCGTTCTAAACCAGTATAGTACACGAAATCATAGTCCATGGGAACACTACACTACAAGTCTACTTCTTTTCAGACACATACAATTCGACAAGGCATGTACAAGTACATATATCAACAGCGTCTGTCGCTAGCGATTATTGAAACCAAATTACCTACAAAGTGTAATAAAAGGGTGCTATAATAAATCTAAACTCAGATAATAATAAATCATGGTCCTAGGAGTTGGTTGAGCTCCTCCAAGCGGCGCTGCATTAAGTCCGCTTTGCTGAAGTTCTGGCCTAGCGTCATGTTGGCCAGCTCTGTTTTCTTCTTCTGTACTTCTAGGAGTTTGGCTTCAATTGAGTCTTCAATAATGAACTTGATCGTCGTTACGGGCCTGGTCTGGCCAAGACGATGCTGAAGTAAATTTGGCATGAGATAACAAACAAACAAACAAGAGACTGTTGTCAAATTCGACTTACAATGCGGTCGACTGCTTGATTTTCGACTGCCGGGTTCCTACACGGTGCTCAGTAAGCACGGAAAATGATAGTAACAGGATAAATGTTACCAATAAGGGTCCATAAGGTAAACACGTTGAGCGGCTGTAAGATTAAGTCCAACGCCGCCAGCTTTCAAACTGACGAGAAGCACTTCGCATCCAGGATCATGTTTCAAGGCCTCCATGGCACGTGTACGGTCATCGCGCTTCATAGTGCCATCCAACCTATCGTATTTAATCCCAGCAGCCTCGAGGGCATCTTCGATTCTTTAGATAGATGTGAGTAACCCAACATTTATACGATGAAAATTGCCACATACTTATCAAGCATTGATGTCCACTGGGAGCTATGAGGCACATCAGGACGGGGTCTAGCCTAGGGAAACCAACGTCGAGAAACTCACAATACAACAGTCTTCGTAATTCCTTCCTCCGGGGCAGCTGCTCCAGTCTCGTCGATAAGTTGAATTTCTGGATCGAAATTACTAGAATATGCATTCATTCTCGAGAATTGGACGAGGTCGTTTAATAATGCTTTAATTTTTGTGGACGGATGGAAGTTTTCTAACGACGCTCCTTTTTGTCTTTTTTCACGCTTCTGTACCCTCTTTTTCTGGGGTTGATCTGCCTGTGCATCAGGCTTGATTTCATATGCGTCAGTAGGGGATAGAGCATATTGGCAGACAGAACAGCTGCGTCGGATCTCAGGTTGCACATTCGGCCAACCAGGGCATATTGAATTGCGATAGCACTCGATGCAGAAAAGATGTTGGCAGCGCGCCAAGACCGGTCGTGGAACGTTTGGACTGCTTGCACGGGTCGGTCCGCGTGAAGTACCCGCCTTCCCTCGACGGCGCTTGTTGGGTGTCGTAGTGTCGTTGTCCATTCCATCCATTTGGGTCATTTCAGAAGAAGTGCAAAGTTCACCACCACATTCCACACATTGTGTGGTCGCTGATTCGCGTAAGATGGCAAAAATAGCAGCTGCTCTTGATGCACTGAAACCATCCTTCGCAATTGCAGAGATGATGTCTTCGTAGGACTGGGCATTTTCGGGGTTATCACTGTCAGCAAACGGTTCCTTTCCTTGAACCAGTTCGAAATGATCGCATATTTGTCGCAGACGCAGAATTTTTTGCAGAATCCCGACATAATTCTTCATGACCTCGTTCTTCTCGGACAGATCATTGAACTCGGCCTTGGATTCATTAAAAAATTTATCGTAGATCTCCTTTTCTTCGGAATCGAACTTGAGATATCTGAGTTCGTCGCGGCGTGGAGGAAGAGATAGGATTTTCTTCCCATCTGGAGTTTTGGTCTCCTTAGTGCGACGGAGTGTGATACACTGCATGATAGTTTGAAGGCGAACAACGCCTAATGTTTGTCCAAACTTGACTGGGCTGCCAATATATTCTGTCCAGATATTTTTGTCGTCCAAAGGTTCCAGTCGTAAAAATTTGATGAGGGCAAAAACGTCGTCCAATTTATTTTGAACGGGAGTTCCAGTTAAACATAACCGACGGTCTGCCATCAAGTCACAACAAGCCCGACTGGCCACAGTAGCAGTTTCCTTAATGGAGCTACAAAAAATTAGGAATCACCTTAAAGAGACAGAGGAGATGCTTACTGAGCTTCGTCCAGTACAACGCGGAACCAATGAATACTTTGCAGGGCACTGGGTACCTCGGCGGGGTTATTCGCCTGACCGAAGATCGTCGACTTTTTCCTTTTAGTACCTATTTTCTTTGGTTTCGGTAGACGGACAACCTGATTGCCATGTTCGTCAATATCAATGCCGCCTTGGCCTTCACTGCTTGCGTTATCCTCCTCGTCCTCTTCTGCAGCAAGAATGCTACGGTTTTGTTTTGAAAACTCGGAGGCAAGTGTAGCGTATGTCGTAATAACGACATCAAAATCTGCCAGAAATGCAGGGTCGGGGCGCCTTGCATTGCCGTGATATATATATACTCGCAGCTGTCTCCCTTCCCGGACGCGCTTTGGTTTCTCGTCCACAGGCTTCTCATCTACCACAATAGCCGTCTGCGATGCGCTTGAGTTTGGAGGTACACAAGGGTTGCCACTACCACCGAGTACAGATACCTCCCCCTTCCAATGTTCCCGGAACTGATCTTCCCAATTGGACACGGTAGAAAGAGGACACACAATTAAGGTCGCGCGACTTTTCGCCTTTATTCGACACGATCTTGCATATGACATGTCAAGTTTGTCTTGTAATTTTTCTGCCGCTTTCGCCTTCCCTTTGCCTGAAGACGAAGCCGTATCAGAGACATCAGGCATACCCCAAACACTGCCAGCAAAATGTGCAGCATTAGGTGCGTTGTTACCAGATACAGGCTTTGGGATAACTTCAAGTGGTGATGCTGCAAATGCTATGGAAGAGTCGAGGGTGGAAGCAATGACAGAAACACAGCTGATTGTTTTTCCTAGCCCCATCTGAAGAAGAATGTTAATTGCGATCTCTACGGAGAAATGATAAATCCTACATCATCAGCTAATATAGCACCTTTTGCCTCTTGGGGAGCATCGAAAACTTCTTTCCCGGTCACCATGTGAAGCCAAGTAGTACGGCCGGAAACTGGATTATGTTTTTTTTGCCACAAAGATGAGAAACCAGTCGCGTTCGTTTTCTCGCGCTCGCGTTCCAATAGGAATGTAAGCGCCTTCTTCTGGTGTGGATAGAGTTTCGTCGCAACGTCCGAGGCTTGAGATTGTTACTCGTAAAGATTTATTCAGAAATGAATAGAGATACACTTACTAGGTTCTGTTTCTGCTAATTCTTCCCCATCCTTCAGCGTTTTAAAAAGCTCATCTACCTGAGATCTCTGAACTTCGACGCTTTTGCCAGAAGAATTTGGAGTCGTCCATCGCGAATGATCCCTCTGATGAAGGATGCCCAGGCTAGCTGACGCCATCATGGCGCGACGTCCATCTACAAGATGGTGATGTGGGTTGTAATAATGATAGTTCGTCAATCGCTGCATGTCATAAGGCGATGCAGGATTGTCAAGCAATAAATTGGATTGCTGAAGATAGTTTCCGACTACCGGAATATTCCCTTTGGGCGTGTAAACTAGCATTTGGAGAGGCAATATGGGAAGCTAATGGTAGAAAGAGGCAAGGTCAATGGAGGCAAGATACTGATAAATGACAAGCCATACATTGCCTGTGCCCTTGCGAATCTTTGCATCTAGTCTGATTAATCCCTTGCCAAGCATGGGACCTAAAAGATCTGCAACCTTTTGCTCTACTACTCCGAAAACCTCCCCAGGGACATTTTCACCACTTGAACCCTTCGTGGAAGGCGTTCTGATGTGTATAGTTTCTTTACTTGTTGCTTTATTTGGATTATGTTCGTATTGCAGTCTGACATATGCCCACTCCGTCTCTCCGGGGTTCTGAGGCGAAAGGTATGCTACCGGATAGAGTACGAGCGCAGTGACGGTCAATTGTCCAATACAGACAGGTGTCTTCGGCGGAAGATCTGCAGGAAGAGGTGGTTGAGATGGCTGCCGAGATAGAGAGGGCGGAGGCGGTGAGGGCGAGCCCGTCAGGTCAATAACTTGACGGCTTTCCATGGAACTGGAGGCTTGAGGTTGCTGGGGGGCGACAAATGGATATGAAGGACTTCTATTGGATATACTGGGCGTCGAATGGTTGTTGCTTGCGAGAAAAGGCGGAGGTCCAGCGAAAGGGGGACGATATGTGGATTGATTAGGGGAAGGGCCATAGTTTGAAAATTGGTTGAAGGGAGAGGGAGAAAAATGGGAAGGGGCCTGGGCGGGTGGATTGAAAGGGGTGGTCACGGTAAAGGGCGAGGGGGCAGTAAAGTCGTGTCTGATATCAGTCCTTGGGCGCTTATGCTGGCGTTGTTGTTGGTAGGAAACATTGTCGTCGTCGTCGTCGAGAGTGAGGTCGATGTGGTTTGAGTTTGAGATGGCGGAGACTGGGGAGGGGGCGGCCATGAACAACGGCGGCAGATTTCAAGCAGTAAAATATGAGCAGAACAGTGTCATTAGTCAGCACATGACCATTTGATTTCAGATAAGCTACAATATGCCATATGTAATTTCTAATTAGGTCCATCCCATAGAGTAATACGCTTTCCGTGCTGCTTCTTCCTTTGCAATCTGTTTGTTACTACCCGTCCCTTCCCCCTTGCAAATCCCGTTCACTATATTTCCACTTAGTTTTTCTTCTTTTTTTTCTTTCTCAGAATTATTTTTACTCACCAATGCATTTCACCAACCATCGCCCCGCGTGTGACGGTCCACTGAACTCTGCAAGATATTCCACCGTAACTCGGCGCTGCATGGCAGCCTGATTAAATAACGGGAGGAAGGGTAGCGAGGGTTGCGCCGGGGCAAGCGGATTCGGAAGTTTTGTCACACCGCTCGGTAACTGTGCAGGTGTGTCCCGAGGACGTCTAGGTGGCGAGGCAGGCGGTTGGGAAGCAAAGAAAATAGGAGGATTCAATGTGACAGGAGACATAGTCTCGCTCTTGGCTCGCTTCGGAGGTGGTATTACAACGCTTTGCTGAGTGTCAGGAGCAGACATAGGGCCACGAAACAGCCTTTCAAATTCTTGTTCAAGTAGCCCGTTAATCCAATCGTTTACAGACTGGGGTCCAGAAGTCAAGTATACTCCACCAACATAAGCGTAGAAAATGAAATGTGTTTCCTGCATGCCGTTAGTAAATGATCGGCAACTAGCATTTAGAACATACCTGAGATGACTTGAGCGAAGAAAACAAGTCTGGATGGCAGCGTAGTTTATACCTCAATCCATAGTGTGATACCCAATCCTCAATCATATTAGTGGAAAGCAAATGTTCTCTGTATTTCTGGGATGGTGATGGATTAGCTGCGATCCTCGAGATATCGTTAAGCTACACTTGCATGTATTTCCGATGCTTGCAGTAGTGGGCGCCTTTGGAATAACGTAAAAGTCACCGCCACGTCGAATGCAGTCTTTCCAAGATCCCCAAGTCTTTCGTTGTCGCCATAGTCAGCAGGAGAAACGTTTGGACGCCGCAGGGATTTATGTGTGAAAACCTGGAGCAGTAAATCACTATTTAACCGTGGCAGTACTGGCACACGAGATCCCTTGAAATTCCTCTGGTCATTCCCTATAGAGCGTGTGCGTTTCAGTGTTACCGAGGGATTCTGTGTGCCAGGATAATATGTGCCAGGATTGCCAGGGATAATGGTGTTCATTTACAAGTCATTGCGGCTTAAAGAGAGCGCTGACTTTATATGTCCATGACTCCATAATGAATCGAAGCTTATGTACAATAAACGTCAACAACTATCCAGGTGGCACTGACTCCACCGAGTCGTCGCTACATGGAAAATTCCTCAAGGCTGCAGGCAGTTCGGGACTGACCTGGAAATTTGAAGTGCACTAAGGGTCCCATGTCCCATGTCAACCCATGTACACATATTAAGTGAACCGATGACACCGAGAAGACAATATCAATTTAAATATTATATATTCAAATTCCTGAGTCCTGACGAATACAAAAAATAGTGCTTATTATATATCCTATGACTGATTCCATAAATTAAAAGTTCATATCACCCGTCTTCTGAACAATATTTTCGCACTGGGATTAGGGAGATTGTTTGTTCCAACAACAACATCTTCTGGCCTTACCCCGTCCTCGAAACGCACATCATAATGCAAAACTGTATGCGCCAACATTATCTTCATTACAGCCGCAGCGAAAAACCTACCAGGACAAGCGTGTCGGCCATACCCCCATGCGAGAAAATCGGCTGATGTTGAAACGAGTTGAAATTGCATTCCGCTTGAGATAGTGGAGTCATCTCCGTAGCGTTGATCATGCATGTCAGAAAATCGAAAGCCGTCGAATAGGTGTGCCGAAGCATAGAGATTTTCATCTAAATGGCGGGCTTGAGCAGCTATGGCGAGAAGGGTATCCTCCGGAAGATGTGTACCGTCGGCAAACGTATATGGTTGCATCACTTTTCGCAACGAGGACACTAATACGAAGTTCATGGGAATATTGCGCTTGATGTCAGGATGTTGATGGATCAATGAAAGGGCTCACCTGAAGAAATATTACTCATCCTCATAGACTCCTTCAGAAAGCTGTCTACTTTGTACATCTTGTCGAGGGAGGTTTTGTTCCATCCTTCATGAGAAACGGCGCCGTGTATTTCCTTCCTTAGAGCTGCTGCATATGTAGGATTGGATGCTAAGTAGTATAATGCATGTGCGTAAGTCTATTTGAAACATCAGTGTCCGATTGGATGGTATGGGTCATGCAATCATTCTTACCAAGGAAATTGTGCGATTAGTCGTAACGAGAAGTTCAGAAAGAGTGGTCGAAATATTCGGCAATGTCTCTTCAGCTGTGGCATTTGTAACCAGGAGTGAAATTAGGTCCATCTACACAGCACAGGTAAGCAAAGACATACCATTACTGAGCTAAAACAGTCGCTGCTTACATTCTTATGACTTTCGTCCTTGGGCTTCTTGGGCTCGACTTTCCTTCGACGGACATACGATTCTGTCAGAAGTTGTAAGCGCCGCATCTTCCTATGGTGGTTGCTGAAGTATCGAAGAGTTCTAACGAGAGTACATACTCAAGGCGCCTTGACAAAAGTTTGATTAACTGGACTTACGACCGCAGTGTAGCTGGCAACACGGCAAAAGCAATTGGTAACCAGTATTGATACGCGCCTAACGCCAAAGATGCAACAAGATGAGCGTATTCTTGATCCTGGGCTAAAAAAAATTCAAGGGGCAGACATGATAAGCTTGGCTCAACGTTGCAGCAATAGTCTTACAGAAAGAGTCGCCGACAAGAATGCGACCAATAACTTTAGCAGTTGTTGTAGTGACCAAATTTATAGCATGTAGTTCATGCCAACCTACTGAGAAGTCGAATGAGTTGCGGACAGATCACCCTTAGCTGAGCCTACCGATAGTATTAGACGGGATGAAACCATCGGACACGGACACAACCTCTTCATGAACAACTGGAATGATGAAAGCGATATTTTGCGTTATATACCGGGTTGATAATTCCAGGCCTTGCGCGACGACGGCCTTATAGTGACCACCAGCATATAGCGATGAGTCTGGCTAGGCGAATATGAGTTAAGGTGTCTGGAATGTTAGTGTAATCACTCTTGGTGCATACCTTATCAACGGCACTCGTGAAAGATATTTCGTGCTCCGAGGCTTTTCGTAATTCTTCGATTGTTCTCGTTCCTGTCATGAGGACAACCCATCGATTCAAAGTGGAGATTTTGAACATGGCGCCACGATACTAGAGAAATTTGTTATAACTTGAAAGTACCAATATAATTTAATAGTTCAAAGTAAGTACCTTTTGATAACCTTGTTGAAGTAGTGCCCGACCATTTGTTAGAAACTTCAATGCATCGAAGTAGGATAGGGAGTATGATGTGCGTCCCAACGTTGGTATGTGCCTGAGCTTTTAGAGATGAATCATTCCCGTCAGTATTGAGTAAACCATAACAGCACGGTAGATACATTTGGTTGAGTCCTTTCGGTCCTTGAGAATATGAATAGGAGTAGAGCTGCAAAGAGACAAAAGAAGATAGCAGGAGAATGATCATCGTCCATGTCCATGACGAACAAAACAAAGCGGTAGTGCCACCTGTGGGATAAACAAATTTCCGAGTTCTATATTTGTAAGAGACTTGACAGCCCGTGTGATAAGATAAGATCTTAGGGCTTCTCTGTTTCCCAACGAGCTATCTTCAACCAGCATAAATTCCACAGACAAGACCCGCGGAGACTCCAAAACGCTGCTCATTTGCTTTCAAACATAGACACAGTACACGTGATGCGCATTTCAGATCATATATAGCATCTCAGAAAGCCCACCCACGTTGATTGCGTATCTTTTAAGACCCCACACTTATCTCCTTTGCTCTTCCTACTATGAGTGCTAGTGTACCAGCTCTCGAAAAAGTCTCTTCAAACAAGGTCTTTCAGGGTGAATTAATCAAGTACAAGTTCAAGGTATATCTCCCTTTTCTAGTTAGCATTTATTCCGCGCCCTTTACTCAAGAGTAACTTTGAGAAAGTCGTCCGTACTCGGAGGCCTAGATGCCCAGTTCAACCTTTTCATCCCCTTTATTGGAAAAGATGCAAATTCGAAGTTCCCCGTTCTTGTTTACCTTGCAGGTCTGACTTGTACAGAAGATAATGGGTATGACGCCATTGCGTTCAATTGGGTCCTTGATGTAAATGCTAATATCCAATAGAGCTCAGAAAGGCGGATTTTTCAGCACTGCGTCGGCGCAACAAATTGCGATCCTCTTTCCAGACACATCTCCTCGTGGTGCCGGAGTCCCAGGCGAAGATACTGACTGGGACTTTGGAACAGGTGCAGGGTTTTATTTGAATGCTACAAAACCTGAATACGCCAAGTATTACAATATGGCGACACACATCACAGAAGAACTTCCTCGAGTTATAGAAGCAGCTGGTCTACCCCTCGTAAGGTTTTGCCTTTTCTAACTAGCCAGACCAGCTAATCTTGTACCAAAGGATTTCGACCGACAATCTATCTTTGGACACAGCATGGGAGGTCACGGAGCTTTGACGCTTTACCTTTCATCAAACCTGTATAGATCTGCATCTGCTTTCGCGCCCATCAGTAACCCATCAAAATGTCCCTGGGGAGAAAAGGCCTTCAACGGTTACTTGGAAGGCGGAGTAGCAGAAGCTTTATCGAAATATGATGCAACGGAACTCATATCCAAAACCACGGAACCCGTTCACATCTTGATCGACTATGTATGCTCTGTCTTCGCAACAAAGGTTCGTGCTAATTGTTTTACAGGGTACCGGAGACAATTTCTACAAGCAAGGACAACTTCTCCCTGAGAACTTCCTAAAGGCTGCCCGTGACGCTGGACACGACGAATTACAAGTTCGAGTCAGAAGCCAGCTTGATTATGATCACAGTTATTACTTTGTGAGTGATACTACGAGGAAGCCCAAGGTATAGCATTTTCTAATTGTCCCTTCAAAGATATCAACCTTTGCGTCAGATCACATCCACTGTGAGTTTATCGTTATCTTTTTACAACAAAAATAGCTCAAAGTCCCACAGTCCACGCCAACATTCTGAAAGCATGAGTGTTTGAGATGACTTGGACTAGATGTTTAATGAATAAATATTATGGTTATCTTTATGACAGAGAAACAGCGTCAAACATCCACAGAAGTAATCCTAAGGCGATAGAGAGCTTCTAAATCTTGCAATTCGCTCATGATCCAATCACTTTTCAGGGCAGAGTGGACAGTCGCTCTTTTCAGCGGTTCACTGATTAAAAGGGAGTCGACCAAAACTCGCGCTATTCGTTGGGGGTAAGTCATAGTGATTGATACGCCGTCAATTGTTTGGAGAGCATGTAGCTTACTGACCATCTAGTAATCGAAGCCAAGGGTCATGAAAATATTCTACATGACCGTGAATGATCTTCTCCTTGACCTTCAAATCTGTTTGCGAGTATATTTCTGGTGGCGACTCAGAGGCGTGCTGTGCACGAGATTCTCGTGTGCGCGTTACCCAGTTAGAGGAGGAGTGAGGTTCATTGTCGAATGGGTGAGAACCACTGCTCAGAGAGGAACGTCCCGAAATATAGGTTCATTTTAAAGAAGAGAGATAGACAAAGACGCACGACAGCATGATATACAAGATGACTCCTGTGCTCCAACAGTCGGATGGCATACTGGTACAAGTGAGGGTGTTAAGCTGTGAAAATTGGCATAATTCACATACCCAATGTATCCAAGATGCTTATTATCCAAGGCGAGTATCCCTTCGGGCGGAAGATATGAGACAGTCCCACACACGTTGAATGTTTCTTGATAAGAATTTGGTCGTGCCAAACCAAAGTCTGCGATAAGAATACGAGGGTAGGACTCAGGGCAATAAAGTAAAATATTTTCGGGCTTTCATAGTGAATTAAACACCAACAGACGGAAGACATGTCGAAGTTACCTTTAAATCTGGTACAGCGCCATGTGAGATCGAAACAATATGTTAGTGATATTGGAAAGGCAAGCACCTCGATGGGAAATTTGCTTCTCATGAAGGTATTTCAACGCCTGAAGGAGTTGATAAGTGATATATTTTGCCTCTGCCTCACATATTCTGCTCCCAATCCCGTTTGCGTGGGTAATGTAGGTGAAAAGATCTCCACCAGTGCATAATTGAAGGAAAATATGGCTGTAGTACGTGACTATCAGTCATTTTTATTGTGAGGAAATGAGAGATGACGAATGACATAAATCTCTTGTTCTCTTCTGTGTCGTATATTTGATTTATGTTGGGCTGAGGAAGATGTCAGAACAGTGATTGTATTACTACAACCGACAAGAAGAGCTCTCACATGCTTTAATGCCATGAGTATTCTAACTTCTTTCATAACTTGCCCTATTTCTGAGTTTTTCTTAGTCCTAATGCTTTTACAAGCGACTTGACGATGTCTTTCCGGATCCAAGGCCAAGTGGACTGTCGCAAATGAGCCTGTCCCAAGGCACTGGGAGGTGACTGTGTACTTTCCAATGCGCTAAGAGTTAGTCGTTCAACGCATATTTAACACATATTGTTGCTAGCAGCCTGCCTTATGTAGAGGTTGAAAAGGCGGTGGCGTCGCTTCGAAAATAGACAACTTAACAGTAGATTCCTTCCACAGATGTAGACAAGTAAAACCTACATAGAAGATACGTTAGTAAGTAAACAATACATCATAATTCGAAATCATGCGCACGCAGTGAATTTGGGAGTTGGATAATGTCCCCATCCATAAGTATAATAAGAGCTTTCCGAATGTGTTCACCATTGAGAGTTATTCCATTTCGTGATACGTCCTTTATCATATATGAGCAAGAGGAGAAGAGATCGTGTATGCGCATGCTATAACCTGGCAAGATATTATCACACCTCCGCCTGGCGAGCGAGCCCTGAGAGAATATGAGCAATAAACACTTTGAATGGTATCAGTCGAAAACCTACGCATATAGCTTGCAGTGTGTCGCAGATACTAGAGAATCATTAACGACGTAGGTGCTAAATGTTTCATTTAGTTCATGTTCAAGTATTAAGGCAGTTCATCGTAGACCAAGCTTCAGGATTTCTACCGATGATAACAGGTTTGTTGAAGGTCAAAGGGATGACTGAATCGGCCAGTCATATTTGTCGATGATCATACATAGGCTAATGTTCGAATCAAACCTTCTTTGCGGCCCTGGCAAGTCGTGACCAGTTTTGCGCATATATTTGACTTATCATGCCAGTCGTTTCTATCTCCTGGACTCCCCGAAGGTTTTTGCGATGATAACAGAGAAGATTGACCTAGAGAGGGTGCTAGGTCAATACACGCACTTTAAGGTTCATCGATGCGAACTTGGCATGGTTTTAATTTTGGGCGCTTAGATTTTTGAAAAGATCCAGAATTCTTTGAAGGAGAAAGAAAACGTAGAGCTTATAATAAACCGGGATTGTCCAAGGTACTGGTACAAGTCTCAAGAATTCAGAACTTCGAAAAGTCCGACTTTGAATATGTAGTCACATGACACGAAAGCGTGTGAAGCTTACGTGACATGCCACGCGTCGCGCGCTTAATTTATTGATGCCGATTAAATACTTAAATAAGCTCGACGCTCATTGAGTGTTAACATATGCATGATCTTTGAAATCCATCAAGAATACAACATTTTTTTCGCGGATATATATGTATATATATGTACACAATTAATTGAACCCGCGTTAAGCTCAATCGTAGCCCTTCCCACTTCGCTGTTTCACCCGTTTCATTTTTTTGTGGCGCTTACCAGTTTCCACTTGTTGCAAAAGAGCTGCAAGTCTATTTTGGTTTCCTTGAATAGGTGTACCGTCATCCGCCACAGCGTTTTGATGAGGGTATAATCTAGCGCGGGTAAAGCCTTCCCCTTGAACGATGGCTGTGGATTGAAGAACAGAACCTCTCTCGAAGAAATCTTGATCAATTGCTCGAGATTTGCTGCCAAGAGCTTGTGCGGGAAGTATACTGCTTCCAGTGAGAGGAATAACGTTTGATGGCACAAAGGTGTCCGAGTCTTTGCCTACCCTCGTAACCGGTGCCTGTTTCTTTCCCGACGCCCGTAACAATGCGTTTTTGCGAGTTGGCTCGTTGAACGATTCTTCAGGGATTCCGGGGGGTGGGTGGCAAAACAGAAGCTTCCCGTTTACATAATCCTTCAATATATAACGAGCTGCTCGTGCCTCATCTGGATTTCCCTGCCCCGACCTTACATATCCACGAGCAACTGTCTCCGAATCAGCATAAAGTCAGGCGTCTTTTGAATTGCACGTACTGGCATATGCAATTAAGAAATTCTCTGCTGTAACTTGACCATCTCCGCCTTCTTCGACTCCTTTAGTTTTGATCTTCAGACCATAGGTTGCCTCCAAGATGTTTTGAGGAAGTCGAAGTGTGAGTAAAGAGACTGGGCCAGTGTATTCTCTGAGTTGATCGATAGGTAAAACTCCATCGCAGACTAAATCCGCTTTCGTTGTTGCAAACTGAGGGAAGACGAGACCGGGACAATCGCACAACACAATTTCATCGGACAGATGAATAGTTTGGAAGTGTTTTGTTTTTCCCGGAGTAGATGAAACGCTGACTTTCTTTTCGCCAAGAAGTGAGTTAATTGTGCTGGATTTTCCGACGTTCGGGTAGCCTACTAGACCAACAGTAAGTTTTGAAGGAGGATTGCCTGTCGCGTCCGCAAATTCTAGGAAACATCAATAGGAAAACAAAAATCAAACTCAAAAGCTGAAACCGACCAGAAAGACGAGGAGCCATATGCATGAACATGTTTTCAAGTTCTTGTACTGTAAGAACCTTTGCCCTGGGATCTTGACCGTCTTCCGTATCTTCCTCAGCGGAGAAATATATATCCTCTTCGTCGCTTCCTTCGTCCGATGAATTACTTTCGTCTACTTCTTCTTGATCTTCGCTGGGGCTTTCGCCATCGTCCTCAACTTGTTTCCGGCGTTCTAACGCTTCGGCAGCTTCTTTTCTAGCTTTCTGGATAGCATTGGCATTAGCTGCAGAATAAAATGCGTAAACGATGCCTTCTTTATCGAAATAGTCAGCCCATTGACATCTAAATTATGTTAGAAATGTAATTCCATTTCCAGATGAAAGACATGTACCTTTGCTTCGCGGTGAGGAGATCAGCTTTGTTGATAAGTAGCATACTGCCCCTTTTCCCTTTACCCGTCCCAGATTCCCCTTCTGTTCCCTCGACATCGTGAACATATGTTTCAAGATCTTCGCAGCGAAAGCGTAGGGGATTTCGAGCGTCTACAATCTGCACAACTAGATGTGATCGTTCAAGGACGCGCCAAAGTTGCCTCCAAACTTCAATATTACGCTCAAACGGAGTCAGAAGAAATTTGTCTTGATCCTGAAGTCTTAAAAACGGTCGGTGAATGTCAAAATAATTATCGAAGCAAAACTCACTCTGCCAACCCTCTGCGCCAGTCCAAAAACGATGCCTTCTCTTGCCTATCCAATTCCTGTGCAGTCATGGATTTGGTCCAAGCCGGTCTTCTAGGTACTCGTAGTCTTTGCTTGTTCGCTTGTTGCTTTTGGATAACCTTCTTTTCCTCTTGTTCCGATAGAAGGTGTGGGTTATAAGAAGTGGTGGTTGTTTGTTGTATTATTTTTACACTTCTTCTCTCTGAATAGATTGGTTTAGAGCGCGTTGAAAAACAACACTATAGCGTACCTGCTGTAAATTCGGTGCCTGCAAGTTGTGCTGTGTTGAAAAATTCATCCAGATCCCGTTCCTGTGTAACCGATTTCAGGCGTGAACTAGAATCCACATCGACGGAGTACTACGGAGCAGAAATCAGAAAGCGATTGCATGTCGAATCTACTCTTTGGAGCATACAAGACCGGATTCTTCAGCCATTCGAGCATCTTTGACTTTCTTGTTGATTATGGCGCGTCCTAAACCACTGGGATTTGGATTCCGACCTTTAGGAGGCTTGTGAAAATCGGTTAGAGACAGACTCGACGAAAAGATTGCGAGAAAAAAAAGCTTACCATTGAGACGATAACAAAAGATTAAGTAGACAAGCGCTTGATATTACTATTAGTCATTCGGCTGTGATCACTTGTTTCCAATTTTTTGTTTTCGATCATCTGATGTGATGACGTCATCAACAACGACACGATTCTAAGTATATAGTATTCTCAACCACAGCATTAAACAACTTTTCATGAACACTCAGTATTCACTTACCTCGCTCTACAGGGCTTATCTTCGCCAGGTGAGGAAGCTGCCTCACCTCTATCTTCGGTACGCTTATACTACCATATGTGTCATTATCTGAAAGGGATGTAAGGCAGGCAGTTTTTTCAGATACGTGCCAGAGATGATATCGATTCTGTGTTGGACATGATAGGAGACCATCGCAGGTCACAAAAATTGAAACGGATATCAAGAGTAACTCGCATTTTTTTTTACTGCAGAAGTGATCGATCTTACACGCACTGACAGAGAGTTGATAATATCGAACGCGCAATCGGTGGAGACCGCAAAGCATTTCAACGCATTTTGGACCTTGCGTATGGAAGGGTAGGAAAGTTGAAATGGGAACTTCTAGAGGTGAATATATATATTTATACCTTCTGGATATATATATTTCTCTTTCTTTATGCAGCCCATAATGACGGATTCAAGTATGCGGTTACCCGATCCAATTATCAGAGGCGTCGAAACATCCAGACCTCCCGTCTACACTCCGGAATTGCGGGCTTTACTCACGAGTTCTGTCGCACGTTCCACAAAACCTCTTGAACCGAAAGATCTTGCTCAACCTCGTACTCTCCCCCCACGCGCCAATCCCTCCTCCGAAGAAGCACGTTTGCTTGGGCCGTTTAGCAAACGCCGCGAAGTGAACATACGATGGCGCTTTTTCAGAAACGAAGCGAAGAAAATTCTCCCTCCTCTCGAGTCTGTCGTGAAATCAACAGGAAATGGCGAGACCAATAATCTAGTGGCACCACGAAAACTTGAGATGGAGGATGCAGCTGTGTTCAAACGGGTAGAAGAACTCGTTGGCGATCCTTTCACTTGTCCCCCAATGACACGGAGAGAAAGAAGAAAACAGCATTCGGCAGGAGACACTCCATTAGTAAATTTCCAGAATGCACCAATAGGACATCCTTCTCGTTGGATCAAACGTAGATACCGTGCTCTTCTTGCACGATTACCTCGGTTGGTTTCCGATGGGCAGCATAGGACGTTCAAAGTCGAATTATCACCGCTGGCCCACATTCCCAACAATCCTAGTTCAAAGACTATATGTCCTGCCGATCCAATAACAATGGTCTGGATTGAACAAGATGAGCAATCAGATAATAATAATAACAACATGAAACGAAAGTAAATAGCATCTATCTACTGAACAACGTCCGACTTCTCCATTTCCAATCCATGTAGATCTATGACATACAGACTATAACTACGATCTGTTGCTCTGCTTTCGTTGGGTCTGGTAGGGGCTACCCCACACTGAAGGTTTAGCATTGTTTGATACTCGTCAAAGGTAAAGCTTTGCCTCTTCCTAATTCCATCAAGCATTTCCTACATTGAAGACTGAATATTTGCATGTGGCGAAGTAAAAACAAAACAAGCATACCTGGGGCGAAACGAAGAATAAGGAGTAGTAACGTTTGGCACGTTCAAACCCGGTGTCTTGTTGATCGTCACTCAGAGTTTTTATACTTTGTTGTAAAGCTGAGATATTTCGCATAATCTTTCGGATACCAAAGGCATTAGGGAGGATAAGATGACGAGCCTCTGTTATGAGCACATGTTCCATAAGATGGCCAAGTCCAGCGAATAGGTATCTGAAAACCGTTGGATTATAGGTACGCGAACAAAACTGTGATACGAACCTTCGCTGTATCTCTGGAAGACTGGTCACCATCATCTCATCACATTGCACCAGCTCAGAAGTAAGATCGACTACATAGGGATCTGGCTCCACGGCTTCATAATTTGAATCGTATGTGCCCTTCGAACGTCGATTAGAGTGCGAAAGATAGGGCAGAAAGTTCTAAACGTACGTGGCGCATTGCGGACGTCAAGTAGTATATGATTCTACAGCGCAAATCAATCCTGACCGTATCCAAAATGAGCGTAGACAGTTGATCATATGTCTTCAGCAGGGCTTGGAATCGTCTATTGAACGAATAAGTAATGTGATTTCCAAGGAATAATATAAACACTCACAAAGCCATTTCTCTCGAGAGCGGCAAACTGAGATTGTCAGTATCCGGTTCAGGTGGTAATTGGAAAGTATGGGGAAACGATGGCGTCATTCCCGTAAGGGGTTCTAAATTGGTAGGACTTAAAACAGATGCCACCTCCTCCGGTCTAAACTTCAAGACATTTAATTCAGAGGAAAACCAAGACTGAATGTGTGTTTATCAGATAAATTGTAAGTCTGTTGAAAAGTGGAAAGAAAATACCACGCTGTGATGCAAAGATGCCAAAGCAGCAAGGTTTTTCGATGACGAGATGAGGTGATCTTTAGTGATACCCATATCTCCAAGAAGTTCCCATTCGATGTGTATCTCTTGTTTGTAGAGATGAAAGAGATCCGTGTTCTTCTGATTCTGTTTTGGGTCAAACACATGAAATTATGGCGAGGAATCTACTTACAATGCATTTCAAAAGTTCCGAAAAACATGGGTGTAATTCCGAGCGTTGAGCCCATTGTGATGCCAATGCTGTGTGGGATTCATGGCCACGTGCGTTGGGGGAAGTCGAAGTTAGATACTGGAAACGGTCACTGCATCGTTGATAAAACTGGATAACGACACCCAAAATCAGCCTCGAGTAATTTTCTCGGTGGAATGGGCTAGTGTTGAGCATAGCACAAAGTGAGTTGATCAAAGCCATCAAGTGGGTGCTCGACTATAGGCCTCGAATTAACAACAACGTAGTCGAGAAATATTTGATACCAACACACCTTCGTCAGTGGTTGGGCAGAAAGTCGCAATGACAAAGGATCCGATTCGAAGGCGTCGGGTCCTAGATACAATATATTCAGTTCCGTATTGAGACTCACTACTGCATGATTACCTGCTACGGAGTCATGGAATAAATCCGAGACTTTCTCTTCAAGCTGGGGCAAGTACACTTTGAGCACAAATTCATCTAAGACGGCACTTGAGGTTTGAGCTGAGTCGATTCCCAAAGGAAGAATTTCCGTAACTCGTTGAAGGTAGCTGAGAGTGGGCTGAAATAGTACGGTAACATGAAATGCGTCTGGCCGTATAAGGAGACGATGATGCAAATCAGTCCCAAGTAAACGCTCATCTGTAACACTGCTAGCTATGGTTTGCACCGTATCTCCTGCCGCACCAGGTGCAAGTCCTGGCATTGTATCTTTCAACACTCTAGTTAAACCATCTTCATGTGGACGGAGAGCCTTGTTGGTCAGTTTCAAATCAGTATCCGAAAATCGGAAGATTGGCTGGGGTATATGTAAGCATGGGTAAACCTGGGTAAACATATATGTTGAAAAGACCAACTTTAATCCGGTCTTTGTTAAACTTTCCATCGCGCAATATTTCGTTGATAGAGGAGATTGGATTCCTCCCGGATACTGATCCTTGCTGTTCATCAGTGAGATAGTCACTTATTAGAGTCCGGACCTATGGAGCAATTTAATTTGAATAAGCTTTACTCGAAATATGACAAAAAAAGCATACTTCAGCCTGAACATGATTCCACAGCTCGGGAAGAGGAAATAGCGCCCCCGGTTTAGCTCCCGATGCATCTTTATAATTATGCCTCTATAAAATTATTAACACTTCTAAATTTCTGCGCAAGGCTTGAAAACTGACCGAGCCAATGCGATTTGCTACCTCGGTAACGACCCTGAATCCTTGCGCAACGGCGTCCAATTTTGAATAAAGAGTCCAAAAGAGGTCCCTCAAACTGTCATGATCCACGCGTTTTGCTAACGATTCTAATGCAGCGAGCCTCAGATAAGAGGACTTCAGAAGGGGACCTCGATGCCCTGTTGTTGCCGCAGAAACCGGATTTCCAGAGCTCAACACATAGATTCCGTCTGACTCTCCAAGGGCACCATTGACGATCAACATTGACCTCTTTCGCCCGAATTCTGCACGCTCCTCCACTTCCCCTAAGGTGGTTTCCACTAACGTAAAGATTTCGTTCGGAAGTCGTTGCGCTACATTGTCCAAAGCATTCCCAAGTTTTCCTAGGACGGCAAGGGATTCGAGGAGGGTTTCCATATAAGCAAAGGAATCGGCTTCTGGATTGAGATTAGAAGACAAAAACATGGCTCCTGCATTATTACTGGGTTGGGTAATTGCAGAGCTTCCATTGAGGTATTGATTATCATCCAAATCATGAGGAGGTTCATTAGGACGAAGGCCCAGATTACTTAGGAACATAGTAAGTCGACTTTGCCGTGAAGATGGGGACGTCGGAGAAGCCAAATCCTCCTCGGCTTGCAACTTTTCGACTTCAACTTCAAATTCGACCTTCGGAACTAGGAGAGATCATAAAACATATACCACCTTCTCAATTCGTTGAGACTTACAAGATCGTTGGTTTGGCACGTATGCAGCCCATCTTGATTCACACCAAAATGATTTGAGGTATAGGTGACTTTGCAATTCTTCCACCAAAATTTCGCGGAGTGCCTAGACGCGCTTTAACAACGATTGAGAAAAATGTTACCAATTGACTAACTGTTTCCTGGCCATTAAGGTAGCTGCGAAGATCAGAAACAGCGCCTATTTCGAGCATATCTGGTTTATTGATGATTTTCAGGCTCCGCACTAGTAATATAGAAGCCTGAAGTAAACGTTTTTCCGACATTAACGTTTCAAGCAGGTCTGGAACCGTCTTCAGGTGTTCTCTTAAAACGATTCTTTGAATAAAGCGATTCTTAATGGTTGATAAAACGTACATTTGATCCAGTAATTTGATCATTTCTTCCAACATCTGTCCGCGATTCCATAGCTGGACAAGATCTGCTCTTTTGCTACCCAGAGATTCTTTAGCTTCCATTAAAGAGGATCGAGCCGCAGAAATCTCAGTTTGTGCCGAGCCAAGGTGATTCAAAAGGGACGCATGATGGGGTAAAGAAGCCGCAAATGCCTGATAATGTTCTATACAGTATTGACATAAAATCGGAATGTTCGCAAGAGTGATAAATACGACGTACTGTCAACGGAGCCTTTCAAAGCCTTGGAAAGCATATTCTTTGTTCTACGGAACGAATCCATATCTTTCCCAAGCGATGATTTGTCTAGTAGCTGTAAAGCTAAGTCCACATTGTTGAACTATTTCGCCGTAGTGAGTTTTGGCCTTTCAAAGTGGAAAAGATGACATACATTGGGGTCAATCACGAATTCCCAGCCATCTTTTACTTGATCAAGAACAGCTTCGAACAAGGGATTAGTCAAATAGGAAATTATGGGTTGAAAGGTGGAGACTTTCCGTACCATCGATCTCCCCTCCTCTACCACTCTTACTCCGTATGCCTGGGGCGCGTTCTTTTAATCGAAGCTGTCTTGCTTTCTCTGCCTCAATCTCAAGTTCTCTTTGTCTCTGATAATAATAGTCGTCGTCGTCAACAGTCTGACGTCTCTTTGAACCTGCGGACTGGAAAGCCGACAAAACATTCGATAAAGATGTAGGAGTGGTTTCAGGATCGTCTGTGTTCATGGATGGACTTTTCAGGCGCTGTGATTGTTGTCTCGGAGAAGATCCCGGTAGAGGGTTGCTAGCGGAATATGGTGCATGGCGACCTCCATTAACATCAGAGCGAGAAGCACTGCCTGTACCCTCTCTGTAAAGGTCTTGCGACGACGTTGAGGCCCGTTCCGTTCCCTGGTAATCTGCACGGGCTCTCAATTCCGACCTCTGGGGACGAGAAGGACCGAGAGGGGCCGTATTTGGAGTAGTGTATGAGGTGGGCGAGCTCGAGACGTATGAGTTAACCGGTGTGGTTGGTCTGGAACCATTGCGAGTTATTTGTAAAGGCCTTATGGCTGAAGCACCAGGTGCTGAAGAAGGTTGTTGATTTGTATATGAATTTCCATTGGTTACGGAGGGTGAGCGACGACGCGTAGGAAACGGTGGAGCCTTGGACATGAGCGATTAAGGAGGTAAAAGTACAGTAGTAAACGGTAGTACAGTACCGTAGTAGTATCTCAGTACCTCAGTAGCAATCCATCTGTTGCAGGGGTAGGTTGACATACCCACGTGCAAGCGTCTGTTTATAGCACATTTGTGGCTGTGTTATCTCGCCTGACGGAAGTGAAGCTTTGAAGACTCGGGTCGGCCCTGACAAAGTTGTAAACATGTATTCTTTGCCTCCATTTCTGAGCGTTTTCCACGATGCACCCTCTACTCGCGACGAGTTGTACCAGCATGCCAAATTTATACATAAACACAATCTTGGCTCGTCTCATGCTCTTTGGTGGCCTTCATGTACAACAGATCGTGAACCAGACACAATCCTCTTATTCATCCCCGGTATGCCAGTTGAAGTAGTGCCTACCGACTTCTCTTACCATATCTTAACCCAGGTAATCCTGGCCTCTCTGAATTTTATATCCCTTTTCTTTCTGTTATACACGAAAGCAATGCTTCACGGAACCTGGCTATAATGGCACACTCCCACTTGGACCATCATGCACAAATAGACAACCCTACTTCCACGAGATACACTCATGAACAGAGTCTGACCATTCAACTTGAATGCTCCAATGAAATTCTCCAGGAAATCAAACAACATTATTCCAATAAACCAAGAATCATTGTTGTTGGACACAGCGTTGGTGCTTGGATATCTCTACAGGTTCGTCAAAATTCCCCCGATACGCAAACATAATACAGAGCCTCATTATTGTCATCATGATAAGATGCTAAAATCATTTCCAGATGATATAACATCTGTTTTCCTTCTGTTTCCAACACTCAGTCATATTGCCCAGACCCCTAACGGAAAGTTATTATCCGTGAGCTTCAATCGTCGTAAAAGTTTCTCCGTCACCTCTAAAAGTTGAACAGCCAATTTTCTCAAGATTCGTCAGGAATTCCCTTTCTTTCCTGTCTCCGTTGTCAAGTTACCTCCCGAGATATGCTTTCAGTCTGATATTTCCAAGTTGGCCGGAGTCTCAGCTCTTTGTACTGCGCGATTTTTTATCCTCTCGAAGCTGCGTTTTCGCGTCACTCAGTATGGCCGATCAAGAGATGAAGACCATTTTAGATCTCGACATCCCGTTTTTAAGCCAAAACACAGGAAAGCTCTTTTTCTACTACGGTCAGGTGGATGACTGGATAGGCGAAGAAAAGCAGGCCTTAATTCGATGTTTCAACGCGGGAGATAAATCATTCAGGATTTCTCATGGTCCACCAGGGGTACCCCACGCTTTTTGTATCAGTGAGTAACTCGTAGTCACTTTGCACAGGTGAATCGATCTGAACCTTAAAATAAAGGTCACAGTGAAATAGTGGCAAAACAGTGCCTTGAGTGGCTTGCAAAATCACAGGACGAAAGTTGACCTGATGAACAGTGCGAATCATGGGAATGTATATTTCCCTGGTAGGGAAGTTTGGCACACATAACATGCTTTAGGGACTTCGAATTGTTTTAGAACACTTTGAAAAAGGACAACGATGGTAGCTCAGAGTCAGTCACGGAAAGTGAATGACAGCTGAGATAGATTCTAGCTACCTGAAAAGAACGACGGTAGCTACACGTAATTAGAACGAGGTGAATTTGAACAGCTGAGGTGTGTGAGACGAATAGTTACATATTATATATCATGAGCTATTGCATACGAGATGATCTTGGCATCATCTCGTATGCATATCTACTAAGCGCAGCCAAGAAAGAAACGATGGTAAAGTTATGAAAGAGAAAGATCATAAGACTCTAAGGGAATGTAAGCAAAATGTAAGTCTTCATTTTGACACACTTCTAGTATGTATTCGACTTCCCTTGGTCAACAATTTACTATTGGGAAGATCCTTGTGGACATTTGCCACAGATATAATACTTCAATCATGAAAACACAAATTCAATTGACATTATCCGACGATGAGCGCTAAAGCGCTAACTTCTCAAACGCGATCATTAGTATAGTGCGTGCTTACATAATCTTTGGTCCATGAGGTTGTGATAGGTACAGTTTTCCTTCTTCCTTCTTCCGACGTCCAAGTCGCGCATGTCCGATTCACTTGGGGATGAACATTCGCAAAGCACACCATCACATTCTGACACCACTTCTTCTATTCCAAGAATAATTTCAAAGGTACCACCTGCGAAAACTCCTAAACCGTCGCGTAATTTCTTTGTCGCGCCGCCTCGTTTACCATCAGCGCAAAAACTCCAGTATAAACCACTGCAAGAAAGTGCCTTTTTTCAGGATATGAAACCCAAAGTTGATAAAGTGGTTGGCGAAGCTATGGATGGCGAAACACGTTATTACTTCGCATCTTACGATGGCGGCATTGCCTATAAGGTACTATAAAGCGCTACGTCGCGCTCATTTACGAATTGACGCGTTTTTCTGCAGTTCAAAGCAGATTTATTTGCCAAACAATTTCCGGACTTAGTACAAGCCTTTAGTAAGCTATTGTTACAGTCGTTATAGTAGCCACTAACTAATGCTTTTAAAGAACTCCAGGTCAAGAACAAAACATTACCGGACTTTGATCCATCAGCCCAATATGTGCATCCACTTTCTCGCATCCGGTCTAAGTTCAACCCAGATAATAAACCGACACTTAAAACCCAACCTTCTCGAAGGTCTGAGGAGGTGGAGGTCATTCCTGATTCAGAAGAGGATGCGGACGAGGGGGATGGTGACGATGATGACGATGATGACGATGAATACGCCAGCCAAAGCTCTCAGAAGACACCTCCGAGAGCTACCCGTTCAAGCAATAAGAAGAAAGAGCTACCCTTTAGCCCCAGAAAGTCCAGGTCTCAGAGAATTCTGCGAGTCGAGGAGTCGGAGAGTGACGCAGAGGATAGTGAAGTTGAAGAACTACGCACTCTGAGACGATCGACGCGAGCGAAGAAAGCCACTGAAATAAATATCATATCCGACGATAGTGAACATGACGACGACTACAGCGATACTCGTTCCATCAAAGGTCACAAGAAAGCGAAACCAAAGAAGAAAGCGAAGTCCGCCCAGCCCATGTATGGACACTTCCGAAGTATTACTACGCTAGATGAAGACCCATTTTCCGATGATGAGGAGAACCAAGCATTGAGGCAACATCGCCTTATTTGTGAGAAATGTCACCTAGGTCCTGCTCATCAACTTTTGGCAGCATTCAAGAAAAAGTCGAAAGGAAAAGGTAGAAAGAGAAAGCGGGGCACCGACGATGAATTTGAGGAGTCTGAAGGAGAAGAAACATACAATGCACTTGGTGGTTGGGTTCGTTGGTGCGTTGTGCTCTCTATTTCGATGATTTCGTTTGTTAATATTGTTTGAGCAGCCTCAAATGCCCTGTCAGCGCACATTGGAAGTGTCTCGCTTCTACTCAACGAGATGAAGTCCTGAAAGCTGTGCGGGAAAAAGACCAAGAACAATGGGAAAACAGACAGGTCCAAGGAGACGTCTCTATAATTCCCAAGAAGCGCTCGGGGTTAGACATCGATCAAACCACAGAATTCATTTGTGGTTCGTAAATCCTTTATGATATTAATCAGAAGTCAAAGAAATAGACTAATTCTAAAACAGGCGCCTGTACGCGAGGCGGCATCTGTATGGGATGCAGGGAGACTGCATTAAAACCTGACCTATCTCGCGACAAGGCAGACAGTACGCTACAAGGCAATGAGAGGGAGGATGTCATCATGGAAGACGGGACCTCTTCTGGTCAAGGATTACAAGATTCTGTTGCTCATTCGTTGGCTCGTGAACTATTATTTCGCTGCTTTACGTGCAAGCGTCTTGCCCACTATAACCATTTGCCTGTACCCTCAGCACTTGGGAAGAATCCAGATGTCGCCGATATCGCCGAACACTATCAGGATACTAAGAAGTGGTTATGTTCCGACTGTGCATCCTTCACTTATCCGCTCGACAAGATCATTGCCTGGCGCCCCTACCCTTCCGGTGCAATCGAACCCAGCCGCAAACCAAGCGAATTGCCCAGTTACAAATCTTTGCTTCCTCGAGAATACCTAGTAAAATGGGCTGGAAGAAGCTATCGCCGACTTGACTGGGTTCCCCACATGTGGCTTGTGTCGACTAATCCTTCAAAATTGAAGAATTTTATTTCTGGCGGCACGAAGGTTGAATTATTGCCGGACCCAATCGATTCGGATGTAGATCAAATGGATGTTGAGAAAGACAAATCAGGACGCTTGTTCGAGGACGACTCAGAAGTTCGCGCATCCTCAGAGAAAGCTACTGATGCAGTGATTTTCTCTGGTTCTCCTTTACCCGATGCAGAGAAGAGGGTTCCTCCTGCTTGGAAGAGAGTTGACCGAGTGCTCGACGTTTTATTCTGGCGCCCTCGGAAAGGAAAGGGGAAGAGTGTCTCGACTCAGAAACGCAAAACACGAATGGCCATAATCAGCGAAGACGAAGAAAGTGAAAGTGACGAGGAACTAAATGGTGCTATTCGACTTGTCCAAGACAAAGGTGAACAGCCACCAGATTATCTCACCGAAACTTTGGAAGAGTGGGAAAGCCATGATACATTGGAGAAAAGCCACATCGGAAAGGTTGCGTGGGTTTTTATAAAATGGGAAGATTTAGGGTATGACGAAGGTATCCTTTTCTTCACTCCTCTCCGTAGGTACTACATCTGATTCAAAATTAGCCACTTGGGATGCCCCTCCGAGCCGTGAAGACAAAAACCACAAGGCTTTTGAGACTGCGTTTAACCGTTATGTCGATTCTCAAACTGTCATCATTCCCAAAAACAACAAAAAATATTGGGAAACCTTCGATAACCGGAATAAGGATGACTACAGGAAACATGTATTGAAGGATGCCTCAAATCTAGACCTTGGACAAGATCCGAGCTTAAAGCTCATGCCATTCCAGGTAAGCCTAAAATAATTTGTTTGGTTTTGGTTTTGCTTACTTGTATATTAGGTGGATGGATTCAATTGGCTCTGCAATAATTGGTGGAATCATCAACACTGTATCTTGGCTGATGAAATGGGCTTGGTAAGTTGACAGCTATTGATACAGGAAGTTAACAAACATTGAGTATTCCTGCATTTAGGGTAAAACAGTCCAGATCGTAACCTTTCTTGGTAACATCATGAAAAATTGGAAATCATTTCCTGCTCTCGTTGTAGTCCCAAATTCTACCATTACTAATTGGGTCAGAGAGTTCGAAAGATGGGCCCCTTCCCTCCGCGTTGTCCCTTTCTACGGCGAGAAAACTGCTCGAGAAGTCATAAAGCAATTTGAATTGTTCCATAAAGGCAATTCTTCCGCAAACACTAAAGCGAAATTCCATGTCCTCGTGACAACATATGAAGCGCTGGCAACTGGGAAGGACTTCACCCCAGTTTTCAAAAATCAACCGCGGTGGGAGGTCCGTGACGTTCCGTGTTCAAAATATTATAACTTAGCAAACTTACCCCAATATCGCTTAGGTTCTTGTCGTGGATGAAGGCCAGAGACGTAAGCATTTCGTGTTTCAATTTTATGTCTTATTGATAGTTATCTTTATTAGTAAAAAACGACTCAAGCTTGCTCTTCAAGAAACTCAACGAGTTAAATAGTATTCATCGAATCATCATGACTGGAGTAAGTGTTTATTCCTAATGTATCTTATCCATAAATTCAACCAGCAATCTAACAGACGCCATTGAATAATAACATCCGCGAATTGTTTAATCTCATGAACTTCCTTGATCCAGCAGAATGGAAGGATCTTGAGATTCTGGAAAAACAACATGAAGATCTTAACTTGAACGAAGAGCTGGTAAAGCAACTACACAATCGGCTAAGACCTTATTTCCTTCGTCGCATTAAGAGCGAAGTGTTAGATTTACCCCCCAAGGTTCGTACTTCTTAGAAGATTTAGTGAGCAACATTAATCATACAAACAGAATGAGGTCATTGTTCCTGTCTCTATGGCTCCTCTTCAACGAGAGGTCTATCGATCTATATTGAGTAAGTCGTTTTACTGGTACACAGTCATGTACTTACATATTTGGAAACACTCAGGCCACAACATCAACATCCTAAAAGGTCTGACGCAACCTTCGGCCATTCAACATGCAGTTCCGAAAGGTCGCATCAACAATATACTTATGCAGATTAGGAAGTAAGTTTTGTTCTATTTTCTTTCCAGATTTCCCGAAACTAATGAAATCACGAGCAGATGCTTGCAACACCCATATCTTTATGCTGAAGATATAGAACCTAGAAATTTATCACCTGCAGAGACTCACGGCAAACTCATTGATGGTAGTGGCAAACTACGGTTTTTGAAGTCATTACTACCGAAACTTAAACAACAAGGACATCGTGTTCTGCTTTTCAGTCAAGTGGGTCTCTAATTGAAGCCGCTGCTTTTGAACTATGAAGCTGACAATTTGTTAGTTTGTAATTGCACTAGACATAGTGGAGGACTTCCTCCAAGGAGAAGGTTATAAATTCTTACGTTTGGTAGGAGCAGCGCTTCTGATTGAGATCACAATGAAAAATACTAAGACCGAGTTGTAGGACGGAAGCACGAAAGGGACATTGCGACAAAAGTCTATGGATGAATTCAACAAACCTGACTCGGAATACTTTATTTTTCTCCTTACGACTAGAGCTGGGGTAAGTTCAATCATTTTCTGTCGCGTACCTCCCACTCACTACTATGATTAACAGGGAGTTGGCATCAATTTATTCGTAAGGTTTTGAGCCTACGTTGCCAATGGCAATCTTCTGACACTCGACTGTGGTAGACCGCAGATACTGTAATCATCTTTGACCCCGATTTTAATCCACATCAAGTTCGTGCTTTTATTGTGAATATATATGTAGATATCTGATTTTTTTTTTGCTAGGATCTACAAGTTTGTTTTCTATATCCTGTTTGTATGGTGTCCAACTAACCAGCACCTAGGCCATCGCTCGGGCGTATCGATACGGACAGCAGAAGACGTGCATTGTATTCAAGCTCATGGTAAAAGACTCTCCAGAAGGTACCTTATTTATCACACAGCGTTTCAGAAAACAGATATTAACTAGTATATCAGAGCGTATTATACAGATTGGAAAGAAAAAACTAGCTCTTGATCATCTCATCGTTCAGAAAATGGACGACGATGACGAAAATGGCGGTGAAAATGTTCAATCCATTCTGACGTACGGTGCTCAAGCTCTTTACGACTCGGATCAAAATGCTCGAGATATTGTTTGTACGTATTCGAATTTTGGGGTTTAACTTTTTCACTAAGATTGTCAGATACCGACAATGATATTGAACGGCTTATCGAGAAAACGAAGAAAGAAGCGGTCAAAGAATCTTCTAAGGCCACCGGTGGTCTCACCTTCTCGTTTGCGAAAATATGGACAGCGGATAAAGACGAACTCGAGGAAGTGGTAGAAAACGACCAATCTGATTCTTGGACGCAGGCGCTACAAAAGATTAACCAGGAAAAGGAAAAGGAGCAGAGCAAAGAAATGGCACAATCTGGTAGAGGGGCACGCCGAAAAGCGGCTGACATTGCAAAGGTGTGTGTGATTTATTTATTTTCGTTCCCAATATGATCTCCATTAACGATGATATAGACCAAGATGCAAGTTGGAGCAAACGGGTCCGAAAACTTAAACACGACCCCAACGTCGAAGAAAAGGCAAAAATCCAAATCAGAACATTCTGCTTCTGAGGGATCGGCGTACTCTGGCTCTGAGCATGTATCTGAAATCAGTGATGAGGACGACGGGGTAGACGATGAATTCATGATGAATATTGATTCCAACCTGAGTCGGCAGAAAGCCAAAGCCAAGGTAGAAGCCCAGGTCGAAGACGATACGGTCGACTGTGGACTTTGTGGACAGCGCCATGGTCCAGGACAATGCTTGATGATGGATAGGTCTGAGAATCTCGCCGAGTACCGTGAAATGCTCATTCTTCATGCTGACGATGAACCTTGGGAAGCAAGAGTATGTTGTCATTATTTTTTGATCGTATGTTCCATTTTTAACGACCTTGGGTAGAGCTTGGCTATTCACGCCATTGACGAGATACTTCATAAGCGCGGCCATCTTTCGCTGATAGCTGGCCAGCCATTACACCCCATTCCCAAAGGAGCCCTGGTCCTCAACACCGTCGTAGGCCCTAAGCAACGCAAAGCTGCTACCACTACAAATACTAATGGAACAGCGTCCACCTCTCAGAATCAGAGTCAGAATCAAGGCAAGAGCTACTATCGTCCCTCAGTTACTGGTGAACCGTCCAAAGCAGCGACATCATCGGTGTCTGCCCAGCCAAAAGCGGGTCCTTCATCGTCCTCTAAGAAACCCAAAGCATCATCCTCTACGCAAGGTCAACAGTGTATTCTATGTGGAAACCCACCGCATATCATGAAAGACTGCCCAATAGTACGTGCTGGTTCGAAAAGGTTCGTTGATTTCACGATAAAATATCTGTTTGGAAATACCTAACGCCAATCGTTGTAGCATTGCGACACAGATCACTATTTTCGAAGTTAGAGCCAAGGCTGACCCCTCGTACAACCAGACCGTCGATATTCTGCGCAACCTCCTCGTCAAGGCTCAATACCTAGAAACGGCCAACGGGACTGCTGCACAGGCTTAGAGTCTCCTTAACCATTGATAACGACCCAATATTTTGAATCCGGCAAACTCACACGGAGTTCCTTGCGATAATCAATCATCTTGCTGTTTCCAGAGAATGTACATACTTAGAGCCCTTACATTACACCCTTTTCTTTCTTTCTTTCTTTCTCTCTCTCTCTTGCTCTCGTTTTCTTCCTCCTCCGTTTTTGGCGTAATGAACGGAGGTAGCGTATACATACACAACATACAACTCTTATATTATCTCTCATTGTAGTTCTTCATAATGCTTCATAATAATTTGCACCGTCTCCTTTGACTGTCTATGAATAAATACCAACTTGTGATATTATGTACAAGCACCTTCGATGTGGCAGAACCACATAAAAAATGTTTCATCTTGTTAGACTATAAAATGACAATGTTAAGATTGCAGAGTGTATGTGGTGGTAATATATACTACAAGTAACTGAGTTGATCATGGATATGGATAGGGATATTATATATGCGCGTGTGTCAGGAATCGCATCCGGTGTATGTTATAAGTGGGTAACTGGTTGTCGTGTCGATTATCTGGGAGAATGTTATGGGGCTTGCGAGGTAGTGTTATTATTGGTATCATTGCTATTGCTTTGCGTCGATGACGATGAAGCCGGGGGTAAAGACATCCGAGTAACAAGCTTGTCGGTAGAAGAAGAAGCTGAATTGGTGGTGGTGGTGGCGGAGCGTAACAGCTGTACACTATTATTCGACGTGAAGAATGAGAATAGCGACGATTTCGAATCCGATCTTCTACCAGAATTTAAATTCAAAGTTTTTAAACTGGGCACGTCGCGACTCGACCTGTTGGGCTCGGTGATTCCATCAGCTTCATGTACGTCAGCGCCTGCTTTATCCAGACTGTCCACCATCTGTGCCTGTTCGCCATCCGAATCCTTCGCTTTCCCCTTTCTTTTACTTTTAATGATATCTCCGTTGTCCTCCTCTAACTCAACACCATCACCTGCTTTTCCCAGATCCATTTCCCCCGACTCTCGCCCTTCATCATCTTGTCCCTCTACCTCGCGCGCTAGCATATCCGCAATACCCAAATAAAATGTCGCAGGCCGAAACTCGATTTCCTTGCCCATGATCTCCGCCCACTTGTACCGCGCAGTATTGACCCAACCTACGAGGTCCAAGTGGTTCACTTGGGAGAGCGTGCCGAGGTATGTGCCCTGAATTGCAAGATTAGATTAAATAAGCATGTGATAGAAGGAAACCAACATGCCCATTTTGAAGACTCTACAGAAACAAGACCATCATTGGGACCTTCTTTTTCTAATATTACAGAGTGCGGCCATCTGGGATATGATAAGGATTTGGTTGTAATGATGGTAGCAGGAAGACAACGTACTTCCACGTATCAATCAAGCCGGGTTCATAGACCGCGCCCCAACTAAAATATCTAACGCCTGGCACGTCGGGAGTGTCCTCGTTGAACTTCCTCATGCCTTCCACCGTCAAACTTTCAAAAGCCTTGCCATCTCCGCCCCCGTTCGGCAGTAGATCGAGCAGGGAAAGGACAGAGGGCATGCGGGAACGGCCAACGGTGGAGAGGAAGTGGTCAGCAAAGGAGGAACCGCGATGAGGCGTTGCGATGGTGGTTATAGAGAGCACGGTGAACTTGCGGTGGGTGAGGTGAGTGGTGAGGTATCTACAGTCTAAGCCACCCTAGAAAGGAATATGTGAATACAGGCAAGTTTTTTTTGCGGGGAGAGACGAACCATGCTATGTCCTGTTTGGTTCGGATCACTAGTTGAAGATGATAGAATAATTAAAGACGTACCTATCAAGTGCACGCTCCTTCCTGGGTATACAGAGGATATTTTCTCTTCGAGAACTTTTGCACGGTCGACCGGACTGCTTGTAGCAGGGACGCGAGTGATTAAAACCTCCGTCCCATTTTCTTCGAGAACTTCTTTAATACCGCGCCAGTGAGCGACTTCAAAGGGAGCAATGGCGGGACCGATTATTACAGAGTCAAAGCCTAATAAACCATGACAAAAGACGACGGGGTTCCGTGGAGAATGATCTGCAATAGATATGAGGGGAAATGGAATGAAAGCAATGATGTGAATGCGTACATTTTCTTTTCTGCTCTGGGATAGGGGCGACGTCTTCTTTGCTATTAAAAAATGTGTCGTTTTGAAACCACCACTTTGAGGTTTGTACAGTTGTGGGGTCTGTATGATCTGTTATAGATACGGAGGAAGAAAAAGAACGAAGAGAGTCGATAGATCTTCGCGTTGGATACGACTGGAGAAGAACGATGGGAGGGGTCTTGACGGTCTCTAAGGACGGTCTTGATGGTCGTGGACGCTCGACGGGTAGCGGAGGAGAAAGAGAAGCGGTGGGCAATGTCGAGCGGGTTAGATTGTCGAGAAAAGGGGGAGGATTAATGACCCTCCTCGACGGACGGAAGGAGGGGGGTAGCCTTGCCTGAGCGGGGAGTGTCGGGAGGGGAGTGTTGAGGGCCTCCTGGAGGGCACTCTGAGAAGCCCATCGGATGAGAGGACGGGACATATGATGGTGGTCCGCATTCATGCCAGTTAGCAGGTGTGACGTCACACAGCTTGTACTTAACCACCAAAGCCAAAATGACAGAAATTTCATGTCCCTTCGTTCTCTTTGGAAAAGACTGAAAAAGTCAAAGACATTTACGCCTGAAAGCACTCCTCCACGCTCCTTCCAGGTTTCTCTCGTTTTCCCCTGGTCAATTCGTTCTTTCGATCGTCCTTCCCTCATCACTGACCTTCCTCATCCTCTCCCGCCCTTTCCTCGCTATGGTCTCGCTCTGACTCAGACAACTGATTCCAACCGCGATCTCTTCTTCGTCGGTGGCCTCGTAGATGACGCAGAGGACTCTCATCTTTATAGAATATCTACAACCACTGACATCGCGTCTTTTGTTCCTACGACTGGAGACATCCCTAGTCCGCGACTTGGTCACTCCGTCGTTCTTTTGCGAAACGTTCTCATTCTGTGGGGAGGTGATACCAACAAAAATACCTCCCCTGTACATGATAACGGTCTCTATCTTCTTAATTTACGTGAGTATTATTCCTCATTTTTATCTTCATTTTTTTTCATTTTTTTTGCCCCCTCAGTAACCCGCGAGTGGAACCGTCTCAACGTCCTCGGGACAGCACCCACCGGGCGCTATGGACACACCGTCACCTTGATTGGTCCAAAACTTTTTGTGTTCGGTGGTCAAGTCAATCAGGACTTCTTCAATGACATTTGGTTATTTGATCTCAACTCCCGTCCGTCACTTCACTTCACTGGCTCCCCTGTTCCACTCTCTGACCGATCATTCTAGTGAAAACAGCCCCCGCTTGGGATCATTCTTTTCGACCAGCAACGCCAGAAAGACCGTCACCGAGGACCACCCACAGTTCCGTTGCATATCAGGATCAAATTATCATGCAAGTGCATTCCCTGCGTCAAAGTTTTTTTTTTTTGACCTATTTTTGTCTCCAGTTTCGGCGGAGCTGATGGCAGGAATCATTATAACGATACCTGGTCTTTTAACATTAACACCCGCCAATGGACACAGCTCCAATGTGATGGTTTCATCCCAGCTCCGAGAGAGAGCCACGCTGCTGCCATCGTTGACGACATAATGTACGTTTTTGGCGGAAGGGGTATAGACGGTAAAGAAATCGGTCAACTCGCGGCTTTGAATATCCAAACCCGGAGGTGGTTCAAATTTCAGAACATGGGACCGGAGCCGTCGCCCCGTTCAGGACATAGGATGACGGTGGTGGAAAACCTGATCTACATCCTTGGGGGTGATGCTGTGGACAAGAAGCCGACTGACGATTTTACTTCGGCACATATTCTGGATACGAGTAGGTTTCCTTTACTTGTTTCAAAGATGGTATCATTGACTTTACAAAGGGCTTCTGAAATATCCAGATACATAGTGTATCCGTCGGTGGACTCGGCGTATTTAAATATATTTATGAGTTAAAATGTATTTTCAAGGACTGCTGTATTTTTCATAGAGGATTTTGTGTATCTATTTATTGTATTGTATCTTAAACTACAAGTGTGCGAAAGGAAAGAAATAACATGGGCGCCTTTCTTGGTATTAGCGTGACGCTCCCACTGAGCTAAAAGCGTGCGTCCCTGAAACCGGGCATCATGGCTTCTCTTCCATCCCTTCTTCCATCTAGACCAGCCGTTCAAGATGGTAAGTGGAATATCAATATAGCTATGCCTGTTGCCGACTCTTCTTTAGCAACAAGCACAAAAGATGAAATAGAGAAACCGTTTGGAAAGGCAACAACGCCAGAAGAGTGAGTTTTTTTTCAATTTCTGCTGACGGTAGTCACTCATATCATCGCAGTACTCCTATATTCATCTGTGCCTTTGAAGGTAAGCCTACTTGATATGCCAATCCTTCATACACGACGAGTGAACGACTGGTGGTTGTCAGACTGCTACCGTCTCTTGCCTACCCACAAGGCTCTCATGGCCCATCGCAAAAAGGACCATCAGAGAGATGATGACGAAACGAAGATAATCACTTGGAATGACTACGTTCGGACGCAGAGCTAGTCGTAGTGTAAATGTTGTTGTTTCAGCTTACAAACACAAGTTTTCCATATGCAAAAGTCTAGCCGAATGGACCTGATTTTGAAAAGGGAGAATAATTATGCACGACCCAAGAGCGTCGATAGACGGATAGAAAGGCGTGGTTACGACGGCTGACGGCGACCATCAATAAGTGGATATTTGACTTGATGGTGGGATAGTAAAAAAGAGAGCACGTAGGAATAATAGTGATGAAATGGAATGCCCAAGGCAAACAGTAGCAAATGTCACACAAACCAGCCAGGCACCCAAGTCTGGTCTTTGTCGAAGCCAGCATCTGGCAATACGCCGTCCACACTCTCCCCAGTGTTCGTCGTCCCCCCCTGACGGTGGCTGTTTATTCGCCATCAACATCATCAAACAACACTGCATTATCACCCTGTCGCTTCAATATTAGCCACACCACTTGTCCTCTCAAACCCTATTCTTCCTCTACTCTTTTTTTCACGAGAGGCGACGACGACCAATATAATTATTTACTACTAGTTAGCAGCCATACCGTCCTTCTCATTAGGCACAGGCTTGAGGACAAGGAGAATGTCGTTCTTCTCGCGGAAGAGGAACCAGCCCACCGCCGCACAGTCTGCAGCGGCCAATACGAACGTTTCGGTAGCCCAGACACCTAGCCAGGCCTTAGCACAGCTGTCGGCAGCGTCATCCGGGGCAGGAGCAACGGTAGTGTCCCAGTCCTCGGCGGGTAGGGAGACACCACAACAACAATCGGGTAGTTTGCGTGGGGAGAGCGCACTTTCTCAGTGAGTGTCGTATCTTTCTTGATGACTCTCTTTATTTCTGTCGCATTGACATGATGTGATGTCCTGTGCTGATTATAATATTATCATATAGAGCTGGCAATGGAGGGCTAGCACCCATACCGCAACAACAACAACCCCCACCTCAACAGCTGCAACAACAGCAACAACAGCAACAGCGCACACAATCCCGGAATAACGGTCCAGGCACAAACGGCCCGCCTCCAGCTGCTATGCAAAAGCAACAACAACCACAGCAGTCATCTACACCTCGACAGCCTCCCGCCTTCCCATGGTCATCACAACGCTACAATCTTCTACCCCCCGAAGTATTCCCAACCCCCGGTATTGCACCCCCAACTACACTGTCTGCCAATCCATTCCCTCGCTACGGTCATGCAGTGCCAGCTACATCAACCCCCAATGAAGACCTCTTCATCTTCGGCGGTCTCGTTCGCGAAACGCATCGGAACGACTTGTATATCTACAACGGTCGTGATTCAACAATGACCAACTGCCAGACAGTCGGTAACGCCCCGACACCCCGCACAGGGCATGCTTGTGCGCTTGTGAGTAATGTTCTCATTATATGGGGTGGTACGGAGAACAGCGCGGACCCGACGTCGACGGCGAAAGAGACTCCAGATAACTCTTTGTATTTCTTAAATTTGGGTGCGTGCTATTTTCCTTATATCTGTGTGAAAACGTGTTATGTGCAAGTTTTCAATTCACCATGTATGATTAATCTGATACTTATTTTTTCTCTCTTCGCGCAGGGACGAAGGATTGGAATCAAATAGTACTTGCGCCGGGTGTACCTGCCCCATCGGGGAGGTATGGACATTCGATCACTATGATTGGCACGAAACTATTCGTTTTTGGAGGGCATGCAGATGGGAGAGCGCAGAACGATTTATGGTCCTTTGATCTGACAACCAGTACGTTTTCTTAATCAACTCGATCCGGAACACAAATTTAACGTTTGGTTTGTTCCTGCAAAGTGAAAACGAATGGCAACCCACGGTGGGAGATCTGGGAACCTGCTTCTCCTGATAGACCAGCTCCTAGGTCGGGTCACGTGTGTGTAACTTATGAAGATCAAATCATCATGTTGGTCCATTTCCCTCACCTCTTATTTGTTCTACCTTGTCTACATTTGATATTCATGCACACTTTTTTACTTGCAGCTTTGGTGGAACCGATGAGACTTATCACTATAGCGATACTTGGTCTTTCAGCTTGTCGACGAAAAGGTGGACGGAACTTCACTGCATTGGGTATATCCCTTCCCCCAGAGAGAGTCATGCTGCCGCTATTGTAGGCAACGTTATCTACGTCTTTGGTGGACGTGGTATAGACGGGCAGGATTTGGGAGATTTGGCTGCGTTCAAAATTTCAAGTGTGTTTCGTTTGACTGAAATCGGCACTTTTGCTGATGTTTGCTTCTAGATCAACGGTGGTACATGTTCCAGAATATGGGCCCATCTCCAACTGCGCGTTGTGGACACGCCATGTCATCTATCGGAACCAGAGTGTACGTCCTCGGAGGCGAGTCCACAACTAAACAGGATGAAGTTCCTCTCGTCCATATTTTAGAAACAAGTACGGCATTTTCGTTAACGTGTGAAAGTTTATTTACTCAACTTTGAATTGCGCGCTTAGAACACATCAAGTACCCTGAAAACAATGTGAAACCTCCGAATCCTGCAGTCCCCCCTGCGTTGCAGAACACTTCGCGAAAGCGTTCAATAACTGCTCAGGCAGTTCTGAATGGTGCTGCACGGCCCATGTCGCCTGCTGTCGCCCAGGAACGGGCCGTGTCCCCTAATTCACGGCCTTTGCAACCTAATGGTGTTGTACAGCAAAGCTTCCCTACTGCGCCTACTAACGGTAAAGGCAAAGCTCCTGTACGACCCAAGAGGGAAGACGAAGCCCAAAATGATACTGATGACGGTTTCGATGTGGCCAGTTCTGAACAATCTCATCAGACTCACACTCGAGCGAGAAGCCCAGCACAACAGGTGGTTAACAATCGAGCGGTGTCGCCTACGATGATGAATGGTAGCCAGCCGCAAAGCATGGCCGCTGTGACGATGGGTATCAATGGCAATGGGATCACCGGAAGATCGTCGCCTGCTTTGGCAGGCCGTGGATCGCCCTTGCCTGGAAGGGCCTCTCCTGTCGTAGATCGCTCGCGGGGTACGCCTGTTGGAGAGTCCTATCAGAATGGCACAAATAACCCCTCTCCAACTCTGAATGGTTTTGCTCGACCATCTTCAAGGACAGGAGGTGGCGGTTCTGTTGGGAATGTCACTGCAGATCTGCTCAGAGATATCAAGGCCAAAGATTTGGAGCTGGACAGTGTAAAGCGACAAATGGCTTGGATGAAGGAGGCTCTGGCAAAGGCGGCCCGTGCCGGATTCATTCAAAGTGAAAGAGAGGGGAGTCCAGAGATGGGTGTCATGAATAATATTTCAGGCTCTGAAGAAGGCTCTGATGGGAAATATGCACAATTGGCGCTTAAATTTAAGCAATTCAAGGCACAAGTGCAGGTAAGGATTGTATTGTCCTACTGTTACAGTGCGTTAAAACATTGACCATTCCTCATCTTCTCTAGTCTGCCATGGCAGATCAGGCCCGCCAAGCGTCGGAGCGTATCGCAGATGCTGAACGTGTCAAGTCAAGTGCTACGCAAGAGGCAGCTTACTACCGAGCCAAGATCGCCGCTGTCGAAGCCAACAACGAATCTGAGATACAACGTGTCGAACGAGCTCGTATCTCAGAGTTGGAGAATCATATGTCGGCCTTGATGAGCGAGAGATGGGCGCAGGATCGCAAGATGAACGAGTTAACTGACTCCTTGGCGTTGCAAACCATGCTATACGAGCAAGCGGATACACGGGCAATCGACGCTGCTAAGCGCGCCGAAAAAATGGACGAGACCCACGCACGTACAGCACAGTCATATAATGACCTCCTTGATGAGCACGAAACTTTACAAGTGAAATACCGTGAAGGACAGGATAGACTGGTGTCTCAAAGCTCTCTTCTGGAGCAGCGCGAGGCCGATGAGGTGGGCCTTCGTGCTCAAATCGACGAGCTTACTCAATCGAGGGAGCAACACATTCGAACTTTGGAGCAAGCACGAACTGCATTACAAGCTTCTTCCGCGCGTGCTATGGAGATTGACATGCAGTACCAACGTTCGCAGGAGCATGTCAAAACGCTGGAAAGCGACCTTGCGGAACTTCGCGGTGAACTCGAGACGCGAGCGACGGAGGCAGAGGCTGCACGTTCCCGGCTTGCAGATGCCGAGAATTCATGGGCTAAATCACGTGAGGAAGCCGACGCCTTCAGGGCGCTTACCACAACTAGTCTTGGAGAGCTTTTAGACTCGCATCGTGATCTATTGGCAGACGAGGACAGGATGCTGAGGGGCCATTCCGAAAAAATCCAAGCCGTCGAGGCTGAAGCACAGTCATTGCGTATGATGCTACGCGAAGTTTCTCAGCGCGCCACCGATGCAAACAGTAAGCTTACAGAAGAACGTAGACGGAACCAGGAGCTTGAGATTGAAGAAACTAGCTTGCAAAATCAGATCATTGCTCTACGTGGTCAGCTCTCGACTTCGCTTGCCGATTCTGCTCGCCTACGGAAAGAGCTTTCAATGACGGAAAGTCGTGTCAAAGACCGGACCAAAGAGTTCTCAGATGCGAATGCAAAGCTTGGTATGCTGCGAAACTACCTGGCCGACAATGGAGTCAGCATCGACGACGATGATCTCCAAAGACCATCTCCAAGGCTCAACGGTACCACTTCACCAGAAGCCTTGTCTGAGCTCGAGAACAAACTTGCTGAACGAACTCGCTTGTATGAACAATCTGAACGGGAATTGACACAAGCACTACGCTCAAAACTCGACATGGAAGTCCAAGTTTCAGAACTATCAGTGCAGCTCAATAATGCAAGGTCTTCTCGAAGTCCTTCCGACCCTGGTAACAGTGACGCCCGAGCCCAAGAAGCCGAAGAAAAGCTAGAATTAGCGCAGCAAAGTTTCAAAGAACAGATTCAACAGCTAGAAACGGATTATCAACTTGCTGTAAATTACGTCAAGTAAGCCACTTTTTCTTTACCTAAGGCGTTGAAGCAATCCCTGACGATCAAGCTACAGGGGAACAGAGAAGATGATGAACCGTATGCGTGAAGAATTGAACAAACAACGAAAAACTAATGCAGCCCTTCAAGCCGATCTTACAGCCGCTCGCACCGGAAAACCCACTGATCCTCGGGTTCGCAATGTGAACGCCAATGGACGCAGTACACCTTCTACTGAGGATGAAGGAACTCGCAATCACCTCTCAGATGCACAGCGACAAGTCCAAAGGCTCACCAACGAAAACAAGGAACTTCGATTGCGACTCGAAAATCTGGAGAAAGAACTTGAACTTCTTCGCGACAATCTCATAGCATCACAGCAAGAAGCGGATGACCGGTTCAACCAAGTCCAGGAACTTCAAATGGATATTGAAAGACTGCAACAGTCTCTAGTCATTGCTCGTGGCGGTTCCGATGAAACCCTGATGGAAAAACTTCACACCGAGAACACAACCCTCCGTCGAGAAAACGAACAATTATCGCATAAGATCGGTCTCCTACTGGAAGTCGACCAGCCATCATATGGTCGGGGTAGGCCTGTGTCTGGCCGTATGAGCACATCTAGTTCAGAAAATGCTCTCGCGTTTGAACATCTTTCCAGTGAATTGGATGATTGGCAAAGACAACTTGCCAGTTCTATGAGCAATAGGAGACCGCTTAGCGACTTCGACGAAAAGCTCGGTGCACCCGAGCGAGCACGTTCACCACGTTCATAACATTTTAATGCTTTTACGACTTCGCTAATCTATGTAAATTTTGCATATACCCACGGTATTTTTCGTGTTTTTTTTTTTGACATTCACATTCGCTTGGATCTCTTCCATACTGCCTAGTCTTTTTTATCTGCTGTGCTCTGGTATTATGATGCCGTCCATAAATACTGTCTCCTTACGATTTGCCCAAGTTGGCGTTGTTATTACACTGACCCGTTGATAATTTAATAATCATGAAGAATTCGATGCCCTTTGTGTCCACTCTACCGCCTTCTGTTTCACAATGTCAACACCTTCTGCGTCGCCGATACGTTTTTCTAGATCAAGCCATTTTTTGAAGAACGATCTGTATGCAACTCATTAGCACCTGGATGATTGACATTATATAAAAACGTACTTGGCTTTATGGCTTGTCATCTTAAGCGCCAGAACGCGTTCGAATAAATTTCTAGAAATCCGGTCAGTCACGCATAAACCACGCAGTTACAGAAGACACACCTCAAGCTTTGAATGTTGCCCTGTGTTGCTTCCATATCCATGTAAACTGACCACATATCCCACCTCTTGGGATGAGAATCAATGATCCCTTCAAATAGTGTTTTGCCACGCTCAGCCTCTCCGTATTTATATTCCAGTTGAGCGAATCTTGAGATAGTTTTCAAGTCTAGAAAGTCTTTTAGGGACACCAACCAACGTTGTAAAATTGATTTACACACGTTTCCGTTTCTCTATGCTTTGTAGGCTGCGAGGAAGAAGTTTTCGAGCTTCTTCCACGTAACCTCTCTTGAGTTGAAATTCTCCAAATAGAGTCCAAACTTTAGAACTCTGCCCGAATTTTTTGCAGGTCTTCTTGTGCTGTTCTTCTGCTTTCTATACAATTGATGAGTTTGATACCTATCTTATGCTGGCGACAACGTACCTCAGGCTTATCAGATTGGTCAAAGATCGTCGCCAATCGTAGATGGATAGTCTTAGAATCATTTGCCCTAGCAGCTTCCTTGAAAACTGAGTCTAGGCTTTCATCGGTTCCATAAACATTCTCCAAGTTCATAAGGGCAATCCAAATGTTTAGTTTTTCCTTTTCTTCTCTGAAATTGATAGTCTTGATAGCGCGTCTTGCGATCTCTCGGGCCTTGTCCACTTCTGAAAGAGGTAACTGGAATGACATATATTGAATCCAGAGGTAAGATGAGTTTGGAGCTCCGAGAAGAAGTCGTTCGAAATCAGCGTTGGATTCCGGGGCTTTGGTATGCATGTCTGCTGTAAGATCATGTTCGATTTCCTTACGCTTACGCTTCTTCTTGCTTGGCTCTCCAGCACCATCTTCCTCGTCTGATGAAGTCTCCGGGTCTTCTTGAGAACGAATTTCAGTAGACCATTGGAATCCACCTTCAAGCGACAATGAAGGAATTTGGGATGAAGACGGTTTTGTCGATGAGGCAGAACGGCGAGTATCTTGAACTGGGTATTGAATCTGTGTCTGGTTGAGGTCAATGTCCATTTCTTCGTCGCTATCTTCGTGCTGTGAGATTGCGTCATCCCCACCGTCCTCCTCTTGAGATTCGCCGTCGATATTCATTTCAAACTCGTCATCGTCATCATCTCCTTCTGTTTGGCCTTCTTGTTCGTCGTCATCACTTTCACTATCCAAGTCTTCCTTGTCAAAGTGCGAAGGTTTCAAACTGAGTGAAATGCGACGGTTGTCGATTCCCAGGACGAAGGCTTTGACGCGATCACCTTCGCGGAAACCTCGAAGGGCCCCAGCAACGTCTGCGTCTGTATTGTCGGATAGCTTCAAATAAATGAGAATACAACTCATAGCAGTAGACAAAAAATACACAGCACCTGTGACTTGTGGCATAGACCGCTTAGCTTGGATCCTTCGATTTGGATGAATAGACCATAATCTTCCACCCTCTTAACGGTACCGACAACCTTTTGGCCTTCCTTCAAATCACTTAATGTAAGGCCCGAAGATCCTTTTCTCTGAGAGGCTTCAATGGATCTAAGAGACATTTCAACCTTTTTGCCGGAGGCATCAACGCTGATTGCAATTCGGTGAGCATCAATGGTATTTAATAAAGCATAGCTACTAACCTGAGAATTCGACCCTGTACCAATTGATGTTCTTTGAAACGGCCTTGCCAATCTTTGACATACTATTCAAAGGTAGGTGTTGCTCAGCCACTCATTGCCGTCACGGTAAGGAAAGTAATCTGCGACGTACCTCATCGAACAATTCCCTAATTTGTACGCGGGCGTCTATTTCTCGACCGATCGTAACAAATAGCCCATGATCTACGATGTTCTTGACAAACCCGCGAACTTGTTGCCCCACTTGAAGGTCTGAAAGATTGGCAACTTCTCGATCAACAACGGGTTTAGCCTCGTCTGGATGGATACGAGATGGACGTGTTGATAATATTAGTTGCTTCTTTGAAGTCTCGATGCCAACCACAATCGCCTTTATGATAGTATCGACAGATGGGAGAGTCGAGTCAACCTCGAAATTATCAGTGATATCTGTTAAATGCAGTATGCCTCCAATGGCAGATGTTATCTTGATTAAGGCACCGTGACGAGTATGGCGAGTTACTCTTCCTCCGACGAACTGACCAATAGTAACAGACTCCATCGTAATGGTTGAACTTTTGGGCAATAACGTCGCTCGAGTCTTCGGCTTGTTAGCAACCAGCACAATCCCTTTCTCTGGGTTACGCGTGACGACCACAAGTTCGTCCAATTTCTCTCCAACTTGTAGGCTTGCTCGCAACTGAGCAACAGTTGTGTTTCGATGGTTGGCCAGATTTTTTAAGGAAAGTAATGCGCGAACGTGTGAAGGTTGCAAAGTTAGGATAGCATTGTCCTTGTGAATCTCGGAAATCTTTCCTTCGACAGTGTTGCCAATTTCGATTGCACTAATATCGCTAACCACGTCAAAAGCAGATGTCGCTTGTCGAATGCTGCCTGTGATACGTCCGTCATCATTCGATAATATACGAACCCGAACAGGTCGGCCGATAGGGAATGACTCTGAAAGTTGTCCCTTTGGGGTATCACTGGTATTCATTAGTTATGGACGTCAAAACAAGCAAACACGTCCCAGCGCACCTAATTTCTCGCGATGGGACGATAGCCTTCACATTATTAAAGAATTCAACAAGAAGGTTGTTTTCGTTCAACTTGAATACAACTGCATGCGTGACCAGGCCAGGAACGGCATCTTCGACATTGGATATAATCGGCAACGTTGAATCGAGCAACGTTTTCTTCGCAGTCAAAGAGATGCGTTTACGTTCTGGGTCAACAACGAGTACCTATTGACCGGAATATTATAGCGCGTAAATTCGACAATCGTATAAGACCACTCACTCTGCATTTTATACTGCCACCTTCTTTGAAACGCTTCCCAGGATGTTTTAACACTATATCTGCATAATGGTTGGGCCATACCACACCGTCGATACCCCCTGATAAAGATACGAACAGACCGTTGTCGGTCAATTTTTTTATAGTACCTTTAACGGTTTCGCCAACTTCAACATCACCAACTTGGAAATACTTTTGTTGGATGATGGAAGGTTTCAACGAAAGCTGGAGCAGGCCATCAAATAGGAAATATCCAGTGACACGTCCAGGATGGATGGAGCCCACTTTCCAGGGACCGGATGCGGTTAAGGATGCAACATGCTCGTCTGCAATGTGTGAAATCTAAAATTAATCGATAAGTGTGGCGGTCCATATGATGTAAAAAATAACTGTACATGGACAAATCCTTTAATCCCAGGCGCAATCTCTACAATTAACCCCCGCTCTGCTTCTAACTGTACGACCTTTACGGCCTCTAAGAGAGTGCCGATTGGGTACAGCTCTTGTACGCTCTTTCCTTTATCATCTTCGTTAAGCTCGGCGCCAAAGCGAGGAGACAATTTTACGATATGATCAGCAAGAGCCAACGCAAATTTGGGTGGTGACGACGAGTAATCGTATAGGATTCTTGCTTTGACTTTCTTGCCGAGCTTATAATCGGCTGGTACTTGGTCGATGTGAAGTTGATCGATTGTACCATCGAAGAAACCCAAAATTTGCAGATTGAGGCCGTTGGAACTGGCAGCAGTCACCAAACCTTGCACCAAAGTTCCCGGAAGTACAGACGTGATGGACGAGATCTCCGTTAACTGAGGAAGTTCGCCGAGATTAATGCATGAATATCAATCCTACAATTTCACTTACGCAAGATGTTGCAAATGTCGCAGCGTCTGTTGTCACATTGCACGTTCGGCCGTTAGCTGACACAGTGATAACCGTAACATCCAATAATTGGCCGACATGCAACCTGATGTCTTGATTTTTGATGGCCTGCTTTGCGGCCTTGAGCGATAAGAATCCACCGATATCTGGTATCCCGAAATCGAGAATATACCCGTGGTCTTCTTTACTTTTTATGGCTGCGGTAAGAGTCTATAGAAAAAGACTTCAGCCAACGTCAACAACTGAAGACAAAAGCAAATGACTCACAAAGCCTGGTTTTAAATCCGATTTTTGTAGTCCTGAGTTGACTTGATCAGGCGCTAAAGAAAGCTCTATACGTTTGGAGGCTTTGTTGATCGCATCTCGAGATTTTCCAATGCCAGAAGCATCACTTGCGCCAGGTTGGTGGACAGCGGAGACAACTCCGCGAACATACTGCCCGATGGTATATAAGTCGCTCAAGTCGGGTAGAAGATTCTTCATCATCTTTTCTTCATCCTCTTCATCATCGTCAGAGCCTGATTCATCGTCTTCGCGTTCCAGCCGTTCTGTAAACTCTGGGGAGATGTTTGTGATAGGGACATGGGCAAAAAGCTGGTTCGGCAAGGAAACAATCAAAGCAAGAGGCAGTATAGCCGCAACTTGACCGAATATCTTCATGCCGACGTTGATTCGCTATGAAACCAAGGGTTAACATCTTTCGAAAAAGGACAGGAACATATGGCGCCTGCCTTGTAGTTGAGATGTTCAATTCGAATTTTGTCTTTCTCTTTCTCTTCCTTTGAACGTGAACTTGAAGGTTCTGCCTCCAATTTTCGTTTCCTCTTCTTGTTCTTCTTGTCAGAAGAGCCATCCTATCGCAGACATGGATCAACACTTCCCCAACAAGGTCTGGAAAGAAAATACCTTGAATAGTTCAGCATTAGCCTCCTTGACTGCCTCGGCTCGAATAGCCTTTACTTCCAATGGTGTGAATGATGTCCCTCCTCCACGCGGAAAGTCAACTTCCGTCGTTAATAGCGAAGATTTTGCAGGCTGGGACTCCTCCGTTTTGTGAGATTCCGTCCTTGACTTTTTTACTTTGTGCGTCGAAGAGGCATCGTCGAGTGTACGTTTTTGGGCAGCCATTACGAATATCTCAGGGATTTACTGAGACAAATGAGAGAGAAAGGGACTGAAAAGGTGAAGGGAAATGAAGAACGGGTGATAGAATTATTACTCAGTACAAGCGACCAGAATTTTTGAGCGGATCGGGCAACTGGATCTCTGGCTTATGTAACTACGCTCATACGTGAGCTGTTGTGGGCTCAACTCTTGCTCAACTTTTGCTCAACTCTGCTCAACTGGCTCAATCAGCCCCGTGATTTCTTTATTTGCCGTGTGCAGTCGTAGCAATGGGTGCGTTTCTTTCCTACGTTTATCTACCTCTAAAAACTCACTGACATGGACTTAAGATTACCAGGTGGGCTTCGTACCTTTGCTCGAAATTGTCCCTTTTCTGATACACGCGTAGAATCGAGTTGGTTCAAAGTTTGGTGGGGGTGGTGTTGCAGGAGCTTCAGAGACGAATGTCGATAGACGTGAACGTCTAAGAAAGCTCGCGCTGGAAACCATTGATCTTGCCAAGGTACGTTGTTGAGCATAGCTCTTTCAAATGCGTGACGCAAACTCTTTCTAAGGATCCATATATTCTGCGCAACCATTTGGGATCCCTCGAATGTCGTTTGTGTCTTACTCTACATACCAACGAAGGCTCCTACCTGGCACATACCCAAGGGAAAAAGCATCAAACCAATCTTGCTCGACGAGCGGCTCGAGATGCAAAGGACACACAATTAACAATTGCTCCAACCCAGACGAACATTCAGCGAAAGGTCTTCTTGAAAATTGGTAGGCCTGGTTATCGAGTAACTAAGGTTCGAGATAGAGAAACCGGAAAAGAGGGGATGATGGTGCAAGTTCACTTGCCTCAAATAAAAGACGGTGTCCTGCCCCGCCGAAGGTTTATGAGCGCTTGGGAGCAAAAAAGGGAGCCACCAAACAAGGCTTACCAGTACCTCATTGTGAGTGATTTTCCCTTGAAATATTTATGGATAATAACAAACCTTTATTATCAGGTGGCAGCAGAACCCTATGAGACCATCGCTTTCCGTATTCCTGCTCGAGAAATTGAAGATGAAGCCGATGACGCTGGATACTGGAACTGGTCGCATTGGGACCCAGACACAAAGCAATACAGCTTCCAGTTCATGTTTAAATTGGCCTACTGATTTCGTAGATATTCATGTTATTATGTGTATGTTATGTTACAGGACTGCTCAGCATTTGTCGTTTCTAGCTATGGTTTCTCGTGTATTAATAAATGTCCATAAAAACTCCCAGACTTCCAGTACATATTACACTTTGGCACACAAGTGCAGAGTGTTTGCCACCCGTCTTCTACAACAACAAAAAATACAGAAATACAAAAAAAACAACTTGAAACACGAAAGCGACGACGAATAAAGAAACGAAAAGTCCATGGAAAAATATCCTGGGTAATTAAAATGGGCATGACTCTGGATCGATGGAATAGGGTTATGGATGTTGAATGTATAAAGTCGTGATAATCATAAAAAGCCATAAGTATTGTAATTCATAGTTAGTCTTTTCACGAAAAGGAGAACTTGCAAAGAGAAAGAGAAAGAAAATCAAGAATTTTTTTAGTCACCTTTCCCCCTTCTTCAATAACCCCCGAGGAAGTTTTTCGGTTTTTGAACGGGCGATAATCTTTTCGCCGTAAGACCCTTGCCCAAAACCAACGATCGGAGGTGCAAAAGACACTGTGGTCACTGCTTGAGGAGGAAGGTGCTTGGTAGGTGTTGAGGTACCAAACATGCTGACCCTTTTCTTCAATTTATTCGAAGAACTTGCATGTGGTTCGTGAGGTCGCATGATAGGCTGGGTATGAGCAAGCATGGCCGGCGGTTGAGGGAAAGGGAGATGTGACTGAGAACGGACGTGAACCTGCACTTTGGCGGAAGGCATCGGAGGGCCAGCTCGGATTTGTTGGGAAGCATAAATTGGCTGTTGAGGATTTATCGTTCCATTGTTCACAGGACGAGTATTGAGTGGTGCTGGCATGACAAGGTGCTTTGGGACACGGCGATGTGGTGGTGGTGGCCCATTTCGACTTTGATTTGATCCATAAGTCGAAATTGAGTTGTGAGTGCTACGAGCATCACGATCGCGGGTATAGATAGAAACAGGTCGACTAGTCGGATGCATCTGATCCTGGAAGCCTCTAAACTCGTTATTGAGCAGCACAGGGGGTGATTGGTTTAGTAATTGACCATCCTCCCAGTTATTTAAGGGACGGGGTACTAGAACGGGTCTCGGGTCTGATGACGTCGCTTGCTCTGTTGGAGGAGTTGAATTGATCTCGTTCCTGTTATGATGTCTGGAATAGCTATTATCAGCACGTTCTTGGGGCATCTCTGGTCTGGAGAGTGTATTTTCGTGTACGAATGGTTCATTCCCGTTAGTGGAGGAACGTCTAGGGTTCCGACTCTGAGAAAGACTCAGTAGCTCTGTAGAATTGTCGGAAACATCCTCAGGCAAAGAATCGTCGTAGGGAGGTGGGTCTCGAGGAGAGTCTGCTTGGGGTGGAGTCAAAGACTCGTCCTTTGGCTTGGACACAGTAGCGATTTGGGGAGTATTGGCGGTAGATTCTTTCAGGGGTGTATGCCGACCATGCGAGTCGGGAGTTGGTTCGCGGGACTGATCTGAGACACTGTGAGGAAGAGGAGATGGCGAACGCGAGTGCTCCAATTGTAAGTGTGCAGGGTCATATGGATCAAACTCCTGGTCATCTGACGCTCCAGGATGAAGGAAAATAGCTGGATTGCGGGATTGAGATCCTTCAGGCTGCAACATAGCCATCCCTATGTTAAAGGAAACATCATCAAGAGGTTTCTGCGATTCCAACTCCGGTGTACCCTCCTCCACAATTGGTTCATTGATATCAACATTCGTGTTCGGATGAGGATTTGGAAGCATATCACGAGAAGGGATAGAGGGAGGGTATAAAGGAGAAGGCGGATTTAGTTCAGGAGGCTCTGCATTCGTTTTTGGATGGGGGTTGGGAAAAGGAGAGCGAGGCGAAAGTGAAGGAGGGTACGAGGGAGGAAGGGACGAAAAGGAAGAATGTGCAGGAGGAGGATTCAACATCTGGGGCTGGTAACGAGGCATGGATTGCCTCCCTGAAGAACTCGCTGCACTCTTGGGAGAAGGGCGTTTAGGCGGGCGCTGCCACTCTTTGATGTCGAAATTACGGGGTAGAATCTGGCCTGGGGATAATTTTAATGATACACCTGGAGGAACTTGAGGGGGTACATAGAACTGGAGGTTACGAACACGGTTCAGTACAAGCTTCAGGTTTAGATTGACTCAACCACATACATTTGGATGAGTGTGTAAACCTCGGCGAGATTGTTCACCCCCGCTGGCAATACCAAGTGAATTTCCCCCCTGCTTAAGCCCTCTAACGGCTGCTTCATACGGCCCTCCATGATGAAGAGAGATACCCCACGGGTTGGTTTCGTCAAGTTCGTCGATTCTGTCTAGATTTTTGGCACGGGAGCTACTGGTAGAATCCTTGCTGATCCCAGTTGACCGGGAAGCTGCTGTGATTGCAGATCTTAAAGAAGGGGTGTTGCCACCCGTACTGGCAGAGCGATGGGTAGATGGTGGTATTGGTCGGGCGCCCCCGTCGAGGACAACTGATGATGATGGAAGTGAGGGTCGAGGGTTGCCTGTGACATCATTTGAGGAAGCCGAGCTAGTGCTGCCTACTGGCGTCTTCTGGGGGTCAGGGACGGATAAGGTTTTGTCAGAATCGACCTGCGATGCTGATTTGCGGCGTGTTAAGAAAGGCATCCGTCTCTTCTTCTTCTCCTGCTTCACTATAGGAGGTGACGGCGGGCTCGACCTGGAGACAAAAGAAAAGGGGCGGTCCGTGCCCAACGATGCCACCGTAGGCGTTGCCGCAGTCTGGGAAGACCACAGATTATTGGGCGTGGCCGGGGAAGAACTTGGTGATATTGGAGAGTTTGGTGGTTGTACAAGCTGAAAGTCTGAATCGTCTAGGTCTGGCGCAGGCTGTGCACTGGGAATTCGGCGATTCTTGTTTTTGAGGGTCGGATGACCCGGCGGTGCAGAAGAAGCCCATGCAGGCTCGCCAGAAACAAAATAAGGATTCAAATAAGGGTCAGCTGAGAAAGCAGGATCTGAGAGTAACGAAGGCGGCACAATTGATTTTACAGAATACATCGAATGGGAAAAGACAAAGAATAGAATAGAAACCTGCAGCCACCTATAAAAAGGTCGCACCATCCATCCATGCCTAACAAACGCCTCGATGCCTTTATCACTCAAAATCAAGTCTTTTACTACATATACGTAAAATTGCACTGCTGATTGCCCCAATTATACCCCATCGAATGTTTCCTTCCTCAAACCAGCCGTCGCGCCGGGATGCCTTTATTTATGCCAATAGCCCCCCCAATTCTGCTTGCAGGAGCAGGCAGCTTTGATCCAGCTGCCCGGGCGATGGGTTTGGGAATGGCTGTGGTAGGTCCAATCGTCGCATATTTCACAGGTTGCTTCAAGCCGCTAATAGTTTGCGCAGGCGGTTTGGCTACCAAATTTGGGCCTTTCTCTGTGGGAAGAGCCCCTACGACTACTCGTCGCGGCCCGTTAGTCGCAGACGATGCTTTTGCCTGTTCAAGATGCGCAGTTGCTCTCGAACTGGCATTCGACGCAAGTTTAGGGCCTTCGGAAATTAATACCCGTCTTGGGCCATCTCCTCCTAGCACAGGGCCATTTGTGTGCGATTGAGTAGGAACAGCTCTTCTTGATCCAGGATGGGATACACCAGATTGCTTATCCGCAGTAAACGAAGTTGCCATCGGAGAGCTTGGGGCATTTGAACGTGAGTTTGTTGAATGTGCGGTCGAAATATTAGACGTCCTTCTAGAAGATGTAATTGCTATAGGACGCGTAAGCACTCGGGATCGCTTCACGATTTTCAAAGCAGGAATGGGAACAGGGTACGCCAACGAGCCTGGAGTGGATACAGGGCTTGTCTCTTTAGTACTGTTGGCCGGTATCAACTCGACGGAATCAGGCACTTCCGTTGTTCCTGAATCCACTGAGGTAGAAGAGAAAGTTCGCGCATGATTAATCCGGCTTTGATTTTTCTCTTTCGATTTGAAATGTTGCTCTATGGTAGGTGACACTATATACAATTAAAAGATGTCCAAGAATATTATAGGCGCGTAGAGAAATTACTCACATATTGAAGGACTAGAAGGGGAAGAGTACTGAAGTTCCACAGTGTTCCGGAGTCCAGGTGAGTGATATCCGCCCAGCTGAGGCGGACTAAAAGTTCCATGGTGTCGCGATTCTCTGGAAAATCCAGGAATTGAAGGCGCAGGGGCAAAATCATCATCTCCAAAACTGTTGTCTATTGCAGAGATATTCATGAAAGAATCTGCGCCGTTCTTGATATCGAAAAAAGACATCTTTTCATTCAATAAATCGAACGAAGAATCCGAAGAATTCATATGCATCTGAAAAGACGATTGCAAATCCACAGAGAGTCGACTCATATTGTCCTTAGAGATCTGATTCGGCCGTAGTCTAGGTTGTATATCAGAAGGAGATAAAGATGGGCCAAACGATGACCTAGGAGATGAGGATGAGGTGGAGAGAGGAATTGAAGTGTCTGCAATTAACGCGCCACTTGGTACTGGCAAGTTTAGCGTACACATAGATGAGCCTAGAGCTTCAGGTGGAGACCCTGTCGCGTTTTGTGTACTGGACTCATCCAAAAAAACGTTGATGAGAGGAGGAGAACGAGGTGTTTGCGACGAGCTCTCCGTACATTTATCTGCAACTTTAGGCAGGATGGAGAGAGGAGGAGGAGTAGATGGGTGGGATTGGGCATTATCTGCACGAGCAAGTGAAGATACAACTCTTCTATGAGATTTCTTACGTGCCATGGGTGTTGCTTCATCTGTAAAGCATATTTCTGCTAATGGGGTGCGCGGTGGTGTTTGAACAGCTTTAGGTGATGAAACGGTTGATTTGGGTGTGGTGAGTTTCGTAAAGTGTCGACCGGACCATTTAGGAGTCGCAGCCTTAGCCATGTCGCGGAACGTTAAAGTGTCGTTGTCGTTGTCATCTGCGATGTTGAGATCTAATTCTTCTAATTCTTCTTCGTCAGCCAAAAGTTCATGCATATCGGGTTCATCAATGGTCATGTCGCCCACGTCGATAAGTCGGCGCTTGAAGGTTGGTTGTACAAAAGGTTGGTGTGTTTTGCGAAAACCTGGGGGGAAGAAGAAAGAGAAATCGCCTGCATTGTTCTCCTTGTCATCGCTTGAATATGGTGAACCGGCCAAGGGGTCAAAAAGCGAGAGGACGCTATGGCGAGGGCGCCTGGGATCCATTAGGCATAAAAACGAACTGTAATGGAACACTGCTTTAAAGTTCAACTTGACGAAACGTTCCTTTGTTTGGTCGTGTGTACGTGTTTTTCGAGGTCATGAGGCCGTCGCGTTCAATTGATGACCACTGCCTAACCACTAACCATCACCTCTACTATGGCCGACCTAGCCACAGTCCGAAGCGAGATTAAAGCTTGGGAGAGGTCTTTCAAAGAATCAAATGGCAAGATTCCTACAGTCGATGATATCAAACAAAATCCAGCCATCGGTTAGTTATTACCCGTCATTTCCATTTCCCCCCTGCATACTCATCATAGTCTCTTGAACTATAGCCAACAAGTATAAGCTTTATAAGAAACTTTCCAAGGCAGCAGCCTCTTCAAATTTAACCCAAACAATCAAAGCTGCTTCCCCTCCATCCACGCCTCCTCGAACGTCGCGTCTCAAAGATCCAACTTCACTGTTGCTTTCAAAGTCGCGCTCTGTACAACCTTCGGTACCATTGGCAGCTTTCAATCCGTTCTCACCGCAGAAGAAGAAAGGAAAAGAGAAAGAAAAGGCCGACTATGACAAGATCCATGAGTCACAATCCAATCCATCGGCTTTGTTCCCATCTACCCAAGCGTCCTCGTCCTCGTCTCTATCCTTGAACCAGTTACCTGCGCCAGGGAGTGCTGTTTCACGTGCACGCAAGAGACTTCGAGGAGAGCCTGTCTCACCTTCTCCCAACAAGGACAAGCGAAGACGTGTCGCGTCGCAGACAAGCCTGCCGTTTCCTCGTCTGAACTTGAGTACACCGAGCAGTGATGAGGCGGAGGATGACTTGATGGAAGGAGAAGGAGACTCTTCCTTCGTAGGCGATTCGCCTATGAAGCTTCCTACTGCTGGTAAATCATATACACAACTTTTCGAAGAAAAACCAATATCAGTGGACCTCTTTGGAGCCAAAGCAAAACCTGTAGCGGCCAAACAAGATCATCAAAGTCTACGTAATAAAAGTAACAGAAGCTTGGGTATTAACGGTCTTCCTAAACCTGCGGCACGACGCCCAAGCTCTTCCAACCAAACCCCAGGCAATTCTTCTACCAGCGATTTAGAAAGGATAAACTTCAAATCGAACTTGCCGTCACGATTAAATGATAAGGACGCCAGTTCATCTGAGGCTTCGAGTGCACGCTCGTCGGGTAAACGTGTTTTCTCAGATGAAGACAATGAAAATGAAGCGCCTAAAGCAAGGCCTAAATCACCTCTCATCCCACCATCACCCCCACCTCCAGACACCAGCTCGTCATTCAATCGAACAGGAAAGATTAAAACAAAGACCTTGGATGGTGGAGGCAGAAAGAAGGTCAAGGTGGACGAGGCACGAGTCGAGAGTGGCAGTGAGGATGCAGAATTGCGCGAGCCCCCAACGAAACTGAAAATCGTTAAGCGAAGAGACATGCGGCGACGGCAAGCAACCACGAAGGGAAATGAAGATGAAGATGCTGTTTTATCTGACCCTGATCCCATTTTTGGATATGCACGTTTTGCGGGGCCTCATGTTTCCTCTCATCAGCCTGTCGACGCAGATGAAGGGACTGTGGAAATTGACCTTCCTGATGAACTTCGGCGTGTATTAGCTTTGGAAACTGCGGCATCCAAAGGAAACGCTTCGGAAGAGAAGCGGATACTGCAGGGTCTACTTTATGGTCGTCGCGCCCATCACTACGATCCTCACAAAGGCGGCGAGATATGGGACGTGGGCGAAGATTATAACGTCGACGAGAACAATACAGCCAATACTGAAGACGAGGAAGATTGGGAAGGAGAGCCAATACCATGGGAAGCTGGAGAGCTATAGAGATGGCGCATGGACAAAGTATGTAATCACCTACCTGAATGTTTATCTCAACCTGTCTCCACATAGAGGTAGAAATGTAATATTGCTTAATTATTTCCGCGTTTCGGTCAATGTCGGCATTTCTGAGCTCAAGCCGACCTCCCGTTATGGCCGTATGGACCTGGACATCGACCTAGAATTCTGTTTGATTATGCTAATCACATTGCTGGTGATTAGAATTGCTTGTATCAGACAAGATATCCAACCTTTGTCTAGCCTCGTTCAAAGGGCATGGTCAATCGTCAACTGGAAACGAGCTCAATGAACGTCTGCCTACTCGTGTACTTGACACCGATCATTTGGGAACACTGCATCTAATACAACAGGAAACCTTCATACACTGACGGGGGAAAGCATGTTTTCCGCGCAGTCTCGACTTTAAGTACCTGCTCTTCGTTGAAGATACAGCTATGTCCCAAACCTCCCTGCTCGATAACACACTTGATACTCTTCGTCGACACACTAACTATCGTGACGGCTTTCGATTATTTCCCTCCACTTCCAAAGAAAGTTTGAAGACTAGCAAAAAGAAGTCTTCGTCCTATAAGCCATACGCGGTTTACGAGCAAACGATGTTTCCAATCATCTTCAAAGATGCCGATGCCACAAACAAGTTGCTGGAGGCTATCTATGAATCTCCGAATGGAAGACGTTCGCTGTCGAGACTCGCCCGTACATGCCGCGCATTTTCGGGACCAGCTCTGGATATTTTGTGGAGAGACCTCGACTCCATTTTGCCTATTGTCGGTTTGTTCCCCAACAATTTGTTGAAGAAATCCCGGAAACCGGGCCTTGGACTCGTACGTCTCGCATTTTTTGCAACTTCGAATGCCGTTTGACAAGTGTCTCGTCTCGTCCCTTCAGAGTCGTTTGCCCCGCGATGAAGATTGGGCTGCTATCGTGAAATACAGCGAACGGATTCACCGTATCACGTATGACGAAACTGCCAATAACTTCAACCCCGCCATCTTCTCTGTCTTCGAAGAGTGCCGCCCTCAGAACATGACTCATGTTCTGCCTCGTTTGCAGGAGTTGACCTGGAAAGTTGAAACCTCCCCAGCGCTGGACCGCTGCATGACCTTTATCAACCCTCAACTCCAGGTTCTCAACCTCGAAATCGGGAACAAGATGCCAAGAATCAACGAGTTCCTTACGAGTGTCTCTAACCGCACGACGCTCAAGGGCTTCTCTTTTGTGTCTCCTACCAACTTGCCAGATAATTTTACCGATTTGTTATCTCATCAAATTAGTCTCGAGAAGATCGTCCTTGTTGCGCCTGGGGCATTGGCACCGAGAGTTGGTAGATGGATCGCATCCCTCCCAGAATTGAAACAACTCCAAATGGATCTGACTGGGAGGGCGCCGATCGCCGTCGAAGGCTTTTTCGACGAGCTGCGTCCTCGCTCTGGAGATTCCACTCCAAGCTCCATTGGTTCTAGGGACAGCGGTGTCTTCTCTGGTGAGGAACTCGACTTCACAGAGATTCGTAAATCCGCTCTCCGACTCACAGGGGATTATTCGTCGAAAGGTTCCTTTTCCAAGTTAAGGAAGTTGCACCTTACCGGAGAAGTCGCCAACATGGCCGTCTTCCTCAAACATATCGACAGCGATCTAGTCCACTTGGAATTTGTCATCGAAGATCCCCCCGACAATGCAGATTGGCACGACCTTTCTGAATTGATGTGCGAGCGGTTCGCAGATACCATCCAATCTCTTCGTATCTCTGCTACAGCGTCCTCTAAGTTCGCTGATCTTGTTCGCTCAACTTCTAGAGCAGAACCGCCTTCTGGCAGACTATCCATGGAAAGGTTCACCGGCTTGTCGAACCTCATCCGCCTTGACATTGACCTTCCGGAATCAATCGTGTTCACCCCAGCAGACATTGAATGTCTCGCAAAGGCTTGTCCCAATCTTGAATCCCTGAAATTGTGTCCTACATCGCGGTTCCCACCTCCCCACAGTCCAAAACTTACCCTCGAAACTCTTGCCCGGCTAACAACGCAATGCAAACGTCTGCACACTCTGGCAGTGGTGTTCAACGCCGGCCCATGTAGCGAAGAGCTTCTGAAGTCGCAGGATGTAATATCTCCCTCGCTTTTGAGGCTCCATGTTGGCCATTCATGGGCGAACGATCCCTTACAGATATCGATTCTTCTCAGCCATCTCATGCCCAAGCTCGAAATGCTCAAATGGTTCCAAGAAAAGAACAGGGCAGGCTTCAACGAAGTCCACGCAAAGAATTGGCAAACGATATCGGAAACCCTCCCTCATCTACAATCTCTGCGTTCCATTGAGAAGTCTTTCATGCCCGCTCCTCCTGTCCCATCGCGAAAGGTCGAAAGGGCTGAAAAGGGAGTTGATGCGACTGTTACTACAGCCAGCCGCAGTGTTCAGGCTCGCGTTTCTACTTCTGAAATGGCCATCCAAATATCCCCAGTCATGGAGGATCGTGCAGTGGAAGCCATAGTCGAGCTCTGTGACATGTCTATTGATGCTACCCCATCCGTGGAGAGCATCGGCGTTGAAGCAAAGCCTCACACGGTATCGACGGGTGTTTCTGCTGCTGTAATTGCTGCAACCAACGGAGATCTCGGCTTTTCTCCCAAATCGCAACCTACATACTCTCTGCTTGGCAAGCCCTTATCAAACATCTTCATCTTCTCTTCCCTTTTCAATCTCCTTACCTTCGCATACCGTTACGCCTTTCTACCCATTTCCTTCACTTCTCGCATTGTGCATCTAGCTCTAGCACGCTTCCAGAAAAGAGGCCAAGATACCCAAAATGTGAATGTGCTTTTGAAGCCAGCTTCTGACAACCACACGTCAACCTCGGTGGGCGAATCAAGTGATTCCATTCCTTTGCAAAATCATGTCGCACCTTCGAGACAAGTCCGTCAATGAATGATTATTTGTTGTCAGGAGATCGCTTACTTATAGTATGTACTTATGATCTATCAGATAAACAACTCTATGAACAGTATGAATACCTATGCTTATGCTTATGACGATAAAATACATGCAATTCATTTTTTCTCCCCAATGACGACGACCAGAAGAGCACTTTCAGATTTTGACAATGATATCGGCCCGGGGATCAATCTGAGCACGTGGGCTAAATCGCTGCAAACAGACTGCAACAACGCCGCGACGCGTCACCGAGCTTGGAATCAAGAAACATTTAATACACCTACTTGGAAATACATCATGTCTGACAACCGAAAGCAAGAGAAGGACTACACCAAAGAGGTCGATGCTCTTCTTCCGGAGGCAGAAACGCTGATCAAGGTATTTCCGTGATTTTTCTTTATAACTTGCTCACTTACCCCGTTATTTAGTCAGGTAAATTACAAGAGGGACTGGATAAAATATTTGCGCTCGAGAAACAGACAAGAAATGTAAGCAGTTGCATGTAATATCCGTCTCGATAAGCTGACTGGTCTACCAGGCTGCCGATCTTGCTTCAACCACCCGACTTGCGAAAGCTGCTGTTCAGCATTGCTACAATGCGAAGGACTATACCCTCTTGAACTCTACGATCAGCACTCTAAGCAAGAAGCACGGCCAACTTAAAGGTCCAATCCAAACAATCGTTGAGCTTTCTATCACATGGCTCCCTGAAATAGAGAAGGCACAGGGTACCGAGAGATGGCTAGAACTAGTGGAAACCTTGCGTGGTGTTACAGAGGGCAAAGTTAGTGTGTTCTTCCTATCACCCTAGTAGGCTAATTCACCATTATTTAGATTTTCCTGGAAACACCTAGAGCACGGGTAACACTTGCTCTTGCACTATATCATGAGGGGCTTTCAAAAAGCGAGAAGTCCAAGGACCCAAAGGAATCTTTGCAGACAGCCTCAGATCTACTCTCGGAACTGCAAGTCGAGACATATTCTTCCATGGAACGAAGGGAAAAGACCGAATTTATTCTTGAACAAATGCGACTGCTTGTGGCTGTAGCCAAATTGAAAGATGCCGCTGTGGAGAAGAAGGAAGGCAAGGAATCTCTGAGCGGAGGGGAAGCAGAGTGGGTGAAGGTTCGCGTTGGTGGCAGGAAAGTCAACGAAGAATTCTTGAAGGAAGAGATAAACCATGTTCGTTTTCGTCGTCTTGCTACCTATGGGTCCTTAAGCTGACCTATACCAAGGATATCAAATTGAAATATTATGATCTGATGATCCAACATGCTCTTCATTACGACTCGTATCTGGATGTTGCGAAGTACTATCACAAGATATGGGAAACCCCTACCATTAAGGAAGATGAAAATGACAAAGGAAAACAGGTATAATATCTGATAAGTAAATTTGGCATCATATACTGACAAAGTATTGGCAGGTTCTTGAACACATCGTATACTACATCGTCCTTGCACCACATAGCAATGAGCAGTCGGATATGCTGCATCATCTGAATGCCGACCCCGCTCTATCGAAGCTAAAACTCCACCAGTGTGTACATTACAGATTGCCATTTACATTTGCTAATGATTGTTTTTAAGTAACCTGGTGAAATGCTTCGCGAAGACCGAACTCATGAGATGGCCAGGCATTGAAAGCCTGTACGGAGCTCTCAGGAAAACTCCAGTCTTCACCTCTGACAAACGATGGGAGGATTTCCACACTCGTGTCGTTGAACATGTGCGTGTAGTAAAATCCACAATTTCTGTTGCGATTTCTGATTGCCTTGATAGAACATTCGCGTCGTCGCTCAATATTATACGCGAATCACACTGACGCGTCTGACTGCTTTATTGGACCTTACGCCAAAGGAAACCGAGCAAACTTTGGCAAGACTTGTCGTTTCCGGTACAATATGGGCAAAGATAGATCGACCCGCTGGCATCGTCAGTTTCACAAGCAAACGAAATGCAGAAGACGTTATGAATGACTGGAGTTCAGACATGCAGAAATTATTAGGGCTCGTAGAGAAAACTTGGATGGGGATGAACGCTGCCCAAGCAGCTCAGTCGCGTGTAAAATCTTGAACCTACTTTTGTCCGTTGTATTATATGTATAGTGTTTAATGTTTTCGAGACTTTGGATGAACTCATGATCTTTGACATGCCATAAACATTAATATTAGGTAGCAATTGCTTCTATGCTGCTGGTTGGGCGGGTTGCGAGACTTTCCGAGTGCCTAAAGGCAATTCTTTGAGATTCATGTGGTCTTTCGGTTTTTTGGAGGCTGCCGTTTCTTCCACTGTTGTGACGGCGGGCATATAGTCTGGTCTGACGCCTTCTTGCCACAACCTAACATATTGTTCGCCCTTAGTCCACTGATCCGCACCGTGATGTCTGTCTACAATCGCTTTCCAACGTTTCCTCGCGGCAAGGGCACCTTCATCTTGTTCTTCTTTCCTGTCCCAACTGGCAAGAGACTGCTTGTGCCGTTCGAAGGTCCGCGAAGCTTCACTAGGCCCGAATACAGAACCTAGTTGTTCAGCCTCCATGGCAGCAAAGGTGGTAGCAATATGATGCTCTGAGCGCAACGCTCGGAATTGAGCTACAGCCCGAGCATAAGCATCGCTTAACGACAATTTGTGGTATTGGTAGAGATTGAGGGTAAACCGTACGGCACTAGAAAAAATTAAGTAACAATCAAGAGTATGATAAAGAAGGTATTTACTCCTCAGGTGTTGGGTTGCGGCCCCTTTGTCCCAATCTTGTCCAGTTCTCGCCGGTAATGGGGTGAGGATCCTCTATCCGGTCAGTTTCGATTAGTGTTGACGGTCGAAACCCTTCGAAAGGATGGTCAATAAAGAATTGACGGCGGATATCATCCTCTAGGTAGTATATAGGCAAGGGACGCGTAGAGTGCGCACGAAGTTTTCCAGGTTTCTTGTCGTAGGCTGTTCTTGGAGGGGGTGCTTTTGGAGGAAGAGTGAGCGGGGGGTGGTCGAGAACGGCTTGGTACCAGACTGGCTCTTTTTGAATGAAGTTGGCGCGCAAGAGTCGAGAGACTTGCTGGTGAACCTGTGAAGCAAATCTGCGACCCATTTTTGTAACGCGAAACAGAGAACGGAAAGTATCCTTGCTTGGCCAGCCGGCGCGTCAGCGAAATTTGGATCAATTCCCCTGTTCCAAACACAATCAAACACATGTATTTATATTACGATTCACGAACCAATTACGTTGAACTTTGAAGTAACGAATTAACACCATAAATTCGACTAATAACTTGCTAACAACAGTGCGGTCTCAAGTAACTAGCAAATATAATTACTAGGAGCAGATCTCAAAGTCTGGCTCTTAGAATCGTCGGTCTTTTCAGGGTCTTTGCTTGGTCTCGTAAAACTCGTCGAAGCTACATATGCCATATAGAAAAGTCAATCCAAATTAGTGTATCGCCTCAATATTATTGAAGTAGAAGTGCACTCACAGTTTTACCTGATGGATTCCTGGGTATGGCGTCAATAAATTCAACACCCCCTGCCAACCATTTGTATTGTATCTTGTTATCAGATACATGCTGAAGAAGAAAAACGGATGAGGCCTCGCCGTAATTTGTAAATGAATGGAATACGAACCTTCTCGATACTCTTTTTTAATCCCTTTTCCTTGCCGTCGTCTTCTTTTATGCGGTCTAGTGCTTTTGCGGCGGGGACAACGAAAGCAAGAGGTAATTCCCCGCTGTACTCGTCAGGAATCCCAACAACACAAACATCAGCCACATCAGGGTGAAGCAATAAATGCCCTTCCAGCTCTGCGGGAGCCACTTGAAATCCTCGAACTTTCATAATTTCCTGAATATGGTAAGATATGGTAAGAAGGGCGATAACTTATTTATCTCTAAATAATCGCAATGCATACCTTCAGTCGGTCAACTATATATACTTCAAGATTTTTGATAATAACTTCATCCCCAGTTCGTACCCAACCGTCGATAAATGTTTCGGCAGTCCTAGAAAAATGATATTTTTAATAAACACATAAACTCAAGTAAGGTCATATAACATACGCAACAGGATTACCATAATACCCTAAGGCCATTGCAGGGCCTTTAACAAGGAGCTCGCCTTGTTCTCCTTCTGCTGCGAGTGTTCCGTCTGCTTTGATAACTTTTGCTGTAATCCCGGGGATCAATTCGCCAGCGCTCCCGACAGTTCCAAGCTTGCGATCATACTGCACCGCGCAGATAGTCGTAGATGTTTCCGTAAGGCCTAATAAAATACGATGAAATCACGGACGCCCATCCAGCGCCATACACACACTTACCATATCCTTGGCCAATAGTTGCATTCGGGAACAACTTTGATACTCGCATCATTAAATCACTATTCATAGGTGCTGCTCCCGACAGACAGAACCTGACGTGGCTGAAGTCACGTCCTTTGCTGGCGGGATGCTGATTGGGCTTGAATATGAGAACTACTTGAATAGCAGAATATGAGATACCTTGCATAGAAGGACCACTTGAGGGGGTACGACGCTACATAACCACAGGCGTCAGGAATATCTTGGTAAAACCAAATAAAAAGGCGTGACCAACTATAAATGTGTTATCTTATGGCGGGATATACTGTCCAAAAACTGCGTGAAATTGAACTTTGACACAACGACAATGGAAGCCTGATGAATGTGGTCTGGATAAGCAAATAGATAAATGATGTGTTGAAAATTGACAGTACCCCAGCGTAAAGTGCGTAATGCATCTAAGAGACGGGTAGTAAATCATCAGTTAGACATAATTTCATAGGAAAACTCACAATCACAACTAGTCCATATATGTCTGATCATCATGCATGTAAACGTCGTAGTCGCAACAATCATAGGCATTAGACGTGTTTTCGCACTCACGGAAAAATGGTAATACTACACGACGCTTGTTAGAGATAATACAAGACTTTAAATGGATTCGCCCACCTCCTAGAACAACATCGGTAGGACCGATCATCTTTACGGGCGTGTTAGGATCGTTTAACCTGTAGTGAGTAGCCATCTGAACAACATTTGCGATAACCGCATAATGCGGGATGGAAACTGCCTAGAAAGTATGTGTTAACATGTTGTACCTCCATAAACCTGGAAATGGGTTGTACTTTTGGCTTTCCTACAAGGACGGGAAAATAAAAATAAAATAAGATAAAATCAAGAGATGGGCGATCGTGTGCGTCACAAAGTCGACCTACCAGTCGTACCACTCGAAAAGGACAGAAACGCAATCGTTCTGCGAGCTTCACCCGGTTGAAAACGAATGGCTTTGTAGTTCTCTCCCTGGCTCTCTCCTAGCGGGATCAGTTGCTCAATTGTATGCAAGTTCGGGTACGACGCTGATGGGGTCGCATCCAAAAGGAAGAAGGCTTCTTCCGAGAGTCCGCATGCAGAAGCAGCTGCTCTGGCGACATCAAGGCAGTCTGAGTGAACTGCAATGAGTTTAGCCTTTGTAAGTGTTAACTGGTATTTTAACTCGTCCACGGTGTAGCTGGGATTGGCTGGTCTGTAATCCGGAGGTAAGTGGGACTGAAGCTTGTTCAAGGAAGCTCGATGACTTGCGTGATGATTCCACCTAGAGTGTGAACAGCCCAGATAACGGTTGCGTAGTCTTTATTTTCCATGTGAGTAAGCTGAGCGGGAGCTGGACACGACATAAAACACGACACCTGTGTGATTCGGACTGAATAAACAAACTTGCAGTGGGTAGAACCGTGAATATATGCGTATGTGACGAACAAAGAATGTGCGCACCAACGTCTTCGGGACCTGGGACAACGTGTTGGTATCTCGTAACTCATAAAAGGAAGACGACGCGTACCAATGCCAAACTTGATGCTCAGCGCGTTTGCCAAACCATATGTACGACGATGAGCCTAGAGATATCCAAATAAGAACGCAGCAACGGACAGACAGCAAACCTGACGTACTTCTTCGTATGTTACCCGACGTCCTGTTTGGTCGTCGATGAAGAAAGGTACATTACTTGGTCGAACGGGTCTTGTATGAGCGGACCGAAGAAAGAACTGGGGAATAGAAAGGTTGTCAGGAATTTCTGGAAGAACGGTTGGGGAGCGGAATTCAGACATGGTCTCGGATAAAGGGGCAAGGATGGAAGCAGGCTTTATATGTACCAGAATTCACATCTTTGTGGTGAACCTGAACCCTGATGATGGTCTGAATGTGACTACTTAGATCCGTTGTATGGAGTCACCGCCTTAAGGGGATGCACTAAGTACGCATCATTCAACGGTCCGCCATCAACAGTTCGCTTTTCTCAGCATACCCCGACCTCTGCAAATTCCGACATGGACGAAGAAACCGCTGAACTTAGAAATCCGTTCCCATCTCCCCCTTCTCACTATACAAAATACACCTCTCATAATCTCAATCTTTTGGCTCTTCTCAAAGAAAGGGCCCCAGATGATCAGAACGTCAACCAGTTAGAGGTCTTAAAGGACCAGAATGACATTCCAGATTGGTCGCTTCTGCAACTAGAGAAACCACGAGTAGATTGGATTCTCGAAGAACCAGACGCCCACTATGATGTGTATGGCGACAGGTGGTTTGTACGACCGCATTTCTACTTGGTAGTACCACAAATGTTAAACCACGTATAGGTGAAGGAAACCATCCCTTCTCTTGCGGATATGGGTGGAAATCAACTCTATCCAGCTGACCCAACCATAGGTGTGTTATAGCGCTGGATATAATTTTACTCCAATATCTAATTGGTATTTAAGATCGACGACCCGCTCTGCGATCTATTCTGCGGTCACTTCTAGTGACATATTCTGCTCTCACAGGTGCTCTTCTCGCTCCCCCTCCCGTTTCGCCAGAAATTCCACCGGATTGGCAACGAAACATTGACTGGATCTCGGTTCTGAGTCAGAATTTAATGGCTGCGGCCAATGACTTACGTCCCGTTCAAGTAAGTTGTGTCGCGTCCTCCATATACCTCCACTCATTTCTGACAGGCGCGAGGAAATCTTGAATCCATGCTAACGCGTCAGTTAGAACTCAGGAGAGAAGAGACGCGGAAATTGCACGAGTACGTCGCCCAGCACTTTCTCAAGTTGTACAGGTGTTAACAAGTAGACGTGAAGCAAATGTGACACCCTAGGTGCCAAACTAGCGGAATTAAAGGTATCCTTGCAAAAGACACTCTCGCAAAACCAGACTGCAAAAAGAGCAGAACCTACAAAACAGACGGCCTCTACACAAATGGTCATGATTTTTGTTCCGGCGGTAATCGATAATTGCTGACATTCATTACGCTGATGCTTATAGCATACCGAAAATGCTTCCACGAGCTCAGTAAGCATCTTTTTCCGTTGTTCGAATTGAAGCTAATGATAGGATACACAATCTAGATGGCTCAAGTTTCAGGCTCAGTCGAAGCGTTAAATTGGGCGGAACAAGTTTGATGGATCTCGGTCATCTACTACGCTATATGATGTTTCCCTGATACCTAACTCGCATGTATACCTTGTATTACTACATGTACACTTTTCATATATGTATAATTAATGTGTCAGACCTCGTTATTCGGCGTCTCTGAAGTGGTGGTGACTAGATTCTGCTTTGCGTCCCAATTTTACTATTTTTGGTTATTCCTGCTAAAACAAGGGTCAAATTGAACACAGAACCGAATCTTATCCTGAAGCTGAAGCCACATGACATGCACGGTCGCGTTCACTTCAACCTCGCCGTCAATTTGCCCTCTAGTAAAGCAATTAACGTACCCACTTCACTGATACACAGCCTTGTATATAAACACAAGAAGATCGCCTCTTAAGCGTATACTACGAAGACAAATCTTCTCCTTCATACTCAACATACATCAACATGGCTACAAGACGAAGAATTGGTGTTAGCGCTGCAACAACCGAGGCTGCTCGACGACAACTCATGCAGCCTGTACCATGCTGGGAGAAAGTTTGGTCTTCACCGACTGGGGTGAGCACTGGCTCATCGAATTTGAAAGTGTACAAATGGGTGAAAACCGAGAAAGTTCAGGTTGGTAATTATGGTTCTTTGCATACATCTACTCTCATTTCACATATCTCTCTAGCATTTCAGTGACGATGAAGGCGAGGTAGATGAACCCCTTGCACCCTTACCCGATGAACCAGAGGTTGTTGAAGGAGACGAAGATGAAGCAGAAGAAGCCAAAGTGGATAATACTCAGCCCAAAGACGCAGAAGTTGCAGATTTGGACATAAATCAAGACGAGCCTCCTTCAAAGGCGCCATCTCCAAAGCCTCAGCTCATGATGCAGTCTGGTGAAGATGAAATCCAGGAACCTGATGTTTTGGACGCGTCTTTAAAGCCGCTGGACACTACTATGGTGGACGGAGAAGACAACGACAAACCCAACGGCATGGAAGGACTAGAACTGGATATATCTGCTCTAGGTCCAGATGGCTTGCAGTTAGAAGGTGCACACGACCTTTCACAGTTGGATGGTCCCGACGCCTTGATTGGCGGCCCTCTGATGGACGACAGTTTGGATCCTTTCTCAGAAACGACATGATCGACACACCCAAAATATTTCATGAAGCTTTTCTGGACGACTGCGCTACCCTTATAATGGTTCACTGCGACACAGACAGGCAGCCATACATATATCCATTGTTATATTTGCGACGTATATCATTTATTGACCGAACAAAACTCGTTTATCTCTTCTGAACATATCGCCTAATGAAGGAATGCCTCTTCTCAACGGTCACGAAAGGATTATTAGTGGCAGGTTGCAGACGCACTGTTGGTGCAAGCTTAACAACTGTTCTTGTTTTTCGGAGGATCCTGCATGCATTCGCATTCAGAAGTTCCGCAGCCTTCTGATTTCGTGATACACTCGGGCTAAGCGTTCAACGTTCATTTGTCAGTTGCTTCTGGATGCTAATGTATACAATTCACGAACCATTGGGATAATGTTTGGATTGGGAAAAACTGTGTGTAGGGAGAGTTTAAGATGCCGTGTGAATTGGGCAGGCCCTTCTCATATTCTTATCGTTATCATTGCTATATCGAGGGCGAATTCAATTTCTGCGCTGCGCCCAAGCTGCGCCGCCACTCTAAACGTGACGTGAGAATAGTACAAGCAGAACCAAACACCCTGGAAGCTTTAAAGGTGGTAACTGCAGAGCGCTTATTCTTCAAGAGTGCCCCGAGAACCAGTCACCAGCCTGCGTCAACTTCGAAACAGTTTGACGACTGTTTCTACACGGCCCTCTACTCCCAGAATGAACCTTCGCCATCTGGTCTTCTATGACCACCGCAATACAATTTTCATTCCTCTCGTCGCTGTAACTTCCGCTTTTGCAGTCCGACCGGATTCAACATTGTTACCACTCATCTTCGCGTTATCTGTTTTGTTGATCTATTCACCTTTCTTATTTCGCAAAGACAGGAACAACCACGTATATTATATACCACTTACATGGATAGCGCTTTCTCTTGGAAGCAGTTTCTCCCGGATCCACGCTTCTCTCGAGGCACTTTCAACGACAGGAACATCCATCGCAGCACTATCCCTCGCATCCGCTGTCCTTTCGTCATTCGCACTCGCAGCTCTATATGTCGGAAACAAGTTCTCCGCTAATTTCAGCTCGTCGTGGTCGCAAGTTACACTATTTCCAGCCATCTGGGCGACTTTATGGTGCACTATATCCTACCTTAATCCGGCGGGATACCTCGCTACCTGGAGTATAGCCAATAATGAGGATGCCTACAAGTGGATCATCCCATACGTAGGTCCTGCTGGGAAAGACTGGATAGTGGCGGCTTGGGCGGTCGTTATTTCCCAAATGGTCGGCCGCTGGTATATCGGCTTCGAAGAGGAAGAGGAGACATCTTTACTCGATGTCCCCAGTTCAGGCGAAACCGTAAACAACGACAATTTTACGGCAGTTACACTCCTCGGTGTATTTTTGACCCTCCTCACAGTTCCATCGTTCTTTTTGCCCACCCTACCTCTCCCTGCATCTATATCTGACATCAGCACTTCGACACCGTTAACTGTGGGATGCGTTCTTCCGACTTACCATCGTTATAATCACCATACCCTGACCCTTCAAGACTATATCGTTGAATCGAACATGATTCGGAGCAGCGCAAAAGTGATTCTGTGGCCCGAGGGAGCTGTTACCTTTCACTCTATCGAAGAAAAGAACTACGCGTTTGAAGCCGTTCGCAATATGTCGCAAGGATCGTATGTCGGTGTGTCCTTCGAAGAAGTTATACCCGACCCTGGCGACCCAAGTGGACGACATTCATTCACAATGACAGGTCTAGCAATCATATCTCAGGAATCCAAGGAGCCTCATCTCGTTTACTATAAACGACATCTTGTCCCGGGTAGGTTTTTTGCAGCGCATTCAGTTCTCAAAAGATTGCTTGCTTACTACCAAATCTCTAGTTGCAGAATCGTTCCGCCTACGTCATTCTCCTATGGAACCCACCATCTTTGAACTGGCACTGCCAGGGCCCAAAATTAACAAGAACACGAACCGGAGAGCGTGGAATGGCACGAGACCCGTAGATATATCTTCGTCCATTTGCCTTGACTTTGCGCATCCGTCCCCGTTCACGAATCTGACATCCAGACCTTCTTTGATTCTTGCTCCTGCCCGGACATGGGACCGCACAGTTGGCTATGCAATGTGGTTGCAAGCTAAACAGAGAGCCGAAGAATTGAACAGCATGGTTCTATGGTGTGACGGAGGCGAAGGCGGAGTCAGCGGGGTTGCTGGAAATGGCCACAATGAAATCCAACAAGTTGGACAAGGGTCTTTTGTCCGTACAATTGGCATTGAGTATCCCCACAATACTCAAAAAACTGTTTTTGCGCGCTTTGGAGATTTAATTTTGATCCTACTTTGGCTTTTCGCTCTCGGTCCAGAGACCCTTCGAAACCGAAGGTACAACTTTAGGCGGATCCGTCAACGACTCGTCCAATCCCTCGCACAGGTTCTTGGGGGAAAGAGGCGTGCTCGCGTTGAGGACCAGCCAAACCTGTTGGACCTTCCATGAAATATTCGAGGATCAGTATCCCCCTAGTTTTGGTTAAACTGCTTTTTGTACAAAATTTGTTCTGCTTTAAATCTGCTTTTCTTGTTTCTCTGTACTATAAATAATATGATTTTTTATCTCATATAAAGATGATTCGGGAAAATTCTCGCAGATGTCCGTCGCAATTTCTGGATCCGATAGGATTCTAATTATGGGAATGTACAAGGATCAGGGCACGCCTTTCCCTTGTGTTTGCCGTTCAGCTTGGCACAAAACTGGGCGTCCTGTCTTGTTGAGTCTCTTGCAAGTTCCTCGAACGAACTCGCCATTCTCTGCGACGTCTTCTCCAACAAACGCATCCCAGTCAAAACTCGCACAAGGCCTTCGAGGCTCTCTGCGTAGTTTGACCCGAAAGACTCACACCAGTCAATTTAGCCGCCGTATATTTCAAAGGAAAAGAGTCCTATCAAACGAGTCATTTGAAGAGTTTCATTTTGTTACTGAAGAGGACCTTGACACGGGTCCCCTATCGGCGAGTGTGCTCGACAACGATCCTCCCAACGCTGAAAGCTCGTTTAGTGAATCGACATTACCACACAGAGTCAAGGATTCCCAAAAACCATCGTCTCTCTTTCTCTCTCCTCTGGCCATCCCAGCTAATCGTATATCAACAATCACTACTTCAGATACCAGTTCGCCTGCATTGACAGATATTGCCTCTCGCTTTCCGCTGCCTCCAACGCACACCCCGATATCTCCGGTTACATTCCGTGAGTAAATCTATATCAATATCTTGCCTGCCTATCCTGACATTCTTCTAGCAATTCCATCTTCTACACCACATCCACTACGCCCAGATCTCCGAGTTTTTCCTAATCCCAACAGAGACTCGCCCTCTTTCACACCGACCGCTTCTTTGATCAATCCAGGAAGCATAGTGTCGTTCCAACGATTCAAATCGCGAGCCAAGGATTTCTTTCGCATTTCATCTGTCCGTTCTGCTTGGAAAAGTAAAGTCTCCGTCTCATTACCTGCCACCTCGTAAATCATGTTCGGTGGTAAGCGGACCGATGTCGTCGACTTTGGAGGGGAAATGGATTATTCCAACGTGAAATTCTTTCAGGACCCCCCTAGTCGGCCAGTCACAGTACGTGTGTGCATCTCTTCTTCACGATAGTTTGTTCATATTATCGCACAGACCGCCCCTCAGCAGTATTATCATCAACAGCAACCTCCACCACCTCCGCAGCCTGCACCTCAATATCATCCGTCGCCGCAAGTAATCGAGCTGAACGAGGGTTTTGAATTTGCTCTGGCAGCAGCCCCTAATGTTCTGTATCAGAGATATAAACAATATGGACAGGTAAGATACGGTTATCTGCCATCAGTGTCATCGGTTTATTAACATGTTTGGTGAACAGCTTGGAGTCCTTGGATGGTGTTCTGAATTCAGCGAACTAATAGACAGTCTGAAAGACTTGGGATTCCAGGGAAATATGTTTGTCACAACTCGTTCCCAGGCTCTGAGGACGTGCGAGGAGATTTTGCAAATGAAGTTGGAGGAAGTGAAGATGCAATTAATAACAATGTATCTCTCAACACAAGTGGCCAGGCTCAGACGTTTCCTCGATGTCGACCGCCCTTGCAATGACTATCCGGAACCCCAGTTTCCTGTGGAACCCAGATAGTTACATATTCTACATGTTCTACTTCGTTTCTATACTTCTTTTTTCTCTTGTGTAAAATGTATTTACTTCATGTATTCGCCAATAGCTATGCTAATAATCATCAACGAACGTGGTACAAAATGACAATTATAACAACAAATAATAGATATAGGATGACCAACATTGAAAATAGAATAAATGTTAATAGGAATAGAAAAATTGTGACGTGAAGAGAAAAAAATGCAGAATGTTCAATGCGCTGTCGTAATTCCGTTATACTTAGTCCAATAGTCGTTATTAGGATGTCTACTGTTGGGTTTCGCAGCGGCCTTCAAACTCGTAAGATCGATAGTAGACTCGCGAGGAGGTTCAGGAAGGGGGTTATTCAGACTCGGGCGTGGCATAGGCGGAGGGTGTGTGTAATCGGCTGTATTTGCGGTGGCATAGGATCGGTAGACGTTGTCATAAGGTTCGTAAGAAGAAAATGTATCGGGAATGCTGGGTATCGATGCAGGTGAAGAATAAATAATAGGAGGGGGACCGGTAGGCATTGAATGGTAGATTTGGGAACCGAGATTACTCGTTTGAAATGGACTCTGAACTACGTAGGCAGTATGACTTGAGCCATATATCGCACTATGTGTATTCACGTCTTCACTCCTGGAGCTGCTCGAGCCAGATTCTGGAATAAAATTGGTTACTTGACCATTTGGCTCAAGCCCATACATACTACGAGCTTTCCAAAGTCTTTCCATCTCCCAGGATTCCTTGGCTCGGATGGCGTTCATCTCGGCAGCAGATGGTAATTCAGAAGTGGGCCTAACAGTCAGCGAAGGGTTTCGTTCAAGTCGACGTGGTGCCGGCTCTGGATTTGGGACCTCGGCAGGAGCATAGATATACTGGACAGAGGTCGTTGCATGGTGGTGGCGAGAAGACGAAGGCTCAACCGTCGGTTTTTTCTCTGCCTTTGGCTCGTCCTTTTTACGACTACTTTTGGGTTCTTCGTAACGAGAACGCTGCTCGGGTTGATAGGAACTCGACTTTCCGTTCGTTCGAGCTTTGCTTGGTTCTTCCTGATAGGTTACAGGTTGCTTCGAAGTCTTGTGAGAAGAGCGACGATTTTCCGATCCATCAGGTTCGACCTTTGCTTTCGACTCTTTTTCCCTTCGACTGCTAGACTCGTATTCCTTCGATTTACGACCATTGTCCTTAGAACTCGAGTTATAGTTTGTATACCTCCGATCGTCATATTTAGACCTATGATCAGTCTCTTTGGGTCGTTGTTCATAATCCCTAAGGGTACGATCATAATCGTCAGGCCTTCGTTCATGGTCTTTTCTCCGCTGGTCACTCTCTTTCGGACGATGCTCGTAGTCCTTGGGCCTTGGCTCATCTCTAGGTTTCGGTTCATAATCTCTAGATTTACGCTCGTAATCTTTATGTCGACGATCTTCTTTGAGCTTTGGGTCGAAGTCTTTATCTATAGGAGGAGGAGCACCGTAATCTCTGGACCTTTGCTCATAGTCTTTCGACCTGTATTCATAATCTCGAGATTTGCGATCGTCTTTAACCTTCGATTCATAGTCCCGAGATTTTCGGTCGTCCTTCATCTTCAAATCATATTCCCTGGACTTGTGCTCATAATCCCTGGATTTCCGATCATCTCTACCCCTGTTTTCATAGTCCTTGGAAGAACGTTCATACTCTCGCGACTTGTCGTGATCTTTCGATGACTTATGCTCCCTATCCCTATCTCTAGAACGATAGTCTGGTTCCTTTGACTTCGAAAATGATTTGTCCTTCCTCGGCTTGCTTTCAACAGACTCAACAACTTCCCACTGCTGACCAGCTGCTGTGATCGTCTCGCTCGAGGCATAAACATGTCCCGACAAGCTGCGCACGAGTTTGAACGTCTCTGTTTGCCGACTGGAAGATGTCGTTGGTGGATTTGGGGGCATCCGAACTTCGTGTATGCTCTTGGGTGGTAAAGTTGGTGGTAATGACTGGTCAGAGAGAGCAATAGACAAACGATTATCATAAGGAGTCGGAGGATTAGCAAGCATAGAAGAAGTGGACATGGGTGAACCCTCAAACTCCATCGCATCTGGCTGGGATGCTTTTCTCTTCCCTCGAGTATCAGGAGGCGCCAAATTATTCGAGGTGGGGAAGGGAACGCCTACAGGAGTCGGTATGGGAATAGACTCTGAGCGAGATTTTGTGGCAAGTTCCCTAGTATGACGACTTGAACTAGACGTTTCGCCGGAGCGGTCTTTACTTTCCCGAGACGTGTGCGTATTTGCAGCCTTGTCCAAGGTATGCCTTTTGCTCGTAGAAGCCTCAGGTGACTTTGGGGAAGAATTCTGTGCTCGAGAGGCCCTTCTTTTCATACTCTCAGCGTGGGCTGGTGGTGATTGCGTTTCGTGTCTGGTTTGCGTGATTTCGGCACTGTTAAGAACATCTTTGACCGGAGATGCTTTTCTAGGCACAGGCACGTCCATCGGGGGAGGGGAGACAGTCCTGTCACGATCAGGGAACACAGGATCAGAGACTTTTTGTGCTTCTGACGGAGCATCCTGGGACAAAACAGATATGGCTTTAGTTTTCTCGGGAGGTTCAGGACGGGGTGAAGGGCTAGGTGTCGGACGCGCATCATCGGTCACCAGAGGTGTTGGTGGCAAGGGTTCTTCAACGGCTTTCGGCGTTTGCAACTCAGTCTGTAATTCTGATAATCCTAATAACGAAAACTGAGGTGTCGCTAGCTGTGGAGGTGGGAGAGGTTTATCGAGATGCGCTCGGACATCATTGGATCCTTGCTGAGATGTGTCATCTGCAACAGGTGGCAAAGACGAGTCATCCTGGCGGGAAAACACACTTGCATTGTCTCTAGGCTTGTCGGGTGGTACAGGCGGCAATAGATCACCGATTGAGGTATCATTAGAATCTGGAATGTCAGGATTTGCAATTGTGAGCTTGCCCATAGAGTAAGGGGTATCAAAAGAGGATAGTGATATACGGTCTGCATCTTTGGTAGCCGGTTCTGGTGCTGGGGGTTCGGGAGGAGGTTCTACTGGAACTGGAGGCTCAGCGGAAGGCGGAGGTACTCGTTTCGCCGAACCTGCACGAGGCTTTTCCGGGGAAGATCGTCCTTTATCGATTTGCGGCTCATAAGGGTTCCCATAATTGTAGCCTTTAGCCTCATGTTTGTCAATATGATTCCACCAGTCAGAAGACCCCGTCTCATGATCGTCCGTCAACTTCCTCAACAAGCTAAACTTCTTCGCCAAACGATTCAACATGCTTCCTCTCTTCTCTTTTTTGGGAGTTGGCTGCATCGAGGAATAAGGCGGTGCCGGAGCAACAGACATCCGCTTAGGAAGAGTCGTAGGGCCCGAAGGAATACTGGTCGGAATCGGTGCCACATAGGCGCGTTCCACCGGTGTAGAAGGAGCTGAAGCGTGCTTGCGGTGGGCTTCTTCCGGCGGCGGGTTGAACACATTGGCAGCAGTCGGTGTTTGACGTTTGCTAAGTTTGCGAGGTATGTGAATTTCTGGAGCGACCGATTGCAAATGTACAGCAGATGTAGATTGGGATAAGGGAGATGGAGCAACAGACTTGCCCCTATTCTGTGCTGCAGTCATACTCGCACGCCGCGTCCTATTCGGAGCCTAAAAGGAGGAAAGAATGTAAACATGTCAGCAGTTTATAAATTCGAAAAATGTACTTCAGGAGGTTCAGCCACTGTCGTTGTCTGGCCAATATCGTAAGGGGACTGATGATGCCAATTCGTGCCCCACGGGTCTGTTAAATCCAGAAGATCGACTGTATCCGGCGTGGTCTGTGATGTTTTGCGTGATCTTGGTTTCGCGCCTTCGCCGACACGTGTCTGTGATGAAGTAGGAGTAGGTACGGGAGAACGGGAGGCTGCATTGGTGGATTCTGCTGATTCATCAACGTGTTCAGGAGAAGAAGAAGTATGCATCGGAGGAAAAGACGCAGAAAAGAATGTAGGCGGCCGCATTGAAGGTTTCTTTTGCGACGGCGGAATGAGATGATGATTCTTGTACCAACGCGGACCAAGAGGGTTGTGCAAGGGATATTTGACTTTCAGCGCAGGGAGTGGTACGCCTGACCAGGCACCGTCCTCATCTTCAGCGGGACTGCCCCTGCTTGTGCCAATGAAAGACCGCGAGGTGGCGAGACGAGGAAGGTCGCTATGTCCTGCGAAAGAGTTGGGACTCGTCACTCCATAACTCTCGCTTGCATCCTGTTGTAGATTAGAACCTGAAGGAACGCGGGGTAAATCAGGTTCTGTCGGATGAATGGCAGGAGTGAGCGTAGTGCGTTTTATCGATTTGCGCGACCAGATAGATGCGCCCGAGTGAGAGTTCCGCTTGGATAGTTTTCGTTCCAATATTTCAGTCCTTTCCATGTCCTCATAAAAAGCTCGCAAATCCTCTGGCGAGCCTTCCGGTGGTGATTCCGGACCTTGAGACTAGTATGTGGAGTGAACGGTTAATGAAGAAAAGTGTAAAAGCAGAAAGTACTTACATCCTCATGAAGCTGAGAAGCGACAATAGGACCGCGATGAATGGCCATCCACAACCTGCGTGATGAATGTCCGGAACGAGGAGAACACAGAGGAAATTGGGCCGTCAAGTTGATCTTGGCAAGTTGAACCTGAGCAGCACGTGCCTTCCTGCAGGCAGAACCATAGTTGACCGCAATGACCGATGTAGGGGAATACAGACTAGCGCTCTTGAAATTTTTGACTACAATATGTTGCCCATCGTCGTTGGTGAAAAGACGAGGACGAGTATCTGAGCTTAAGCTTAGATAGTGATACGGATACTCCACACACGAGGGTCCTCTTTCAGGTTTATCGGCAGTCATCCTCGTGTTTGACCTCATCATTCACACATTAATCATTCATGTCAGACCCTAATTGTTGTAGTCTTTCTTTCTTTCTTTTGCGCGTCTATTTCATATCCATATGTCGAGGACGTGATCTCGTTGGCGGCCACTGGTCGGATTTCAGGGGTGTTCTGGGTCCTGGGCCCGGTGATCATTGGTGCACCCATTTCCCAATCCGGGTTGCTCAATATTTTTCACCTTATCATGTCTGTCCGTATCCTCATCATAGGAGCAGGAGGAAGAGAACATGCCCTTGCTTGGAAGTTATCAAAATCCCCCCTCGTAGACCACATATATGTCTGTCCTGGCAACCCGGGCACAGCTCAGGAGCCTAAAACATCCAATATCGACGACATTTCACCGAATGATTTTTCCAAGTTGGTTGAGTTCGCCGTCCAGGAGCAGGTTTGTATGTTGTCTCTGTAGACTCTTCGCCACTTATTCTCTTTGTCTTTACAAGGTTAATCTTGTGGTCCCCGGTCCAGAGCAACCACTAGTGGATGGCGTTGAAGGTTTTTTCCGCAAAGGTACGTTTAAACAGCTCATCGTCGATACTTCCACCTGAAATCAGGCAGTCGGGATCCCCGTTTTCGGTCCTAGTGCCTTGGCTGCTCGTATGGAAGGCTCGAAAGCATTTTCAAAAGATTTTATGGCACGACACAATATTCCCACTGCACAATTTAAAACATTTGAGTCGTCCCAGTTTGAGGAAGCCAAAGAATACGTGAAAACTTGTGGCCATCGGGTGGTTCTAAAAGCCAGTGGTCTGGCTGCGGGGAAAGGTGTTCTTATTCCCGAAACTACTGACGAAGCTATTGCTGGACTTGAAGAAATAATGGTTACCAGTATTTTTGGACAAGCAGGTTCGCCCAACACTCCTTTATTTTCTCTCTCTTTCTGACGACCTTATCAGGAGAGCAAGTTGTCATTGAAGAGCTGCTAACGGGCCCAGAAGTATCCATTCTTGCGCTCTCCGATGGTTATTCCATTGTTGCTCTTCCTGCAGCTCAAGATCATAAAAGGATAGGAGAAGGCGACACAGGTCTTAATACAGGCGGCATGGGTGCATACACACCAGTCCCGGTCCTTACTCCAGAAATCCTCGAAAGAATTATTAAGGAAGCTCTGCGTCCGACTATTGATGGGATGAGGAAAGAGGGTATGTTAATCAATATTAAAACCTATCAACTACTTGACTCACTTATTTAGGTTTCCCATTCCTCGGCATGCTATTTACTGGTTTTATGCTGACTCCTTCTGGACCCAAGGTCATAGAATATAATGTTCGCTTCGGAGACCCCGAAACCGAGGCTCTCATGCTTCTATTAGGAGATGACGTAGATTTTGCCGCTTTGTTACTCGTTTGTATCATTTCACTTTCTATGAAAACAATCATTTACCATTCATTCATTTAGGCTTGTGCTGAACATCGGTTGGACTCTTTATCTGTATCCTTCCGAGAGGGTGCTGCTGTGACTGTCGTATTGGCTTCCAGTGGATATCCGGGAAGCTACGACAAGGGCAAGAAAATCACTTTCGGAGAAATTTCACAAAGTACATATGCGCGTGGCAATTCTTCAACGTCTATCTGACTCAAGTGAAACCATAGATGTCGTTATATTCCATGCTGGAACGAAGCAATCAGGTGAAGACGTCGTAACTGCAGGAGGTAGGGTGCTCGCCGTAACGGCGTTTGCACCTACCCTGAAAGAAGCTCTGGAAATTGTTTACAAGGGCGTTGATCAAGTGACATTCGAAGGAAAGACCTATCGCAGAGACATTGCTCATCGGTAATTATTTGTCTAGTGCGACTTCTTGTGGATACTTACACCGAAAACCAAGGGCATTGAATACTTCTGTTGACAAGTCCGCTGGATTGACGTATGCCCAGGCTGGCGTGTCTGTCGATGCAGGAAATGCGCTTGTGGACGCCATCAAACCTTTGGTGCGCGCAACGTCTCGACCAGGTGCTGATGTCGAAATCGGTGGATTTGGTGGTGTGTTCGACCTGAAAGCAACAGGATTCAAGGATCCAGTTTTGGTCAGCGGTACAGATGGTGTTGGCACTAAACTCAGACTCGCTGTTGATGTTGGTATTCATGACCTCGTTGGTGGGCATCGATTTATCCGCGACACACCCTGGAATAAAATTAATATCAGTCGATAGGCATCGATCTTGTGGCCATGTCAGTCAATGACTTGCTTGTGCAAGGAGCCGAACCACTGTACTTTTTGGATTACTATGGATGTAGCCGGCTAGATGTCCCTGTTGCAACTCAAGTCGTAAAGGGAATTGCTGAAGGTTGCAAACAAGCGGGATGCGCTCTTATAGGCGGGGAGACCGCAGAGATGCCTGGCATGTACCAGGAAGGTAAGCAAACCTTCGGTACTACTATACTGTCTAAACTAAGCATCTTTCTTCTTCAGGCGATTATGACCTTGCTGGCTTTGCCGTTGGCGCTGTAGAACGGAACTTGATTCTTCCTCGACCAAATATAGCTGAAGGCGACGTTCTCTTGGGCGTTGCTTCTTCTGGCCTGCACTCGAACGGGTTCTCTTTAGTGCGCAAAATCATAGCTTTATCGGGACTTGACTACTCGTCACCTTGCCCCTGGAAACAAGACACTGAACTGGGCAGAGTGCTTCTCGAGCCAACACAAATCTACATCCAGCAGATACTTCCTGTTGCCAAAAAGGGACTCTTGAAAGGAATGTCACACATCACTGGTGGTGGCTTCACCGAAAACATTCCAAGAGTTCTGCCCAAAAACTTGGGATGTTTCGTCGATGTATCGACGTGGCAGCATCCTGATGTCTTCCGCTTCTTAATGAAGACGGGAAACGTCGATCCTTTGGAAATGGCCAGGACATATAACAACGGTATAGGAATGGTCCTAATAGTCGATGCTACAAAGGTGGAGGAAGTTACCCAGGCTTTGAAAGCATCTGGTCCCTCTGCTGTCTACCGCATCGGTGAGGTCACATCAAAGCCAGGAGTGGAGATGAGGAATATATTGACATGGATGGCATGATTAACGTGGAGAGGATTACAACAACACGGGTGCGTATATAGCATTGCTATGTGGCAAAAAAGCAACGAACAGTAAGTAAATATGTGGGATAGAAAATTGTGATTTTATGTACGCGGGACTAGAGTCAATGTAGAAAGCGATGAAGAATAACATACCAATAGCGCTAGGGAAAGGTGTCTACAAAAAAGATCACAATGTTATGCTGTAATTTTATGCGAGATAACGAAATGAAATAAGAACAGGCCAAAGCTGATGCCCAGAAAATGCAAAGGTACAATCAAAGAAAGAAAGAAAGACAGACAGACGAGAGAGAGAGAGAGAGAGAAGAGGAGAAAGAGAGAAAGAACGAGGAATAACAGAGCAGACGGATAGATATAAGTAAGTCAGAAGTGTTAAACCAAAACAACCCCAAAAAAAGAGCGTGTGCAATAGATATGAAAAATAGTGCAGGAGTCTAACTGAGAGTCTAAGACTCAATAGGCGGTTGACGCTAAGGACAATTTTATGCAGAAACAGACACTTCCTTTGAAATGTCGCTTGCGTTAGAGGTTGCAGCAGCAGCAGCAAATGACATAACTGGGTGCTTTGGAACGATGATGGGCTGCTCTTCCGCAGGAACAGGTTCCTCATGAACACTTCCAATTGTATCCATAGTAGCATCCTGTTAGTTGGATCGAGTCAATTTCAAATATACAAAAGGTTACTAAAATCTGACCTTCGAGGCGATACCCCGAGCAGGATCGGGTGTAGGTCCACGGGTGCTAGATTCCTTGCTACCATCGTTGCGGACAGGCGCAGGAGCTCTCAAGACTTGGGCGGCAGTGGGGCCGTTGAAACCGTTAGCCCCCACTCGATTAGGAGGTGTCGTTGATCCAGCCAAAACGGGGAACTCATCAGCATTAGGAACCCGTTGTTGATGCCTACTAGATACTGGAGCTTTTTTGTTTTGGGAGTGCCCATTGGTAGCGCCGTTCACATGCTTGCCTTGATGGAACTTATGGTGAGGCCCTGCATCACTGGAATGCGAGCGACTCGAACCTTCAACTCCATTCTTCTGGCGAGGTATTTCCTGAATACAAGATGAGCTTTCATAAAGAGCAGAAATTTTGAGACTCACATCACGGACGCTCACGCTTGGGAACTTAGCCTCATGGGGTCCTTGTCCGTTGGCACCATTGATATGGGGTCGAGGACGTGGGGCACCCCCTCTAGTGGGAAATAAAGGAGTGTGTGGTGATGCGCCATTTTCTGGCATAACATGTGGGAATCGGCAATCATCGCTAAAAATGGGTGAATAACAGGTTTGATACACGAACAAAAGATACGTACCCATTCTTGCATCTTCCAGCGGGGAAAAACAGGCAAGGAGGTTTCCGAGAGTTGAAAGATGGTCTTCGGCCAGTACCTCGACGATGATTACCTCCATCGCGATGGTTGGGGTGAGTACTATAATTTTCTACCTGAGGGTTCTCCGGCGACCTGACAATGTTGTCAGGATAATTAGGGTTTGGCGGTGGAACCGCTAGGGGATAGGGTCCGACAGGTGCGTCTTGATGTAAAGCAAAAGGTGGTACAGTTGAGGGGGAAGTATTGTATAAGTTAGGGTGAGGTTGGGGAACAGGGTGAGGGTGAACAGAATGAGGGTGTTGAGGGGGAAGAGGCGGCATAGGTGACATGCCCATGGGCACTTGACCTGGATGAGGGTATACGGGAGATGACATTGGTCCGTATGGGCCAGGAGGCGCCGTGTTGGGACTGAAATGTCCTAGAGATGGAGACACGATTTCAGAGGGAGTGCGCGCGTGCATTAAAGGTGGACCTGGGGGAGGGGACATCGGCGACATGTTGTGCGGTTGTTGGAAAGAAGGGGGAGAGGGATAGTATTGAGGTACATATTGATGTGCCATAGGATCGTAAGGAGGATACTGAACGGGAGGCATCGGACCTTGGTAGTAGTTTGTCTGGGGATGGGCAAACATACATTGTGCGCCGTAACGGCAAGCAGGGAAGTATCTGCAAGGTATTTGTCTTGCGACGTCAGGAGGGGGAAGGTTTCCCATGCCATTCGCCAATACTCCGTCAGCAGGTGACATTGGGGGATAATAGGCACCAGGTTCATTTACTGTAGAAAGCGATGGGTTGATAGTAGGGTAGTAGGTATACGTATCATGGGACGGTTGAGGATAAAAAACCTTGTCCGGGTCTTCTGGAGCACCGTTAGCGAAAACGGGCTGCTGGCCTAGGAAACCGTTGGGTATCTCTTTCCGGGGGGCATTTTGGAGGAGTTCAAGGATAGCGGGGTCCGACGTGTAAGACTCTGGAAGCCCCTGGCTCGAAGCATTTACCGGGTCTGCGCCTAAGAAAGAGGAAATTGAGCAGAGAATATAAAGTACGTGTCATTGACCACGGACCTTTCTCCAACAAAACCTTTACGATTTCGATGCGGCCATTTCTTACAGCTTCGATGAGAGGGGTCACGCCTGTATAATCTGATATATAAACAATGTGAATTTTTGGCAGCGCGCTGGTTTACTCTGTGAGCGCACCTTTGAGCTCGATGTCGACGGGGGTCGGCTCGTTCAAAAATTCGAGAACCTTTTGGAGATCGCCATCTGAACAAGCCTTCCAGAGAGGAGACACCATTTGGAGAGAGATAAGGGCGCAAAGAAAGATAGTGGGAAAGGACAAGGAGTGATTCACGAGAAAACGCTTTTCGACACAACACCGGAGCCTTCGGAAAACTCAAGCAAAAAAATATTACATCGATCTTGTGACGTGACACTTTCTATATCCAGTTAAATGTCCGAGTTTGGTCGGCGCATTAGTATTCATTCATCACTACTATATCAGAAGATATCTCTATCTATCATAGCTATGGGTGCATCATCTACTACAACTTTTCTCCTTCTAGGCCAAGTTTCAAGAGCAAACGACGGGCAGGTCCACCAGCAGTAGGTGGCAGCTCCAGTTCCCGTGACGGTGGAAGTTCCATCAAATCCTTGACGGCCTCGTGCGTGTTTTTACCTGCTCTAACATCAGCCGTCAGACTGCGGAGATAGTTCCTTCGACTTACCGTTAAACAACACGTCGTAAACCTAAAGATGTATTCAGTCAACCTGTCTGATCATTCCTGTCATCGTCGGCAGAGAACTCACTGCACTGGCTATTGGCGCGTTTATCTCCAGCTCTTCAATGATCTTCTTTGCTCCTTTGGTTGTTGAAACACCTTCTGCAACACTTCCAAGGGTGGACAAGATGACGTCCAGACCCTCACCTTTCCCCAGGCGGAAGCCAACCGTGTAGTTCCTACTGTTCGACGAACTACAGGTCAAGAAAAGGTCTCCAACGCCAGAGAGTCCAAGGAAAGTCAAAGGTGAGGCGCCGTAAGCTGTTCCGATGCACGTCATTTCTGATAAGCCGCGCGTGATGATCACTGTATTTTGATAAGTCCCATAATACATAGACATTGCTCGCTGTTACGCACTAGCTCGCGTGTTATTTTCGAATCCCAAGCCGTCTGACATTCCCGAAGCGATAGCATAAACGTTCTTTAAAGCTCCGGATAGTTCAATACCAATGGGGTCCACTCCAGTGTAGCTAGATCAAATTTATCACATCATTCGGCAGAAAAGCAAAAAATACACAAAACTGACCATCGGAAATGAGGTTGGTGAAACAGAGCAGCAGCTTTGGTGGCCTCCGATTCTGTGAATGATGCGACCGACACAGAAGTCGGCTGACGCTGGACGACTAGGAAAAAATATTATAATTTAACGGTGACGTCAATCAAGCAAATCGCTCCTACTTTCTTTGGCAAAAGAAGGGCCAGACTATATTCGCAGGTTTTGGTGGTTACAACTACTGCAGATAATTATGAAGGAAACTTACAATAAAAGTTGCAGCCTTTGCAATTTCAGCTCCACAGGTATCCGCGATAATCTCCAATGTCAATGCATTTGTTCCAACTTCAATACCTTTGTTTACGAAAATCAATAGGGGCAAGTTTTCGAGGTCAAGAGAAGGACGCAAAATTTGGAGAGTAGCCCTAATTACTGTCAGATCGATAAGACGCGTCGCATATAACAGCAACTCACCTCAAGAATTGTGTAGGAATAGCGAAGAGCAGGACATCCACTTTACTGATGAACTCTTTATTGGGCATTTGAGGGCCTACAGCAGTGATTGTCGATGGAAAAACATGGTCTTTGAGATAAACGGGGTTCCTGTGGTTTTCGTTGAAGTATTTGACAATACTCTCCTCTCGAGCCCACATATAAACATCATGTTGCGAGTCCCCCAAGTGTGACGCCAAACACGAGCCAAAATTGCCGGCTCCAAACACCAGAACTTTGGAATTCTGTTCAGGTTGTGGTTTTGAGCAAACCATTGAGATAAAACGGAAACTATGAAGCTGACGAGGACGAGGGCCAATTGGTAGCTGACGAAGGCAACCAAACCGCAAACGGAGCATGCAGGCGAGAAGCTAGCTGGATTCAGGGCATGCCCCTGCCGCGTTCTCGCTTCATCGCTCCAGGCTCCTTGGCGCTCAGGACGCGTTATACCAATCACGTGCGCCACGTTACAATAGGACTCCAACAGTCTAATAGGACCTTTAGGTTACAAGCACTACTTCTTACACTGCTACTCTACTCTGGTCTCTGTAATGTCAATACAAGATCGCACATACGAATTCAAATCATGCGTGGATTCTATACGCAATAGAACTGCTGGAAGCAACCGCGGATCTGAAGCCAGGCAACGCCTCCTACAGGCCAACGGAAAATCTGGCGTTAAGGGCGAGTTTTCTCGTATGGCCTCGTCTATTGGCAAAGATATCAGCAACACGACCATAAAATTGAACAAACTAGCTCAATGTAATGTGTACAAACTTAAAGCGAAGAGCTCTTCTCATTTCGTCAAATACAGTGGCTAAGCGAAAGACATTATTTGACGACCGACCAGTGGAGATCAGCGTATGTACTTCTTGCCCCGCCTTCATGCTTCACCAATAGCTTATACCAACCAGGAACTCACATTCATTATCAAACAAGATATTGCCAACATCAATAAGCAAATTGCAGCTCTCCAATCTCATGTCAAGCAACGTCATGGATCGTCCACCACTTTAGAGGCTAAAATGGTTGACGAACACAATCACAATATCGTCATGATGCTACAAGGGAAACTAGCGACTACCAGTATGACATTTAAAGATGTTTTAGAGCTCAGAACACAAGTATGTTGTTACGCTGGTTATGTCTGCACGTACTCGACTAAAGCGTCTTCTAAGAATATGAAAGAGTCCAAAAGCAGGACGGAGCAGTTCATGTATACCACCCAAACCGCAGCAAATCAGGCACCATCTTGTATGTCATTTTATCTTCATCTGCATCTGAGAATTTTCTTATATTGCTGCAGTACTGTATAATCCTCAGCGAAGTGATCCAATGGGCGACGGAAGTTCAACACCATACGATTCTAAGGGTAAAGGAAGAGCACCGCAGAACGGAGATGTTTTATCCCTGGACCTGAACTCCGCAGAGGAAGGCGGTGGCAACTCAAATAATGGATTTATGCAAATGCAGCTCGTCGAACAACAGGTACGCCTGCAATTCAATAACACTTGGGTAGAATTAAATTAACATTGTCATGGCACAGGACTCTTACATCCAGCAACGGTCGACAGCAATTGAATCTATAGAGACTACAATTGCCGAACTTGGCCAGATATTTACTCAGTTGGCCAATATGGTGGCGGAACAACGGGAGACGGTGCAGCGCATTGATGCCGATACGCACGACATAATGTCAAATGTTAGTGGGGCTCAGAGGGAACTGCTAAAATATTACGCCAGTATTTCGAGCAACAGATGGCTGATGCTCAAGATTTTTGGCGTCCTCATCGTCTTCGTGAGTTGTCCCTGTTTCATACTCGTCTAATCATTTCACTTAACCTTTTTTCAGTTTTTGGTTTTTATTCTCGTGTCATGATCACGTTCTTGATGAACGCTTTCATCGTTTATAGCATATTTATTGGACACTCTTATTGGACTCGACATTTAATTAAATATCCGTACTTCGCTCCTAGAAACAGTATACATACACAAACGGGACAGAAATACACACTAGCCGACTGGAATCGCGTTGACTCCTGTCCCCCATGTCTTCGATGGTCCTTTCTTGCCCCTCTTGCGATGCCGTTCACCACCTCTATGCGTTTCTCCATCAACAACGTCCCCAACGGTCCATGTTTTCTTTGTGACTGGCTGATGGTCCATTCCAGACGTGGCTGAAAATCTCTGGGGCCTACTCGGTAGATTAGGGAAAGAGTTGTCCTTGGATGCTTCCTTTTCGATGCGCTCCTCCTACAACAGTGGAAATCAAATAAATTGGTCAAGTCATAGAGATAGTTTAATATACGGAGACATACGCGTTGTTCAAGCAGGGCTTTATTCCTTTCCCTAACTTTCGTTAACCGCGATTCGCCTTTGCCTCCTCCACCGGCGGTCAATTCGACATTGATCATACGGCCATCTAGCATAGTTTGATGCAATTTGAGGCCTTGTTGTAGAGCGTTTCTGTGTGAGAATTCTAAGAATGCGCAACCTTTGGACTTGGCTTTTTGAACAGGTGTTGCTTGCCCATTAGATTTGGGTGTAAGAAGACGTATTGACGGCGGTGGGTCTGAGAGCATAATCGTATACAAATACACAACGGAGGAAGCTGCAATTACATACCGCATACAGCAAAATGTTTCTGTATTTCTTCCAGAGGGGTGGTATATTTCAGGTTGCCTTTCCAGAATGCGTGAATTTAAATGATATGCAAAGAAGGCGGCGAAGAACTTACCGAGAAAGAGAATAAATCTCTGTTTCGATGGAGGTTCGCTAGTTTTCTTGTCTCCGTCGAGTTTTTTGCGTTTTGATGTCTTCTTTGATTTTTCTTTCCCTTCAGTGATCTCCCCCTTCTTCGTTGCATCGCCCTCATCCTCGTCTTCCCTCTTCCGCTTCTTCGTAGGAGCCGACTTCACTTTTTCCACAGCGACTGAAACATCCTCTGCCTCTGCTTTGCCCTTGCCCTTGCTCCTCGCTTTGCTTTCTTTGCCTGTGCTTTCACTCCCGATCGTGTTGCCGTTTTCCTTGCTTTTCTTCTTGTGCTCAGCTCCTGTAGTTTCAGCCGTATTGCCATCAGAGCCAGCGAGATCTTGGTCCTCCATGGCAGGGACTGCAAAAGCTTCCATGTCATCGGGACCATTCTTCCCTTTGCCCGACTTGCGTTCGCGGAATGCAAGTCCCTTCTTTTGCTTTTTCGTCAGCTTTTGTGTGCTGCTCATCGTGGACTCCTGGAGGCAGATGATGCTGCGGGTGATTTAGAGTTTAATGTAACAGAAAACGTGCAATATGATACACGATGATACAGCAAGTCGGTCGAGGATGAAACTGAAGAGGACAGAAATGATAAGTTTTGAATTACCAAAAAGAGAAATCCAAGTTTTTGATCGGATCGAGCTCCTATACAAGGGGACTCCTGCCAATAAATCAGAGGCAGTTCATCAACATCTCGCAATAGAAGTTTCTGTATTTGAAGAAAAACATGTACAATATACATATTATAGACCAATTGCCCTTCATTATGTGATATTTATTCTAATTTCTGGTTGTACAAAGGATCAAGCAAAAATACAGACAAGCATGCAATAGAAGATACAACTCCAATCATCCAAAGGGAAATTTTGCGTTAGGTGAAATACAGAGTTCAAGATGGTTTTTGACTTTTAGCAGCAGCCAAACTCATGTCAACAGCTGCGAGTTGATCATATCCTGACTGGTCTGCCCTATCGCCCATCATGCGTATTTCAAAATCTATTTCAAAATCATCAACGAGAAATACTCACCCAATTGACAGACCGTTGACGGCTTCACCAGCGCCTTCTATTTCTCTTTCATCTTCTTCCTCTCGTCTTCTGTTTAATGGTCGGAGAATAGGGCTCGGCATACTGATAGTCGCTCTGAGAGTAGGACTGGAAGTAATGCTAAGCCCACGAGGATATGAAGAATAACCGTTGGAAATCGTGGGAGAAGATGCTGCTGAGCTTGCTGCTGATTGAGGAATTGTGACCGGAATAGCGATTGGGAGCCTGGAGCCACTCCCCCTGGGCATCGGTGAGCCGGCGAGCGTATGCGATTCGCGCAAATATTGAACCGAAGGAGAAACAGCGCGGCGCTTCGAGCTGCTTTGGTAAGGGTCGAAACGATCTTCCACTAATAATCGCACGTAAGATAAAGGATAAATGATACAAGGAAAATTAACACGTGCGTTTGCGTTTATTGGATCGTACAGCGCTTGTGGTAGGGGGCGGGGTATATCGCCATTGGCTAATTTGGCTCGGTGTCATGGAGGGAAGTTGAGGGGATCCCATGGGCTGACCACCATGAAATTCAGCACATGATGCGCAGAATGGTCATGGGCAGTCTACTCACAACATCAACATCCATTGCAGCTGCACCAAAGCTAGAGGACGTTTCCGATATGCTCATACCGGTATCGTCTCCATAGATACTTCCAGACATGCTACCCGCTGGTGTATGGGTTTTGCGTATATTAATTGGTTGCGTCCCTGTCGGCACAAGAGGAGGTGCGGTAAATGCAAAGGGACCTTCGTCAGCCTCTGGTTCATCGTCGCTAGGTGTATCTTCGCGGACTTGATCCTCATGTCCTGCCTCTTCCGGATAACGCCCGCGATCGGTAAAAGTTCGTGGGGTGCGTGGTTGGGCAGGGAGATCAGATACAGAAGCCACTAATTTCTGGAATGCGGCTTCAGACTTGATTTCAATCTCTTCTGGGCGCGATTCTGATAATAAATTGAGTATCCGCGGTTGCTTGAGCTTTGTATGTGAGAGAGACACGAAAGGTATTTGATTTATTTCAGCGTGGTTTTGAATGAATATTATGTGAATACGTACAGGAAAAGAAAGTCTTCTGTTGAAAATGGTTGGCATGTCTGTTGTAGCATCCATACTGGCAGATGAGCGGCGGCGTGGAGGCGTCAATGGTGGCTGCCGAACGGCAGTCTTCGCCGCCGCGGGGAGATCCTCCTCACTGTTTCCTGGGGCCTTCAAGGGTGGAGTACGGGTTTCAGAGCTGTTCGGTGAGTCCGTCATCATCCTTTCCTTGTCGCTTTCTGATTCCTCTGCAATGAATGCATTCTGGCTCTGACTGCGTCTCCGTGCGTGAAGGGTAAATGAAGAAGCAAGAGGACTGTGTAGTCTTGTCTCAGAGAAATATCCCGTCTTCTGCAAGATACTGGTGCGACGAAGTCGATTGAATAGAAAACCCGGATCGTCTAAAGTAACCGCAGAAGAGGATGCACCTGGACTCGAGGAAGTCGAGAATGGCAAGGCGAAGTCGGAAGATGAAGTCGGAAGAGGTGCTCTGGAAGAGGCTTTGGGCATAGTATGGATGAGATCAGAAAACAGTAGGGGGGGGATGTTTGCGGATGAGTTGAAAGGAGACTGTAGGGCGGGCATGAAGTTGTCCAATTGACCTTGGGACAATGTGCATAACAAGTTTTAAGTTTAGCTCAGTCTGTCCAGATGGGGCTATCGCTCTGGCCTTTTCCGACAAGGGTCCGGCATCATGGACAAAAATAATATTCTACTCTTTATCTACAAGAACTTGGAAGCAAAACCAGCATACAACCAGCCTCCTACAATGTACGTCGAAGTAAGGAATTGGCCTGAAAAGTTTTTGTTTTAGTGCTGAAACGCAGGGATAGGAGGGAAACCTACCGAGGAGGCTGAGCGTTCCAAGCAGGTGAAGAGGAGTGACGCGCTGTTCGTATACAGCTAGGCAAATTTGCGGAAGTTTAGGATGACAGCTACGCACCTTCTTAGGGTCACCTTTGAGATATCCACGAGTGTAAGAAATGCGAGACAATGTCCACAGTGCGCATGAAGATGCCGCATATATGGGATAATGTACTCCGCTCAATATCGTCCTGCAGTAACGTACTTGAGTACAAGTCTGACATAGAGGAAATGAGACATACACCAGGTAAACCAATGTGATATTCTCAAGTGTGTTCTGGTGAGCACCTGTATCGAATGGTCAGAATCTAATAAATTTTGACACCGAAGCACAATGTCGCACGCTGAGCACAGTTGAATAAATAGGCATCTTTGGACGCCTCAACCTGAGCTTTCTCTGCATACACTGAAGAAAAAAGGACATCAGAGTTATCCAGAAGGTTCGCAATATAGCACATACATTGAGGATATTCAATGCCTGCTTTTTTTCTGTATATGCCGACAACGGAGGTTTGCCCTATAAGGAGAAACGCGGTCGATAGCAGCCCGGCGCCGACATATTCAAAGCTGAAGGAAGATAAAGGTTAAAAAAAGAGACCCAAATTTTTAGAAGCGAACCCGTCTGGAAGTGTAAAGTTCATCGCCATTTTTTATGTACGACAAGTTCTGAAGGTGGTGTCGGTGAAAAAAAGGTTCGAGTGCTGGGTGCCCCTAAGTTAGCCTGGCCCTAAGCCACTCCTCGGGTGCTAAATTCAGAGTCCGTGATCTTAGTCACGTGGGTTCGATCAATCAATATTTTTGAAATCTTGTGTAGATCAGTTTTGACTTTTGTTGACCCTTGCTCATTAAATCTTATTGCTACCACTTTAAAAATGTCTAAACGTCCTGCAAGCGACGCACAAGATGGCCAACCTTCCAAAATTTCATCGGCAGCGAACAAGCGCAACAATGTAGTCATGGAGGAAATGGGAGAGTTCGAGGATGCTTGGGAAGATGAAATAGAAAGTGAAGAAGAGAACGCAGAAAATGGGGAAGACGCGGAAGATGGTTGAGCAGTTTACCTCGAATTTTGGATCCCGTCACTGATTTCATATGCTTTAGGTATGGATGTTGACGAAGTGCTCCCCGCAATTGAAGAATCGGAAGAAACGCCTCAAGCGCCCGATGTCTTTATTCCTGGTAAACACCGTTTAGGCGAGGACGAAGTGTTGGAGGCAGACGATACCGTTTACATTATGCGCCATTCGATGAATGTGAATTGGCCTTGTTTATCCTTCGATGTCCTGCGAGATAATCTTGGAGACGAAAGACAACGATTTCCCGCAACTGCTTACATCGTATCAGGGACACAAGCAGACAGCCGCAGCCCAGAAAAGAACGAGGTAGTCGTTTATAAAATGAGTTCTCTTCACCGAACACAGAAGGATGGTAGTAAGTGAGTTTCTGTCTTTCAAACGCGATGCGTGATTCAATATAACATTAATCACAGACGACTCTGACTCGGAAAACGAGGACGACGAGGACGATGATGACCTGGATGAAGACGCAATCCTCGAATATAGGTCAATACCTCATGTGGGCAGCGTAAATCGTGTCAGAGCACAACCCGTATCAGCGTACCCTGAGGCTACGCAACCATATCACGTCGCGAGTTGGGCAGAAACCGGAAAAGTGCATATTTGGGATGTTCGCCCTCTGATAGAATCGCTGAATGTTCCTGGATACACCCTGGACAAAAACCGTGCTCACAAACCTGTCTTCACCATTAATTCCCATGGAAGAGCGGAAGGATTTGCAATGGATTGGGCAGCGTCTGGCTCTTCTTCTCTTCGACTATTGACTGGCGATATACATTCTAAAATTTACCTAACGACCTCCACACCATCTGGATTCAATGCACTGTCCCAGCCGTTTACTTCACACACTTCCAGTGTCGAAGATCTACAGTGGAGTCCTTCAGAGCCCACAGTTTTCGCTTCCTGCTCTGCCGACCGCAGCATACAGATATGGGATGTGAGGACGAAAGGACGTAAAAGTGTTGCTGGAATTATCTCTGCTCACGAGAGCGACGTCAATGTTATCAGTTGGAATAAACTTACCAGCTACTTGTTGGTCAGTGGAGGTGATGAAGGAGGCATCAAAACATGGGATCTTCGGAATGTCCAAAAGATTGGGTCAGTTACCATCCCTCTAACCTGAGCATTGCTCTTACTCACCATTTACGAACACCAGATCAAACTCGACTGACCCAGCGCCTGTCGCATCATTCACATGGCACAAAGCACCTATCACATCCATTGAGTGGCATCCTACTGAAGATTCGATCTTTGCTGCTGGAGGGGCTGATGATCAAGTCACTCTCTGGGATCTTGCCGTTGAACAAGACGAGGACGAAGCTGGCATGAGCGAGTCCTTCGCTGGTGAAAGTGACGTTCCACCACAATTATTATTTGTCCATCAAGGACAAAAGGATGTTAAGGAAGTCCATTGGCACCCTCAAATCCCCGGAACGGTCATCAGCACGGCATTGGACGGGTTTAATATCTTCAAAACTATCTCAGTTTAATACAATTTTGCACTTGTCCATTTTATTCTCAATCTTTCCAAGTAAGGATAGCTACTTCAAAGCCTTTTTCGTCATGTCATGCAAAGCCATGTATGTGTTCCTCATGTCACGTAAATGCTGCTGCGCTTGGAAGAAATGCTGTTCGTCGTGTGCCCGTAAAGCTGTCTTTACACCAGTTAGCACCAAGTTAGTCGACATGTATCTGTCTCACCAAGTATTCCTTGACATCAGGATACTTGACTAATTTTGAAGCTATCTTTGCACGCGAGAGGTAGCTTATGCGGATGGTGTCCCGCGTAACGAGAGCCGCCTCTTGCGCGCGATGAAGTTCCGCTAAAATGTCTGCCAGCTATTTAGCTGAAAGCGTTATTGTTCCCTCAAACTCCAACGAACCGTCTTGTAAGTCTGTAGTTGTTGCGCCACAAGTACTGCTGCGGTTTATATGAACTTAGCTCGACACGAAACATTATGATGCGCGTACCCTTTGAGCCTACAAAACATGATTGTTCCTTCAGATAATAGCACGGTAGGATGAAAAAGGAAGGCTTGCTCTGGAAACGACAAAATAAACCAGGACTTGATTTGGTCCTACCCCAAGATGAGTATCTTCGCACAGAAAGAATATCTGATACGAACTACAACCCAAATCATCATATCGCATTCCTGTTTAACCACAATATCCAGATTCTCCACAGACTCCTCAATCATAGTTGGAGCAATAGAAGAAGGATCGTGCATCCACTCCACAGCGCCCGAACGCAGTTTGTAAAGTCCAGCAATGTCACCCAAGCAGTCGTCATCTGGAAGCGCTCCCGAGACTTTCCTTCTTTTCCGAGGTGTCGTTGCCAAAGACGAGTTTTCATGTCCATATGACGAAGTAACAGAAAGCAGGTTTTTGTTGAGAGAGCTATTTTGTATATCTTGAACCATCCGATGAAGACCACTGCCAGAAGAAAAGTTTCGTGTTGAGGATAACATAGCAGAAATAAAGCATAAGAGTTCACATAAGCTGAAAGAAAAAACGATTAGAAAAGTCCCAGTAAGTCAGTTAGTTGTAAGAGGTTCTCGCTTTTCTTGGTAGAACTTTGTAAAGAGCCTCTTCGCCAGCTTGTACGATATGCAGTTTTATAGCCTCGAAAACGCATACAGTGAGAAACACAAAGTTCACCACGAACAGCATAGTCATATCCAGGTACCTCAAGCTCTTTTTCCAGAGTTGGTTCCATAGAGCAGAGATTTCCCAGTCGAGCTAGTAGAAAAAGAAGGGTGTGTACGTGCGAGGTTTGGAAAGAAAGAAAACATAATGCGTATGCGTATATTAACTCCTATTAACGCGTTATTTACGTTTGTTGTGTTGCAGCTTCTCGTTAGTCACTCTGTTCTCATTGAGCTTAACAAGTTGACCAGGCTTACTTACTGTCCCAATCCTGTCAACTTCCCTCTTTGATTCCTTTCTTTCTTAATGTTTTACTCAACACTTACGTAGCGGAATAACACACTTGGATCGAAAACTGGCTACAGCAGTTTGACTATGTCGGCGCAAGACGAAAACGATGTCATCTCGGCTTTGACTGGATTTTCAATCAATCATGTCCTGGGTGACTTGTCCCTGTCAGCAGGCGCAGGCGAAGAACTCTCCAACAGACTCGGAATATCAGGACTCTCAGCACTAAACTCAAAACAAATCTACAACGAGAAATGGGATGAAGATGACATAGTAGGACCTGAACAAGGAGAGGACTGGGAAGATGAAATTGACAGAGAAATGCGAGAAGAGGAGGAAGAGGAAGCTTCTATCAAACAAGAAGCCCATTCACCCGGAATCAAAGAAAAGCAGAGACGCGTACGCGTCGTAAAGCGTCTGGTTGAACGACCCAAAAGTGTCTACGAGCGCTTCCCGGCCTTTGAGAAAGACAGAATCCTTGACTTTACCGAACTATTCAAGGGTTATACGGTCAAGAAGTCCCGTCTATCGAAGCGTCCTTATCAAGGTATATTGTCATGATTTATTTTGTTATGCATCCCTGTGTTGATTTGTGAGCAGTCGAAACTGTGTATCCGCGAAAGAAGGAAAATCCAAAAGGTTTCTTAGACGCCGTCGTTGGTGATGCTAAGAGGCAGGTAGAAAGTAAACGAGTCGAAGAAGTAGTATCATCTGGCAATATTGAAGCTGATCTACGAAGAGCTATTGAGGTACGTTGATTATGACACAACTGTTTCATTGTGTTCATTGTATACTTCGTAGGAGCGTGAAAATACCGATGTTCCAGTTGATTTACCCTTGGGAGACAGAACTTTTGATCTTGTTCTGCTATCCAACTGGGAAGATCAGATAGTTTATGAACCACAACATAAACCGCGCGCCTCCCTCCCGACTCCAGCATTCACTTCTCCTGAAAGCGACCTCACGACACCCATTAATAAAGCTCTCGAGTCCGGGTCATGGACACAAAGTATCATCTGGAGTCCAAACACTCCATTTCGTGATTTCACCCAACTGGAGTTTAATCACGAAGATGATGTCGTACCGGAAGAAAGACCAGGTATTACTTTTACGAACTTTCTCCTCGGAAAATAGACCCTAATCTTTCACTTAGTGGAAACCATACGACCACGGAAGAGGTTACGGACAGATGCAGGGCTGCGCGATAAATTCAATCTCTCCAACGATAACTTCTATGAAGTTGCCAAAGACGGTGGAAAGCACCGGGTACGGCAAACCTTTGGACAACTTGTCGTTGAGCATGCATACCCAGCTCAGAAGTTACAACTACCATTTGTGAGTGAATATTCTCTTATCTTCGGGCTTATTCTCATCTATTTTAGTATAAAACTCGCCTGTCCAAACAAGAGGCACGTTCGTTCCATCGTCCTGCTCTGCAATTCCCTTCGAATATCGAACTACGATTTGCGAAGGTGCGAACCGCCAAGAAGAAGAAAGACAAGGCAGGCCGAAAACTCGGCAAAGGCGGCAATGTTGGCGAGGGTCTGCGGAAGACAACTGATCTCAGTCTTCGAGATACGTCTAATTTCGTTCTGTGGGAGTACTCTGTACGTAATATTTCTGTTTATTTTTGTGCTCAAAAAATTCTGAACTGGGGTATCACAGGAAGAGCATCCCCCTATCATCCCCAATTTTGGCATGGGAAGCGTACTCGTCAATTATTATCGGAAGAAGGATGAAAAAGATGAATATGTACCAAAGGTGAGAGTTGTTAACGGTTATCAAACGTTTCTTACCTTTGAATCTTGCAGGGTGATCTTGGGTTTCCCTTTGTTTTGGAACCTCAAGATGAGTCTCCATTCATGAAATTTGGATACGTATATCCTGGTCAAACTGTTCCCGCGCTCTATAACAATCTCATGAGAGCCCCTCTATTCCGTCACAAGCCATATCCCACAGATTTCTTGGTAGTCCGGTGAGGTGATGTTAATTATTTGAGACAACAAACATTAACAAGATATAGGAGCACCATTAAAGGAGAGACGAAATATTATCTCCGGGATATCAAAAACCTTTATGTTCTTGGCCAGACATATCCTGTGACCGAGGTTCCAGGACCACACTCGCGGAAAATTACCAACACCATCAAGTTCCGATTGCAGATAATAGCATTTAAACTTCTCAGGAAAAGTCAAGGAGAGCGCCTTAAAATATCCCGGTTAATGAAATATTTTCCTGATCAGAACGAGCTGCAAATGCGGCAGAGATTGAAGGTCAGTGTTTTTGACACACATGATCATTGTATTCCCATCTGACGCTGAAATGTAGGAATTTATGGAGTACCATCGACGTGGCCCGCATCAGGGCTTTTGGAGACTAAAACCAAATTGGGCTGTCCCTTCTGATGCAGAAATGCTGAAGATGGTAGGGCCCGAGCAGGTTGTGCTTACTGAGAGCATGCAAGTTGGCCAAAGGCATTTGCAAGATGCAGGTTACAGTCATGCGGCAGATGTTGCCGAAGGCGATGAATCTAACCTGTCTGTGGAACAACAGCTGGCACCGTGGATTACTACCAAGAATTTCCTCTTTGCTACCCAGGCCAAGGCTATGCTTAGGCTTCACGGTGAAGGAGATCCTTCTGGACGCGGTGAGGCGTTTAGTTTCATAAGAATATCTATGAAAGATATTTTCGTCAAAGCAGGGGAAGACTATGAACAAAAAATGGGTAAGTGACCTCGATTTTCTAGCCGGTGTTTCAATTACTTAGGCGTTTATTCTTTCCAGCGGAGGCTGAAAACAGGCCAAAGTCTGCGCACCGGTACAATGTTGCCGAACAACAGCTAATTTACAAGTCTGAGATCGAACGCATATGGAAAGCGCAGTTTGATTCTCTCAGTCGTAAAGATGAGCCGCAATTGTCAGATGACGAAGATAAAAAAGACTCGAAGAAGCCTTCTCAGCCCTCAGCTGGCCCGGCTACGCGTGATTCGCCTGCTGCCTATAGCAGAGGTTCGTCTTTGGAACGCGACCGTGAAGGCAGTCTTGGTCCCGACGGTAGCAAGAGCGTTTTGCGAATAAAGCGACTGGTGAGTAAACTTGCTCTCCCTCTCATGAACTCAGTAAGTAAGCTAAACCAATAAATAGATCGACGGTGAATGGAGAACGGAAATAATCCGCGACCCATCTGTTATCAGAGCTTATGTTCGCGGGAGACAAGCACTAGAAGAAGAAGCGACTCTTGCCGATTCTCTAGCTCCTACGGGTGACGCAGACAAAGATAAACGAGCAAAGAAAAGGTACGCACAGCCTTGGAGGGCATTTGATACCAAAACAAGTTACATCAACGTTTACTCCCTCTTCTTGACAGGCTGGAAGAAGAAATTGCTCGCATGAAAAAGAACCAAGAACGCCGTTTGCATAGGAAGAATGCTAAAATTGTGAAAGAAGGTGGAACACCTATGCAGCTAAATCGGCCAGTCAAGCCTGACACGACGGTAAGCCGTAAACTCTTTTGTATTCGAAACCCTGATAAATCCGAGTTAATTGAAACTGTGTTATGTATTTGCAGAGGCGATGCGGACACTGTGGACAGATGGGACATATGAGTGAGGGATTCTTCTCTTTTTTTGACAAGATTTTATATTTGACATGACAAAACATTCACAACCCCCTCTTTTCTTTTTTCTTCTTTCTAGAAACGAACCGAAAATGTCCTCGCTGGGCAGAGTTCAATAGTGGCGCAGTACCAGCGACCGTGACACCGTCTGGATCCGGTTCTGCTACAAGCCCGCCACCTGCTAGTCTTCCAAATCTAGGATTCAATAGAGGACCCTCGTTTGGACATCCAGTAGCCGTCTCATCACCACTGGCGACGAGCACGCCGATGTCAGCAATAGACGATGATATCATAGGAGGCACCCCGTCTGCCGCGGGTCCTAAAATAAAGCTGACATTAAAACGGACATGACACTCTCTTTTATTTACCTTTTTGAAATGCTATCCTGTAATACCATTCGGCTCTTCTTTCATGCTTTTTCGCTTGGCGCTGAATCCGTGTGGATCGCCTGATGCGCGTGATGTTTTTATTTTATCTTATTTGATAGAGGTTTTGAGCCGAGGTGGAGTACACATACATCAAGGAAATTTTCACGATGATACAGTACATATAGTGATTTTAATTAACAGAAAAGGGGAATTAAAAATTAAACATCAAGAACGAAAAAGGGTTCGAGGAAATATAATAATATGTAATCAGACAGCAGCCATCTCCACGTCCCGCGAGTAACGACTCTTAAAGTCACTGTTGATGCTAACAAGAAGGTCCATGATGAGTTGTGCATGACGCTTACGGTCATCCGGCGACACTGAATCAGCCAAATTCGAGCGATCGAGATGAATGCGGTCGATATTGCGTGACAGTTCGTCCGATTCTGGAGATCGACCACCGGACACAGGTGCGATGGACCGCAAGCTCGGTAATACGGTTGGTTGAGCACGCGGAGACGATTCGGTCGAGCTCGGGCTCGACTCGCGAGAGGGTGGAGAAGGCGACCTGTGGATCTTGTGCAGAGGAGGGAGCTTGTACTGCTTATCTCCCGAAGTCAGGAGTGGGTACAAGGGGCCCGACTTTGAAGACAAGGTCCTCGAGGACGAAGCGACGCTACGCTGGAAGTTGAGAGGCAGCTTTGGCTCCACGGGGGGTGGAGGACGGTCCGAGAGATGAGCGCCTGGTAATGATTTGAGTGGAACCATGGTGCGCATGTGCTTGTTCATGTACTCTGGGGGTGCAAGTTGAGCAACGGCAGGGGCTCCGCGTGATGAGCGCAAGTACTCGTGGTCGTAATTGTTGATCAACATTGGCACCTGAGGAGGGGTGTTCGCTATGGGGGTTGACACCGATGAATGAGGCGAGTTGCTGCTTTCAAGAGGAGGAGTGGGATGGTGGTAGTGCTGATTGGAAAAGTTGGGAGCGTATTTGGTGGGTGCTGGACGACGTTGATACTCGGTGGGAGAAGGATAAGCCATATGGGACTCATCCATGCCACCGTACATGGTATTGTATTGATTTTGGTGATGTTGCTGAACGCGAGTAGGATGATAATTATTGCTGGGATATTGTTGTTGCATGTACGAGTTGTCGGTGAAATTGTTGTTGCCTGGCAAACCGGGCATACCAGAAAGGCCAAGTTGAGTCAGATGTGAAGTGTCAAAGTAAGGTTCATTAGAGAAATTTGAAGGACCTGATAGCTGTTGTTGGCGACCGCCAGCGGAAACTTCACGGCCAAGGGTAACGAGGAATTGGTTCACGGCAGCGAGTTCCTCTGGTGTATGAACGTCGACTGAAACTGAGCGAGGATTAAAGTTGTGGTGAGGTCCCTGCTGGTAAGCGATGTTATTTAGACGGTCGACCATTCCTGTGAAGGACATACATTAGGATGAGAAATAGAAAAAATTTACAGTCGACTAACGAGAGTCATAAGTAGGATTGACGCGACGCTTTTTCATGTCTGAGAAAAAGTCGTCTACGTTGTTGGAGTAGTCGTGGCTGCGCTTTGAGCCGGTGGAAATAGAGGATTGGAGGTCCCATGAGGGAACGTTGGACTGGTGGGTGAATAGATGAGCGGATGGGTGTCCTAATTCTGGAGAGGGCGTGGGTAAGGAAAAAGCAAAATTGGCAGCTATTAGCACTGGATTTTGAGTGCGGTGAAGCGCATAAATTAAGGAGAAACGCACCTTCCGAAGGGGAAGAAGAGTGAGACTTTGGACGGGAAACCGAATTTTTGTGATTCATCTTTGAATCAGCCATAGTAGAATCACCGCGAACGCGGGAGACATAAACCGGATCTACGACGGTGATGGCCTTTGAATGTTTGTGTTGCTGATGGTGTTCTTCGGTATGGATCTTTTCATGCTTCTTCAAGTCTTGAGGGCGTTTGAACGACTTTTTACAGATCTGAAAGGTATTGAATAGACAGTTTGACATATAAAACAAAGTCTAATACCTCGCAAACGTGGGGTTTAAGAGGAGTATGGACTGCAAAGGGGTGAGTTGGAGTCTACGCTGGTGAGAAAAAGACAGACCTCTCAAATGACTGGTTATATGATCTCGCTTTGCACAGGTGGTTCCGCAGTCCTTCCACTTGCAGGTGAGACAGAGATTGTTTGTGCTCTTTCTGCCGATGTGAGCGTTGCAGAGATGGTCGTAGAGCTTGTCTGGCTCAGCAAAGGCGTGGTCGCAGTCCTGCCAGAGACATGGGTGGAGGGGCTGCTGGTTGTCAGGGACGGGGGATGCGTCGGGGGAGGGGAGGGAGTGATCCATGATTCTTTCGTGGTTTAGGTAGAAAGCCAGAGTTGTTTTAAACCTTTGTTTTTGCCGCCAAGCTGGCTGTCCGATCGATGAAGGCCAAGAGAAAGCCAAGACTCGCTTGGCAAGACCCCAGCCACTTTCTTCTTGGGGGACCTCCTTGGCATTTACTTATGTAATACAATCTATTCTACCCCTTCTTCGTTTACCCGCAACACCTTTACCCATTCCCGATAGTTGAAATTCCCCTGCCGATCTGTAAACGGTCCTTTTACAAGCCGCGTTATCTGCAATCGTAAATAATAATTAATTAATTAAATAATCCCCTCTTACCTCTTCCGCGCTCATTCGCTCTCCAACCTCTCCAAGCCATTTTTCCAATTCCTCCACCCGCACAAGCCCGCAATCAGTCTCGTCAAACGATCCAAATGCCTCCAGCAGCTCCGCCTCCGTGTCAAATTCAAATAATCTCTCGCTCATCATCGTCAGAAACATTGTAAAGTTGATCCCCCTCTCTCCTCCACCCTCGTAAGACGACGTCCGGTTATCTCCACCAGGTCGTGCACTCAGTAATTCCTCCATCATTTTCTTTGATGGCGAAATACCTGTATTCCCATCAGCAATATTCCTCACTTTTTCCTTCAACCTACCTAGACTCGCAAAAATCTCTTTCAGGTCGCTTTCATTCACCCATCCATCCTTGTCATGGTCAATCAACTGAAACGCTTCTTTGAATTGCTGGATCTGCGGCGCTTGGAACAGCGAAAACACTCCAGATGGCTCTCTTCGTGCTCTCGACTTTCCTCCCCCAGGGTTTGCTGACAGCAAATCAGGATAACGCGACATTGTAGTAGAAGCGAGACCTGTCTTCCTTTGTCAATCAACCATGCATCCATTGATTGTGGCAGTGCAATCCGTCAAAACGGAATTTATCGGACACTTTTAAGCTTTTTCTTTTCTTTTTCTAATCTCCCTCAACGTCCCGCGGCACTTCAAGACTGCTCTTCCGATTACATCCATACATATAGTTATAAATAAACTGTCTACTTCTTCTCCGAAAATCTACGCCAGACCATAGACAACACATATCCTCGTGGGAGCCATTTCAAAAACTGGAAAAATGTCGCTTTGCCTCCCAGTGTCATATATCGCGGTGGTGATTCCTTTAGCGCGTTCTTCACCACCTCCTTTGAGAATACTTCAGCGGGAATACTGTCAGGCCCTTGGCTGGTCTCAATACGCTTGTGAATCATAGGCAAATAGTCCGTGAACAAACTATTGGCTGGCAGACTGAATCGACTCGTTCCGTTGTCGGCAATGTGCGACTTGACTCCTCCAGGAGCGACGTGCAATACCTTGATACCCAGCGTCGATAATTCCATCGAGAGAACCTCGCTAACACTATTCACAGCTGCTTTCGATGCACAGTAAACACCGGACCAAGGTGTGGACCTGTTGATTCGGGAAGTGAGTAATGAAACGCGGGTCAAAAAAGTTTGTTGTATGTATCACATACACCTCTCCCACAATAGACCCAATATTGACAATCGTTCCACATTTCCGCTGCGCCATGATTGGAACTACGGCTTTGGACATTCTAATGACAGCAAAGACATTCGTTTCAAACACTTCCTTGATATCATTAATGGGCACTTCAGTTAAAGGTCCTAAAAACCACATCGTCAGTTGGTCGCACATGGCGGTTTTATAATCTCCGTACCTGGGGAAGTGACACCCGCATTGTTCACAAGCAAGTCGATCTTCCCTTCTTTCCCCACGATGTGGTCAATACACTTCTTGACGCTCTCATCGTTATTCACGTCCAGCTCAAACTTTTCAATGTTTGATCCAAAGCCGTCAGGGAAATCCGCGATTTTCGCAGTATTACGAGCCGTGGCATACACCTTGCAGCCTTGGAGCGCGAATTCCTCACATCTGCAACATAGTAACATCAGCGCGCGAGTTTCTCACTCTACGTGGGCCAGGTTGACGACGTACAGCGAGTATCCAATGCCCCCGGAGGAACAACCCGTGATTAAAACGACGCGTACCATATTGCTAGGAGGTAGATGGTGGTGGTTGCAGGAGAAGAGTAGTCAGAGCAGTCAGACTGCGACCAACATGATGGTATAGTCTATTATAGCAGCATCATCTCCCATCAAGATGCATTCGTGAAACCATCTCTGCCATCATATAGCCTCGATTTACGTCAACTCGTGCGCCCTCCATCATGCACAAGCACGACTTAGCGTCGTACGACCCTTCTTAGGAACTCCCTCCTTCAGAACATAAATTAGCAGTACAGTCGTCTCCCTCATAACCCATACCTGTCGGTGGACGGCCGAAAGTATGGGTTAGGAGGGGTCATGGGCTATGAGGGACATGCTAAAAATAGAACCATAAAAATCGAGAGAAAACAAATCTTTGGCATAAGACAGTGAGTCATAAATGGATGGCTAATGGCCAACAATCTGTATTTTTATTACAATATGAACCATATATGCGAATAAAAGTGTTGCCGACGTCGTCTTGATCCTTAATTTGAATGTTCTCACGCACGTTGAAGATGTTTGGGCATTTGGACTGGTACTTTTCTTTCATTTGAACACATAAACTAGGTTAAAAAGGTGTTTCATGACACAATTTCATGTTAGATTCATCACAAATGTTTCCCATATAGCATAAATACGGAAATTTTTAGGGCAAAAACTATGGGTTTTTTTTCCAAAAGGGGTATGGATTATGGGGTATGAGGGGTTCATGGGTTATGGGTCGGATTTCCCTGCGAACCAACTTGGTGGATTGAAAAAAGTATGGGTTAGAAGGGGTTATGGGTTATGAGGGTTATGGGTTAAGAGGGAGACGACTGTAGCATACCGGTTAAACACCTTACCCGATACCGGAAGCAACCCCATCAGATGACATGTATCTAAATATATATCATCTTTATCGCATTCAGATTTTCTCGTTATGCCATAAGTTCCCAGTGTCGCCAGGAATACCTTGCATAACCTTTCAGCCACAGGAATTTTTTTTGTATTTACAGACGTATAACACAAGTTCGGAGGCTATAATAGAACACATCACCTCATCGAACGCTTCGTACAGCGGACGCCTCGAGACGACTCTAAACGCTCAGGTCCCATTCCTTAGTATAGCTTCCAATGCCGGCGGAATGCTAGAACTCCCAATGTCATGGTTCTCACTCATAGGCACCTTCGTATACTCACGCTCCCTAACGGTAAAGAAAAAAATACAATAAAAGGAAAAAAGGAGGAACCGATATATGTGACCGAGGTCCCAGCCTATCCATATTCGAAATTCCTCCAATCTTCTTTGATCTGCAGGGCATCACCCGAGTGCTCAATGACAGAATGCCTCTTCTACTACTCCATAGGCGAGTGTTCAGTCCCCCCTGAGAATAAACCTGGTAATTCTAGCGATATTTACCCAGGCCCTCTTCAGTTTCTTTCCTGCCCTTTCCCATGGCTCGGATTCCTTCTTATTCACCAGGGTCACAGAACGCAAAGAAGCGGATTAAATAACCCCCCTGAAAAGGTACTGCGAGTAATACGGAAACTCCCTCATGTGGTGTTTCATTGCAGCCTTACCTCAACGTCGCTTCGTTTCCCCCAATCACAAAAACCGCACTCACTAAAAGAACTCTAGAGCTCAAATGGGTTCACACTAGCCCTTTTCTATAATTAACACCACAAATCTCTTGGCAAAGCTCGACTTATTCTCGGTGAAGACTTCACTTAACGTTTGCTTCGAAGCACGCAAATGGCAATTTTCCCACTTTTCTCACCCTGTGTGAAATTTTTCGTTTCATGTTGGGATTTAAATGTCCGAAGGAGGCTATAAATAGATTACTCTAACATGTATGCATGTACATTAGGCGCTTGGCGGGGAATATTTAATTTTAGCTTTTGACGTGGTTAGATTGTGCCTTTTGAGATATTTGGGCCCCGGGCCTCTCTGGTTCGTTTTGGAGCACTTCGTGCTGTGATGTTGAGACATCCGTAATGGGAGGCCGGTGTATCTCACAGCTTGTGGTGGGTTTTATTAGTGATACAGAGAGACTAGAAGCGGTTAATTACCTTGAGAGCCTTGCGGTTAGTAATCCGATACCTGCGACGGTACTATGTATGTACATAACCCCCCCTTGCGCTTCTTGCTCTATCCAATGGATTTGCGAACTCCTCGGAAGGGTGTAGCGCTGTACGGGGTATCACGGACCACATTTGTTCATTTTCTCGTACGTTACCTCTGATTTCTCATCCTAAAACTGCGTAGACACATAGGAAGGATAGGAATCCTTGCGTAGCTCGCCGGGTATGTCTTTGGTTAGTAAGTAAGTACCCAATTTATGTCCACGGTGAAATCTGGAGGACATAAATACCATGCTGCTCAGGAGGCAGGAGATGCCGAACCCAAACTTAACCTTTCAAGATAAAAAACAGATCACATGGACTCAGGTCGGGCCTCGACGCACGTACAATAGCGAGCTGCGGTCACTAGTTATTTTTTCACCCGTCATCGGCATTTATTTATCTGCTATCATAAAGATTGTACCTAGACCCATGTAGAAGACACATTAGTATGTAGTAACTGTTGGTGCTGTATGTATACTGATGCTCTCACAATCGTGAGCTCTGAATGTGCCGTAATTTAAGCTATCCACCTGATGCACCTTGACAGCTCTATCCTGAATGTAATGTAATTGTGCTCGCAGGTAAATGATGGTGTACATAAAACCACCATATGTCGTAAGTTTTGTACGATCTCTCAATTCACGGTGATCCTACAAGGGTGCTTACTAGTCATGTGCAAAGCTCCATTGTATATATCATTCTATGCATGCATTCATCTCCTTTACTACGGCTCCCTCGTGAACATGAATGATGGTGATACAGAGCAGACGGATTTATATTTATTTTATAGAAAATCATCCGAAATTAAAGTACGCCGCGTGACAAACCGAGTTCGTCTGCCCTTTCGCCCTTTTTATGCATGCCAGCTACTGTAGGCCAAATAAAGCGAAGCTTCTATATGTAGGCCGAAAAACCGACATGATATTAAGTATACTCGGGATACGCAGGGTTAAATAAAACCTCTTCGTATCGTTGGTCTTTTAGACCACATGCTAAGGGTACTAAGCAAATCCGGAACATGAATATTATCAGTCCACTACGCAAACCACCGACCCTCAGGCTCCCTCATGAGCCGTCGCCCAGGACTACGGTACGGGGAAATATGTAATGCGTTCCTATCAAGTGTGGGGTATATGGATGACTAATGATAACTACAAGAGTCGATATACATTTTTTCTTACCAATCGAGTACAAGTACACATTCCTGTGTTTCTTGAACGGTTTCAACTTTCGTCCCCGGTTTGTAGAATGGTACATAGCATAGCAAAAAACGGATGGCCGATGACGTGCCCAGCATTACCACTGTGACTCAGACGCCCTTATCACGGCCAGTGCTGTGCTATCTCAGGACTTATAACAATATTCGACGACTGGTATTTTACTTTTAGGTTGGTCGTTAGCTTATAAGCAGACATGTATGATGAGTAATGAATCTCTATCAGAGAATTTCCAAGCCCAACGCCCAACGGGATCGGCCATTAATTTTATCGTTCTATTGCCAAGGCAAGGACGAGAATGGCAGGGGCCAAGAACGCCGAGCTACCGAGTATCATCGGCAACCCCGACCGGTGTCCTGGCCCAAGAACTACCTGGCTAAGCACTTTTTACGTACTTACGCATTGCACCAGAATGTAACCATCCACAGGCTTGGCTCTGCTTAACGCCTGGCCTAAGCTGGCCTAAGCCCTATGTAGCCCCTGTTTGTTTTGATGTATGTAGCAACCACTTGGCAAAAAAGCCTTTCCAGTTTGACGCCCGGGCCTTGCGTCATTTTTCAATGGTCCTGCACTGCTTATGTATAATACCGGTCAAAAATCCAATTTCGACGTGTTCAATTCAATTGCTCTGCAGATGCGGTAGGATATTAGAGAGAGACAATACAGATGTGTGGAAAAGGATAAAAATAGGGGAAATGACCGGAAGCGATGGGCACGGCCTATAATTGGAATCTGGTATCCTACTCTAAAGAAGTGTACATATGTAGCATACCAGGTAGGTGGAAAAAGCAAAGTCGCTGACAGAGCCTTTAGTGCCCCGACGAATGCTAGCCATAAAAGAAATGCAAAAGGTATAAGTAATAAAAAATAAAAGGCAGAAGCGATAAACCCGTGCCATGCAATGACAACGAGCTACTAGGATCCTACCACGTCTCTAACCCGTTCAAAGTTCATGCACATTCAAAAGTTTATAGTCGGTTAAGTGCCCGCTTATTGCGTTCTTTGGTGGAAGTGGCTTTCGTCGATGTGGTAGCTTTCGCCGATGTGGTAGCTTTCGCCGATGTGGTGGCTTTCGTCGATGCGGTGGCTTTCGTACTGGTGGCCTTTACAACAGCGCTCGAGCTGGCGGGAGTAGTCCCTGAAACGTTGTTCCCCCCTGTAGAGGATTCGCCATCAGCAGTTACGGTGAACTGGAGAGATTAAAGGTCAGCATCTCGGCTGCATTGAAACATTATTTTTAAACCTACATAAATAGCATCGTCGAGGGATCCATGCTGAGCGACAGGAACGATAACTGGTTGATGGTCGGCAGCCGAATTGATCGACGAAAGTTTGTAGAAACCAGGAGTCAAACCATTGGTAACGGTGGCGCTTAATTTTCCACTGACAGCAGCGTCATTCAATCCCTTGAAGAAAGCGAACTTCTTGGGATCGGTAGGCGTGGTTTGGGAAAGCGACGTGAGCTGTTCGACAACGACATGGGAATGGCCTTGAATTTGGCCCGCGGAATTTAGCTGCTGAGGAGCGGCAAAATACGATTCCTGAGCATTGGTGAAGAATCCAGTTTGCATCTTCTGAATATTCATTACAATGTCAAAGGTTTGACCAGCCTTGATTGTACCGAAATTGGGAGGGAAGGAGAATTTCGATGAAGGCATGTTGTCGACCGATGGAATGACACCGATAGGAGCAGGATTACACGAACCCTCTTGAATTTGCTTGCCGTTCGTAATTTGTAAATTAGGGAAGTTCAGGCAAAAATTGATGAAGTTGTTCGTCGATGTCAAGGAGGCAACCTGGCCCGCCGTTGGGACGTCTTGACCATTATTGGCAAAGCCGGAAGCGATTACACGAGGATCGAGTGCTAAAAAAAATACATGTCAGAAATTGTCGATCCATCAAAAGATTGACACGCTATGTTGTACATACTCAGTGATGTTTGCGGATTGCCGTTAGCGTTATTGCCTGTAGCAGCAGTTGAAGTGGCTTTGGAACCAGCAGCGGACGCGGTCTTAACATTGTTATTGTTATTACTGCTCGCCTTGGTTGCTGTGGCTGCCGCCGCTTTGGTCGTTTTTGTTACTAGATTGCGATTAGCAATATGGACAAGAACGAAATAAAATGAGCTTACCGCCCGCTGCAGCAGTTGCAGCTCCTGCTCTGGCACTGACCGTAACGGTACGGACGACGGTGCTAACGGACTAGGGCAAAGTGAGAAGATGTACAATCGACGATATTGTGTACTTACACTGCACTGGTCTTTGAGACTATTGGACTGGCGGGTATTGGGGAGAGCCTGAGCTGAGATAGCCAGGGAAAGGAGAGCAAAAGCGATGGCTCTTGAAAACATGACTTTAAGAAATATGTAGAGAAAAGGAAGGGTGAAGGAATGAACGGCGATGGACTATCAAAGTTCTTCAGACGCAATAGAATAAAGAAAACGACACCAGTGTCGGGCAATCGTAGTCTTTGGGCGCACTAGGCGACTGCCTTTTAGCAAGAGCAAGAAAATGAAGGGAAAGGAAGAGGTCGAAAAGGGTGGTTCAATTGTCGAAACCTTGTGCCTTATAAACTTGTGCCTTCCTTCCCTTTTCGTTCCCATCAGCCTCAGTGAGCAACCAGGTTGCAATCCAATCCCACGCGGCCTTTATCGGCTGATTTCTCAAATCTGTTTCCTTTTCCTCTCTTCCCTCCTTTTCATTGTCCTTTTCATTGTCCTTTTCATTCTCTTTCACAAAATTTCTATAATAGCTCTGTCAATGCTATTTATTACCACAAAAAAGACAAAAATAATAGAGACGTACGGGTCTCTGGCCGTGGCCTGTTCTGACATCTCAACTCTGGTCGTCAGGCAGGGTGTTGCGAGCAGATGAGTTATTATTATAACTGCAGCGCAACCTGCCACCATTTTCCAAATATTTCCGACTCCAAAAGATAACATTTATTCCTACTTCACACCGGTCACTAGGTGTCATTTTAGACCATGCGGACTGGATTCCTGATACCCAAACACGTTACCGAGCTGACCGCAGCTTCCTCGAGTCCAAATGGCAGTATAAAGACTGTAGAGTCAGTTAGTTAGAAAACACAGAAAGCGTCTCGCATTCGGCGGACGATGCACGCACCAATGGCAGTGCTGCCGGTGGTCACAGCTAAGTATGCCGTCAGTCAAGTTAATGTGATCATCAGTCCTTTGTCTTTTCTCTATTCTTTCCTTTCCTCTTGCTTGCTAACAAATCTCGTTCGGGTCAACACTAACACACCGTTCTTTGCTATCTCACTATCATTCCACCTCTGTAGGACCTAATATGCTTTTCTCCGGACTTTTTCAGCACTCTCTTGCTTTCATCGTCACTTCAGTCATAATCACTGCTCAAGCTCATCCTACCTTTTCTGAATCGACGCCGGCGTCGGGAACGATAACTCGTCGTGCTACAGTCTGTAATGGTCATGCAGAATTGTGCGACCGCAGCTTTGGAAATGTCACTTTTGTGGGAGCTCACGACTCATATGCTATCGGTGTGAACAATCGTGAGTGCGCTCGTCAATTGTCATATAAGGGCCACCAACAGGATATAACCTTTCCACACTAGTCGCAGCCAACCAAGATCAATCCAGTATGTTGTTTAGACATTGAGACGAAGGAGAGGGGGTTGAAGTTGCGTTCACAGTCACACAGCAATTGGATGACGGCATCCGCATGCTGCAAATGCAAGCCCATAACCAGAGTGGGGTCATTAGATTGTGCCATACATCTTGTGTTAGTCTGTCTGATCCTTTTTTGACGATTTACTGAATCCCCGTTCTTCCTGTAGGGCCTATTAGACGGAGGAACTCTGCAAGACTACCTCAAGACAGGTTGGTGTTTGATTTTATTTTTTAGCCCGGGGTCGTGACCTTAATTCCCCAACCTCTCTCAGTCAAGCAGTGGTTGGACTCTAATCCTAATGAAGGTACGTCGACTCGTGTACATTTCCGCGTTTATTCTAACAGGTTGGTAGTGCTATCCCTTCTAATCGTGAATATCGACAACCTGGCTCCTTCAAACTATGACACGGTGTTCAAGGCCGTAGGACTTGATACAGTATCTTATGCGCCGCCCAACTCGGTCGTACCGGCCTCTGGATGGCCCACACTCGGTAACCTAATTGACTCTGGAAAGCGTTTGCTTACTTTCCTTGACAATGGTGCAGACTTAACAAGTGTCCCTTATCTTATTGATGGTAAGTAGCCGCTTTGTCGAGAAAACAGTTTATTAGACTTAAGCCCCTTTCGTCTGCAGAATTTACAAACATCTGGGAAACTGCATTCGATGTTACCGACCCTGCCTTCGACTGTAACGTGAACAGGACCAAGGGTGACCCTGACTCCCAGATGTTTCTCATCAATCACTTCCTTGATCAGCTAGTTTTTGGACAGCCTGCCCCGTTCATCGACCAATTAGGCGTCACTAACGCGGCATCGGGAGCAGGGTCCTTGGGTACCCAAGTTGCAACATGTACTTCTGATCACGGTCGTGCGCCCAATGTCCTTCTAGTTGATGTACGTCAGGCTTCCATTCTGTTTATTTATGAAGGATTGATGTGCGATCTCTTAGTTCTACGAATTTGGCGGTGGATCTGTTTTCCAGGTTGCCGCTGATATCAACGGTGTGCCATATAGTCCGACAAAAGCCATTGCGAAACCTCTTTCCACCTCTGGTACATCGTCCGGAGGTTCGGTCTCAGTGACATCAACGAAACTTGGAGGCGGAGGGCCTGCAATAAATTCTAGTCAATTACAGACATTATTCCTGGTTTTCGCTTCCATTATCATGGGGGCAATCCTTGTAGTATAATTGTCGAACTTCATAGTATACAGAGTGTTGGGCATAATTGGACAATTTTTCCCCAGGTAGAGGGAAGACTGGTATCTAACGCTTACGTTCCAGACGCCATTTGTATACTCGCGGCCGGTAAGTCCCCTCGTCTACTTGGCGAATCGATTGAGGTTTTCTTTTTCCGCGCCGGGCATCAATCTCGTCTTCATCCTCCTCGTCTTGGTCATCATCACCTTCAACCTTTTCCACTCCCTGTATTTTCTTTCGTCCGCCCTTCCCCATAAGCAGCCGTTGCATCTCGAACTCTCTCTCTGTGTATCGTAATTTTCGGTCTCGATCAAGTCTTGCCGAGAGTTCTTTCAATAAACGACGTCGCTTTTCAGTGGCACCTCGATCTTCCTCTAAAAGGTCCGGATCATCTTGCTCTTCCACTAAACTCAACGAAGACGCATTTTTTCTTGGTTTTTTCTTGGGTTCAAGTGACTTCCATCCTAGATCAATCTCAAGCTCCGTCGAACCTGAAGATCTGACAACAGTATGATTGGGTACCGCGCCCTTTTTCGATAGACGAGATGCTGAAATATTTTGGTTCAATATGGAAGGGCGCTAGGATGAATCATTTGACTTACCTTCTTCTGCGCTCTCGGCGAAGACTATATGCTTTCTCTTACCCTTTTGATCTCCTCGGATGATTTTAGCGTCAGAGAGTATTTTGAGCTCTTTCTCGTCAAGTTCCTCGTCCTCGTCAAGGTCGTTGTTCTCCAACTTGACTAAATCAGACATTTCCATTAAACTGTTTTTTATTTTGTCTATTTTCTGATAACCCCATGTTAGTTTTTACGAGTTAAAAAAAATTGGCGAGATAATACCTACTTTAAGACCTGACGCTCTCATAGTTCGGACATAATTTTCATCCTGAGTTTTGAGAACCTTGACGATGTCGGTTGGAATAGCAGCATTGCCTCTATCTTTTATGTGTACTCCACCCTGAAAATAAAATGAAGGAAAGGTAGAGAGAAAGGATCTGGCTAAAATACCTTGGTTTTCTCCTTTATCATAGAGAAATAGAATTCATCCTTATTTCGTTCTTCAGCCTTTTGCTTGAGACGAGTTATGCGGTCCTTCTTTGAGTGGTAGTCGCGCGCGCGTTTAACATAGTCGGCATGCTTTTCGAGGAGACCTAGCTTTGAGCGATGAGCAAGCTGAGAGCGTTCCTTGTGGTTTCGCCTGTGTATTGAATTCCTGAGGGAGGAAGTCATGGTATAGAGGGAAGAAGTGACGTGACAGTGACAGAGTGATTTACACACAAAATTGTCTCGAAAAGAGGATGTATTTGGAACGACCAGCGCGAATTGTCGTCAAAAGGATGAGCTTTCAACATTTTCGCCTGGGAGAACTTCCTCTTCATCCGCCAATTCAGCAACAGTCCTCCTCATGTGCGTTTTCTTTTTCCTTTCCTCTTATCGTTCATAACCATTCATCTAGCCGCTATCTCCACCATATCCACCACTAAACAGCCTTATGGCTCGGGCGACACTGACGATGGTTACACTCTCGTTTTTCCAAATCTTGCTGCCTTTCAAGACTGGAGGAATGCAGAAGAGGAACGACATTGCGTAGAATTCGTAAAGGTATCGTGTTGAATTTGAACATCAACACCCCTTTCGTCTCTCATTGCCATTCTCCAGGGTGATACCCACGGAAGCAAAGCGGATCCTCCCAGGTTCAAAGATCATACCAAACTCGTATGCGCTAGGCACTCGCGTAGTGGTCGCAAGAAATATGTCAAGAAGCATCCCGAACGGGTTCGCAAGGTTCCCAGTCGCAAGGTGGGGGAACATTCCTGACCGTTCTCTTGTTCTATGTTGAAGGGAGAGTATTGCATTAGCTCGATGGACAAGGCTGTCAAGCCTCAATCAGTTACAAGACATACTTTGAAACTGAAGAAGTTCGGGCTTGCTGTAAGCATCGTTTATCTTCTGCATTTGTTGCTCTTTCAACTATGTGCCAGATATCTCTCAACATTCACATGAAATTGGTCCAGCAAATCTGCCATATACGCGTCGAGGCCGTAAAGCAGCTGTACAACAAGAAAAGGAACGCGGTCAGAATAAGAGCGTGGTAAATTCGGACCAAGATCACCAAATGGCTTCATCTAGCAGCAATGCGCCTGTCGGGAACGAAGAGAACCTGTCTTCCTTCAACTCTGCAGTCTCAATGTTGGCGCCTTTGCCAGGGCAATCCTTCGCTCCTCCTCCCAGTGCCCAGCCATACGGTTATACACCTACCATCAACGCTTTCGCTCCTCCGCCTCCGCCTCCTGCTGCTGCTCAAAGCCAACAGAACGTTGCCCATGAGCGATGGGAAAACATGGCCACCCTCTTTCAGACGGTGCGAGATCATGCAAGAGCATTCGAATATCCTGCCGCAAGTGTTGCTGCTCTAGAAACTGTCCTTATTCGTTTATACCTGGAAAGTCCTATGGGTCTCGGTCCACAACAAACGATGGGTGCGCTCATGTTAAACCATCTTAGTCGAAATCAACAGCAAGGCGTGATGCCAGGCGCAGGTGGAGCACATCAGCCAAGTATGAATGGGAACATTCAAACAGAAAGTGTCAGTGTTTCGAATGCAGAAGGTTCATCGTGACCCCTGGACAATGGATTTTGTATTCTTTTTCGTGTATTTTCTTCTTTCCATCCTGTTATCTTCTGTTGCCTCAGATATGCTACCTGTTCTAACTTATCACTCTAAACTGTTTCGACGAGCCTCGCTTGATTCTTGAATATTACGTCGTATTACATAATCCCTGTGTCATTGCGGACTTTTTGATTGATACCGAATTCATTGACTACCCATTGTCTTTCACCTCTCTTCTTCCCCAGTTTTCTAGTTAAACATGTCCGCATTGACATTTGCAAGACAAGCCTTTGGCAGAGAGAAGCCCCATGTTCGTGGATTCGCAAATGCACCCCACGTACAAGTTTAATCATTGGTGGTTTAGTCCTCAATTACCGATTGGGTGGAAATCCTTACATCGAGTACCATCGAGGAAGAAGCGTATGATGGGTCTGTGTCTTGACGATACCTGGCAGAAGTATATGGACCTCTGACACTCTATTTTAGTATTCCAGAACTTGTAGATGCGATTAATCTACAGGCTTCAGGGTACGCTATCTCGCTTAAGTCCCAAATGACATCGATCGCTAAAATGGCCCCTGATACTAATAGACCCTCTGAGGCTTCTCGAGCCCTTAGAAAGAAGCTCAAACATGGGAATCCACATCAACAATATCGATCTCTAGTTGTATGTGGTTCCTTATATTATCCATTTCGTTTCGAGCCTACTCATTTCTGTACGATATAGCTCCTGAAAGCCTTGGTTGAGAACTGCGGACAGAAATTCCAAAGTCAGCCTTATAATTATAGATCATCATATCTAAGGGCGACGACGACTAACGAAGAGCTCGTGAAGGTACTTTCGCAGATGGCCACATGACGGATGCAATCAAGTTAATTGCCAACGACGCGAGCACCGATAAACGAGTAAAGAAGAAGCTGATCCTTGTACTCGGTTCATGGAGGGACCGTTACAAAGACGACCCTTCTATGTCTACTGTTGCTGGCCTATATTCTCAGTGCCGGGTAGATCCAAAACGCATCACCCACCAAGAGATAGTCAATTTGATGGGATTAAGCCAGAGTCCGGAAGAGAAGAGAAGAATTGAAAAGCAAGAAGCCAAGTTAAAGGCTAAACAAGAAAAAGAGGAGCAGGGTCGAAAAGAGGAGAACAGGAGCAAGAAGAAAACACCGGCATTCGATTTCGAAAAGGTAAAGAAAATTACGACATAATCGTGTAAATTCCACAGACTTATATATTAACGTTGATAGGATAAGCCCAAGGTGTTAGCCAGCATCGTCGAGGGGTCTCAAGCTTCGAGCAATCTTGTCAATGCCATAACAGTAAGGGAAATACTCGCACCATTGAAGAATTCGTATTCATTTTTTGTTGGAAGCTGGTAAACCTTGCCACGGATATTCTGGAAACAAATGAACGAGTTCAGGAGTGTCTCACCAAAGCAAAACAAGCCCGAAAACCAGTTGTGCGGTATATCCAGGTAATTGCATTCTCTCTTGGCGCGCCTCGCGACAAAATTAATCCAGTATTGACATTGGACTATTTCAGCTCGTTGAAAACGAGGAGCTGATTGGGACCCTCATTGAAACCAATGATCGCATCGTCGCCGCCCTAGAGATGTACGAAAAGCTGTTGGTCGCTGAACCTGATAATACTCCCGATAGTACCGCCGCTATTACGGCGGACCTCACTGCAGCGAATATTGGAGGACATTCTGTAGGAGGGAACCGCACAAGCCCCACGCACAACACAAATGTTTCCACCAAAGGAAAAGATCGCAGTACGGAATCTCAGGCACATGTTCATCCAGACCTGGAAGACCTAAACTTTGGTTCCTTGGGAAATATTTCAACAAATCTTCCCCCACCTCTTCGCCCTTCTGCGCTCTCGGATGATGGCCATGAGCACGAGAACGCGGACTACCGTGGTTCTTTGTCGGAATTCAGTGATTACGAATCTTCAGATGAAGAAACACATAAGAGAGCTGCAGGGCCATCAGCCAAACGCAGAAATTATGTCACGGTTTCTGACAACGAAGATCCACCTTCCGGCTTCTCGTCCAGCAATACCAAGACACGACTCCCCGTAGATGATGATCCCTTTGCAGATCCCTTTGCTGACAAGTAATACACTATAGAAAGAGATTGTCCTTGAATTTCGGAATACGGTTTGTTTTAGAACCTTACTCACATATTGGTTCGCATCCTTGAACACTATGCCTTACCTATTTCTTGCAAGCTTATTATGTTGCTATATATTCTCCGATTCGGAATTTGAAGGAAAATCGTAATTTATACGTATGGGTTGTATGCCAGCTTGTCCGCTCATACTTAACCTTAATATATCGTTTTTGCTCTTATCTACAAGAACAAAAATGGGGCATAAGATGTCACTATATGTGGTCATCCCATTCTATAATATCCCTGTTCTTGTTATTAAGCCAGAAAGGTTTCAGCGCCTGGGGCAAGCGTAAAGAAATAAGTCGACCATTTCCATCAAATATAGCCCCGTTTTCTAGAAGTGCCACAATCAACCTTGGCACTGCTGCAGCGGTTCCATTCAAGGTATGAGCGAAAGGAAGACGCGATGGTGTTGAATCCGTAGAGCCGCCTTGGGGACGATACCGAATATGTAGCCTACGTGATTGGTAGTCTGTGCAATTTGATAGAGAAGATACCTCGCCCCAAGCTCCACGTCCAGGCATCCATGCCTCGATGTCGTATTTGCGGAAGGCACTTGCTCCCAATTCTTCGGTAGGCATGTCAAGAACCCTGCACGAATTTGGTAAGTAATAGTCATGTAACGAAGGAGGGGAACTGAACTTGAATGGTATATTGAGCCCTTCGAGAATAGACTTTTGGAGAGATAACATATCATCCATCATGGCTTCGCTATATTCCGCCGTGGTCACGGCAAATAACTCCACTTTTGTAAATTGGTGCACTCTATACAGCCCACGAGTGTCCGCTGATCGTGCACCAGCTTCAGACCGGAATGCATGGCCAACACCAACGTATTTGAGAGGAAGGTCTAACGAAGAATAGACTTTATTGGCAAATATTCCTGCCAATGGTATCTCTGCGGTTCCAGCTAAAACGAGTTCAGGTGAAGATGAATGCGTTGGAGAAATTTGGTACATATGTGAAACAGGAGGGTCGGCGTCGTCGCGCGGTTGGAATCCGCATCTGACAGCAATATCATAACGAACAACGTCAGGAGTGGTCACAGGTGTAAATCCGTGTTGGATTGCGACAGACATAGAGTAATTGGTCAGGGCAAGCTCCAGTAGTGCGGCTTCATTGCGAAGGAAGTACCATGAGGTTCCCGTAACTGTTGACGCACTCTTAAAGTCGAGGAGTCCGAAATGTTCGCTGATTGCTACATGATCTCGTTTAGAATTTGACGGTAAGGGTTCAGGACCGTGGTTTGATAATGTTACTGCAGAGGATTCAGGACCGAGCGGAGAGTTTGGGTGTGTATCATTGGGGAGTAATAAAGCCAACTGGAGGCATTGCTGCTCAGCAGCGTCCAATTTTGCTTCGAGCTCCTTTACTTCCACTTTTAGCTTGGACGCTTCAGATAAGGCTGCTTCCCGTTCTGCGTTATCAGCGCTACGCTTGACCCGTTCTCCGATGGCTGACCGTGCATTTCGTTTCGTATTAAGTTCTGCAGATATCCGCTTGGATTCGCTGTGAGCCCGTGCCACAGAGGCCACTGCACCATTTGGTAATCGAGTCTTCCTATTCAAGGCATTTAAAGACTTTGATGTAACGTTTTCAGAGATAGTCCGATAATCCAGTCGTGGTTGAGGAAGCTCGCTAGCCGCGGTTTTTGTAGAATATGCGCATAAACAAGTGCGCTGGCCTCAGGGTAATAGTCAGTGCAATGAAGCTTCCACAGCAAGGATAGGACATACGAAATATACAGAAGCTGCTCAAGGAGCCAATTGTCCTTCGTGTGTGACCTAAAGATAGCATTAGGAGGAGACAGTGAAGATGAGCACAAATATTCGGTGCCAAGGGGGCAGCCTCAGTGACAATTATTCGCGGTGTGACAGATGTGACAAAGCGCGTCTTTCTCGTCAGTGACCGCGAAGCTTACTATTTCAATTAACGACCATGAACAAAGCAGCGGAGACACCTTATGAACTTCCCTGGTGAGCCTTCATCTCGTTTAGTACTATTCAAGTCTTACGCGCTAGCTATAAGGGTGGAAAAATATCGTCCACATGTCCTAAATGACATTGTAGGGAATCAAGACACAATCGAACGCCTCAAGGTTATTGCTCGAGATGGAAATTGCCCCCATATCATCATATCGGTGAATTCATCCGCATCCTTTAGGCACAGCCTGTTTCTCATCTGGAATAACAACAGGGAATGCCGGGTATCGGAAAAACCACAAGCATCCACTGTCTAGCTCATCAACTTCTCGGTGATGCTTACAAGGAGGGTGTTTTAGAGCTGAACGCGTCAGACGAGCGGTGTGTAATATTTCGTCCTGATTTTTTGCTTTGCGTTCTGATGCTATGTAGTGGCATTGATGTTGTGCGGAACAAGATTAAATCGTTCGCACAGAAAAAGGTTACGCTGCCACCAGGTCGCCATAAAATTGTAATCTTGGACGAAGCTGACAGGTATGGAGACATGACTTTCCCTATAAACGCATAATTAACCTGTACTAGCATGACACCTGGCGCACAGCAAGCACTACGACGTACCATGGAAATCTTCTCAAATACTACGCGTTTTTGTCTTGCGTGCAATATGAGTAACAAGATCATCGAGCCCATCCAGAGTCGTTGTGCTATTCTACGTTATGCTAAACTAAAAGACCAAGAAATCCTCAAGCGCTTACTAGAAATATGCGAAATGGAAAAGGTACGATTTACTGGCATACCCATTACCCGAAGCTTACCGTTTAATAATTTAGGTTGAATATAATGATGATGGCCTGACCGCCTTAATTTTTACATCAGAGGGTGACATGCGACAGGCTATCAACAATTTACAATCTACTTTTGCTGGATTTGGCTTCGTATCGGGTGATAACGTCTTCAAAGTTTGCGACCAACCCCACCCCATCATCATTCAAGCCACAATTCGAGCATGCTTGAAGGGCGACGTTGACACTGCAGTGGAAAAACTGAATGAGCTGTGGACTCAAGGTTATAGCGCTGTTGATATTGTGGTCACAATATTCCGCGTGGTAAAGACCTTTGACGAGTAAGGGCGTTAACGAAATTGTATGTGCAGAAGCTCATTATCCTATTATCTTCCAGAATGCCGGAGTATACCAAGCTTGAATACATCAAGGTAAAACTTAAGCTAGCATTGTACAATGATACGACTTGAAGCTAATGTTTTTACAAGGAAATCGGATTTACGCATATGAGAATTTTGGAAGGAGTAGGCACGCTCATTCAACTTGCTGGTCTTGCTGCTCGGCTCTGCAAAGTGGTTCGTTGATTTAATCGTTTTGAAGTCGAGGATTGAATTAACGTCGTGTGCCTAGCACCTGAAAGATGATCTCACAAAAATTTGAAGGGGCACACGTATTTCTGCTTTTACTATCCTGAATACCTACACTTGTATCTATAATTTTATTAACATTGTACAATATTGTTTGTTGATTACGTAGATGAATGCTAGTGCCTACGTAGTTCATCATGTGCACGACGGATGATGACAAATAAAGGCCATCAGTAATCCCGGCGTCATCATGGGCAGTATTTTTCCTGCCATTACTAACGACTAAATCATGTTCTATCACTCCCAACGATGGAAACAGCAGTAACGAGACGTCTGAAGAATGTCAAGCATATCATCCTTGTTCTAGCCGGTAAAGGTGGAGTCGGCAAATCCTCCGTGTCGACCCAATTAGCCCTGAACTTGGCTTCCTCTGCGCCGGATGTTAAGGTCGGCATCCTGGATGTAGATCTCACAGGTCCTTCGATCCCGCGAATGTTTGGGGTAGACGACAAAGGCGTACATCAAAGCAGTGATGGTTGGGTGCCTGTATATGCGGATGGATCGAATGCGCGACTAGCATGCATGAGCGTCGGATTCCTCCTCAAAAACAAGGGTGACTCTGTGGTCTGGAGAGGCCCCAAAAAGAATGGGATGATTCGACAATTTCTTAGCGACGTAAGATGGGGTGAGCTTGATTACCTCGTGATTGACACGCCCCCAGGTTCGTGTAATTCTTGTTGGACAGATGAATTGTCAGGTTAATAGTGTTTTGTAGGAACATCGGATGAACATCTCTCCCTCATGGAACATCTTGCAGGCGTCCATTCACGCCTGTCTGCTGTTATTGTCACGACGCCCCAAGCTGTCGCTCTGATGGATGCGATGAAGTGCCTTTCATTTACGCGTGCGGTAAACCTGCCGGTTCTGGGGCTTATCGAGAACATGAGCGGATATGCTTGCCCATGTTGCGGAGAAATCAGCAACGTTTTCTCGACAGGCGGAGGAGCAGAATTGGCACGAAAAGAAGAACTGAAATTCCTGGGGACGCTGCCCGTCGACACGGACCTTGTATCTGCGCTGGATGGAGGTGGTGAAGACCAGACCAGTGAATTTCCGCTGATGGAACGCTACGAAAAGACGCCGTCTGCAAAACTGTTCAAGGAAATACTGAAAGGCGTCCTGGAAGAGTTGAAGAAGGAATAAAGTAGAAAATATAATAAAGTCACACGGGATATGAATGTCTAACGCCTCGTTGCAGTTGGTTGAAACCCAATATAGAAATCAGTCTGTTGACGTCCGAACACGACGCGACTTGGAAGGCCCACCGCTCTTTCCTTCCCACTTCCATGTTCCCCTCATAGCGTTCTGTCCCCCATTCTTGTATTCATGACCTTTTAACGCCTGCGCCACGCCTTCTAACGCTTATAACCTCAAATCTTGTTCTTGTCTATGCCATTCAAAATGCTTTCCCAGTCACCTTCTGATCAGCCCTACACTACTGCCGAAGAGGATCCCTTCAGTGTCCAGCCGTACATTCATCCTACCAAAGTTCAGCGTAAGCGATCAAGTATGGTTGACAAATGGATCAATGAGCAGCAAGGCCACCCATCCGAAGATTACCTCTCCTCAGCATCTGTACCACCAACTCCCGCTTACTTTGAAGACTCCAGTGTGTGTGGTTCACGCGGTGATCCCTATATGGCATATCCCGATTTGCCTCGCGTGTCTTCTGAACGTATCCGACCCAATGAGCAAGATAATGAATCCATAATCAGTTATGACCTTATTGATGATGATGACATCCCAAATGACCCAATTCCATTACCAGAAGAGGTACCCAAAGAGGTATGCCTTCTTCCTGATGCATGTACAGATATCCCATTAATTTCAACGTGTAGCCCACTGTCACACCAATTATACCTCAGCGCTCCCATAAATCATCTCGCAATTCCATTACTCCATCGTTCCGCAACCTGACCCTCTCTTTCCGCTCCCAAGCTACTACACAAGGCGAGTTGCCCTCTCATACCAACATGGAGACACCACCTCGCGTCTTCACCCGTTTATCCTTCTTTCCTCGAACCCCGCGATCAAGCACTGGCCCTCAGGCTGTGTCTTCTTCATTGACTAGTACGCCTCAACCAACCCACTCAAAATCATCTAGTCTCCCCACTCTGGATTTTAGCGCAACTCCTTCTCCATCACATAGGATATCACCATCTTCGTCGACTTCTAAATGGAGGCCCAGTGTGCTGGGACATTTCCAGCACTCTTCCATGTCTGAAGTTTCGGTCAATACATCTGAGCCACAGTATGCACCTTCTCGGCCTAGTATCTCATCTGCAGATACATACAGCACATGGCATACATCACAGACGACTACTACTGTTGATAGCAATGTTCCATCAACCCCTTCCAAAGTTTCTCTCCTCGAATCAATACGCTTGCGGGGAACCAAGTCACCAGCTACTCGGTTGAAGGGTTTCTCAAGGTCCACCTTATCGCTCCGCTCTGCTGCGCAACAGTCATCAGAAATTTTGGACTCTCAACCAAAGGGCAAGGGTATTCTACAACAACGATCGGCGTTTGCGCCAAAACCTGGCTCATATTTGGACAACATCGATGATGAAGATGATCTAGACGATCCACCCACTTACCGATTCAATCAACACCCTCGAAATCCAGTTCCACGCTCGGTTAACGGGACTTTATCCCGTGTTAAATTTTCGTCTCTCAACGCAAGAGCACGCAAGAAGAAGAAATTGCTTGTTACTGGCGTTGGAGTTACCGAGACTCGCAAGTTCGAGGGCGTCAAACGTTGGTGTGAGGTATGGGCGCGCATCATTACCTCAGTTCTATGTTGGCCTGATGCATATATGTGTTCGTGTAGAGCTTCGGAGACATTCGGCAGATCACACGTTTGCCCAACGGGGACCTTGAATTCGATTTTCGTGATCCAGAAGTTGCTGATACTGTAAGTCGTTTCTGTGTACGTACGAAGATGTGTTCTAATTGGAAACAGGTCTGTCGTGTACGAGCAAAAGTCCACATAGCTGGGGTTGGTAGTGTGCAACTTTCATGGGTCGCGGGTAATAAACGATGACGCACCCATCCTTAATGTTTGACTCTCATGCGCCTCGCTTTTCGTCCACTATCGTGTGTATCAATATTTGTCATGACCATCAACCTATGCGGTATGTTTTCAGTCCTACCAAGCTACGCATTTCATCTAATTTGTTCCTTCTTTGAAAGCGACTCGTCTTACTCGTATGAAACCTTATGCAACCCATCCACTTTTCTTATATCTCTCAAGAACATACACTACCGCATACCTCCATTGAGCGTTTCCTCATGTCCATTAGCTTTCCTATGCATACCATCATCCTTGTATCATTATAGCATAAATCAAATGTTCTAATTTTGTCCGGCTAAAAATAGGGATTTAAAAATAACATCGATATGTTTGAGCAAATTAGGTAATGTTTTGATTTCATGTCTCCACTCTCCCTTTCCGTGTATCTTATTGCATGGCTTCTGACCCCCGTTCTGTCGATGCTATTCCTCTGGTTATAGTCGAAGGCTTTCTTGGGACTGCTGGCCCAGTTTCCTGGCATAAGTGCATTGATAAGCCACAAGGTCCATTAGGAGGCAGAAAGATCATCGTTACAAGGTAGTGTTTTCTGTACACCCTTGACGACGCTGTGCCGATAATTAAACTTACACAGTTTAGGTCCTGTTAGCTCTCTGCATGATAGAGCATGTGAACTCTACTACTCCCTGGTTGGAGGTAGAGTCGATTACGGAGAAGAACACGGTCGGAACAACAAACATCGTCGATACGGGCGCACTTTTCACCAAGGGCATTATCCACGTTGGTCAGTAGAATATCCATTACATTTTGTAGGCCATTCTATTGTAGGACGCCCATTTTTTCTGTGGCGGACTTCTGACATGAACGCCACACTTACAGGGCGGTCCTACAATTGTAAAGATGCAACATCTGTTAAAAGAAGGACACTTTGGGAAATCTGGACATCCCAGCATGGTCTTATCCATAAACTCGGGTAATTTATACTTTTATTTCCGCGAAAAGAAGCTCAAACCAGCGTAAAACCTCCTATCAGTGTGTTCACCGTTTCGCGGGACGCAACTGGTGTACGTTTTGGGCGAAAGTAGGACGAATGCTCCCGAGGTTCGGTCCTTGTCTGTCGGTGGATTTCTTGCGAAGCTCGTGCATGTCCTTGCGTACATGTCACCTCTTATCTCGTCTTTAATAGACGTTCATGCGGACCCCCGTTCATTATCTTACAACGAATGTTCCGCGATGCATTTCATGAGCCAACTTTGGCGAAGTGATTGGGCAACATCAACAGATGCAGCCCCATACGATATGACCTTTCTCGCTTCTCATGACCGCGAAAGTCGTTCAGAGGGAATTGTGTTTCCCGGTACTTTTTACCGAAGCTACGTATCCGTCATGGTCAGTTTCAATGACATATTTTCTCCGCGGAAAGAGAAGTTGCCGCTGATTCTAAATGCTCATCCAGCCTCGTAGCACCTGCGCACACGCGAATGATCAATATCTCCCTCGATTTAAATTATCATTTACTCACAATCTCCTCTATTTTTGTGCAGTAAAAATTGGATCGTTTAATTTTGCATCCCTTAAACCTCCGCCGACCTTCTCCCACAAAAATAATTCATTGGATGAGCAAATATGCGAGGCACCAGAGGTACGCGGGGAAGAATACCGCGCTAATGATGGTATTGTTCCCGTATTTTCTCAATGGCACCCCTTACCATGCAGGTATGTTATGTCTTATACCTTTACCAAGTATCCTGCTATCCGTTAACCCCTAATCTGTTTAGCTTAACGCAATGCGAACACGTTATTAAATCTAGGAAGCAGTTTGAGGCTGCCAATGTTAATCCAGCCTTTGAGCCTCTTCCCGGACGATGGTTCGTCACGACAATAGAAGACACAGATCACCTATCACTTTATCCTTCCATGTTCACTGAAAACCGATACCAACAAGCATTTTGGCAAGAGCTTGGATTTTGGTTAACTAAAGTAGATTTTTTAATTACTCGTAAAGAACCTAGTACTTGTAATTGATATTTTTAAAATCCAGGGATTGTCGGTGACAGATCCTGTTCAAAAAATAAGGAAAGAATGTTGTTTTGTTGAATTGAAATTTATATTGTAGACGAGAAAACGGAAATTATCGAGGATCCTTTATCAACGTGCGATAGGCCGTCTATTCCAATCCACAGACACCACAGGCTGTGGTGCATGGTGTCCGAGGTCTGGTAGGTGGATGTGAGCCGGATGGTGCATTGCAGTATGGGCGGAACGGCCGCTGATGAATGTCCGCGGATGGCTTTGGGGCCGTGTAAAGTTATAACTATGCTGCGCTTCACGTCGATCAGCACCTTGTCGGCGATAAAGAGGTGAACCTGTGGAGTTGGCGACACCATCTACTCCACAAGAGGATGGTGGGAATGGCCTCGAGGGAGACGGAGGAAAGGGATGTATCATTCTATTTTGACCCGGGATAAATGTATTCCCTGTGACATTGACAGGTTCCGGAATTTGCTGAGGAGGAGGGTAATCCCACCTTTGCAAATTAGGAGGGTGTTGTGAAGACATTGGCGCCGAAGCCGGCTCCGAACCAGCAAGGTACCGGTCCAATGCCTCGGGCTGATAGACAGCAATCAGTGTACCCTGTTCATTTTGAATGAAGCCAGTGGGTACTACAGGTGGTTGCGTGGTCAAAGACGCGGGTAACTGCCCCTGTTCAACTAGGTGTGCCCTAGAAGGAAGAGCGGTGTAAGGTATAAATGACTTGGAAGAAAATATATCAGGTCACTCCGGAGACAAACTGGATAGATGAAAAATAATCTTACTGTGTACATTCCCATAGGAGGCCAGCCATGCTGCATACTCCCAGTAGGACCACCTGCGTCAGATCCAGGGGGGCTAGGCAATGGGACTTGAGATTGCGGCGGTATACCTGGGGGATAGACAGCGTATCCTCCAGGGTAGTAGGGCATTTGGTAAGGTCCATGAGGAGGATAAGGATTCATCCACTGAACAGGTGGGAGGTATGCACCGTTAGGATTGTACGGAAAAGAGGATGCAGACAATGGAACCCCTGTCGTCGAAGCTGACGAGCCTAAAGAGGAAGGCGCGGGGGTAGGGGATTCTCTGGCTTCGTACCATTCACGATAGGTTTCGGGAGGGGGAGACTCCCTAGGACCCAACGACAACTCTAATGGCGATGTTGGTGGGTCAATCATTGGGGCGCCTTCTTCAAGCTTTTCACTGATTTGCATTTGTGAAGAAAGATGGACCGTGGCTATATTGACATCCTGAAAAGGGGCCTTTTGTTCACTAGTCGACTGAGGAGGATATTTTTCATGGGTGTTGAAATGTGGACGATAATTATTAACCCGCTTTTGAGCGTTAAAATGGTGAAGATGAGGTCTGCCGCGTCCCCGGTTATATTTCCAGTTGTGTCTAGGTGGGTTACAGTCTCGAAGTTGCACTCGCATTGCACGTCCTTCGTATATGCGATTGTGCTTGAAGAAATTTACCACAATAAGATTTTATTGAATCTGGCACGTAATTAAAGGCACTCACTTCTTCATAAACCGCTCGCGCAGGTGCCTCAGCGTTGTCGAACTTCACAAAGGCAAAAGCGGCACACGAGTTTACTACATATGAGAGATAAATCAACAAAAACCGGCTGATCGTATAGATATGATTCAATGCTTACATGGTCGAACAACCTTGACACTCTCCAGTCCTCCAAACCTCGCAAAGAAAAGACGGACCTTCTCTTCGTCCCAAGCACCAGGTCCAAACATCTCAAGGCCACCCACGAATAGAGTGGTTGGGTCGATATCACGATCAGAGCGAGTGTTCCGTGAATGATACATACTTTCCTTGACATCTTGACCCTTTCCTATTGGATTGAGATGGTTTTCGGCATTATCGCTGGTGGGAGTGATAGGAAACCCAGACACCGCAGATGCGGGTGTGATTGACGATCCATCCAGAAGGGGCGTTCGTGAAATAGACAATTCTTGAAATTCACTCTGGAGAGGGCTGTCTACAGTTTCACTGTGGATAAATCGTGCTGTTAACGACTGAACGGCATTTAAAAACAAACACGTATGGATACATACCTGACGTCTCCTTCATTAGTGACGTTACCACACGGCGCGTGTTGTTCATCTTCCCTGGAGCAGGACGCGCCAGATATTCCCTTATCAGTCCACGACGATCGCTTGTGATCCTGGTTTACGGGATTTGCGTTATCTACGCATTTAGGAGCGCCCTCCTTTACAAATGATGCTGAACCACTATCTTCTGACCACAATGATTCTTCGAGTGATTGGCGCAAACCGCAGTTTCGGTCAACAGGAGCGTTCGCCGAGGTGGTTTTGCGATGAACCTCGACATTCTGGTTCAGTTCTCTCAATGGCTGAGGGCGAACAAAGGAAGCGTTTGGTGACTAGGATGAATGAGACGTATTGTGTTGTTGTTGAGTTTGATAGTTGTAGGGAGAATGATTTTGATAATAGCTCACGCGATTCGTGTGTCCAGACGGTGTAGGTTGATGCGCCCAGGTCACCGTAAGATGAGGCACTCTTCGTAATGTCTGGTTCAAGGCGAATGTCAATAAGATGCCCACTCTAAAAGTCTTGGACGATGTTTACCATCAAAGCACTGACGCAATCGTCTCTATGCTCCCATTTGATTTCCCAACATGATTTTGCCATTGAAGATGAGCGGGGAGCCCGATGCGGCTCAGGAAAGAGTTCAAGTGTCTCTGTCAGAGCTTCGTCCTCGCTCTCTGCATCTGGGGTTTAAAACCACGTTAGCAGAAGAAATAACATAGTAATAGAGAATTAACGAACGACTTGTCATATGCTGCAACGCGCAGAACTGTTCAAGCTTCCCAAAGTAAGATGCGAGAGTACGCAATGTCTGGGAGTGCGAGATATTATCAAAATAAAGTCAAGTATTGAACGTCGTATTATAGCTACCTCTTCATCAAAACTTAGCGGGTGGAAAAATAGGGCGTGCTCGGGAGCAGATTGTTCGTCATTTGTACTGTGTTCGTAGTTACTTGCGGCCTGTATGGCTTCTAGATTGTATAAGATGCTGTGAAACCTGATAACGATTAAGCGCGCATACATATCATCACCTGTCGGAAATCATTACCTAGAGTTTCTATATTTCCAAATCCTCATGGCATGGGGTAAATCCAAGTCAGATTCGCTGCTGACAGATATCGATGAAGAATCGTTCATAGGATTTATTCCAGGAGGCCGCATATATTGTGTAGGTTTTCTATATGCGTTGTCAGTGTGGTAAACTTGGAGAAAAGATGAGCACATTTTGATCACCGGTAAGATATGAGCAAAGATCTGAAGGCCCTCGCAGGTTCATACCGCAATATGCGGCCAAGAAACGGCTTCGGGACACTGGATTGCAGCGTTTGTATCAAAGCACTGGCGGAATTCGCGTCCTAGACCGCATATATGTAAGTTATTCTACGGCGTTGAAGACCACTGTCCTCACCTCACACTGTACGAAGGCACAGACGCCTCCTTTGGAGTCTCGGACAACCTTGATGTTCTTTATTTGCGTATGTTCTGATAGATGTTCCATGAGCATACGAGTTAGATCGCCCTGGTCCATATTCAACGGCAAGCTAGGGTGTTCGACGTTAAGCGCCTGAGCGAAGAAAGGAGGGCATATACAAACCTCCCGACAAACACACTAGCATCGTGTGGCAATTTGTCGTCTTTCTGTTTGCCGTTTGTAAAGCTAGTTTCCGATGGATCTTTGCAAGGCATAGTAGAAATGGGAGGAGGAGACGAGGGCGAGGAGGGGTTCATTATGAGCAAAGGAAAGAGGATACAAATGGAGTTGGAATAAGTGAAAACAAATAATAAACTGCCCGATTAATTAATCAGGGCGCTGATGGTATATTTGTGCGCCCTCCAACCACGTTTTGCGTCCCCCGACGCTCCTTTGTATCGACGATCTTATCATCATCCTGCTTAATTGCCTGTCATGTCACTCCACTCAGGCATGTTCGCCCCGGTCAGAGGGCCCCAGACATTTCAGAACTCTGAGAGAGAAACCAGCAGACGCTGAACATTGCACAGAAAATGTCGAGCAGCCAAGATTCTGTCGCACAAGAGGCGTAGGTAGACACAGAGACACAAAAAAAGGACAAGAAAGGACAAGAAAGGACCAAAAAGGAGATAAAAAGGGATTGATGGACAATCCAGCTGATGATAGCTTCTCCGAGGACAGCATTCTCAGGAGTCGGGTCCGAGAGACAGTGACAAGCTCCTTCAGTGTCTCTCAAAAATGGTAATTTGCCCGTGACAATTAAACCGTCACGTCACGTAGAACTGGCAATGGAAATTCAGAACTCGAGAAGCATTGCAATTTATCCTTGTCCTTGTCCTTTTTGCATTATCCAGTCTTTTTACTCCCTTTTATACACTAAAATATGTCCGACGATGGATATGACGGTGGCCATGGGGGTGATGACTATGACTATGGATCAGGTCCTGGGTGCGTTCCAAACCTCCACTCTTTGTACTGATCTAGGCTCACTCTTTCCTAGGTTCAATGACGGTGCATTTGTGTGTATTTCCGTATATCTTTCCCCCTTTATCCGGCTTAGACTCGTTGTGATCTCAGGATGACCAATATGATCTTTTGAACGCTGAAAGTCAAAACCAAGAAGTCGGTGACGATGGTGCCCCAGTTAACGGTGAAGTGTCCCATGCGGATGTCGAGGGCGCCGACAATGATCAAGAAATGGCCAACGGAGAGGAGCAACAGCAAAATAGTGCAGGTGCAGGCATCACCGGAGAACGGCAGCCCAATAAAGTCCGCGTAACAACTCCTTACCTCACCAAATACGAGAGAGCACGGATATTGGGTACTAGGGCTTTGCAAATCAGGTTCGAGCAGGTTTATTTCTCCGTCATTATGCCACCTGACATTTTTGTGTAGCATGAATGCCCCAGTCCTTGTCCCACTCGATGGCGAGACAGACGCTCTCCAAATCGCCATCAAGGAACTCTCCCAACGTAAAATCCCTCTCATCATCCGTCGTTACCTGCCCGATGGTAGCTTCGAAGACTGGAGTGTATCTGAACTGATTTCGGATTGATGGGCACGTCATATTTTGTATCATATTTTTTCTTTTTTGTTATGATATCCATGTTGTTAATATCACTATCCTGTGTGTATGGAACACCGCATACAACGGTTTCTACATAAAATAAAAGTAATAATATTACAAAAACAAAAAAAGAAAACGCATTACACTGATTACCCTCAAATCTCGTCAACGCGCAGTCACTTGCCGCTTAGGAACGATTCTCCCCTTGACCGCTCGCTTAGCCACTGTCTTTCTTTGCACCGGTTTTGCTTTAGTGATGACGACTTCCATGATCTTCGTTGCAGACTTGGTGGCCTCCGTTAAATCGACACTGATATCACGCATAGACAAATCCTGGATACTAATGTCCATTTTTGACGTTTCTTCAACCTGCTTCGCTTGAAGTTTTCTTATTGATGGTTTACGCGTCGCAGTTTTCAAGTTGGTAAGGTCGAGCATAGACATGTCGCAGAGACTGGTATCCGCTTTCGAAGTTTGCTTGTTGGTCGTTTCGGCAAAGAGCATCTTCCGCTCTTCTTTAGGCATAGCATGATTGGATTTCGATTGTCGCTTTGATGGACTTGACTCTACGTCATCATAATGTGAAGACTTTTGTCGACGTTTGCTGGGAGAAAGAGGAACGGGCTTGACGATGGGTGCGACTGGTTGGGCCGTAGTGTCGTCTGCAGGCATGATAGGGATATTTTCCCGTTCTTTCCTGGATTCTTTCCCTGCTTTCGGCCGCGACAACGCAGTATTGGCCTTCACAGTCTTGAGACCAACACTGATGGCGGTAGGGCTACCGTTGTCGACGAGGGTTTGCTGTATTTCCCAGTCTGATGGTCTCATCTTCTTCCAATCCTCGATCACTTTATTTGACCAGGTATCCGTTTCGCCCTCAACATGATAGTCGATAATGTCCGCCCATTCCGACCCTGGGGGTGTCTTGTTCACAAAAATGACCTTGTATGGCTTCTTCGAACTCGACGCCCCAGAAGGAGAATCTAAACCATGGATACTTCGTGCGAAGTCTTTGACCAATTTCTTTAACCCGTGTACTTTCAAAGAAGTTCCCATGATGATAAGCATGTCTGGTTTACGCTTTAGATCGTTGGTGTGAATTGTACCAATATCGTCGCCAAGGGGGTGCGACTCATCGTAGAGGACAATTCCAGGTCGTAAATTCCCAACACGTATAGCACGCGCCGAACGAGCTACTCGCGCCTCAGCTGTAAAAGAAATTAGTTAAACAGAGCTGCAGATTCGAAAGCATACTTACAGCGTGATAAGCATTCGGGGCATTCCGGTGCAGCACCTTTTTCGAAAATGGCGAGGTGTTGCTCTTCACAAGGGTATTCAGCCGAGCAAGCCATGCAACGGACACGATGGATGTCGCCGTGCAATTGCACATTGCGCACATCCTTCGTGCGAAGCTTACTCTTCCCTTTACCGTTGGCTTTGGCGTCGTGGCATGATGACCCGAGTAACCCAACGCGAGCTTCTAAACCATCTATGTTTTGGGTATATGAACGCAGAAGTCTATTCTTAGAGTCCAGAGTTTTGATAAAATGGTGGGTTGGGGCAGGTTCTGCATTGTCGATTGACCGCTTGAGCTGGGAGATGAAAGTGTAAAAAACAGCCGTCGATGTAGCGTCACGAAACAAAGATGCGTCGAATAAGTCCCGGCCTTTGAGAACGACATCTGGGTATTGCTCCTTAACCATCGCATATAGTCCATCGGAGGAGCGGAAATCCTAGAAAAATATTAGGGACTGGCGTAGCATCGACAGCAATTTGAGACATACAGGGATGCCGCATGAACACGAGATACCAGCTCCCGTAACGACTACAATTTTCTTGCTTTTAGCAACGGCCAGGGAGATATCGGACAGTGTCCTTCTGGTGTGCGAGTCCGTGCTTGCGGCGTTGAGGTCAAGAGTAATGGTCATTTCGACGGACGGACAAGGGATGGGAAGACAATGATGGAAACTCAAAACTCAACCGAAATCCAACATGAGGGTCATCAATTGTTATTCTTTATTTGTCTTAAAGCGCGGTCGCGTTGATCACGTGTAGCGCGTTTCCATTAATTAATTACGGAGTAACGGAACGCGTCGCGTCGGTCGCGCGTTACATTGAACTTAATCTTAATTTACTTCCTAACCTCCCGTTCTGAGGTTGCAGTACGCTCAAGGTATCTTATGGGCCCTGTTGCGGAGCAGGTGGACGTGGTCGTAGAGTCTACCGTCTTGTAGCTTCCAAATTGCTCCTAAACATCACAATCAATACACCTCACGTTAATTCGACAAGTAAAACTAGGATAAACATACCGTTCCATGAACATGACTAAAGTACCAAACCTCAGAGAGAATGGTACCATTTGTGGAACATCCAAAATATGGCACACTTCCCGTTTGTGATTTAATGGCGGTTTGGAATTGATCAAGAGTGTAAGTCGTTTTGTTTGAAGGAACGATTCCGGCCCTACAGAAAAAGGGGTGAATATCATTGTTGATTGAAATTGAATTTACATACGCGGCAAGCATATCAAAAGTCGGGTATTGATGGAAAGCACGAACAACAGCATCGAAAAAGTCGATCACGTCTTGGTTCTTGCGATATTTGGGGCCATAACACGCGACATCGAACGTAGAAGTGCAAGTGGCGTGTTTAGAAAACTATTACATGTCCTTGGTGTGACACACAGCAAAATTTATGGTTTATTTACTCACCTCGTGTGCCCAGAAATCAGCATTTGCTTGTCCTTGACTCACCCAGAATTTGTTCACTGAAATCACGCATACATTAGATACCAAAACAACGCAGAATGATTTTACGAGATTTGACGCACTGAAGTCAAGCAGGTCATCTCGCCCGAAAGCTTTTACAAAAGTGTCGACTCCCGGCCCTTTGTATGCAGGGACAACAGTACCGTCCGGTAGGATGGCAGGAGATGGGGACGGATCGAATTGTCGCGAGAGATCGCAATATTGTTCAAATGACCTGCAAAAATTATTAAGCATCTCTAGGTACACCAGAGAACAGAGTTATTCTCCTACCCGTCACAGTTATCCGGCCATAATCCATGAATGGTCCAGCTTCCCTTCGGAAGTATCTGGCCCTTTTTCTCAAGCCCAGTATAGGTATCCCAGAATTGGGTCTGGAGAACGAGACCTCCAGGAGTGGGCGAACAACACGTATTCTTGATTGTCGTCGTATTTTCGCAAGAAAAGAATGAAGGCTCAGTGAGACACCCCTTCAAGGCTGGGAATGTGTCCGGGACGGAGACAAGTCCCGACAATCCAGCTTGTCCTTGGGCCATGAGGCCAGCCAACAGAACGATCTGAGTAAGTGACAACATATCGCTGGCGAGGGTTGAGAGAGAGACAGCGTCGTTTACGATGGCCTGACCGCCTTTTATGCATCCCACCTGCAAAGGGGCTGGGCGAACCCATGTGCACAATCTCTAATGTCCATGCGTGCAATTCCCGAGCATGGAAATGTTCCATTTTTAGCTGTTCTACGTCGCAACTTGATGTGGATACTTTCAAACACATGGGTCAAATCACATCACGAACGTGGTGGGTCTCAAGTTCAAATTCAAATTCACAGCATATCAAAGTTAGTGCACACAATCGTATTCGGAAAGAAAAGAAGCAGTGGAGGGCGCTAAACATCGGCCCAGCCACCTTCGTCAAGTTTATAAGACGCCTCACTTTCAGGTCTGTCGGGACTATCGACCAACTTCGCTACACGTTCTTCAGCCCGACCTTCAAATAGCTCAATACAAATGGAAGAAACACGACAGCGAAGGCACTTACCTTTACGGAGAAACATCCTCGTAGCAGACGCGTGAGATAGGATATGCCCTCCGATGGGCTTTAACGCGCCTCCAGCAACAAATGTCATCGTAGCTCCTGGGTCCGCTGTCAAAACAAGCTCAGCTATTTGGAGTAGTGAAAAACAATTTCGAATGATTAACCCACATTGTACTTGGTTGGTGAGAAGTATCGCAATCTAAGCGTTATCGTGTCAATGTGTTGCAAGAAAGAAGAAACGATAGACAAAAATGGACATTATATTCCTCCGAAAGTTTGGTCAATTTTGAAAGCATCTACATGTGGTTGTCAGTGGTGTGAGCGCTACTGGACCAGGGACAATACAGACTTGCGCAAGCTGTAAAGATTTTTCAGTTTTAATACAATCATTGACCACAAATTCACTGACTTTTTGTTGACGTTCGCTCAGCTCCCCTCTTCCAGAATAATCAACTCTGAAAAGAGCCATAATACTGTCGACTATCTGACAGTCAACGGGTGGTCAGGCAAAGGAGAAATGATCTGTAAGAGTAAAACATCATAGTACGAGTAGCCTGAAATCTTTATCTTCCGCGAATCGCAGCGAGCATTCATTAATGAGTTCCATCTGCGTCATTGATGAGGCCAAAAGTACAGCTGATTTTCGGAAGACAAATTTACTTGATGTTCGCTATTGAATGCGCGCGCTGAAGACAATCGTTGCAAAGAATAGATTAGTAAATATTAACGAAGGAGCCTATGAGTTCAAAACCAAGTGCTTCACCATAAAGAATATTCTCCAACGCCATATTACCATCCACCCCAAACCTATCAGCAATGGACCGAATTCTGTCCGGACGGAAGGTTCCTATCGTTGCTTGAGTGAATGTATGACATTATAAGTCCACATAAACCAAACCTTCTGTGTCGATATATGCGACCTAAACGACGTTATTTACAGCTACTTCCATCCTCCAGATAATACGCATTGCTTACCTTTCCAGAAGCGCCTCCCATTTCAGGAGGAAGTTGCGCAACGACGCTCATAGTATGCGCAAGTTGGGTCTTTCCAGTGCGAAATTCCCCATAGACTGTATCTCGTTTTACAAAACAAGGAAGTAGCATCGAGATAGCGTACTCACCTTCGGAAATTGACTGGGACATCAAACCACCTGAGGGTATTAACCTCAGTAAAGCCAATAACATCACTAGAAAAAGAGAATACATACCACCCAAGATACCGTCTACCGACTTGCTTCCCGTACTGATTGTATTGACTCGTTTGCGCTTATCTTGAACTTCGACCCCAGTTGCGAAAGACGATCCCTAGCAATTCGATCAGAATCGACGCATACACTCTAGAACAAATGCAGTCGAACGAGAATCTTATGGGCCGCTTCCTAGATAAACTGTTAATACACGGCAATGGAATAAACCGAATATATGCGCTTACTTTGATCTTCTCTACTTTTGCTTCCGACATCCCCTGCAAGATTGCATCTCAGTCATTGTACAACGCGGTGGGTTGCACTATATGCGTCATTTATACCTTGATTTTCAGCATCTGCCTTCGCGTAGTCATACTTACGCCAAAGACCGTGTTTATAGCAGCAGACTACATTACGGCTAAGAAAAGTACAACCAGGTTCACGTCAAGATAATACCTTGAGTTTGAGGATATCTTGCACATTGATACCCTTAAAAAAAGGACGTATGAGCAAATATGCGGGAAAACTATCTCAGCTCACATGTTGTTGCAGTTCATCGACAGTATCGAAAAATTGGGCCTGAGTCATGTTAAAGATGCAATAACTAAGATTCAATGGGACACATACTTCCTCCTCGTCAGGAGTAGGACTAGGGGCACGCGACTGCGCGACTGAAGCAATGGAGGGGGCACGTCTTGGAGCCATTTTTTAAGGACACAATTTACGTTGAAAGTTGGAGTGATTCAGGGAAAGGAGGATAGAATCAAGGAATATATAATCATCGAAAGCTGACCAATACATGTAGGGCCGGTGGGTGTATACACTATAGTACAAATTGGGAATCACCCAACCAATGCCTGCAAAATTATTCAAGACCGCCTCAGTAACGGTATAAATGGACCTAAAACCGCAGAAGGATATACCTATTCTACGCGACACAATCTCCAAATTCCTAATCAGCGTCAACAACAAGGCCGCCTCTGCCCCTCCTTATTCTGTCCTCAAGGCCTCCCGAGCCACCGAAGACGCGTTTTGATTCTTGGCTCAGATATCCAGAAAGACCCTTAGATTTGGCCCTGGCAAGTTCATCTGCCTCCATCTCTGCCTTCTCCTTCTCCAGTAATGCTGCCAACCGCTTCTGTCTTTCTTCAGACATAGAGTTGGCGTTCTGCGTCATTGCTGCGAGACGGGCTGCCCGATCCTCTTCCAGCTTAGCACCGTTGCCGTTGGAATTATTATGTCCATTGGACTGACGGGGTGGTGGTGGCGGTGGTGGAGAGCGGTCGGACCTATATCGCTTGGGAGGGGGGCTCCTGCGACGAGGACTCGGGCTGCGAGAGCGCTTTCCATGATCGGAATGACGGGGAGGAGACCGGTAGATGTGGGATCGGCCATCACGCGACTCACGATCGTCGTTTGACCTTGAAGGGCCTGCTCGAGAACGTTCCTCGGAGTCACTCCGACGCCTTGGACTACGGCTCCTACTGCGACCTCGACGGGGTTCAGGGCTAAATCTCCTGGACCTTTGACGAATGTCATCATCACGGCGGCGGGAATAGTCCGGCGAGCGGGAGCGCGAATACGAGCGCCTATGGGGACTTCGAGTATGGGAGGAGCGCTGATAACCATTTCGAGGAGGCGAAATTTCTCTTCCACTTCTCCTAGCAGATGGACTAGGCGTGCGCGAATCCCGTTCCTTGCGATGCTTAGGTTCGTGCTTCAAACGCTTTCTTTCTTCCTTCTCTCGCTTTTTCTCGGCCTTGTCCTTTTTGGGTTTCACTCCCAATTCCTTCTGCTTTTTGGCCAGTAGGAGAGGATTTGACAACAATGCTTGATAAGCAGCCTGTTCTTGTTGTTTGATAGCGAATAGAGGGTCTTCTCTGATTTTGGAGGCAATGTCCCGAGATGTGTTGGCATTTTGGACAGCAATAAAGTTCTTGTGAGCAGCTCCCACCTATCAACGGTGGTCAATTAAGACATTTAACACAGAAAGCACACCAATTTGGACTCACCCTCTCATTCTCATCTGCAGTTAGGATTTTATCCACTCGCTTCTTCCCAAGTAGATAATCTTCCAAGTCGTTCGGATTCTGGCTACCACCGGTTGCAGGCGTTGCATACATCCATTCCAGTTTCTCTGTCCGTTTCTTGCCTGTTTGCTCTTCTTGTAGTCGTTGAAGTTCTTGTAACTGTCTCTCTTCTTCCTTTTCCTTGCGAAGCTGATCAAGTTTCTTCTTTTCCTCAAGCTATTATTCGAGTTGTAAGCTGTCATATCTTTAAGAAAATGGACCAAAATGGGCTTACAGCTTTCTTCTCCTCTAGCCATACCCTCTCCTGATTTTTCAGGAGGAGGGGATGCCAGCTCTTCTTCATGTTCAAATCTCCGCCTCCCATTTTGAAAAGATTCCGTGGTTAGGGTTTCGACGAAAGAAGGGGTCTAGGCAAGTGAATGCCAGATGGTGGTAGTAGGTGAGTAAGTTGTAACGACAATGGAGGGATGTTTGGATTGATTTGGCCCGACTTCCGCATTCGTCACATGACAAATTAGGTGTTCTCGTTCGTGGCTGCTGCACAGTACGAAATGAGTTCTCCACTAACGATTACAACGGCTTCAGTCTTCAAGCTGCTTTATGTCTCAGTCAACACTGAACAGAGACCTCGAATATGGGCAAACTGATATAAACCCTTCGAATGGCCAAGGACCACCAGTGTCAGTTTATTCTCTGCTCGACACAATCAGTGCGCAGCTCAATTACTTTCAGGGCAACACGGTCAATATATGCTCTCACTCGCGGGGAAATTACGCGAGGAGTAGCGAATCGATTTGTGCACTCTAGGGTGTACATATTTCTTTACTTAGGAATGGCGGCGCTTTCTGTAACGACAGTAGTGCTAAGCTTGACGGACGGATGCCCGGGACTTGCCTTCTACATATTGGAAGTGATCATTAATACCGCGATGATATTAGAAGTTGGAATACGCTTCGTTGCGTTGGGGAAGGTACTTGGAACAGCTAACTGTGAAAGAGGAATATTGCTCATATGGATTACAGCAATTTTGGAAATCTCCCTTTAATTCAGTTGACCTTGTGCTGACGATATTCTGCGCAATCACACTATTGGTGCTATTCTTTGCGAAATGCGGGGCAGGAAGCAAAGAGGAGCAGCTATTTGACACACTGTTACTCGTAGCGCGAAACGTGCTGCAATTTGGACGACTGGCTGCGGTGATGAGACAGTACGTAGTAGAAGCGAATATGCAGCGAACTAGAGCTGACGAAGCATTGCAGATCCGGACAGTCGATATTCTCGCGACCGAAACCTATTGACATTAATGCAGCGCGACGCGCGGGGTTCATGGACATTGACTATGACAGTGATGAGGAGGAAGATGGAGAGCTGCGACGACCGCTTGTGCGGAATTCTGTGCTGTTTGAAGCGCAAAGTGCGATGCCGCGTGCAGAAGAGGCGGCGCAGAATCGAGATACGGAAGATGTGTGGGCTTCAATGGGATAAAACCAATAGAATAGATATTTTAGTAATGTGATGTCGTGACGACGGACTCAGAGTGTGTGAAGATGGATACGGCGTCTATAACAAAATTCTGTTCCTTCCCATCATGTCTCTATAATGTCGCTCGAACCGTCTAAATCATGGTGGTCCATGAGCAGGTCGACGAGCGCTAAGGACCTTCGCCAGCAGTATGTGGCAGACAAGGAAAAGCCGAAAGGAAAATTAAACTCTTTTGCGACTGCAATTGGGTTGAAATCCAAGAAGTCAGATCCCCCTCTGCCTATGCACAATGTCCCGCCGCTCGTCGTCTCTCCCAAAACCCGTCCGACCTCTTCCACCCGTTCAAGAGTAGATTCTCTCGAGCCACGTACACCCGCAGACTCCCATCGTCCACCCAGGCAGTCTCTTCTTACCCTCTCCGACACAGACCCCTTCGCTGGTCGTCCAATTGTCGTCGCTGAAGACCCAAACCGCTTGTCTGCATATTCCAATTCTTCAGTCTCAGACCTCGCACACCGCAAGGGCGACCCTCCAGTTTTCAACCGTGTATCCTACGCTTCGTCTTCCTCGAATTCAAACAGTTATGCTGCAGTAGATTTTCCCCCAGGAACTCCCCCGATATCACCTCAAATACCTCCGCAGTTCAAACAGATCCAACACAGGTGCCGCCGCTCTTTCTTTCTTTTTCCCAGTGCTAACCTTGTTTCAAAGGCAATCCAAGGGCAGTATCGGACCCAAGCGGCCAGATGTTCTTTCTCGGCAGACCTCCCTCAAGCCCACCGTACCGGGATCCTCGTCCAGTATTGGGCCCGGCGTACGCGCTTCACAACCGGAAATGGTCCCGCCACGTCCCAAGTTGCGTGCAAGAGGAATGACAGACGTCGGGCACTCTCAGAGAGCAGGTTTCTTCGTTGAGCAGCCCGTTCAGCCTCGGAAGCAAACCCCTCCGCAATTGACCATTGCACCGGTCTTACCGTCACCAAGATTAATAGTGCGCCAGCCATCAGCTTCTCGTATACAATCTCCTCCCGCCTGCGCTCCTCCCACCCAACGTCTTCCTTCGCCCCCCATTTCAGACGCTGTACATTCTCCCTTCGGATTGTATGACTTACCCGAACCTGAACAACATGTAGAATCTAGCTCTTCTCGGATATCTTTTTCCTCCGCCATATCGTTGACAAATGATATGTTCGCAACTCCGTTCGATGATGGTCACGATATAAGGCCTTCAGACCGAAGTCTTTTTTCCCACTACACAATTGAATCTGGCAATGGTCAGTTCAATTCAAGGACAGTGCCAAGTTCTCCACGTACACTGAAGAAATCAATCTCCATTCATTCTCTATCCGCGAGTAGTTATCACACCTCTCCCCCTCCGAGATCACCTCCAGAGCTTCCTAATAGCAAACCTTCCCGAAAGCACAAAAACTTTTACCCTCGTTTACCTATTCCTCCTCTCCCATCTGTCATACGACCAACCACTTCGCCTAGCAGTACACATGCCCCTCAGGTGCCTGAATCCGGCACCAATGATCATCCGATCGCGGAACAGAGGCGCGGTAGTACAGCAAGCTCAGTGCGCAAGCGACTCTTCTCAAGTGCCAGCCGTAACCGAGATCGACCTTCAACAAATCAACCAACGTCACCAACAGAAGACGACACTTTCTCACTATTCAGTCTGCGGTCTGATAACGAGTCTCACCTCTCACCCAATAAACCCTGGCTCGGAATGGGAGCAACCAAACAAACGAATTCTAGCACATCGTATTGGGACGAAGGATCTAGTGAAAGTACGGCAGTTAGTCCTATTCGGGCCCATGTAGCTCAGGCAATTATGTCCAAGGCAGAGCTGGCCAAACTGGAGGAGAGCATGACACCTATCGACCTCCCTACCAGGTCGCGCGGTTTGTCTGTTCTATCAGCCTCTTCAGAGTACGAGGAACATATACCCATTGGTCTTTCACCACCACCGAGACCCACCAACAAATCAGGACCGGCTCGGTTAAGTTCCGCTTCGTCGAAATCCAAGTCCACACCTCCTCCTATAATCACACAACGGAATCCCAGTCCTTCTCGTCCAATTTTGTTCAGGAATGATAACGATAACGATAGCTTAATCATACCGTTATCAACTACTGTCCCCGAATTCCCTGTGCGATCCCCTACCCCTCCACAAGCAGCAATGCAGGGCCTGCCCCCTCCTCCGCGACCTCGACGTGCACGGTTACTATCAGAACCAGAACGCCCGAAAGTTAAATCCCCACCACCGCCTCCACTAATGCCAACGCCCAAGAAACCAAAACCGTCTATTCGATCTAAAGTATCCATAGAAAGCGTCATGCATCGACAATCGCTCTTCCGTAAGCCATCCTTCTTGGACATAGAAGACGATTCAGATCCAGACGATCAGGGCCCCAGCAGTTTCTTGGATTTAGCACGAGAGTCTTTTGACACCGTACAGACCGACAGATGATATTGACATCACCTTTTTATTCTTTTATTGAGTATTAAGCTCCATTACAAACACGCGTCCTTCATTACTTCCTTTCTTAATTACGCTCATTATTGCCTGTTTTACCTGTTTTTTTATCTAGTATTACTGATTTGTGTTATTAGTCCACTCTCGCTATTTCGTGGTTTGTAGACATTTTTTATTGCTATATTTACAACGGAGGTAAAAATTATTTACATAGCTACCTTTGTTTCTTCTTCCACACATTAATGGAACACACTCTTTTGACGTATCAATCACCATTACTATTCCCATTAAAATGCATATACATAGACAGCTCGCTAAATTGTAATTAGTCTGTCTCTTCTGTGTGGTATCCCGCCCTTCTCATGGCGCCCAGACGATGACGCGCAGCTCCCAGCTCCTTTTCGAGTTTGAGGATTTCTACCTGTTGTTCCATCTCCGTCCTCTTGAACTCAAGCACTGCCATGCTCTTGTAGTCAACTTCTTCATCCTCCACCTGTTTCGCAGAAACGGCCTTGACTTGTCGAACAAGAGCTTTGCAGGCGGCTGTGACAGCTTTGGCAGCAAGTTCAAGGCGTTCCTGTGTCTTGGACATGAGCTTAGCCTTGACTCGAGAAGCGGCTACCAGTTGGGCAGTAGCTGCGGCAACTTCGTTTGAAGCAACAATCAGTTGCTCAAGCGAATGTGTGCCTGACAACACTCCATCGGCGCTCTCGATAAGGAGGTTTGTAGCAAAGGCAACTGCTTTAGCAGCGGAGATCAAGCCCTCCGTCCATCTGTTGTTACGCTTGTAGAATTGTTGTACTGTGCTTGATCCTCGTCCTTCAGCAACGATTTCATGTTGTGAATCGGTAGCAGCCTTGATCAGACGAGATATGGCGTTCGTGATGGCCATAGCGGCGGAGAGAATTGAATCGTGTACTTGCAGGTCAAGGGCACTGTAGCGGGATGAGTCCCTCGGGCGCGAAATAAGCTGTTGCAAGCGTTCTGTAGCTGCCTCGATTGCCTGTGCTGCGCTCAACATTTCCTGCTCCACGATATCACCGATGTCTCCATTGGCACGAGCGAGAGCGCTAGCTTTAGAGCTCTTCGAGACGAGGCCCTCGACAATTTCGGTCAACTTGGTCAAAGCTGTGCGAGACTGACTGTTGTTACGCATCGCAACTTCTTTGCGTTGGTTAGGTTGCAAGAGATCTAATCTGTATGTCTGCAGGTTTTCAAAGAACCGCAATCCAACGTCTCCAGCGGATTTGGCGACGCTGATAATTTTGTCTGATGCATCGTCATCACTAGCCAGCCTGGTTATACCTTTGGTATTGATCAAAACGTCAGAGAGAGATTGAGCGAAGTCATTCGCTGACTTGATCACATCAACGTGATCGCCGCCTTTTTCACCTCCCAGATAAAGGTTGTAGATAGTGGCAAAGTCGTTAGCGTTGTTCAACGATTTCTCGATCATAGAAAGCGTGTATTCTGGGGTTGAATTGAGGTTGCCAGCCTGTGTTGGCGATTCTAACTCGTAAATGGCGTCGTCGACTTTCTGAATACATGCTTGCAGGATAGAATCTAATAGATGTATTGTGAGAGTTTGTACGAAGCAGATTATTTGACGACTCACCAATGATCTGATTCAATTTCTTGCGGTTATCGAGAATCAATGTGTCGATTTGGGCAGTAGTGGTCTCGTCCATAATGCCCTGGTTCTAAGAGCCGACGCAAAGTCAGCGCAGGTCAATGATCAAGATCGACACACTTTACCTGCTGTGCTTCTGACAACCGTTCAATGGTAGCATCCACGCTTTCTTGGAGAATCATGATTTCGTTGTCTTTCTCATCCCTAAGACGCTCCATGTCACCTGCTGCATTGTCAAGTTTGACAAGGAGGTCGTCGATTTGCATTTGCTTAGCCTATATAAGAAATTATTGTAGTAAGTTTCATTTGTATAAAAACAGGTGACTGAACATACGCGAAGGGAGTCTTCAAGTTCTGATAACTGTCGATTGTATTTGGACATAATTGTGGATACCTCGGAACTCTTTGAACGGGAATTATCTTCTGCGCGCTCGTTCGCAAAGGAGAGTTCTCGACGCAGACGGTCAATCTCTTCCTTATGAGAGGATTTCTGGCGATCGATGTCGAACCTGGCCCGGTCGCGTTCTCTTAGCATGTCCGCAAGTTCCAAATTCTTCGCCTTCAGGTCGCGCTCCATCCGTTCCATCCTGTCAACAGCTTCTTGCGCAGAATTCGCCTTTAATTGCATTTGTTTGAACTTCGAAAGCATGTCCAGATGTTCAGTACGAAGTTGGCTGTAGAGTTTCGCAAGCGCTTCGTACTTATTACGCCACAGCGTAACTTGATCCTGTAACTGCTTAATCAATTCGTCCTTGGTAGCCAGCTGTGTGCCAATATGGCCTTGCGCGCCAGCAAGTTCTGCCTCCAGAGCTTTAACACGCTAGAATGCTATCATCAGAACGGGTTAATCAAGAAAGATTTGGTTCGCCTACACGATCATATTGCTCCAAGAATATTTGATCGCGCTCGTATTGACCTCTCATGGCTAGTAATTCCCTTTCTAATTCACCCTGTTGTTGCTGAACAGCTTGATTGTTATACATCATTTGTTGTTGCATGAGCTGTTCTTGGGCCAGTCTTTGAGCTTCTGCTTGTTGCTGTTGACGAAGTTCAAATTCGTGCTGAGCTTGTTGTTCAAGCTCCTGACGACGCCGTTCCTCCGCTTCCCGTTCTGCTTGCAATGCTGCTTGCTTGTCTTCGTACTGCTTCAACAAACGCGCCTGCTCGTCAATTTCCGCCGCGCTCGGTGAAGGCGCGCTCGGAGGAGGGGCAGGAGATTTGGCGGCTGAAGCAGCAGGGCGGGCGGGCAAATCTGGTGCATCACCTGAATCCAAAAGGTTTGGAGGCTCCTACACGGAGAATTTGAACGATGAGGTCGAACAAGGTCTCACGAAGGAGAAACGTACATGGCCAAGTTTAGGGACATTAATGAGTCCAGTCAGATACCTAAGATTAGAGCATTCATAGTAGAACTTGCGCAAGTTATAATGCTGCGATATGTATCTTTCCCGCAGCGGCTCTAAAACATCAGGGTCGTTGGTCCCTAAAACGAGGCGATAAACATAATGATAAATGGTAATCAATGCCACTTACTCCGAAACATAGCTCTCAGCATGCTGGTTATGAAACGGTAGATACCCCAGCTTTCTTTAACCAGAGGGACAAGAGCAGAAATGCGGCATTCGTTATTTGCCGAGTTATGGAAATGTGAGAACACAGTTTTTTGGAAGGACTCGATCTGGTCCTGGAGGCTCATGAGGTCGCTTATAGTTTCGTATCTTCCTAGAGGTAAGCCCATATGCTACGGGTGAATAGACTGCTAGACATACCCCTCATTAGGGTCATCAATCCCCTTCAAAGTCACATATTCTTCGTATTCGAATAAACCATTAAACTCCGGGCGGAGACGATGGAACCTTAGCTTGGCCAAAATAAACTGTACGTAGATTCGAATAAGAGGTCCGTAACCTGACGAATTATAGTGATCTTGAGCGATCTAACTCATAATTCCAGAAAGGTGCAAGTCCCACCTCTTTGACCATCTGTGCCAACAGTTCTAGCGCAGGTCTCGAGCCATGCAGTTTGACCATGTGCTTCTTTAAGCGTCTATATACAGCTATCAGGTACCTTACATAGTGATGTGTACTTTGAAGGCTCACCACCGGGTGTCCTTCCTGCAGGACTTTGTGAACAGTGATCAACGCTTTGAATGTCTGCACTTCGTCTGCAAGAATAGGTTGCACTCTCAGCCCACTCCAAAAAGATATCGAGGAGTGATAGTCCCATGTGTACATAATACACTCTGAGGAGAAATCAACAAAGAAGCGATGCTATGACGGTGATTCGAACGCACTTCGAACATGTTTCTGTTTTGGCGCAGTCTCTTCAGGGCTCGTGGCCTTCTTGATATTTATTACGAGCTCATGTTCTGCCTTCTCTTTATCAACAGGTCGTGTTGGGTAATGTATCTCCTCGTCAACATCGAATGCGCCGCCTTGCCGTGGACGTCCACTGAACCTAAGGTGGGTCGAACCGAAAGCGGAGATGATCGTACAATTCTACTCACATTATAGAAGACGAGAGGCTATAACCTAACCAATATGTTTACGCCCTTCGCGTCTCAGTAAGTAGATAAAGGTGGCGAGTGTGAACAACAATAAGGCGCAGCAGCTTGTCAGGGTCCCAACCGAGTCCCCCTGAGGTTGTTGCAGTGTTAGTCTGTTATGACTTTGATTTGATCGTGTTTGTTTGAGCGTTGCCGGGCCCAAAGTTTCAATTGAGTCCTCTGGCATAGGCTCAATGTTCAGAAACGCGTTCGCTGCCAAATTTGCCCTTCCTCGACGCTGTTTTCACAGCTCATTGCGGAGGACGTCTTGGCTCTTTCGAACAAAGCCTCCTACAGTTCCTGCTATCTACAAGGCACGAAAGGAATCATGGATGAAGCCAACTATGGTCCTTCTCGGAATTATGCCATTCTTCACATGTGGTCTTGGAGTTTGGCAACTGCAACGATTGAAATGGAAAATTAATCTCATTGATGAACTGGAGGAAAAGTTGCAGCTACGGCCATTGTCATTGCCTCCCAACATCAAGTTCAGCCAATTTCCTACCCCGTATATTTGCATCTCACTAACTTGTGCAAGTTACTCAGTCTTTCGGTGGTGGAGGAATTTGTCTTTCGTCGCGTCATAGTCAAAGGGAAGTGGGATCACGCCCATACTATGTTATTCTCTCCAAGAGTTTACAATGGCGTTCATGGCTTCCATGTCGTAACGCCTCTCGTCCGAGAAAACGGTTCAACTATCTTAGTGGACAGAGGTTTCGTTTCTCGAGATTGTATTTCATCCGCTAATTGGTCATTGGAAACTGGGGAAGTTGAAGTGCTCGGAATGCTGCGAACCTCTCAACCTCGAAATTCGTTTACACCCAACAATGACCCTATTAATGGAAAATGGTATTGGACGGACGTAAAAACAATGGCCGAATATGCAGGTGGAAAGGATGCAGGTGTACAGCCAGTCTTCGTCGAACAAATCTTCGGTGAGATCCAAATCCATTTGATCTTCTTTTAATCTTCTCTCGACTAAACGTGATCTTCCAGAGGGACACGCTGGAGAGGCAAATACCAGACTCGACAAAGGTTTACCAATAGGTCGCACACCTACTATCGACCTCAGGAATTCACATCTATCTTATGTGATAACATGGTAAGTACAGTCAATGGGGTTAAATCTCGTGAAGGATATCTCAACGAGGTTTCTTAAGGTTCTCTCTTTCGGGTTTAACTGCTTTCATGTTCTTCCGTGTGCTCGTCAACAAATGGAAGGCGCCTGGACGCCGCCTGCCACGTTTTGGCTGAGGGACATATATTTGAACTTGCACTGCTCTAAATACTACAGTCTACTAATTTAATGGTCTCCCCGACGACTTAAATAATTAAATACATACGCCTGTGAATGTGATTTTACGTAAGCCATGGATTCCGTTGCTGTAAGCCTCCTGAGCAGAGTCTCGCGTTTGTTGAATGTGCCCCTTGAGGCAGTCTTTCCATGATTTCCGCTTAATGTAGTTCTCATCCTCAGTATTCTTGTCTTCCTGCCTACGAATATCCTAATTTGTCGCGAATATGGATAACACTCACTCCACGGAGCCCAACGACGTGTTTAGTTCGAAGGAATCTTCCACACAAAGTTGGTCGTCCACATCTCACATACATTTCCCAGCGCATGAAGCAATATCAACCAGACCGTCCAGACATCGTTCTGAAGGTTTGAAACTGCCATCTGGCTTGACTCCTCCAATAAGAAGAGGTTCGCCTCTCAACCCGCAGAATGTCAACCAGGCAACAGAGTCACGACGTCGACCTTGGCCTTCAGACGTTCTCCTGGTGTCCCCTGAGTCATTATCTCGACATCGACGAAACACGTCGCTCAACCTGAGTTCAACTCCACGCATTGATCCTGTTCCTCCTATAGACGGTGGACAAGAAGTAGGCGTATTCTCAGACGAGTATGATCTTTGTGAGTATTCCGCCAACTCCACGAAAGCGGCATACTCAATGTCTCTATAGCCCATGAAGGTGAATATAAACATCTGTCAAGTCGTGCTGCTTCGTTTTAATACCTATTCCAGATCCCAGAATTCTTCAGGATGTCCAACGCGCCCTCAAATTAAAGGCTCGTCGCGAAGCTCGTTTAAAGAAAGAAACATCTGGAAACGAGAAAACCGACTCCCCCGAACAGTCTCCATCCTCACATCAATACAAAACGCCACCGAGGGTTCCGTCTTCATTGAGGCCTTCGCTGTCTCCATCATCATATCCTTCGACCAGCCGGAAATCAAGTACTAATACCAATGTAACTTCTGAGGTTGACTTTAGTCCTTCCACAGGCATCCCTGAATCCCCCCCTCGGCCTCATCCTGTGCCCTCTTCTATTGACAATGGGAGGACATTGGATTGGACAAGTTCGAATCAAGAAGACGGAGACAAGCGCAGGATAATGGGTATCGGGAAGAAGAAAGAAAAAGACAAGATGCCCCTTTTTGGCCTAATGATGGATCAAAACGAACAACTGTACGAAGGTACTTGCAGAACTGTTTTTGTGGCGTTTCTAGATCAATAACCAATTTTTGTAGCTAAACTGTTGCACATCAAAAACCACATATCAAATCAAACCTGGCGTAAATCGGATATAACAAGCGACCAATTAAGTAGACGTTATAATTTGCTCGATGAATCAACCAGCTTCCGCGAAGGTCCTATAAATCTCTTGGCCGTCGCTAAATGGCATCAATCTCAACAAGAATGGTATAGAAAGACTTTAGAACGCTCAGAGCCATTTACTTGGTTGAAGCATCTCGAAAGGCGGAATCCCACAAGTCTTAGGTCCTCCTGGCATTTGTCTGCGCTAGCCTTGGAGAACTTTGCCCAATCCAGAGGGCAAAGTAACAACCATCTGCAAACAATCACAGAAGACTCTACCTCCACAGAAGTTAAAGTACCCCAAACTCGTAAATCTCGTTCTCCTTCGTTCCTTTCGTCTCGAGCCCATGCATTGGGCTCTTCGGTATCCATGACACAACCTGTCGACACTAGCTTGTCGTTCGAACCATTTGCAGAGGGAAAGCGGAATTCTATGGATGCAGCCTCCCGCTTGAGTGCTGATTCTGGGCCGAGCAGCTTGAACTCTATTTCATCTCCTCCTAACGTCTTGCCCTTGTCCCCAATCTCGACTCGGTCTACAAACAATGCGCTACATATGACACCAGCAAGGCCTCGTTCTCCTGCTAGCTCATCATCTGTGGCTTCTAACGATAGCTATGATGGCAATGATATTAAAGACCTCCATCCAACTGCAAAACCCCAAATAATAATACCAGAGGTCTCAGTACTTCCTCCACCTTCGAATGATATACCGCCACCTGCTATATCCAACACTCCTTTGGCCCTTTCCTCTTCCCAAGGAAGCTCTGGATCCTCGCAAGCTAGACCTGTTCCATCTCCCCCGAAGCAGATATCGTCGTCACTAAAAATTCGAAGAGTACCTCACAACCTCTATCCCCTTCGCGTAAACAAGAAAACCCATGAACAACGGGAAAATTCATTGCGTGTAGAATACGAGGCCAAACATCGGTAAGTTATGCACGGTGATTTCAATTTATGAACCCTTATTCATTGAAAAAAAAAACATATACCAGTCTTTTGCAGGAGTCAATTGCTTACAATAACAAAACCAGACATTTTCTGAACAAACTGTCTTCAGTAATGAAAGATTTTGATTCTATACAGAATACGGCCATGCAAACTCAGGGTCTCCCGAGGATTGATATCCCAAGGGATCTTCTCGAGGCCTTTGGGCATGATCCTGCTGCTGTCACTGGCGCGACCCGGCGTGACCGCGGTTGGCGTGCTGTTGAAGATATCAACTACCGTGTGGAAAGGCAGCGTGCGGTTTTGCGCTCTTTCATTAATTCCTATGTCGAACTCCCTCCGGGAGAAGGGTGCTTACTGGACGAACCCATTGATAACATTGCAGATATTCTGGAAAGCCTTGAGCAATATAAAATACAAATTGCTGCTGAAGAGGAAACGGTTTCCACTCTGCTGAGTTATGTTCAACATATCCATTCCAAAGTCAAGGAAAGCTACCATGCAACCATGTCGTTGGTATCCTTCGTCTATCCCGAAGTATGTACTCGCCTTCTCTCTCTCTATACATATATCTCCATTATGACTAATCCGTTGTGTCTAGCTATCTACCATCATCGCCTTAGAAGAGAGCTATAAAGATCAATACCAACAATTCTGGGAGCTGGGTATGGACGCATTAACGTTGCTTCTTGATACCGTTACTCCATTCTGGAGGACCTACGGAAAGACCATTGGCGAAGACGTTCGCGATTTCCTCATTGTTCCGTTGTATAGGAATGAATTCACAGGAGAACAGAAGAGTTATCCTATCCTCGCATTGCCGAAACGGTCTTCTCGACATTGGCTCGGCCTTGTCTTTTTCTTTCTCCTTTCGATAGCTGTTAATATTCTTCAACTCCGAGCTGCTATGTCGTCCACTATGCACTTCCGACTTCACCTCATTCCTTACGATGGTGTTCGATGGACGGCTTTGCCCTTTTTTTGGGTTGGGATTGTGATACAATGGCTAGCTGTTTTATTGGAGCTTGCCGTCGTCTTCTTTCAAGTCGGTGTCATTGCTTGGTGGGCTGGCTGGTACGTCAAATTTGTGTCATAATTCCAGCTTTCACGCAGGTGTGCTATTATTTAACATAACTTATGTATATTATAAATGTATATAACATGGATGTAATATCGGGAACCCTTATACTAGTGGATACGCATGATTCCATCAACAAAATAGGACATCATAGCGTAGACGTTACAGGAGGATTCACGGCGTGATCCATCGGTAGGGGTGTTGGTACTGCAAATGTCGTTATAGAAGTTGTTACTGTGGGATTCACTGGTAAAGGTGTTGGGACTGCAGATGTCGCTTTACCAGATTCGACACAAGGTCGGCAAAATCCTAGGAGCTAGATGAGACAGCGCAGTGGTGGAAATGCAAAAACTTACTTCCTCCCATGATTAAAGGAACATCAGGTTGTCCGCAAGATATACACCGAATGGGATTTGGGATAGCAGGTTTATGAGATGCTTTGGATCTTGACGAATTTACAGTTCTGCCTTCACTTGTGCGTTTTTGCGTTGCCGTGGACCTTGGACGCGAAGGTCGAACCTGCGTAGGACCTTGTTTTAGAGGCTTCATGGTGTACGGAGATGCACAAGACTAAAGTGTATTTAGCGAATGGTGAAATGCAAGTATATGTTAATCACCGTTTGCAGTTGACTTAGTAATGATCCAGGACGCAGCCGCAGACCTAGATACAACCTCTTGGGCACAACCTTGTGAACAAATTAGTGTAGGGAAAGTGCGAGGAAGATAAGCGCTACCAAGCTGTCTAAATATTGTGCATTCAACTTCATTTTGTCTTCTCCGCCAATCCATCGAGTGATGGTATCCCAGAGTGTATACGGTGCATTTTGCAGACACAGCGATAAAGGAACCTCATGTTGGACTTGTGACTCATTGTTCCCATCTGATTGGAGAGCGGGAGTCTGTCCAGTATTTGTTGTTGCCAATCTGAGTTCTATATCCTGTCCAGATCGGTTTGCTACTGGGTGGCATCCTCTAGGAATAAGCCAGCGTTCTGTCGGTGCCTCACGAAACCCGAGAATAAGATCAAACTCTTGTACAGGAAGTTGCGGTTGTGACGCAGACATATAATATCCAGACCCAGAGCTACTCGATGCCACATTAGACGGTTGTGTCGCAAGGGCATCGTTATTGGTTAATGTCAATGCTGGTGCCATGTTCGCTAAGGATTGGATGAGCAATCCCAATGTCTTCAACTGATCTTGTGTTGCCTTTTTTGAGGCAGCTAGTTGAAGGAGATTAGAAAAGATGGGATCCGTCGATGCGGCAATATTGACTTGGTTGATTAGTTCCTGGGGTACAGATGAGGTAGCGGCGAGCTCAGAGATTAAGGGGGCAGGTACCATTTCAGCAGTAGGCGCCATAGACGGCCTAACATTTCCCAATATCGAAGCACTAGAGGCAGCCGAAGGGGTGGATGGATATACAAAGCTATATGGGGCGGTCGGTTGCCAGTAAGAAGGGGCGACTACGGTCGCCGGAGGCAGAGGAGCAAGATAGTGTACTTCGAAGATGTCTGTTTCCGGGAAGGTATGGGGTCCAATTTTGATGTCGCATTTCCCCCGACTTTGCATGCTGTGCTGCTTGGGTGGTACCGTGGTATCCATTGCCTTGTTGCCCCTCCCCCTGTTTGTACTAGAGAACTTGGGAAATGTGTGAAAAAGCAAACGTTCACGAGCTGCAAGAAATTAAACATCGAGTTCAGCTCTTTTTCTTTTCAAGTATGTCCTTACATTGCCTTAGAGATTTTAGCAACACGAAACTGTAACGGTCTATAAATCCAGTCTGGCACTACTGAAGATGAGCAAAGACAAATACCTATCCGCAACATTTTGTAATGACTCTGTATCTTCTTCTGACTCCACTTTACTGTTTTCCCAGTTAGGATTCCCTCCAATGGGTAGCATAGGGTCATTTTTCAGATATACAATAGGTTTTTGATTTTCTTGTGGGGTCGGGACATGGTCGTTCATTATAGGAGCGCGTTGTTGACGCCTGTTTTTCAGCAACCTTTTGTGAGATGACACCAATTTATAGATTGCACTGCCACCGATTCTTAACTCTGCCCACTGACTCGATATATCTAATAACAAGTATTTGTTTCGGCTCAGAAAATGTCCAGCCGTGTTCGTGAGTATGCACTATCTGTTTTCTATTCTTCACAGCGCGTAACTTTTTTACTCTATAGAAAAGGGCAGTACCGTTTTCAGACCGGTTGTGAAATCGCGTCCAAGGACAACAAATAGTGCCTCTCGCCAGTCTTCGCTATTTCCTGAGCAATCCAGGAGTGAGACGGTGGAGACGGACTTAACCCAAGGATCTATTTCTTCACCTGATTCGCCTGTTGGACAAGCAACTGATGTGTCTCACGAATCTCAAGTCGGATTACAAAATGCTGAAGAAGACAATGGTCTAGAAATTGTTTCTACAGAGGAACACATTCCTCCACGTCCCTCTGTTGTACCACCTATCGTAAAAGCAACGAATATTGGCATCCCGATACGACCTGTACAACGAGTTCAGGGTGTCCCGATCTTGGTACGGACACCGAAACCCCAGAATTCGAATTCGTCACTTCCCGTGCCAATCTCACTTACCAATCCAAATCAAGCCAGCACTTCATCAAATACCACTGAGCCTTTACCTGAGCAACCACCCATCGGAGGACCACTCAACAGTTCTCAAACATCCGAAGAAAATAGCAGCACCATAGATCTGCCTGCAGAGACCACAGGAACGTCTAATTCGGCTTCAGAGACTGTTGACGATGCAGCAGCGACATCCGGCTCACGTAAAAGTGTAGCTAAACGTAAAAAATCTCAAGACGACCCTCCAAAGAAACGCAGAAGACGCCAATCGGAAGACAATGAAGGAGAGGAGGGAGGAGAGACTCAAGTTGCTCCTCGAAAGCCGCGTTCCCGAGCTTCGAGCAGCACACCGCGACCCAGAAAGCGTGCGCCTTCGCCTCCTCCGTATGATCCAGATGCAGACCCTGGAGAAGACATTGATCCCACTACTGTTACTATGGCGTCTCTCTGTTCTGACACGGGCCAGGGTCGTGTGAGCAGCAAAGCTGCCGAAATTCTGAGCAATCATGCAGCTTGGAAAACGAAGAATCGTGAAAAGAGAGCTCGCATGAAAGCAATGATGGAGGCTAAAAAGTACGGCAGAGAAGAAGAGGAGACAGAACAAGGTCCTGAACATACTACCCCAACCGATGACCCCAGTACTTCTGGTGTTATAACTGCACCCGCGGTCGTGGATGATACTGGCAACGGCTTTGATTATACTCAAGATTTGACTACTAGCCGTTACAATGTTCAAGTTCGCATTGGTGCGAATGGTGCGATGGTCATTGACGAAGAGTCCCTTGTTGTGGATAGGGTGGAAGACGATGGAACGGAAAACTATACCCATGTCGTCGAATCAGATCATACGAAATTCGTTAACTCTGGAACGTATGGCAAGCGATACCGCGGATCGAGATGGAGTGCAGAAGAAACTGAATTGTTTTATGATGTATGCATAAACTTTCGTATTCTTTAAAACGTTCTCTGATCGTTTTGCAGGCTCTTGCTCAGTATGGTGAAAATTACGAACTCATTGCATACGTCTTGCCCGGTCGTGATCGAAAATCGTGCAAAAATAAATTTAAAGTCGAGGACAAACGAAATCATGCCAGAATAAACCACTGTCTCGAAAACAGCATTCCCGTCGGTAAGAAAACCTGCTTTTTGAAGCGAGATGAAATACTTATGTAGTTATCATCACTAAGACATGAAAACATTGTCGCGTATGACTGGGAAAGACTTCTCTGGCCCTGTTCCAGAGATACGTATTCCTTCACCGCCTCCGCCAATGGTGCAAAACGAAGAAACCACGAATGCTTCTGAGGAGCACCCCACGCAAACGCAACAGGCAAAGAAACGGAATCGCAGTAGAGGAAATAACAACAACGATGGAGGACTTGTTATAATTGGCGACGCTGCCGATTTTGAAAGCTGAGATATGTTCTTCACCTTATCATGCCTGTGCCTGGTTTTTATATAGTATGTACGGGAACTTGGGTCACGACTAGTGTTGCCGGCGGTTCGACTCCCAGCGACTAGTCGGTCGAGCGGAGCTGAAATGAGCCGAGCGGAGTCGCACGTGCGACTTGGCAACTCCCACGACTTGCAAGTCAAAGATAGCGCGCTATGGGCGACTTCAAAGCGACTTGAGTCGCGACTCGGGCCGAATCGGGAAATCCCAGGCAATCATGAATTCTCCTCGTTCACTTTCACGTCGTTTCAACGCCGTTTGCTTCCGTATCTCTATATACTCCCTCTACATTCAAATTATTTTCTTGCTATAGCATTACGGAAAGATGCTGGGCACCTCAGAAGCACATTCCCAATTTCACCGTGACTACCGTGACATTTCGGCACATTCTGAGCCTCCGTGACGCGTGACTGCCGAATTGAATACGCCCTTGGATTTCACAATAGGAGCAGAGAAAAAAAGAGGAGATTGAAGTTCTAGAAAGACTTTCCGGTGAATATTGGGGTGGAAATAGGTAGAATTTCGCTAAAACTATGATCTTGAATGTATAATGTACATAAAAACTTGAACTTCCATTTTTGGACTGTGGAGTCGCGACTTAAGCGGAAGCGAGCGGAAGTCGGGCTGAGCGAGTTGGTGGCGATGCGGTTTCGCTCGGCTCAACGGCTGATTGACTCGCGTAGTCACAAAAGCGGAGCGGAGTCGAGCGGAGTCGAACCGCGGCAACACTAGTCACGACACAAGTACTAGACGGCTATGTTTATTATAATAATAACGTGTCAACTCCATTGCGTCATTGTATGACGTAATTCACTGAGGCATCTTCCCCTTGACTTCTCAACATTTATTCGCGGGCTTACCATGTCTACCAGGAAAATCGTTGTCTGTGGCGCTGGATTCTTAGGCCGAAATATCGCCCGGACAATTATCGCCTCTCCTATATCTGAGAAAGGTCCGAATTTACAGGTTCAGGTTTCTTCTCGTAATCCTCTCAAAGTCTGGGAGAGTCTCGCAGTCACGGACTCTCCATTGGGGAACCGACTCTTGCCTCCTGTTCCTGTTGACATAACAAAACCCTCGACGATCGCAGCCGCATTTCAGCACGCCGATGTTGTCGTTTCTCTAGTCGGTATCATGCATGGTTCTCCGCGGGAATTTGAAGACGTTCAGCTAAAAGGAGCCGAAAATGTTGCATATGCTGCGAAGGATGTCGGGGCTAAGCTCATTCACTTTAGCGCAATTGGGGCAGACCCGAGTAGTACCATCCCATATTCAAGGACCAAGGGTCTAGCCGAGCAGGCCATATTCGCGATATCCCCTAACGCTACGGTCATACGCCCAAGTCTGGTCTTCGGTCCCGAGGATGATTTTTTCAATGTACGATTCAGTATCCTATCTTTACCACATGCTCTTAATATGTGAAAACTAATGCAGCGATTTGCGAAATTATCAAAAGTAATGCCTTTCTTGCCAGTATTTGGAGGAGGGACCAGTCTCTTTCAGCCTGTTTTTGTGGGAGATATAGCCAAATTGATCTGCCATCTCTCTAGTCCAGAAGTCGATAGTTTCAACGGGAAGGTCATTGAAGCTTGTGGACCCGAAGGTAGGCCCTTTCATGCTGAACTAGTGGTCATCAAACATAATTCATTGTTCATTTCTGTTTCTCGCGCATTATCGTTATCAGTATTCACCTACCGCGAATTGATGGAAATCATACTTGAGACAACCAAGCGCAGAAGATTTATCTTATCCTTTCCGTTTATCGTAGGCATGTTGCAAGGTGCTATCTTGGAAAAACTCCCTGTCAATCTTTTTACGGTGACGCGTGCTCAGGTACTTGTGCTGTAACCATTACACAAAAAACAAACAAACCTATTTACTTTTCATTGTAATATTTAGGTCCAGCAATTACGAAACGATAATATTGCCAGCCGTCAGTTGCCACCAAATCACACGTCGCTCCAAGAAGCTCTTTCCACATTTTCCTCCACTCCGTTGCACACCGTTAGAGGAATCCTTCCTACGTACATTTATTAAAGGCTTGCATAAACTGAAAGTGCAAGGTATTTTGTTCCCAAATTCCCATAGGTGGATAAGTGTTGAAGCATGCTCTTTGCCGTTCAGTTGCCGTTGTACGAATCAAGGTTGGTCTGTAAGTCCCATTACTCGTTTAGGCAGCGGGACGCAGACTTGCCCACGGAAGGACAGTCCGTCGGGTTTTAGACCATAATTAGAGTTCGGATCGGAAGGTGATCCGGCGGCACTTGGTCCAGACTCCATGAATATTTCGCATTTAAAAGGCACACTATGTCATTCACACCTATGTCCTTTTTCTTTTCCTAATTCCACGACTTCTAACGACCTACACCACCCTTATGCAACATAATGTCGGATAAGGGACAAGATTTTGACCGTAACGATACCAAAGAATCAGACTCACAAACCATTATTACTCCTGTCTCAGACTCTGCTTCACCTCAGCCTCCTCCTCAGGCAACCTCAGAAGAAAGTAGATTCACCAAGAACGAGAAATGGTTTATAGTGGGCTTCACAGCTTTTGTTGGATTTTTTAGGTAAATATATTTATCCCCTCTCTATATCATCGCAATACTCAAACTAGTATACTTGTAGTCCCCTCACAGCGAACATATACTTTCCAGCAATCCCCACCATTTCTTTGGTGTTTAACAAGTCAACAGAGCTGATAAATCTTACGGTACCGATAACATTTTTTTCTAATTTCAGAGCGCGTTTTGAAAAAAATATCTGGTAGGTTACAATGTACATTGTCCTGCAAGGCATGGGTTCGTCGATCACCTCTCTACTTTACCTTGTCCGTGACTCCTGTTGAATACTTCGACGATGTAATAGCACCGATGCTATGGGGGCCAGTATCCGATCACGTTGGTCGGAGACCTATCTCTGCAGCCTGCTTGCTAATACTATCGTTATCTTGCGTTGGCCTGGCTCGTGTTTCGACATCAGATTATTGGCTACTCATGCTTCTCCGCTGCTTACAAGCGACGGGATCGGCTAGCACTATTGCCATAGGTTAATTCCCTTTATCTTCTCTATTTTTACAAAGGTATTGAGTAATAGCTTGTCAGGTGCTGGTGTAGTTGGAGATATTTCCACCCGCGCTGAGAGGGGCGGCTTTTTCGGTCTATTTACCGTCGGCCCTATGGTAAGTTCATTGGGGCAAGGACGAAAACATTTCTGTGAAGTCCGAAACGCTGATGTCTCGAATAGGTTGGACCGGCTATAGGACCTGTCATAGGCGGTTTACTTTCGGACCACCTTGGTTGGAGGTTCGCTCTTCTTGACAAGCGTCCTTTGTTTTGAAGATTGAGACACACTTTAGGTCCATATTCTGGTTTCTTTGCATCTCGGCATCTATCTGCTTCGTTGTCATAATCCTGTGAGTCTTTTTACTAAAATTCTAAGGAATGCTTTAAATCCTAACGCTCTATTGAGATTCCAACCGGAAACGTTACGACCGATAGTGGACAGTAGCAAATTTGAGGATCTTTCGTTCGTGTATAAACCAATAATACCGGTCATTGGACAAAAAAAGCACTCGAAAAACGTGAAAGTTTATTCGCACAGGAAAGTTCCCAAAAACCCATTCCGTCTTTTCCTCAATATAGATGTCGATATCTTGCTGGTAATCAGTGCCGTGGTTTGTGCAGTGTTCTATGGCGTGGTGGCCACGATATCGTCTCTTTTTGTAAAAACCTACCCTTTCTTGAACCAAACTACCATTGGCTTGTGCTTCCTGGCCATAGGGGGCGGCATGACAATGGGAAGTATAATCAACGGAAAAGTTCTGGACTTGGAATATCAGCACTTCAAGCGAAGGATAGAAGTCACCCGTCGTGTCGATAAAGAGAATGTAGCGGGCGATATTAGTAGAGAAGAGAATTTTCCTCTCGAAAAGGTATGTAGTTGAACACGATATAATAAAAGGATACCCAATTGACATAGAATATATTGATTTTCTCCCCTCTCTCCCCATACCATGGTGTAGGCACGCCTTCGAATTATGCCTCTATATGCTGTTCTTATGGCAGTTGCCTGTGCTGGTAATGGATGGTGCATACAGAAGCAAGTCAGTATCGGAGTGCCTCTAGTCCTACAATTTATAGGTATGTATGTTGAGTCTCCTTGATGTCGCGTGTATTTAATCCTTGGAAACAGTTGGGTACACCAGCATCTCTCTCATGAACGGAGTTTCTACTCTCATGATTGACTTGAAACCTGGGCAAAGCTCATCGGTTATAGCCTGTGTAAGTCATTCAGGCTATTTTTTTTTGGATTTCGTACTGAATAATAACTTTCAGAACAACTTCATTCGATGTTCCTTAAGTGCTGTAATAGTATCTGTCATTGATCCTCTCATCAAATCAGTTGGAACTGGATGGGCTTATATCCTTCTCAGTGGCATTTGCTTAACTTCATTGCCGTTGATTTATCTTTCCATTCACATAGGTCCTCGATACCGCATCAAAAGACAGCGAACTCGAGAGATGGCGGAGAATTCTTTAACCCCATAATAAATGTATAGTATGATGAAATTTCTGTACTTGTATTTGGGCGAACTTACGCAATACGTTACTCAAGAGTCAACATCCTGGTAAATGCTGTTAGTTGCCATAGAACGGACAAGAAAAACTCATAATTCCTACTCTGGACAATGTTCAAGAAAGTTCAAGCATGTTATAACTACAAATTCTATGGCATATCAACACTTGTACGGTCAACGTTGGGCTAAAGAGACAGGCGCCGCACGGCGTCTAAAGAAATGATCGGCCCGGGTCTCGGCCTTTATGTTTGGTGTATCTATTAATTACGTAATTTCAAAGGTATGAGTAAGCAGTGATCTTAACCTTGCACAAACATCGGTGACCTTAGCATTTTGCTTGCAAAGTCATTTCTCCCTCTTACGTCCAAGTCAGCGGCAGTGCTTTTTCGTCACACGGCTTTCTTCATATCAGAGTCTTGTGGAAGAGAGAAGAACACACCCTACAATTGATTCACTAAACCATACTTTGCCCGAAAGAACGTTAATAGTTGAGTTATGAGTCAAGGTAGCTTCTATGTTCTTAATTCCAACATACCGTGCTTAACCTGTCCGGAGATCATAATGACGTTCAAGAGATACTCTACGACGAAACCGGCTATGATATGGATGAAGATGAAGAAGCTTACGAGGAGATAACGCAAGAAGATTGTTGGACCGTCATTTCCAGCTTCTTTGAGCAGAAAGGATTAGTGCGTCAGCAATTAGACTCTTTCGACGAATTCGTGCAGAATACCATGCAAGAACTGGTGGACGAGAACGCCGACCTGATTTTGGATCAAGCAGACCAACATACTGGTCATGATACAGACATGACCCGTCGATACGAAATAAAATTCGGACAGATCTACCTATCGCGTCCTACAGTAACCGAAACCGATGGTTCTGTGGTTCCTGTTTTTCCTCAAGAAGCACGACTTCGAAACCTCACATACTCCGCACCGCTGTATATTGAAATGAGGAAGAGTGTCATGGTAGGCCGTGAGGATCCCAATGGCATTCCTGGAGATCTTGTGTGGGAGCATGAGCACGACGATAATCCCAACGACACAACCAAAGTTTGGATAGGCAAGGTATGTTGGTTTTTGCCATCAAGAATGACAAATGCTTAATATCTTACTAAAGGTTCCCATCATGTTGCGCTCAACTTTCTGTATCTTGCGCGGACTCTCGGACCAAGATCTCTACGACTTAAATGAATGTCCTTACGATTCTGGAGGATACTTTATCATCAATGGATCAGAAAAAGTACTTATTGCTCAAGAACGTATGGCCACAAATCACGTCTACGTGTTTGCAAAGGCCCAGCCATCACCCATAAACTTCCTGGCTGAAATCCGTAGTGCCGTTGAGAGGGGTGGAAAGACAATTAGTCAGTTCCAGGTGAAGATGTTCCACCGAAACCAAGACCGCTCAGTAAGTTAGCTTCCTCTAGTACCTTCTCCTGGAGCGCTACTGATTCCTGTGCGAAGATGGGAAACGTGATGAAGGCTACTATCCCATATATCAAAGTTGATATACCAATTTGGGTGGTATTTCGTGCGCTTGGTGTTATTTCCGATCGCGACATCTTGGAACACATATGCTACGACATGCAAGATTCCCAAATGTTGGAAATGTTGAAACCGTGCATTGACGATGGCTTCGTCATCCAAGATCGAGAGGTCGCATTAGATTTTATTGGAAATCGTGGCACTACTACTGGTCTGTCGCGAGAACGTCGTATTCGTTATGCACAAGAAATTCTACAAAAGGAGATGCTTCCTCATGTGTCTATGGGGGAAGGTTCTGAATCAAAGAAAGCATATTTCTTTGGCTACATGATCCATCGTCTTTTGCTTGCGGCATTGGAACGTCGAGAACTGGACGATCGTGATCATTTTGGTAAAAAGCGTCTAGATCTTGCAGGACCATTGCTGGCAAACTTGTTCAGGATGTTGTTCAGGAAACTAACAAAAGACGTTTATCGATATCTTCAGAAGGTGTGTCTTGAGTATTTATTCTGATAACCCGAGTATTCATGAAGTTTCAGTGTGTTGAGACTCATAAGGAATTCAATCTTGCTCTGGCAGTGAAGCATCAAACAATTACAAATGGTCTCAAGTATTCACTTGCCACTGGTAATTGGGGCGACCAAAAGAAGTCAATGTCATCCAAGGCAGGGGTCTCCCAGGTGCTCAATCGATACACTTATGCGTCGACTTTGTCGCATCTACGTCGTTGCAACACACCTCTAGGACGTGAAGGTAAAATTGCCAAACCTCGTCAGCTTCATAACACACATTGGGGCATGGTGTGTCCTGCAGAAACACCCGAAGGTCAGGCTTGCGGGTTGGTGAAGAACTTGGCACTAATGTCATGCATTTCCGTCGGTTCTCTCTCTGCACCGGTTGTCGAGTTTCTGGATGAATGGGGCCTGGAATCGTTAGAAGAAAATGCTCACTCCACAGTGCCGTGCACGAAAGTTTTCATAAATGGTGTGTGGATGGGCGTGCATCGTGATGCGGCAAATCTGGTGAAGACATTGAAGAAGCTCAGAAGAAGGGACGACATTAGTCCGGAGGTGTCGGTTGTGCGTGACATTCGAGAGAAAGAACTACGCATATACACCGATGCTGGCCGAGTCTGTCGGCCGCTGTTTATTGTGGAAGATCAACAACTTACTCTGCAGAAGAAGCACGTCCGGTGGCTTAACAACGCTGTTAATGATGACGGTGAAGAGTATAAGTGGGAACATCTCATCAAAACAGGAATAGTCGAGCTGCTAGATGCGGAAGAAGAGGAAACCGTTATGATATCCATGACCCCAGAAGATCTGGACAACTCCCGCTTACAGCAAGCTGGTCAGGATCCACACGCAAATGACGGCGAGTTTGACCCAGCTGCTCGACTTAAAGCCGGGACCCATGCCCACACATGGACACATTGCGAAATTCATCCTAGTATGATTTTGGGTATTTGTGCTAGTATCATTCCTTTCCCAGATCATAATCAAGTAAGTTTCAGACAAAGTCAGATACTTTCAAATACTAAACGTCATTTTAGTCTCCCCGTAATACATACCAATCTGCTATGGGTAAACAAGCCATGGGTATCTACCTCACCAATTTCTTGATTCGAATGGACACCATGGCCAATATCCTCTATTATCCCCAAAAGCCACTCGCGACTACCCGTTCAATGGAATATCTTAAATTCCGAGAACTCCCTGCTGGTCAAAATGCTATTGTCGCCATCTTGTGCTACAGCGGTTACAACCAGGAAGATTCCGTCATCATGAACCAAAGTTCTATTGACAGAGGCTTGTTCCGCAGTATCTACTACAGGAGTTATATGGATCTTGAAAAGAAAAGCGGAATTCAACTTCTAGAAGAATTTTCTAAACCATCGCGAGAGAATACCCTTCGTCTCAAACATGGGACGTACGACAAGCTGGAAGATGATGGGTTCATCGCTCCAGGAACCGGTGTTGCTGGTGAAGACATTATTATCGGAAAAACCGCTCCAATACCTCCAGATAGCGAAGAATTAGGTCAACGTACGCGGACGCATACCCGCCGCGATGTTTCGACTCCTTTGAAGAGTACAGAAAGTGGCATCGTTGATCAAGTATTGTTGACAACTAATTCTGAGGGACTGAAATTCGTCAAGGTCCGCGTCCGGTCGACTCGTATCCCTCAGATTGGAGACAAATTTGCATCCCGTCACGGTCAGAAGGGTACTATCGGTATCACCTATCGTCAAGAAGATATGCCCTTCACCTCCGAGGGTATCGTCCCTGACATCATCATTAACCCCCATGCTATTCCCTCCCGTATGACAATCGGACATTTGGTTGAATGTTTGTTGTCAAAGGTTGCAACCCTCATTGGCAATGAAGGTGACGCAACCCCATTCACCGATCTTACTGTTGAATCAGTTTCTACTTTCTTACGCCAAAAGGGTTACCAGTCACGTGGACTTGAAATAATGTACCATGGTCATACCGGTCGCAAACTGCAGGCCCAGGTTTATCTCGGTCCAACCTATTATCAACGTCTTAAGCACATGGTAGACGATAAAATCCATTCTCGTGCCAGAGGTCCTGTTCAAATTCTCACTCGACAACCCGTTGAAGGTAGAAGTAGAGATGGCGGCCTTCGTTTCGGAGAGATGGAGCGTGATTGCATGATTTCTCATGGTATCGCCGGCTTTTTGAAGGAGCGTCTGTTTGAAGCCAGTGATGCTTACCGGCTCCATGTTTGCGATATGTAAGTCTGAAAATATTCCCATATCAACTCAGTATTGATGATGTCTATAGTTGTGGACTGACGGCCATTGCAAACCTCGTGAGTGTTAAATAATATTGTACCTGGATTTTACTCAACTATAACCCTCCTCAGAAAAAGCAAAGCTTTGAAGTATGTGATTCTGCCACGCCCGTATACAACAATTTGCTAACAATATGACAGTGTCGAGCATGCAAGAACAAGACAGCATGCTCACAACTCTATATACCATATGCTGCTAAATTGCTCTTCCAGGTATGTTCTTGCGTATGCAGTGCCATATAATTCATTGACTGATTTTCCTTGTAGGAACTGCAAAGCATGAACATTGCTCCTCGTTTATATACAGTGTCTTCGGGTCGTATTAGAGATTAACTGTTTTCCTGACGTTGTATACTTGTGAATGTACTCCTATAATAATTTACAAATATTGTTGCAGACTAGTTCTAGCGTATGAGTCCTTGACGTTCCTCGTCTCCTTCTCGTCGGTTTTCACCAGACAGACGGTTCATTTTTCGTTTCTTAGAGGCCTCGTCTTCGTCATCCTCCTCGTCGCCAATCTCAAACACCACATCGTCACCCCCTAAAGGAGCGTTTGGATTCCCCTGTCTCCCTCCAACCAGGGTGGCAGCGTCATCGTCATCGTCATCATGTCCATGGTGGCGACTCTGCAGTGTTTCGAGATCATAATCCTCCGCGTCTTGTTCATCTTGAGCGATTTCATCGGACATGGCTAGCGTGGATATCACAAGCCAGGTGAGGACCGCGCAAAAGCGGGTTAAAAATGAATGAAATGACTTATCTTCTGTTATTGGCACTCGGACGCCATAGGAAGGCGATCAAAACAAATGCAGTCAAGTATAGAAGGGCCAGCCATCCATCCAAGAGCCACCAACGCACGCGCCATGACTTGGCAGCATAATCTGAAATCGGGCTTCTCAGTGGACTGTCTGTCTATGTCATGAAAGGACGCATACCTTCTGCCAGCCTGCCGGAAAATGAAAGCGAAGAGACAACAAAGAAGATAGCAATGACGAAAACAGTAAATATGAGGATGTAATAAAGACGTTCAAACATCTTTAATTTGTATCGCTGTTTTTTTGCTCGCAGATGAGCAATAGTAGCTGATCATGGCATTAGGTGACGAACAGAGGTTGAAATTACCAATCTCACCATTCAAAGAATACATGATCCAGAGAAGGAATGCACTCAAGCTGAAGGCAAGCGGAATAATGAAGAATAGAAGTGTCAAGGCCTTGGTTGATTCCAACTCGAGCTCCACGATACCAATGGCATACAAGACTATATCACAGGTCAATGCAAGCAAGCTGCTGAAAAGGCGAAAAACATACTGCCGAATACGAAATGAGCAAGTGCCAGAGCTTGGCACTTCAACATTGTAGTTCCAAGAGACTCTCTAACAACACTCAACCCTAAAGAGACAACGAGAAGCATAAAAAATGACATCGAGTTACGCCCGGCGTCGAGGATAGCCACTGAAAAGGGAATGAGACTTTTGATTAGCCCATTCAAAAACCACTCACCAACTATAAGGAAGACAGTGGATGCTGTGGATTTCCCGTGTGCATTGAGATATCTGTAATAGACTAACAAAAAGTCAGCGAAGATAATCTAGCATTTGATGCAAACACTAACCCCAGTTCGCAAACATTTCAATAACTAGAAGTCCCACAAGCCCAGATAGGTAGTACTTGTATTGGGGTTGAAGTTAGTATAGTGTGGTGCGACTGATTTGCAGACGTACTTGGATCGGTAACAACTCGTGAATGTGCTGGTAGCAGAACCAGCCCCAAAGAAGAGCAAACACGCCATAGACAATGAACATGATGAAGTAGAACTAGAAAATATTTCTCTCATCAATAATCTATTTAAAATAATCAAGAATCGATGCGCACCGTAACTTTGGGGTAATCGGTCGCCGCCAACTGTCCATCAAACGTATTCTTGAAAAGCACTGTGCCTTTGTAAGGGGGGTGGTTTGGTACATCTGTATCCGCCCTTCTCGATGACTCAATGGTGAATGGAACAGCAGCTAAGTAATCTTGTAAGCAACCAGTAATCTCAAGCAACACGACTAACTGACCAACGCAATAATAACCCGTCTTCAGGACAGGATAATGAATTGGCTTGTCATACACAAGGAGGTGGTTTGAATTTAACTCCGTCGCTTGTCTGATCGGTAAACTGCTTCCTATTGAACGCCTCCGCCATGGGGAGCTATATGGACTAGGTGGGGGCGTCGGATTACCTGCAGGATTATCCCAAAAACCATTGGATGAAACGGAAGATTGTCGTGCAGAGGTACTACTTCCTTGAAGGTGAACACGAGCTTCCCAGAAACTAGTATCGTTGATGGACAGAGGGGAAGGGATATCGAGGATAAAATGACCTAGTTGTGAACGTTCACAGTAGCCAGCGGTCAGGGCACTCGAAGTGCACATATACGTTTTCTGCTGAGAACGATGTTGAATACAGTCTTGTATACACAGCACAATGAACATACCGGCATGTCATTGTCATCGTCTGTTTTTGCCCTCGTCTCTTTGCCGAAATATTTCACATCATTCCATTCGTAAATCACCATTGCCAAATCAGCTTGTGAGGTAGGGTCGAAAGTGACTAGGAGTGCAGGATTTCAGTTAAGAGTATTATGCAGTAATAAAGCACCACATACCGTTGATATATGCTGAGGCCCCGCCCCACATTCCACTACATACTTGTCGCGAATAATCTAGCAGTAAACGTGTCCAAATGGGACAATCTTGAAATGAAAGTGGAAAAACCAACCTGTATCAGCAATGGGAGCCGTGTATGCAGCAGCAGGAGATATTAAGAAGAGAAATATAGAAGAAAGAAAGACAGCGAGAGGCCATAATGGCCGACGCTGGTACGGCATGGTGGAAGGGAAAGGAGAGTAGTTATTGATGCTTGTTTCCTTTGCAGGCTGTCGTGTTGAAACCCGCTGACGCGCAGCAGTCTCTGTTATCCCGTTTATGTAATTAATTGTACTCCTAACCATCATGCTCGGCGACGACGAGGATGTGTTCGACAGCGTCACCTGGGAATCCCCCAATGCTCCAGCATATGAACCTCAGGACGCTGCCGTATCTCGAGGACCAGGTTTCAGACAGACCACATTCGACTCTAATGAAGATCCACTCCAGCCCAAATGGGAGGGCTACTTAATTACCTCTGTTCGAGATCCCGTGAAAGAACTAGCTGAAACGAAGGACGCATATGTATCATATCTGGTCTCTGCAAAGGTGTGTACTTTTGTGTCTAAAGACTGGGCATTTTCTAAATTGGATTCTTGTCGGATTCCTGAAGACAAACCTCCCTATATTCTCCACCCCCAGTCCGTCGTCGAGACGACGTTATCAAGACTTTGTCTTTCTCAGGGACCACCTTGTTCGTGATTTTCCTGCATGTGTGGTTCCTGCTCTTCCAGAAAAACACCGTCTGGGTGAGAGCGACTCAAAAGACGTCATAATACCTAGTGCTAACCGCTGCTTTCAGAATACATCACAGGAGATAGGTTTAGTCCTGAGTTCATGGAACGTCGGAGATTAGAGTAAATCTTCTATTTCTTTTACTCGCTCTATTAACTAATAGACCATAGTCTACACCGCTTTTTACAACGATTAACTAGGCATCCAACTCTTCAAAGGAGCACCCTGGTTCGTGCGTTCTTTGAATCCACGGAATGGGTATGTGCCTCCTTATTTAATCGCATGAAATATCCTAATCTTCTTTGTTAGCATGTGCATATGCATCAGCATGTTGCTCATCCACCGACCAATGAACATTCACAAGGCATCTTAGATAACCTCTCAGACACTTTGCTCAACGCGTTTGCACGAGTTCGCAAGCCAGACGAAAGGTTCCTCGATATGCGAGAGAATGTAGACAAGTTTGAAGAAGGTCTAGTGGTCTCGGAAAGACTCTTTGGTCGTGTGAGGTCGCGAACCAGCGGTGAGTTTGGCTTTGATATTTTCTTTACCTGTTTTGCGGTCTGAGGCTGAATGAGATGGCAATCCTGAATCTGGTGAAGATCTGACGGCGGATTATCACGATTTGGCTGTCGCGGTTCAGGGATTAGGATTTCTCGAGTCTGGTATTACAGACCCTTTGAACCACTTCTCCAACACATTGCTGGAGTTCTCCGCTCTACTGCGCCATACAGTAAGTACTCCTTATTGTGAACTCTTTACTACATTCGCTGAAAATTCCTAGTCCCAAACAACAACAGATCCTCTTCTTCTCCACCTTCACTCATTGTTGACATATTCGCATGCTAATCGAGCCGTGCTCAAATTAAGAGACCAGAAACAACTTGACTTCGAAGAGTTATCAGATTACTTATCCGGCGTTACATCAGAAAGAGATAGGCTCGCGGCCGTTATCAGTGGGCATGCAGGTAGTACAGGTTTAGGCCTTGGCGCATATTTGAAGGACAGGGTCGATGCAATCCGTGGTGCTGATGATGACCGAAGTCGGGTGGAGAAAATGCGCAAACTGGATGCGAAAATTAAAGAGGTGTGTTGCATTAGGATGTCCGATGGCCTATAGTGTCTAAGGATTCCTTTTTAGCTCCAAGATGCTGTTACCACGGCACACGAAACATCAGACGCATTCAGTGACGAAACTCTTCGAGAGCAAACCATCTTTCAACGTTCTAAGGAAGCCGAGATGAAAGAAATGCTAGGAAATTTGGCCGATGGTCAAATTGAATTTTATAAAGCGGTATGTTTTTTTTTGCCACAGTTGTTGTTGTCTCATCTGTTATCATAGGCGATGGAGGAGTGGGACAGAATTATACCAGTAATACAGCGTATCCGCGTGGATGTTTAGTTTATCTTTCAAGTTGTTTATCATTTCATTTTTGTATTTTTGGTGCATCAATATCTCTCTCGGCTTTTTTCTTCTTCCTTTCTGCTTTCTCCTTTAGTTTCTGCCTCGACATTTTCTCGCCCGATTCTTGAACTGCTAAAGAAAGCTATATATGTATAAAGATGAGTCGTGGTTCTACGAAGGGTTTACGACGAGGTTGCGTACATTGATTATGCCTGTGTTTACGGCACGAACCATGTGAAGTTCAGCCTCGTCTACAGCACCTGATGTTGTGTGTTGAGTCACGGCAGGAATCCACGGTGGTGGGTCCTAGAAGGAATTATGAGCAAAGTGTGCAGATACATTATGCTTCTTGGCTGACTTTGGGGTTATGCGATTTCGAAGGGGCAGCGTCATCTTTCAACTCGATAACAATAGCAAAGGAAACGTCGTCTTGCAGAGGACTGAATTCAAAATTAGGTATTCACTGGATGTAATATTTGCGGCGTACCCCCCAGATGCAAAGGTCCGATTTGTGTTTCAATCATATTCAGTTTTACAAGAAACGAACGGAAATACTGAACGAGTGACGACGGTGTCATGGCCTCTTCCACCCTGAGGTCAAGTTTAGCTGGGTTTGTAATTTTGTTGAGCAAGAAACGCACCCTACGTCCTTATTGAATCCTTCGACGTTTATCATAGTCTCTACAGAGAATATGAATCGTTCCAGTGCGACTTGTTCCTTGTCTTTTATGACCACCACAACCTTGTCCACTTTACCCTGCAATAAAACTTAACCTTGCTCTGTAGGATGACGGAAAAAAGTGCGTACGTGCACAAGCTCATCTGCAACAGCTTTGACGGCCCCGGAGATGTATTCGTTCAATGCAGGGTGTCGGGACTGGAAAACGGGCGTGTCGTATTTCTTGCGCCGAACAAAGATTTCAGCAGGGTAAATTTGTCTGACATATAGGATTGAGTGTATCGCAACCTCGACTATTATGCTCGTTAACACGCAGTTGTTAAATTGCCAGAGAGAGTTTGCAATACTGACTGAATTCTGCGATAGCATGAACCGTCTCTAGTAATATGGTCAGATTATCGTCATAGGAAGCCAAGTGAGTAACAATACGCACGATTGAATGTCAAAGTCTCTTCAGACATGTTCAAGGATGAGGTTGAGATGAAGTACTGTACAGCAGGCCGGGCCGTGAAATAGGAGCTTCTTCGTAGGAGGCGCTGCTACTGCGCTTAGTAACTGAACCTCCCTCACTTCTCCCGTACCTTCAGCCTTCCAGGACAGTACCAACGCTTGGCACAAGCAATATTGCATCGTAGTCATGGAGAAGCAACAGATGCTTAACGACGATGGAATAGCACTTCAGCCTGGTCTAAAACGACGTCTCTTCCGCGCTCAAAAGCTATACTTAAGCTTTGTAGCTGCTATACTAGTCCTACTAGCACTAGACTACACGTCTTCGCTGCCTGACTTTATTCCCTCGTCCTTGTTTTCTTTCAATGACTTGCTATCAAAGTCGTCCGCACCTTCAGCCTTCTTGACTTGGCCTTGGGACAAACCAACATGCAGGCCCCCTTCAGTCAATCTTTTTGCAGCCCATCCACCGAGGCCGAACCTCGACCCTATAGTGAAAGCGTCCAACGACTTGGACAAATTCCTCTCGCAAACAGTAGCCAAGCCCAACGTGGACAGTCTTGCTGTAGCAGTTGTCACTTCTGCTGGACCTATTTTCCTGCAAGGTTATGGCACTCTTCGAGCCAACGAGACGACTTCTCAACCTGAAAAGAAAAAGATCGACGACGGCTCAGACTGTCCGGAAGAACCCGCAGCACCAGTTGATGGTGATTCGATCTATAGAATTGCGAGTATTTCCAAGATGTTCACTGTAATGGAAACCTTGATATTGAGAGAAAGAGGCGTCTTGAACTGGTAAGAAATACATCCAACCAGTCATCTTCTTGAACATTTATCCAAAAAGTTAAAATAGGGATGATCCCGTAGATAAATTCTTGCCTGAATTTTCCCCACCATCGTATGGGTGGGTTGAATACCTCGATGGTGTAAAGAGCAGGGCACCTAAGCCGCGTATTACACTTCGACAACTCTCAAGTCACCTCGGTGGTATGTAATGTACTGATTACGTGGAATTCAACTCATCTTGTCCTCTACTAGGTATAGGACGCGATTTACCTCCCGCTGATCTTGGTGAATGGCCTGTTGAGGATCTAACCTCACAAATGCCAGAAATCGGATTCGGCGAAAGGACATACGAAAGTGTAATGAACGCCGTGAACAAGTATCCCTTAATAACCACGCCATATAACTACCCCATCTACTCCAACACTGGCTTCTCGCTTCTCGGACTCGCCAATGTTGCAGCCAACCTCGCCTCTGTAAAAGACGCGTCCGCAGAGCCACAGACACATAAGGAGCTTTTGCAGCGCGACATATTTGACCCTCTCAGCCTTAAAAGTAGCTTCTTCCGCCTTCCAGCGTCCGAAGAGCTGCGTGCACATATTGCCGTACCTTTGAAAAACACACGATGGGCAGACATATCGCTGAATGACACTACGGACGCGGCTGGAGGACAATATAGCTCTCTTTCGGATTTGGCAACTGTCATGCGCACATTTTTGTCACTGAATGAGAGGGACGGGGTGCTCCCTAAGCAGGTTATACGAGAGTGGTTGAGGCCTATGCACGTGTGGGGTGGAGAAGGATCGCATCAAGTTGGCGCCCCTTGGGAAGTATTAACCCTCGGTGGTGCAACGGCATATTGTAAAAGTGGGTTTTATTTCATCAAGCCAAGGAGTGTGTTGGTCTAATTCCTGTGGGCCCCTAGGTGGCAACCTTCCTGGCTATCGCTCAGAGTTTGCTGTCATCCCAGAGCTCTCAGTGGGCGTCGTCCTGCTTTCCACCGGTTTCCAAGTGGACATAACGGCCATCCTAAGCGAAATTGGAAAACATGCCGTCGGTGCTTTTGATAAAGTTCACGAAACAGAGGTGCACAAAAAGTTTGTCGGGAAATGGGAAAACGGAAACGATGTGGCAGAGGTGGAGATGGATAAAGGTATCTTATATTTGAAGAGAATGGTGGTGAAGGACGTGGATGTGCTGGGGGCCGTGCAGAGGCACTGGACTGAAGTACCAGTCTCGAAAGACGAGCTCAGGAAAAAGAAGACCAACAAGAGGGACGGTTCTAGGGTTATGTTGTGGCCGACTGGTAGGCAAGGAGAATTCAGGTGAATTGTTTCTCGTTCTATCGATAAATATTTATATTGATGTCTTTTACAAGGCTGGGATTCGGACGACCCAATTTGAACAATCAAAAAGACCTGGGGTGCTTGCCATACTGGATGAGTATCGACCCAACAGTTATCAGTGGGGGAGCCCCATACGACCTCGTGTACTGGAAGAATGGCGTCCTACAATACCCCTCAGCTAAAGTCAGCTTCTCGAGGCAACGTTAATGATTTATTTACGCCAATTGCTCAGCATGTAATATTATCTTTCTTGTGTATATTATGATCACTGCAAGGAACGAAGGTAATATTACAGCAGGCCGGGCCGTAAAATAGGAGCTTCTTCGTATGACGCGCTGCTACTGCGCTTAGTAACTGACTCACCTCACTTCTCCCTTGTACTTTACCTTCAGCCTTGCCAACGCTTGGCACAAGCAAATTGCATCGCAGTAATGGAGAAACAACGGATGCTGGACGACGATAGAATAGCACTTCAGCTTGGGCTAAAACGACGTTTCTTCCGCGCTCAAAAGCTATACCTAAGCTTTGTAGCCGCTATACTATTCTTACTAGCACTAGACTACACGTCTTCGCTGCCTGACTTTATTCCCTCGTCCTTGTCCTCTTACAATAACTTGCTATTAAAGTCGTCCTCACCTTCAGTCTTCTTGACGTGGCCTTGGGATAAACCAACATGCAGACCTCCTTCAATCAATCTTTTTGCGGCCCATCCACCAAGGCCGAACCTCGACCCTATAGTGAAAGCGTCGAACGACTTGGACAAATTCCTCTCCCAAACAGCAGCCAAGCCCGACGTTGACAGTCTTGCTGTGGCAGTTGTCACTTCTGCTGGGCCTATTTTCCTGCAAGGTTATGGCACTCTTCGAGCCAACGAGACAACTTCCCAACCTGAAAAGAAGACCAACGACGGCTCAGACTGTCCGGAAGAGCCTGCAGCACCAGTTGATGGCGATTCGATCTACAGAATTGCAAGTATCTCCAAGATGTTCACTGTAATGGAGACCTTGATATTGAGAGAAAGAGGCGTCTTGAATTGGTAAGAAATCCATCCGAACAGCCACCTTGAACATTTCTCTAAAAAGTTAGGATAGGGATGATCCCGTGGATAAATTCTTGCCTGAATTTTCCCCACCATCGTATGGGTGGGCTGAATACCTCGATGGTGTCAAGAGCAGGGCACCTAAGCCGCATGTTACACTTCGACAACTCTCAAGTCACCTCGGTGGTATGTAATGTAATGATTATGTGGAATTCAAACTCATACCCTCTTCAATTAGGTATAGGACGCGATTTACCTCCCGCTGATTTTGGTGAATGGCCTATTGAGGATCCAGAGTCACAAATCCCAGATATCGAATTCGAAAAGACGTACGAAAATGTAATGAACGCCGTGAACAAGTACCCCTTGATAACCACGCCATATAACTACCCCATTTACTCCAACACTGGCTTCTCGCTTCTCGGACTGGCCAATGTTGCAGCCAACCTCGCCTCTGCAAAAGACGCGTCCGCAGAGCCACAGACACATAAGGAGCTTTTGCACCGTGACATATTTGATCCCCTCAGGCTTAAAAGTAGCTTCTTCCGCATCCCAGCGTCCGAGGAACTGCGCGCACATATCGCTGTACCTTTGCAAGACTCACAGTGGGCAGACATATCGCTGAATGACACTACGGACGCGGCTGGAGGACAGTATAGCTCTCTTTCGGATTTGGCAACTGTCATGCGCACATTTTTGTCACTGAATGAGAGGGATGGCGTGCTCCCTAAGCAGGTTATACGGGAGTGGTTGAGGCCTATGCACGTGTGGGGTGGAGAAGGATCGCATCAAGTTGGCGCCCCTTGGGAAATATTATCTCTTGGTGGTGCAACGGCCTATTCTAAAGGTGAGTGTCTATTTCATCAAGCCAAGGAGTGCGGTGATCTCATTCCTGTGTGCTTCTAGGTGGCAACCTGCCCGGCTATCACTCAGAGTTTGCTGTCATCCCAGAGCTTTCAGTGGGCTTCGTCCTCCTTTCCACCGGCTTCCAAGTGGACACAACTGCCATTCTCAGCGAGATCGGAAAACATTTTGTCGGTGCTTTTGATAAAGTTCACGAAGCAGAAGTGCACAAGAAGTTTGTCGGGAAATGGGAAAATGGAAATGATGTGGCCGAGGTGGAGATTGATAAAGGTATCTTGTATTTGAAGAGAATGGTAGTGAGGGATGTGGATGTACTGGGGGCCGTGCAAAAACAATTAACTGTTGTACCAGCCTCAAAAGGTGAGCCTACTAAGAAGAAGACCAACAAGAGGGAAGGTTCTTCTAGGGTGATGCTTTGGCCTACTGGTAGGCAAGGAGAATTCAGGTAAATTGTTCTCGTTATCTTGACTAATGCTCGTCTATATTGATGTCTTTTACAAGGCTGGGATTCGGACGACCTAATCTAAACAATCAGAAGGATCTCGGGTGCTTCCCTTATTGGGTGAGTATCGACCCACCGTTCATCACCAGGGGAGCCCCATACGACCTCGTGTACTGGAAAAACGGCATCCTGCAATATCCCTCAGCTGGAGTCAGCTTCTCGAGGCAACGTTGATAATCTATTTATGCCAATTGCTCAGCGTGTAATATCTTTCTTGTGTATATATTTCTTGTCCAGATTATGATCATTGTAAGGAATAAAGGTAATACAACAAGTTATGAATACATTGAGATCCTTTGACATGAAGGAAGCAGATATAGTAAAGTATTTGAGTAATAATAGTAAAGGGAGAGGAGGTGGGGATGTTACAATACGGGTAGTCTGTCCGATTTTAAGATATTTATATCTAGGTAAAGGAGGTAAATGGTACATTTTTAGTCGCAATCTCATATACTAGGCGATAGCCTGTGGCGTACGTGTGATGATCATGAGCATATATGCCTCACGGCAGGAACGAGGAACAAGGAACTCACAAATCGTATTTAATAAGATCATCGGCGTTCACAATCGACTTGTTGATGAACGAACGGGCTTCCAGTACCACCCAGAACTTGAGCAGCGTGCCGAGGTTGCTGGAAGGCAAGTCCCTCGTCATCGACTCGCGAGTAGCCATTTGTCCTCCGAGTTTTCGGAGAATAGGCAAGGCACTGGCGAATAGATCCAGTCCGGGATCGAGCTGTCGACCGATACCCTCCAGTAATAAGATGGAAATGACGGTGTTGATAAAGTCGCCTTCCATCTTGACGTGGTGTACCCGGACATTCTTCAGTACTTGGGTAAGCAAGTCGGAGATTTTGATCTGCCCGAGAGAGAAAGTCTTGCGCTTCACGCTCAACATGAGGTGTTGCATTTTGAGCGCGAACGTCTCGGTGTCGATGGCTAGTTCCGGGGAGCGCGAACGCTCTACCATGAGTTGCCCCGTTCGGTACCCGTCAAATTCAGCCACGGAGCGGAAGAGATCGAGAAAGTTGCGTCTGTTTGTCTCATCTAATGTGGTGACGAGCCCTGCGTCAATGAAGACGATTTCAGGTACGTAACCGTTCTGATGCAACTGTTTTAATTCTCGGTGCCACTCTTTAGGGCTGTCCTCCAGATCGCGGAGGCGTGCGACGATCTCATCCGAGTCTGAATAGTCGGCGGTGACTAGGGGGAGAGGGAGGCCCGAGGAGTCAGTCGGGTGTTTGTGGAAGAGGTTCTTGTACAAGTTTTCGAGAAGCAGGCGGGTAGTTGGAGGTTTGCTGAATTTGACCATGATGTTGCCTGGATGGAGATCAGAGTGAATGAAATTGTCGAGGAGAAGCATGTTCTATGGGGGAAAAGGTGAGATGGAGTTTGTTAAATTGGCGTTTACGTACCAAAAACGCGTCAAGACCGACAGTGGCCATTTGGTCGTCGTATGGCCCACCCCCATTACGAAGGAATATCTCCAATGGAAGTGCGTTTTCGAATTCCTCCACTAATAGATCCTTTGTTGACCAAATTTTGAGGGGTCTAGGAAAAGTGACGGGTACGTTTCTTGGAGCAAAATTTGATTCGAAAGTAAGGAGATTGTCTGCTTCTATTCTAAGGTCTAATTGCTGGTTCATCATAGCACCAAATACTTGCACTTCCTCTGGGAGAGATATCCAGTGCATGCCAGGGAAGAGGTTTATGAAATTGGCAAAGAAGGACATGATACGGACGTCGCGGGATATCGTCTTTGAGACATGGGGATGAAGGACCTTGATGGCGACTGATGCTGTTGGAACGGTAGGAAGAGGATCTTTGAGGATGACAGGTTTCAAAGACCCAACAGGTGTTTTTCTTGTCCTCCGAGGGCCGAGATAAGAGGGAGGTATGAGGTCATTCTTGAGGGTAGCGCGGTAAACCTGGGCAATGGCACCTGTTCCGATGGGATTACTGTCAAATGTTTCGAAAACCTGATCAAAGGGGCGCTGGAAGACGGTCTCGATAACGCTCTTTGTGTGGGCAAAAGAGTGAGGAGTGCCTTGTGAGTGAAGGGAGCCGAGTTTCTGACAGAGAAGTGTTGGGAAGAGATCGGCACGAGAAGCGGCCCATTGAGACAGCTGGAATGTTGTTGAGCAGATATACACAGAAAAAGAATATAAAATGAACCTTGATGAACGTCGGTCCTGCAGCCTCCATGCGCGAAACGAGGAGCCCATACCACCACACCGCACCCCACCGGTCTCCTCGCTTGTCGATCCTGCCCACGAGCAGCATCGGCGACGATAAAATTACTGGTGCAAAGAGAAAAAGCAGGTATATGAACCTCTTTGCTATGAGAATAGGCTCGACGACATGACTCTGGAGAAGAGCGCGTAAAGAGCGATTGTGCTCGGAAGGCGAGAGGATCACAGGACGCAGTGGGATGGCTGCTGGACTGGAAAATACTGTATGATGTGTCTGCTGCTGCCGCCTGGCCGGGTACGCATAGAGGACGACAGCGGCCGAAGCAGGGACAGCCCAGATTGCCCTGCGACGGAGGAAGAACATGAGAGGATGATGTCAGAAATTGTGTTGACATCTGTTGTGATAGTGGGATATTTTGGCTCTCATCACTGTTCAGTGTTCTTCTTGTCTCTGTTCGTGTTGAATGGCTTCCACCAACGCGTTCGTCACCCTCGTCTCTTCAGATTCTTATCTCCCAGGTGCTCTCGCTCAGGTCGCTGCTCTCCGCGATGTACACCCTTCCCCACCGTCTCCCCCAGAACTCCCTTTTCAGACCGTATGTCTCGTTACCCCAGAGTCGCTCGACGTAAACACCATTCGTCGTCTCAGAAACGCCTTTGACCTCATCATTGGCGTGGAGATTCTCGAACAGGACAACCCTGCAGGTCTCAAGCTTCTCGGTGCGTATCGCCTTTTTTCTCTGCATTCATGTCCTCAATTTCACTCTGTTCTAGGTCGTCCTGACCTTACTACTGTCCTTACAAAGTTGCACGTCTTCCGTCTCGTTCAGTTTTCAAAAATTATCTTCCTCGACGCGGATGTTCTCCCCATTCGTCCCATTTCACATCTTTTTTCTCTTCCCCATGAATTTTCTGCCGCTCCTGACGTGGGCTGGCCAGATATCTTCAACTCTGGCGTCCTTGTTCTCACACCAGGCGAAGATAAATTTGAGCAGCTCAATCAACTTGTCGCTACCAAACCATCGTGGGATGGTGGTGACCAAGGTCTTCTAAACGAATGGCGTGGGGGCGACTGGAACCGGCTTAGTTTCACCTATAATACCACTCCTACCGCCGCATATACGTGGGTTTTTGCTTCAATTTTCTTTATCTCTTTACGGCATTCAACTTCTTAATTTAGATATGCCCCTGCATATGCTCGTTATGGTTCTCAAATAAAGGCAATTCATTTCATAGGCCCAAATAAACCTTGGAAATCCATTGGATACCGTACACCCACCTCTCACCATCCTTCCAAATCCATCCAAACTGCTTATGACTATGACTCTCTGGTGGATCGATGGTTGGACGTGTACGATCGCCATTACAATGTCGATGTTCCCCAAGCGTCGTTCGAAGTCAAGCACTACACTCCTGCTTGGGAATCTTCTATGGACCCCTTGCCTTCTGCTCCGCCTTTAGACCTTGACGAACTCAAGCGTCTGGCCATTCAAGGCCTGAATGCTTCTTATGAGAATAGTAGACCAGGTGAGGGCGCATACAAAAGTTTGCCACTTCAGGGTCGCGTCGATCTTATGCGTCCAAGAAAAGCGGAGCAAATTCCCACCAATGTCTTGCAAGTCAGTCGGCGACAGCGGGATCAGAATGCATATAGTCAACCCACAGACGATTCAGATCTCTTACCATCCGAATCCTTTGCATTCTCTACCCCTATTTCTCGTCATGCTGCTTTGCATAACGATGAACCTCGATGGCATACATTACCCACACCCGGTCCCGAAGAAATTCCGTCCAGTCCTCGTTTGCGTTTGATCTCTCTTCCATCGACACCCTCCACTGCACCGGACTTCTATGCCAGTGAGAGCGAATCTGACAGGTTCCCTTTGGAACGTCCAGACGAAGGCCATCATCACCATCACGAACCTACTGCTCCTGGAAATCACCATCACCGTCGCGAATCTCCTGTTCATGGCCTCCAGAAACAGCATGCTGAGGAACCTCAAATGCAGCCTGCTTCTACTCCTATGATGTCATGGAATCCTGCTGTAGAGCCTCCTCCTACAGTTACACCGACTGTCAATGCGTTCCCTTCCGATACTTATTTTGCCAATGTCTGGGACCATACTCCATCGAGAAAAAATGACCGTGCGCAGCTAGGTCCCTCTCCAGACTCTGGTGGCTTCTTTCAACCCCCTACACCTCCTGTCATCCCCGATACTTTGATTCAGCAGGGTCACTATCGCAATGTCACAGGCGATTCTACAGTTGGAGCCACTCCTAGTCCAGATAAGTCGAAGGTCAAAACAGTATTCCCATGGGAAGGCCAACCTCGAGTCATGCCAACGAGAGTTTTTCCCGACTCAGATGCCCCTCTCCCTTCGTTGTTCCTTAGCCCAAGTAGCCAGAGCCAAACCTCGACTACAACGCAACCCAGTACTCCGGAAATCACTACATCTCACATTCCCAGTCGTTCTATGCCACTTTCTCCTCTATTTGGTCTACCTAACGCATTGAATTATGCGAATGCATGGGACACTGTTCCGAGCATACAAAAGTATGCATCACGACTTGTCAAACCACCTCCCCCTCCACCAACACTAGCCCCACCATTTGAGGATGAATCTTATAGAAAATCACGCAAGAAGAGTTGGGATGAACGTACAGAAGTGAGCAGCCGCGATGGTGATGATGAAGATAATGCAGATGACGAAGACGAGGATGAGGCTGTCGCTCATAAAACTCGACAATGGGTCGACGAGGATGACAGTGGCTCTGAAGCCGCAAAAAGGCGCTCGAGAAGAGGTTCTATTGTCACCGCTACGTTAAAACCCAAGAAGAAAGAGTACAGGAGCCGTGGCGTGCAAACTATGGTCATCGAGACGCGTAGTATGGCGGTTCAGGTCGATGCTCCCAAGCCTGAACCAAGGCATCAGAAGCGTGGGTCAGTCTCGAATAGACGCCATTGGGCGCCAACGACAGCGACTTCTGCAGCACCTGCAATGACGCGGTCGGTATCGATGGATACCTCGAACAGTCCTTCCTCAAACGTATTGACTATTGCCCCTGCTCTTTTGGCACCGGAGCCTTTGCGAAGCTATAAGAGGTCACCCCCTGAGTCCCCAAAGACACCATCCCATTCGTTGAAGTCGTCAAGGGAATTTGTTACTGTGCCTCCTAGTCAAAATGGCACCGCCAGGCCTTCTCCCAAAATCACACCATCCACTATCAGCACCAGCAAGGTCAAACCTACTGTTCGCACTTCTAATTCACCCACGACAAGATTTATCCCTATGGAGCAGCCTGCGTCTTCACCTGCACCTTTATCTGCATCTCCAGTGATAACATCGCATGTTCCTGCGTCTGTTACCAAGCAATCAGCTCGATTCTCACCTGCCTCTATAACACGTCGGGTATCGAATGATTCGTCCCTTGGTTCTCCTTTGTCTTCTATAGGTCCAGTCTCACCTGTTGATGGGCAAGCTGTTCCTTTGCCTATCAGAAAGGGCACTCGTGTCTGGGACCCTGCTAGGGGTGTCGATGTGTTCAAGCGTGGATCGGAGGAGGTCCTTGCGCGATTTTTGAAAATGGGAGGTGCTTTTGAAGAGGAAGCGCGATAAGTTATACTCATATTTGCGAAGGCTTTTTTTTCTTTTCTTGTTTTCTCTTGGACGATTATTCCCCTCCCTTTTTCCCTACTGTTATCAACTTCGTTTCTCATTGGTTATGTATACTATGTCATCGGATTCCTTTTCTTTTTGTTTGCCTTCCAACGTTTTGTTAGTTTCACCCACACATTCGTCTCTCTCGTTACCGTCTTCTGCATACACATCCATACCCAGATTCATGAGCAATGTCCGCGACCCCCATTCCATCATTCATATAGTTGTCACCCACCGTCATTCCTTCTCGCCTTTTTACTCTCTCCATTCAGCACTCGCGCCCCTCTTTTGGTAGTTATCCTCGCACATATGTAGATTTCATGTAGAAGCACAGGTGTTCGCTTACAGTGAATACGCATCATCATGTTTGCATTCACCAATTCTCAGCACAGCCAACAAATGTACCGACGTCATTTCAATCCGCAAGTGACGTCACCGGAGTAATCTAGTGTATTTGGAAAGACTAGATAGGTATAAAAGTAGGAGCTCCTAGACTTTTATATTCTCCAATATTCTCTCAACAATCACATAAAACTACAATGTCTGGACCTACACCCGCACATATTTTTAACGTCGATGAGCTCACAGGAAAAGAGTATGTTTTTTATGCTTTAATTTTGACGCCAGTATTGATCTTATATTCTTTTCTTCAGGCATTCAGCTCTTGAGACTACCGCTGCAGAAGCTCGAATCAACGCCCCCAACGCTGTTGTAGCTCATGAAGTTGACGCGAACGCCGAAGAAGCGCAATATGCCGCGCAACAAGCTGCTGCACATGCCAAAGTTGGTTTATATTGCTTTGCTTGGAGAGAATTTTTATTGATGCGATAAACCAGTCTATGGGGTCAAGCCTCACCGGAGAACCAAACACCGCTGCTACTTCTGCCTCAAATATTACTAATGCTGCTGTTCGAGAAGGAAAGCATGATGTCGAGGAGGCTAAGGCTGTTGGAGCTGGATACGTTCAGCAAGTGAAGAATGTTATGAACTCTGCTGTGGAGATGGCTCAGGTTTGTCATTTATTTAGTATGCCTGTATGCTTCTGGCTCACAACAAAACTTACATCTATACAGGAATATCTTCCTGCACCTGTGACTTCAGCTGCCTCAGCAATGACGAACGCTGCAACATCAGCTGTTGCCAATCCAGGCGAGACAGCCGTTAATGTCGCTACAGCCATTTCAAATACCATTGCCAATACCGCTGCAGCTGCAGTCGAGACGGCGAAGGAGACTGCGTCAAGTGCGCAGGCTTCCGCCGACAACGCTACTTTAAGGGCACAAGCCACCGTCGATGAAGTCTCTGCATCTGCGCAGGCCTCAGCCAATGATGCCGCTGCGAGAGCGCGAGCTACTGCTAATAATGCAGCCAACACTATGAACGAGTCGGTGCAGCCCCACATTGACAAGGCGATGGAAACTGCGCAGACCTACGCCAATGCAGCTGGAACGCAAGGCAAACAATTGCATGACCAATATTTCACCGGGAGTACAACTGGTCCTGCTTCTACCAAGGCGCCTGCCTCGGCTACGACAGCACCTTTGGAGAGCGGCCGATACACTATCGATACCCCTTATCCGAACGCGTCGACGAAACCTGGTTTGGCTGAAAAGGTTGCGAATCCAAATTCCAAGGAGCCCACATTGGCAGGCACCGGGGCACCCACTATGCTTAATTAACTAAGTCTTTGTGATCGTTTTTCATTCAATAAACTGTAATATCTGTATATTAATATGTAGTATTTCTTACTTACTTGTATAAACCATGAACGTCGAATCCAAATCTGGCGCACAATGAGCAGAATTAAGCGCCGTTTTGGGACTACACAGCCACAAATCCCAATTGTCCCAATTTGTGACACAATGGACACTGCCGATCGGCTTCCATTGTCTATTGTTACTGTTTAATCTCCGACGTCGGCTAGATTCGGCTGATCCCTTTGGTCAGTATATTTAGATTTGGTGTTTTCTTCATACAAATTCGGTCTCGTAGATATGCGAATATGCGTTAGTATATAGAACCTATCTGTATATAGTATTAAACCCTAAAGAAAGTTACATACGTTCAGATCCCTTCGATTTCTATGAGCTAAAATAGGGGTAATCTTATCGCAATCAGCTATGATGTAATGGTCTATTATGGCACTAGCCATCGTCAATTGTCATCGCAACCTCAATCTTCAACTTGAACCTTACAGACAAACATTACGATGGTATGTTAAATTCAAAAACCTTTGCCTCTAAACTCACAGATAATGACCATTATATAGGATAGTTTCATAAGCCTCGCGAAGCAAGGGTACAGCGCTTATCAGGACTCCCAGGGTGCGTTCATGATTCTAATCTGTCTCACGGGAGATGAGAAGATGATCCTTCGCGATCTATGTAATCGGCGCTTACTTTAATGAATTAGAGGACGTCTCAAAGACTGGAGGACACGAATACAACTCTCCAGATAATAAGAGGCACTCGAGTAACGACGATTACGATGGTCCTGATCGTGAGTTGTGTTCGATTCACAGGGGCTGATGTGACGAGGGATTGACGAAGTTGCTTTTTGTCGGTCTTAGTCGACCACGATGAGGTCGTGCGTAACGCTGAGAAACATGGCTCTGGAGACTCTAGCCTCTTTTCTTCCGCTATGGGTTTCTTGTCGGACAATAAGGTCGTTTCAGTCTTTGAAACATTTTTGTTCTGTATTAATGGATTGTGTAGCGAGCCTCTAAACACGAGCCAGTAGACGAAGAACGAGTCACTCAGGCGCATGAACAGGCATACAACCAAGGCGGCGCTGGAGATCTTAGCGCTCACGAGCTAGGTGGGGCTGCTGCTCTCCAAGTACGTTCTTGTTCGTTGCTTTGTATCGTGTGCCATCTAAGTTAATGTTAATTATTCCAATCCATAATATCTGTCCTTGGAATTTCTAGGTGCTTAAGCGCTTTACCTCTTCTGGTTCAGGCTCCAGCGGTTCCCAAACGGAGCTTATCAGTCTCGCGATGGCTGAGGCCACGAAACTGTTCGATAAATCCGGTGGAGCGGCATCAGGCAATAAACAAGACGCGGTCAACGGCGCTGCAATGACCGTCATGAAGCTCCTGGTCCAGTCTAAGTTCAGCGGTGGAACTGTCGGAGGCGGAAATTCTGGCGGATTGAGTGGGCTAATGGGTTTGGTAAGTTTCAGGGCTATAATCTTTCGGGGGCGGTGGTGCCTTCGGGTCCAAGATTTTGGTTCATACGCGGTTGCTAACAAGGCAACAAACCATTTTTCTTACTTTGTTTAGGCCACCAAGTTCATGTAAACAGGGAAAATTTTAGCTTTCCAGATCAACGAAACCATTTCCCTGTCACCCGACATTGAATTTTAATTCAGATTCAAACTTTATATTCGAAGGGCGATCCCAGTACAGGAGGATGATGACAATGTGTAAAATACAGTGCTAGTTAAATATTATACAGAATAGGTATATGAGTTTGTTCTGTTCATTGGCGCAGAGATAACGAAAGCAACGATAACAACGAAATGCAAAGAAAGCGTTATAATGGACTGATAAAGGTGGTGGGGTAGATATGAGAAAAATAAGATGACAGAGAATCACTGAAAACAGTTAGTGGGATTCGATAAGGTCAACAGAGACGGATCCAGAGTCGTCATATTCACGTATTTGTCTTGCATAGGCATGTGCAAACTGGTGGGTGTTGCGAAATCAAAGTCGAGGATATCACAAATATCGGGATGATTCAAAACGGAAAGATCAAACTCCATCGTTTCAAAATTGAAGTCCGACGAGGATATGTCAGATAGTTCTGGCAGCGGTAAATGCGGCGGGGTTGAAGGCTCAGGCGAAGATTCGACTGAGGAAGAAGAGAAAAAAGTCGTTGAGGACATGTCTGAACCGGAGGAAAATGTTCGATTCGGTTGCTCCGTGGATGAAGACGATGAGAAGTTACGCTTTGACGTGGTTGGGCGACGTTTGGAATATGGTGCAAATTTTCTTGATTTATCTGCATTGCAATGAGGTGGGGACAGAAAGGCAGTTGTAACACCAGAACGTCCTGGGCCAGCAGGGAACCGTTGTGGACGAGAAGTTGAGAAATCTCGGCAAATCACAGGAGGAGCCATGGTTTTGACGAAAGCTGGATGATGGGCACGAGGAAGGATAGTGACAGTCGATGTGTACCAAGGTTCTGAAGTTTCAGACGGCATGCCTAGAGACATGCCCCTTTTCTTTTCAAGAAAAGTCATTTTTGACTGGAAGAGGATGATGAACTCGTCTATGTCGATGGGAGTGGTTGATTTATTGGAACAAGGCTGAGGTCGTCGCATCCATACCGGAGGAGGAAAACGCGAACTTCCATTATTAGTAGCAAATGGATCAAGGCCAGTGCCGGTAAACTTGGATGGAAATGCATGTGGTGGACGAAAGGGGTCTATACGAGGATCGTCTATCTCCAAACATGAATTTGGTCGAAGTTGTTCCTGTGAGGCCTGACAATAGGACTATCAGACACAAAAGGTTTTCACAATAGAAATGGACGCACCTCGCGATCTGATACATCATCTCCAGAGTCATCCTCGTTCGAGGAGTAATCATGTCTTTTGGTGACGAATCCATTAGGTAGGGCATTCAAAGCTATATTCATCGGAAGTTCCGAAGTTATTCGGCGTACAGTCTTGCCATCCTTCTTAGCGCGGTTTCGGTGGTTTTGGAACTAAAAAGAGGCTGCAATGAATTTACTAGCAAAGGCGAGTTACAGTTCAGATATTTACCCAGACTTCAATTTGGCGAGGTGTCATGCCAGTCGCTGAAGCCAATCGTGAACGATGTATCACAGATGGATAACCATTAAGTTCAAAATATTTTTCAAGTGCTGGGGTACATTCCTATATGTCATAACGTGAGTATAAATCTGAGAAAGAAAAAAAAGAGAATACATTATTGAAAGGTTGTTTGTTTTTCCATCCCAAACGTTCCTGATGTCTAGTGATACTCGATACAATAAATGACACCCAAGATTTGATTATAGGAAGGTAGTGTCTTTGGGATAGGGATTCGAAGGACTTTAGCAACGCCATCGGGTCCTGTCTTTGCGCATTATCCACACAGGTGCGTCTATACGAAGACTGGTATTGAAGCTGTAGTTCGTTAATGCCTCGATTTAGACGTCGAATAAGGATATTGCGGGTGTTCTCCGTTACTTTGAGAGTCATGATAGGCGTCAAGAAATCTGTAGGATATGGTAGAATAAGATCTGGTACTGAGCATTTGCTTAATGATGGGGAAATAGATGAGGGTAGTTTATAGATGCTATCAATTTCCAGGGTTAGAGACGATGCCCAGGAGCTGATTCTTTTGAGGGCAGCCATTTCATCCTTCGAGTTGAGGTTTAATGGGGCGCATACGATACGCGACATAGTGTTGAATGAAGAGTGAAGGGGAGAGTGACACTCAGTAACGGGAAGCGTGAAGCTAACGGTCAAGGCTCAAAGACAATGCGGAGTTTGAATGTGCCAAACAATGAAGTCGGAGTTTCAACGCTTGTGACAGGCTAATAGCTAGCAGTTGGTATGCTACCATTTCTCTCCTCACACTTTTCACCATGAACGACTCCAACCTAGATCGGACACTCATGGAGGGTATGAGCAATCACTTAACAACTTTCTTTACCTCACTTCAAGGCGATGGAAACTCCCTTACATCCTTTCTTCACACGTTATCGACCTTTAACGACACTATACATCTGCATCGCAGTCGCCTGCAGGAAGAAACCCTCATCGCTGCCCACAACTTTGCTTCAGTTATCGAGACCGTGGTATCAGACTTATTGATGCTGGAAAAGTCGACACAGCAAATTTTGCAAGAAAGCGAGGCTGATGTTGCCCGCATCTTGGATGAAAAACTTGGTGCTCTTTCAATAGGCGATGGTTCTCTGAATGTCCCCGGTTAGTCTCTAATCTGTCCATTTGGTGCGATAACTGAAACTGTGTTTTAGTTACAATAAGTAGCTGCCCTACCTATGTGGAACCTTGCTATCGCTGGCTACTATCTAACTTACACAATCCCTATCCACCCAAAGAATTCAAACAAGACATATCACGGAAGACGCGGTCCTCATTACGGGACATCGATGCATGGTTCGTTGATACCCGAAAACGAATAGGGTGGAATAGAACCAGGAAAACCCTGTTTTCAAATAGACAGGATCACATTATCCAGGCCGCAACACGGGTCTTTCTGCCCTCTCCATCGAACTCAACCCCCGATTCCTTAGACCCCATTTCGGAAGATTTCCATTTAGAATTTTCTTTAATGCAAAATGCCGCACAGTCGTTATATTCCGGCAAATTCTTACCTTCTGAAAATAACGGAACGCTTTCTTTGTCATCTCACGGAGAGAGGACAAAGAGTAGGAAAAGGACCGCATATCCAACCCCCGAGCCTTCTTCTCCTGCGGAAACCATTTGCGATTACCCCCCCTCTCGTGAATCATCCGAGTCAGTTACGGATGTTACCCGGAAACGTCGTCGTTCTTCACCCATACCCACGGAAGACCTTCAGAAACGGCGCAGGTAAACAACCGTCCTTTCTGTTAATACTGAATACTCATCACAATATAGGCTATCCGGATCTTCAACTATCGCAGAAGCCGTTGCCAGTATACCCTCTCCTCCCGATAGTGTATATTTCAATGAAGACCCGAGTACAAACGAATCGACGAACAGCGAGACTGATTCTGCGAAGTCTGCTATACAGCCAACGTCAAATTATTCATCTTTTGGTTCTGGAAAACGGAAACGCCATTTACATTCTTCAACTGAGGAAGCTCAACTACCCGCCAAGCGATCAAAGACCGTCAATTGCGTACCGGAGAAATTGGCAGAAGAAGACTTGGTCTGCACGCCCGCTGTTGTATCGCAATCGACATCTTGTGTCTCAAACACTTGTTCTACCAAACGAAAAAGGCGGTTGTCTGATGGAGAAAGTCAAATATCTTTCAAAAGGCCCCACAACGCTATGGCTTTACCACGTCTGCAAACCGTTTCCAACCCGTTTCCAATGCCGAACTTTTTTGACAACGAAATTTCCGATCCCTTACAAAACTTTCTTCCCGGTGAAGAGTATTTAAGTGATATTATCCCACCGCCTGTTGACTTGCAATCTACAATGGAGTCGCATGAAATTTCCCTGGAAATGCATGCACATCAGTACGAGTACCCATATGGATCTCATGTTCTTGACACGGGCGGTACGTCATTTCTCTATGTCATTATTACCCATTCTTATGAATACTTTAAAGAAATCCCCTTGTTGCCCAGTGTGTTCCATGTGCAACAAGAACCGCCAGCAAATTTTAATTATGATTTATCCGATACTCTATCAGGTTTGTTTTATATTTTAGCTTCAACCAACCCCGGCTCAATTTTTTATTTAGACATCGGTCTTGCCCAAATTCCAAACGATCGACTCGATTGTATCTTTAACTTGCCAGTTCCCTCGACTCATGTAACACCTGCATCCTTCACCACTTCTTATAGCGATGGGTTTAATTTGGAAGACTTCCATCACAGCAACGACATCGCTCATGCTGTTCATTTAAACGAAAAGAAAGCTCAGATCCAAGCTCTAAGAGACGAACTTAACAGATTAGAGGCGGAAATCTATCAATAAAGTCTGTCTGTCTCTCCCTGTCTCTCCCTCTCCTCTAGCCTCTCCTTTCCCCCATTTACTATCATGCTCTATTGTATCCTTAGTTCTTGTAGGATTCTGTTTTCCTCTTGCTTTCGTTTCTTCTCACTTGCTTCGCTATCTGCTATGTATATGTTATTATGCTATTTACTTATTATCTCTGTTCATATTCGTTGATTAATTGCATTGCTCATCGTCATTCGTTTCTATAAACTGTGCATGGGAAATAATGAACACTTGCTTCCCGTTGGTTCAGGAGACCGTGGACTGTCAGACAGACAGCGCAGTGATCAAACATAGGCTATTTTACGGCTGGTGTCAACTTCGCCAACTCTCTTTCTTCCCCCGGTTATCTACGAAGGTCGATTTAATATTCAGTACTTGCATACGCTATATGAATCAAAAAATAATAAGGCTCAATGTCGCCCTGGTTGTCCAACGTCATCCTCTATCTTCCACCTTCCGACTTCACGCATCGCGTCCGCATCACCGGTTTCCAAAGGGGGAGCATCTAATAGTGCGCTGACCATCTTCCAGGGGTCTCGACCACCTCCATATCGTAGTACTTCACGCTTATACTTTTCGCCTGTTTCACGGTTCAGAGGATCGTCTGAAAAGACATTTCTCCACACCCTCGAAGCAATAGCACGATCGAATAGATAGGAGTAATACGTAGCACCATATCCGAAAAGATGTCCGAATTGAGTCTGGAAAGATGTACCTGGTACATGTGGTATCAAGCCACGAGTGTCGTGGAGCTTGGCCAATTCATGGGTAGAGTCAAAAGATGGGTCAAGAACAGCTGGTGAGTGGTATATTTGATCAACAGCCGCAAGGAGAATTTGTGAATAGGTATCGATAGAATGGCAAGGATCGTTGTGGTGGTTGCCAATTTGGCGAACATTTGCAGATTCGTCAGCTTCGAATAGCGAAAGGACTGCGGGCGAGTTTAAGAAATGTTCCATGAGGATAGATGGTAGTTCGACGAAATCTGTGGCACATCGCGTTCCTGCAACGTTTTGATATTCTGTTCGACCGATCATAGCTGCGGGAAAAAAATTAGTAACTGGCGGGTGGATGTTGAATCACGAATTGCTACTCACAGTGCATTGCATGCCCCATCTCGTGGAAGAGAGTCAAAACTTCATGCCAGTCTAAGATTGTCGGTCCTTTCATTACGGTTGGGCGAGTAAATTCGCATAGTAAAACGACCAAAGGGAGTTGATAAATCCCTTCCTGCCCAGGAAGACGGTGCCGCTTTGTTGCTTCAAATTCTTGCGATTCACGGATGCGAAGTTCTTGACCTATAACCGTGCCATCGCCAGGAACATCATCGTCATCTGCACGACGGGAACAGCGAACAGTATAATGAGCAGCACCAGCGGGCTTTCCTCTCCGAGCAAATAAATCTGCATAAATCCATCCTATAATACCCTTTTCTTGATCTACCACTTCTAATTTCTGGACGTCAGCATGCCAAACTTCGCCGGATGCAGACTCAGCCGGACGGAGAGATATCCCATATAGATGTTGAAATAATCGAGAAAGTCCCATAAATACAGTACCAACCGTTAGAGGTGGTAAGGGTATAGGAGGCGCAGGGGTCTCTGGTGGGCAATAAAAGTCCCTATCCCAAGCCTGAACAATAGGCAGTGACGAGAGTCCATGATGCGCTTGTTTTCGCTGACTTAAAGTATGTAGTGCACGCCTCGCGAATGGGCGCGTGTGTTTGAGAAGGGCATCAAGAAAGTTGTACACATTGTCTTAACAAGTTATGTCAGAAAAATCATAATACATGGAACCGTCAGGGGCACACACCTGGATTTTTGGCCATTTTATCATCCAGAGTCATGTGTGCAAAGCTCTCGCGTCCGACAAGGCGCGCAAGTTCAGCACGTTTCCGAAGCAGTGTCTCTAGAACATCTATTTGTTCAGGAGTACTCGAATTTGCAGCTAGGTAGACCCGTCGTCTCGGTTCCTCTTCCGGAGCAGAGCGCATGATCATATGTGCTTGCATAGAACCTGGATATACAAGAAGGTCACGCTGAGTAAATTGCGCCTGAAGCTGCAGCCTGACTCCCATCCCTTTGTCCTTCAATCCGGCAAGCTCTGAGGGCTTGATAGATGTCGGTGGCCGAGGAGCATTGGTGCCCTCCAAAAATTGACGCCCTAATACTAAAATGTCGGAAGAAAGAGAGACGAATTTGTGTCGTTCCGCAGGAGGTAAATCAATGGCAGACTTTTCAAAGTCGCGCCAGAATATCAAGGCCGTCTGGTAAGCCTCGGGGCTTAAGGTTTTAACAATTGACGGGTCTGATAAAACAGCTTTCAAAACCTAAGGATATATAAATAAGAGTATATACACCAACATCAGGAATTATTCCGCACCTCATAAAGTCCTACATCCGTGTTCAACACGTTCATGAACTCGCACAGAGTCTCGTACGCTGTATTCGCGGCGTCAACCCATATGCGGTCGGGGTGCGCATTTCGGACCAGTTCAGCAAGGTCAATGACACCACATAGCATGTCGCTCAAGCGATCCAAATTCTTCACGACCTTCAATAACTCGTCCCGCGACTCCCGGGCGCGAAGAATACGATCCGTCAGCAATTGAGCGCGGACAACGGTAGCATCGGCCAAAGTAATGAGAGCATTGGGCTGGCTCAGAGTGGGGTGGCCAAACAAGCCTGTTACTGAGAACGCCGATGGACGAAAGGTTGATTGAGGGTTGTCGAAAAGATTTATCAAGGCCTTGTCGTCGACGGACGCTGGTATTTGATGGTGTGTAGACAGGGACCTGGTGCGATCATGGTATTGAGCGTGGAGACAACCGCGGAATCGAAAGATTTGTTTTGGTGGGAACGCTTTCCTGGCCGACCTGGACAGCATAAAGACAGGAAGGACGGAGCATTAACCAACGTACTAACTCAGCCATTTTTAACTTTGCTTTGCCTCCAAGGCAGAGTAAATAAACCACGTGATACACACAATCCTCTTGATCTTATTGGTCAACGCGTCCCCATATTCTTGCGCAATTTCTTCGTCACGGAAACTCCGGAAACTAGCCGAATTATGATTTATATTACGTAGCTGCTGTGTAAATATATCGTGATACTATGTACATGCAAATAAGTGATGATTGAAGTATGGACAGTGAAAGATGAGATGTAAGATATTGATAAAACCTTCCACTGAACACTATGACTGCATTGGAGAGGGACTTCGATTGCTTGCGTTAGACTGGCCGTTGATACCTGGAGATTGAGACGGTGATGTATCATTGCCTGCGCCAATATATCCATTCGTTTGGCCGTCCATATCAGATGAACTCGCCACATTGTTCAGAGAATCGAGAGGGGTGGCATTCGCTTCCTCTACCGGTTCTACGGCATATACCCAAAATTTGGATTTTTTCTTGCCTGCTATCTGTTCCATTGCAACCTCTGTTGGCTTTAGAGCGGCAGCCCCAGACGTTTTTACCTTCACTCCATTGACTATGTTATAGTTCTGTGTATCTGTGTGGCCATCCGTAGATTGGGCGCTTGTTGTGCTTTCTTCGGTACGTGCACGCTTCCTTGGCGGCTCGACATCGATAGAGTTCCCTAATCTTGAAGAGCGACGCTCTCCGCGCCAAAGTCCAGAGTCAGAAGAGCCATCACGTTTTCTAGTATTTGTGCTGACGGTAGCGGTTCGTGTTGACCGGCGAGTCCCTACCGCGGGAGCACCACGGCCTTTCCTGAAGTCTTTAAAATAATCTTGTTCTTGTTCGTATTCTATGTCCTGCTGGTCTTCGCGGTATGAATATTCATCAGCACCGTCGTCCTACGATCCAAAAATAGGGAATTAGACAAGAAAAAGTTACGGGAAGCCGTGCCGTTCCACTTGCCTCGCTGTCCAGGTCGTTACCATATACGTAATCTGGTTTTTGCGTTCTCCGTCGTGTACGAGTTTGTCGAATTTCAGCCTGGGCGAGCAGAAGTCGTTTCTGTTCAATCTTTTTACGCACTCGTTGAACGCGCTGACAAGAAAAATCAATAAAACCATTAACCAAACGAGGTTTAGCAACTACATACCGCAATTTCCGTGTCAATCGCCTCAACACGATTTTCTAAGGCTGTAATCAGAGACAGATGTGAAGCCTCGATTTTTGTTTTCTTTCGGCCTTTAACTTCGGAAGGTGCTGATGCCTTGAGTCTCTCAATTGTTGCAATATACTCCTCCCTAGTTGACGATATTGTTTGAAAGGTTGCCGTCATTTTCCATGGATTGCTCGACACGTAAATACGTGGAGAATCTATTCAAAAGCGAAAATAAAGCAACATCAGTTTCGTGTACTCGGGCAGTGTACTCGGGCAGGATATACACTTGACGGCATGGACCGGATAGAGCAAATTGGAGGGATATTAAAGGTACACCTCGCAAATACACCCAAATAGGGAGGGTAAAACGAAGAAAGATGTGGGGAATAGAAGTGCACGGACCATCTGCAATCCAATAACGTTTACGCTGCATATCCTGTCCGATGGGCAATAGTTGCAGTCGTTCTTGACTCTTGGGATCATTCAGATCCATGGGGGCTACGGGCGCCTGATTCTTCTTGTGTTTGTTGTGGACAACGCCCCACGCATTATCTATCGTGGCCTTGATTTCGGGAGAGTGGCATAGCTGGAGCTCAACCAGTTGTCGCAGAATCTTGAGCTACAGAGTTGGTGCCAAGTTTTTACATTAATATAAGCGACCATGCTTAAGCAAAGCAAAAAAAAAAAAGGAAACGCACCTTAAAGTCCCATGTAGCAGTAAAGAAACCACCCTGTAAGTTTTCAAAGGGATCCATGTTTGCACTGAGTTCATCGTCCCAGAAGATAGTCCTTTCAGATGATTTGAAATATTCTGAGAGTACAGTCGCCACAGTCGTCGAGATTTGGTCCGTGCTACAAGCACGAAGGTATCATCAGCCCCAATGGAAAGCATTTACGTCCAATTAAACGCGCGTTTACCTCAAATTACGCGTCTGAGGTTTGAGATTAACGATAAAGTGTCCAAGAATTTGCGTGATGATGTTGTTTGGTTCTTTCAATTGCAACGCGTCCTCCAAACTATAGGGCGAAGCACCATTTCAAGTCAGTTTAACAAGGTGTTTGGCCAGTGGAAAAAGAAGCATGTACTCCATAGGTGACTCCAATCCTTCAACCTTATGCCGTAGATTGGTGAATTTGCAAATGAACGAGTAAACAAATAGTGACTCCCATCGGTCCGCTGGATGGATAGCAGTTGACGGTGGGCAGACATGAGGCCTCCTGTCGAATTTCAGTGAGGTTGACATATTCGTGTCGCAAAAGACGCGACAAAACGGTCGGGAACAGGTGGAAGGATGGTGGAGGGAAAGAAGGCGTGTGTGGATCAACGTTGAAGCTCGAAGACTTATGTAAAAAGCCACTTATGAATCTTATACGGTCTATTTTCTAGCAGATTGCGGAACAAATATATTACAATAACAGCACCTCGCCGAGGCAATACAAGTCAAGGAGAATAGATTTTCATTTTCAATACACACATGAGTGTCAAGTTTTCTCTTGGTAATTTAGAAGGTGTACACAAAAAAGATCCATACTTATCCTCCATCTTCGTCCTCGAATACAAAGAGGTTTGGAAAGACACACAACACAGTGCATCGTGGCATACGTGATAGAAGACATGCGTACAGAAAAGGTACGCTAAACTGAATAAAATACGCTGAGTAACTTAATTGCGAGCTCATTGAAAAATGCTAACCTTCGCAACCATAGATAAGACCTAGTTTCAACCTAAGTATTTCGATCATTAGGAGTTATCGTTGCTGACAGCCACGACAGTTTGACATAGCACCACTCTCTTAATATCGCTGAGAAGGCCAAAAGATAACCAGAGCGTGTACATTGCGATGCGTGGAGGGGCGTATTCAGAAAGACGCCGAAGCGATGTGCAACACGGCGAGCCGGCTGTGATAAATCTGTTTCCAGATTGACCATCTCGTCCTAGATATCCAGCACAAAAAAGATGGGACTGCCATATTAACAAGAAAAACGATGACATTACTGTGTAAAATGTACACATGAAAATATCGCTTGCGGATGAAAAATCGGAATACATGATAGTAAAACAAACTTTGCAGGCAATTGAAGATGTGTTATCCCGGACCAACCTAGAAGATAAAAAATAGTTATTAGTTGCTGGACGTGATGAAAACGGTCTGTCACTTGCTTTAGGAATGTCGTGGTGCTCACTGAGTGACTCGAGGTGTGAATTAAATTCATTGACACGGTCTTTGTGGGTCTTGTGCGCTAATTTCTTTATCCGCTGCTCCAACTGAAAGAGAAAATGACTTAATTTCGCACAGAGTAAGAAAAATGGCTACATACACGTCGTTTCTGCACTTCTTCGAAGCGCCTTTCTGCTTCCGTCTTACGAGTTGAGCTACCTGCCAAAGCAGGCGAATTGCGACCACTTCCTGATCCTGATTTCTCATGATCAGCTAGTCCAGAAGAAATATCTTTGCCAACATCAGCAGAATCAATGTTCTTGACTACTGATTCAGTTATGTGTTTGAACTTTTTCTTTTTCCTGAAACATTATGAGTCAATCTCGAGGGTTGACGACAATAGATACATACTTCTTTACAATGCCGCCCTCAGCAACCCCTCCTTTGAGTTTGAGGGAGCCACCAGGGCGAAATTCATAATCAGACATGAGAGTCTAGAGAGCAAGTTGAACAGCCGAGTGTTTGAGTGACTTGAGTGACCGCACAAGATCATCACTCCACGTGAGCGAGGACGAATCCAGTCACCCCTCTCGACGCAGAGTGCCTGAGCTAAACCCTGCAAATAATTCCCCTCTCCCAGCTCACCATTTGAGCGTGCTGCACGCTACCAAAATGGCCGTTCTTTCTTCACCACTTGTTTTAATACAGTCCGTCCCTCCGGTTACGCGTGCCTTCACAGCAGCAACAATACTCTCATCCGCCCTTTATGCATACCTTTGTTGGAAAAATTTCGAGGAAGACGCAAGTTATTACATGACCATTGTCCCCGGTACTACGTTGTATGCACCATGGACGCTTCTAACGTCAGCTTTTGTTGAAACAACCTTCTACGAGGTAAGCTTTGCTCACCGGCTGTCTTACAACGCCTAACCTCGCATGCTCAGTTCTTCGCCACGATCATCTTCGTCCCTGCTGCGTTAAAATATCTGGAACGACTCTGGGGCAGTTTGGAAACCGTAAAGTTTATTGTAGTTTCGATTGTCGCCTCCAACATTATTGCCTTTGGGTTCAACTGGATAGAATTCATTGCAACGCGGAACGCAGACTTGTTCTTGTACGTTTCTTGCCTGATCCGTTGTCGACCATCTGACACATGTTACTTAAGGTATGGTATGCACTATCATGGCCAAATGTCGTTGCAGATAGCCATTCTCGTGGCCTTCACGCAACTTATCCCCGAGCACCAGGTTCAATTATTCGGTGTCATCAAAGCTCGGGTCAAGGTGAATAATATATCCTGGTTCCATTCGTATAACTGTTTCTGAGATATCTCGTTTCACCACAGAGCTTGCCAATGGCATACTTGACTCTATCGACTGTTCTGTGTTTTGTCGGTTTCCAGTGTCCTTGGATCATCATTCAATTTGGATGGTTCGTAGGTTGGATATATCTCCGCTTTTACAAAAAGAACCCGGCAGAATCTGTTGGAGGTACCGATACATACGGCGATAGGAGCGAAACTTTTTCCTTGATATCTTGGTTCCCTCCTTTCATGCAGTGAGTGGTCCATCGTCCATGAAAAGGCAAATGGGTTAGGACTCACCTAGAAGCTAGTTACCCATTGACATTGCTTGGAAACTTTGTTTATTCGTTGGCAAACCGCTTCCATCTCATTCCTGCAGCTGCTTCTGACGTTGAACTTGGCGCATACGGTCAAGTCCCAGGTACTGCGCGTGCAGAGGCGGAAAGACGAAGGTTTGAGAATTATCATTTAAACTTGAATGAGCATATTTATTAACTGTATCACTCACCAGAGCTATGGCTTTGAAAGCTTTGGATCAAAGGCTAGCTAATAACTCGTCCCCTGTTGGATCACATACGACAAATGGTGCACCATCTCAACCGCGGGCGACCAATCCACCTACTGGAGCACGACCTGAGGGCACAACATCTCCTCCACCTAACAGTCGCTCCAAAGGTACCGAGCAGGATGACACCGCTCAACCAAAGTCGGAAAAACGATAGATATTCCGCGATTGTGAATAATAATGACACCCGATTTCATTGGCATACTAGTTATATTTCGTATGTGAACCTTCTGACGCACGTTATGATAATTTCTATTGTTTTACTCTGTAATGACACCAAATTCTCTACTCGGAATTAAAGACGAGAAATTACATGACTCTGAAAAAAACTTAAAGGCTCCCCTATGTTTTGTCTTACGTAATGGGACGACGTCGCTGGCGCCTGACGAGGATGCAACTGAGACTCTTGGACCGCCCGGCTATTTCAAGTAGTAAAGATTCGCCCATGTCAGTTTCCTCCAGCTCTGCTCCAAAAACTGCGTTGTCACCCCAAACGAATGGCTATGCGTCCGATTATCTACCACACTCCTCTGGCTTGTCTTCTCCAATACAAACTGCAACTTACCAAGCTTCGTTAAGTTCGGCAAGACTTCCCAACGACGGATTGAACTTGAGTCCAGATGAATTATTTACCAAGCATACAGTATTAGAAGTGAAAGTCGTCCAGCAACGTTTGAGGTCATTTTCCCAGTTACCCGCCAAAGAATTGCGAAAACTCATCGTGATAACTATTCAGGGCAGATGCCGATGCGAAGCAGGAGGAGCTGCGTCTAATGGTTGGGTGAGTATCTCATGAGATCGCTGTTTTGGCCAGTGCTGAAAACAATCATAGAGAACGATATCGCGATCTTTTGCAAGCATCTTCTTCTATTATAGCCATAGCATCATCGTCCCGGCGGGTAGTGGCAGCACTTCGTGATTGCAGAGAGGAAATCTCATCTCAACAAGCTTTACCTGCTCCTCCTAAGACAGCCGCACTGGAAGGTATAGATGGTTAGGATACTGTTCTTGTTCAACGCGTTTTCTACCTTTCTCACCTCAAGATGCAATCTAGATTCTCATCTTCTTACGCTGCAAGTGCTGTCTGCACATATGAAGTTATTGCTGGACGCGCCCGAACATCTGTGGCGCCTAATAGAACGGCAAAAGTACCTCCAGGCTGCTTGGCTGTTTCTTTTGGCGCGTGTCGTTCATCGAGCTCTCGTTCAAAATGATGAGGACGAAGACCAGTCCTGGATAAGTGAAGGGGTCGATATCTTGGTATGTTGAATGTGAACATCAAACATTATCTACCAACTTGTGTGTTTAACATGTACGCTTCTTCAGAATGAATTTCCTCTAGTGCAACGCCAATGGGATGTTGTCTCACAATTTCGGTCGCAAATCATCCACAAATCCACCTTGTCGTTGCGAGAAGTGTCTGCAAGTTATGAGGTGAATCATATTATCACTATGTCTGGTTGGAGAATAACATAATTTGTAGGACATCTGCGCGATACTTGTTACACTCCATCTTCTGGACTCCAGACCTTTGAGCGAAACTCTGAATGCTCTCTTTCAACAGCGTTCAAAGGCTTTGCAAGCTCTGCTTTCGTGGAACTATGAAAGTAACACCACAAGCACGTTGCCTGAACAACCGCGTTCTGTACCTGCGCGAGAAGTTACGCAAGTAATGAAGAGTTCATTGACCATCATTTCCCAAACTGTATGCGCAGCCCGAAATATCTTTGGTGCACCAGAATCAGCGTCATCTCTCGTCCGTCAAGTTTTGGAAAAAATTCAATCAGATAACGAGGACGATTCTAACTTCGATGGTTTACCAGAATCTCTCCGTATTTCAACTCAGTCCCTTCTTACGCATCTTACGTCTTCGGCCAATTTTCAATTGCTCCCACCGAATCTCAAATACTACAAACCGTACATTGACATGGATTCTTCTTCCACCTATCTTTCGCAGGCTGCCTTATCTAGGAAACTGCAGGATTGGTTCCAAACCTCATCAAAACTATGGGTACGGTCAGCCGAACGCTGGGTTTCTGGCTTATCATCGGTTAAAGATGTCGGCGCTCTGAGGAATAGTGTGAGACGCTCTGTTACAGTTTCTGGACTTGATGAATCAGAGAAGCAACTTGCAATAAGTAATCTTGATTCTCTCTGTAATAAAAGAGTCACAGAGATTTGGAAGAAAAGATTATCGGATGCAGAGCTCGGCTGCAAAGCTCGGTTGCGGGATATGGTTTTGAAGGAACATGTCGTGGAAGGTTTTACTCATTTTCTCTTCCTTGACGATTTTGTCTGATTCGACATTGCTCTTTAGACACGAGCCCGGTGGAGTACCTGTTCCAACCTCCTCCAGTACCAAATCTCCCGCAAACAATCAAATCTTTTGTGGACACACCATTCCAAAAATACCAGGCCTCCCTGAAACGTCAGCTAATAACTCGTTCCGTGCAACTCGATAATGTGATCTCTACCCTCGAACAATGTGCGAGGAATATTCAGCTCGACTTTATACACCTCAAGGCTACCGGTGACGGGGATACGGCGTAAGATCTTGTACCTGCATGTTTCGACATTACTTTCTCACCTTTTCTTGAAGATTCATTTTGAAAGAACTCACGGAAATTTACCGTCCAACAGCAACATCCGTAACAACGAATATCATATCTTTCATAGATGAAACGGCATCGGAAGCTATCAATTCCCCAAGTTAGTAACGTCTAGTCTTTTAAACATTTGCTTAATATTTATTACTTCGCCCTTCAGATCCTCGCCCACATGGCCTTGCTTTTATTAGCAGAGTAACATCTGACCTTGCACATTCTTCTTCCTTCATAGATAATATTGGCTGTGGCGCGGAATCAGCTCGAGGTATGCATTTTTATCTTTATCTTGTAGATACATCTGCTTACATTCATATCTAGATTTCAAGAACAGGATGATCTCAATCAATGAAAAAATTGTTCAGAAATGGAGTCAGATTATGATGGACCTCATTAACCACAAGTATAAACCCTGTCATACAAAACGTCCGATGCAAGCCGCAGGTAGACACTTCCATCACTGTTGAACCACTTGACGCTAACAGCCCACATGCTCAGGAGGGCTATCACCTCACATTCTCCAGGCGTTGTTAATGATATGTGAAAATATCCAACAACTCGGACTGTTCCACTACCCCACAAAACAGCATTCCGTTGCAAAGGAAGCCCTTCGTTCTCTTGCTCTTCTGTGGTTAGACGATGACTGGGGTAGTGGAGAACAGGTTCTCCGCGATAGATCTTTCCTTAGGAAGTTATGCGACCAGTATGGAAAATCACTCCTAGATATCTCCACTCTTCTGACCGATAAGATAAAATCTTCCGTGAGCGTTTTATTATTTATAGTCCCTTCAAAATTTCTCTGAACATTTCCCGATGGGAACATGTAGACAAAAGACGATACGGTTCTATTGGATTTAGACAACACTGCGTCTGAATACCTTTCAAGGACCCAAACCTTGCTGGCGGTCCTCCTACCTCCTTCCCCACCAGCTTTTGATATTCCTCTTCTTCAATTTGGGAGTCCTTCACCCGGCCAAAGTCATCAATCTGCAATCGACGTGGCCAAACCGACCCCTCGTTTCGGGATGCTCCTGGTGGCCAATACGCAACATTAATGCGAACAGGAGTTCTTGCGATAGTCCTTAATCAGGTATTTCGTAACCCGTATTACCAATGAAATTCAATCATCAGCATTGGGTGATACTTTCAGTTTTCCCCTATCCCGAGAGTTGAAATAAATCCCAGTCTTACAACACCTTAGTCTCCGAGTATATTGAACAACTGGACTCTTGGGTCTTTTTTTATTGATCATGGTGCATATGTTGTTGCCAAGCATTTTATTCCGTCATGTTTTTCCTAACAGGGGCTAACGACCGGGTAATCAAGAAAGCTTTACCCTTTCGACTAAGTAGTCGCGTCACCAGTTTAACAGTTTAACTGATACTTACATAGATACCGGATCCGACATTCTAAAATTCTACGTGCTACCTAAATGCAACTCTATCATGATCAAGACTGCTACTAGGTGCTACTTTGGAAACACATGAAAGCTATGTCAATGTGTTGCATATGGCTAGATAATCAGTGTCGAAGACATAATTCGAAGGCCCGTGACAGTATGCATGCAGTGTGAGAATGACAAAGCGAATGCGGTTATAGCGTGAACACGGAATTTGCTATGTCTTCAATCATTTGCACTGATTGATACTTGAAGTCAGGTTTCTCTGCCTCCGCTCCCACAACACTAGGCAGTACTCTGACTTTTCTGGGACGAAGAGTCTTTACTATCCCTTCATCTCGAATCGTAATGAACATCGTATATGTATAATTAACACCTTCAATGGCCGTAGATTGTGAGTATTTCATTAGATACATGGGCGCCAGCAACGGTCACATTTACCATTTCTTGTTAGCGAGCCCACAAGACGTTGTTCCCTCCTCCTTCGGGCACCTACAGCCCGTATTCCTGACAATATACATTTCTGGTGGCCTTGTAGGACTGCCTCTGCTCATTATCACCCTCCTCGCTTCATCGAAAATTCCTCGGCAACCAATTCTTATCAACTTTTATCTCACATGGGTCTTTACTTCGATATCTTATGTCATAGTGTAAGGCAGAGTGTGTTGAAACAAACATTGAAATTGATGCTTTTTGGATTATGTAGATCTCTCCGTGGCACAGTCGCCAAAGCCTCTTATACACTTTGTTCTGCGCAGGCTGCCTTGATAATGGGAACACCCCCTATGCAAGCTCTGTTTTATGGAATGACTGTCTTTTTCAGTCTTTGACGCATATTTAGGTCTGGAGTCGCGACTTTTTTGGTTGTATTTCAGGTAAGATGTGTTCGTACATGTTTGAGTTTCTCAAAAGCTTACCTACGTGTTGAATGTGTCTCCTAGATATGGCGAACCTTTCGGGACCCCATAGAACAACGCGTATATAGAGGTCGGCACTGTTCAGAGAAGGCCACCCTTGCCATCGTGAGGTATTCTTAAATATATACTCATACAAGCTAACTCTTAATGTCCCAGATGCTTTCTTTACCCTATATCGCATTTTCTATTTTCTTAATTATTTCTGTGGTAGTGAGTGCAGACGCTGTCATACCATGGCCCCTATTTTCTGATTGTTTCTAGCTTCAAATTAGGTTTCCCAATTCACTGGATCGGAGGAATGGTTTATATTGTACCATCATGGGCGTCCCATTGTACGCTTTCCATACCCATAAAACCATTGACATGTCTTGACCTATTACCAGTCGCCGCTGGAGCATTCCCATGTTTTCTATTGCTCTCTTGTCATTAATGATCATATTCGAATGTAAGATATCATGTTGTGACTAGACTTCACGTCCTTCTGACGCAAGGTTTTTCTTGCAGCTGCAATTGTCTGGCGTTATTATCGCGCACGCAGACGTATTGTCTCCAGCTTTCCACTTGCACATAGGTCGACTTCTCTTGGACTGGCCACAAGAATCACCCTTTTTAACTCCTACTTGTTTGTGACATTCGGGTTTGTCGTCATTCCTGAAATGGGTGGTGCTAAATTTACTCAACCTAATTCAGTGCCAGCATCGTTTTCGTGTCTGGGAAGGCAAAAGCCTGGACATACATGATACAAGCAGCTCGTAAGAGTCATTCACTTGAACGTTGTTTGATGTACAATATTCACGATTGCGTTCAAGTTCCATTCGTTGCCTTTTTACTGTTTGCGACACAAAAGGTAAGGGAAAACCTCGTAGAGCATGTTTACAAGAACCTGATTTCTCGAAACGCCAGAACATTGTTATAGCTTGGTGCTTTTGGCGGAATCCTAGAAAAGACATGTTCTCCAGCGATAACTCTCTTACCCTGGGCTACAACGGGACACATTCCGAGGCTGATATCGACCTAATACCTTCACCTTCAACTATTCACCACGTACCAGACGAATCGCCAAGTTGTCAAAATCCCCCTTTCTATAATATCGAAAGCACTTTTAACAGCGAGAGCATCAAGTAGCGAGCGAAATAAAGGGTATCTAGAAACGGTGTTTCCATTATGTATATTGCGTATATGCCAAGCCTCCTAATAAATACAAAAATATAACCAACATTATGCGCCTCCACTGAAATTGGGGTTAAACCAACAAATACACTGAAATGAGAACTATCCACGTACACAAGGATATTGTTTCTATAGAAATGTCAGAAAGTACAGTCAATGATAAAACGAGGAGACACACATTGGGATGTGAATCAGCTTCACGAAGTATCCGATGAATCCCATGACAGCAAATCCAACTGCGACAGCCTTGCAGATCTGGGTGAATTCTACGACGGCATATGAGTGCGTGTATAGTCAATGAAAGCTATATTGCAAACCCTTTTGTGAAGGTTTTGTGCAACGTGTAAGGAACTAGGAGCACATCCAGTAAGACAGAGTAATGTAATATTCATCAAGTGCACATACCTGGTTTCCATCACGAATGAACTGTTGGGGTACTTCAATGAATTCGCGGATTTTGTCTGACATGGTGGAGGTGTAGAATAGGGAATGAAATAAAGAGAGAAGTGCGCTGGCGTAGCAGTAATAACCAATTCCCACGCTGGGCGGACACGTTATGCGGAGACTTTTGGCAGAGTCTTGCGCAGAGTTAGTACACCCAAACTTCTCCGTGCGTGTCTTTTTTTCTTATCCTTTTCACCACATGCTCATTAGAACTAGTTACACGTATGAATGTCGTTGGTAGGGCCCTAACACGATCTACTAGTGTTCGTGGCCTGGTTCGCCTCTCCGTTCCTCATGCAACAACCTTAAAGTCGTTAACGCGCTTTGCAACCTCTTCTTCAACTTCGAGCGCGTTGAATAACCTCTTTGAAACCCTTAAATCCTCAGGAGATTCTCGCAGCATACACGAAGCCTTTTCAGCCCTCATTTCAACTTCTGGAAATGCCGCCTCACCCCAGCCTGCATCTCCCGTAGATACAGAAAAGTTTGCTGTTATCCTTAGCCAGTTGATTGTATCTGGCCAACCGAACGACTGGAAATGTGTAGAAGAGATACTCGGTGAAGCATATCCGACGTTAGGCTTGCAAATATCCAGTGATGTTTATTCCGCCGTTTTGCGCCGCCTTGCCAATGGTGGTCACTTCAATATGGCCCAGGATCTACTGCTGAAAATGCAGCAACTCCCTGGAAACTTTACACCTGACCTCACCCAAGTCCATCAAATTTTGGAAGCCTGTATAGATGAGGTCGACATGAAGTTTCTAGAGGAGCTTCCTGTGTCAATACACAAGTTGGGCTTGCAACCTACAGCCGACACCTTCAGACTTCTTTTCCAGGCGCATTGGCAATTATCTATGCGCGAGAAGGGCGTTCCTACGCTTGATGAAATATCCTCCTTGATCAACTCATATCGACCACACGGGTTAACGTTTGAGCCTGCCATAGTTCAGGCACTTTTCCAAAATTATGCGGATGCTGGTCATTTCCAAGAAGCCGAAGACATTGCAACTCGATATGAAGATATATTGAAGACCTCGGAATGGAAAACAATATCGCAGGAAGATCAAAATGTCGAAGAAGATTTTCAACTTAACGATGGTCCCAGTAACCTCGATAGTGCAGCACGCTCAAGGCTGCGGAACGCAAAATCTTATGCCGAATTGAAGAAGATTGAAGGAAGATTGGGGATACAGTGCACTTTGACCCATTACACTATCGTCATGAACAATGTTTGCAGAGCTCACAAAAGAGACGAAGCACTCCTCGTATACGAAAAATTGAAAGAAGCAGGAATTAGTCCTGACGCCGTTTTTGTGGCCCCCTTGATCAGGATCTTGGGGACCGAAGCAAGTAACGCGTCCGTTGACAAGGTACTTGATATCTATCGTCACCTAGTTGGCTCAAACACGCCTCTTTCTGCCGACGGAGGTCCAGATTTTGGTACCTACAAAAGTGTACTTCGTACCCTCCAATTTTCCCGCAACCCCACCAAATACCTTCCAGCAGTTGACAGTATACTCGAAGACATGCGAGATCGCGAGCTGCCCATGAATTCTAGCATAGTTGCGCAGATCAGCATTATCTCGGAAATGCGTCGCAAGGGCAATTTCTCGGATGCCATCGAAGTCTACCGGGAACAGCGCAAAAATCTAGACGAACGTGGATATTTCGAAATTCTACGCGAATATTGCCGGATATCCTTCGCAGGGGATCTTGAAGTGCCTTTGATCACCCAGTTTTTTAGTATTGTGAACGACATGCGTCTCCAAAGAATTCCCGTTACTCCACCGGTCTACGGAGTCATCCTTCGCCACATTGGCTATATTGCAACCCAACTTAGGGACCTTGGCCGGGATGATCCTCGTAACGATGCTATTTATCAACGGCTTGTGTCTACAGTTCGTCGGGTCCATGATTTCCTTACTCTGGACGCTTCGATTTCTCCTGATTCATATCTATTAAACCAACTTATGGATGCCTACCAGCGCCTAGACTGCTTTGGAGATGCCTACCGGCTTTGGGACATGATGTATCTGACCAATAAGTTTGATCAAATCAGCATCACTATTATCCTGGACGCTTGTGGCTACGCTGGACAAAGCGCCAAAGCAGCAACGATTTTACGCAAATTGGCAAGAAAAGGCCACCAGCTGGACCTTCGAAATTGGAACACGTGGGTCGAATGCCTTTGTAGGAGTGGAAGGTTCTGGGATGCTTTGGATGTTATCTGCATAGAAATGCCTAAGAAGAAGGTGCAGCCTGACATCCAGAGCATCGAAATCCTTGCCAAATTTGCCAAAAGAGACAACATATCTGGCGAGTACTTACGTCAAATAGAACAGACACTGCCTTCGCTGTGGAAAAAACTACCAAATGCAATGCGCGAATCATGATAGATTATGTTGGAAAGTGAGTTACAAAGCAATAATGTCTGATATAATACAATTGTAAGGTGCGTGGTTGAGCATCGCGAATGAAAGGCCGATAAAGGCCATCTAGAGGAGTAGAGAGCCGACGCAAACAAAACAAGAAAGCAAAAAAACCTCTAATGATCTATCGTCATCTATATGTGTTGTCTAACAAATATTCATGATTGTTTAATGGGCCAACTCTTCTACTGTCGGGCAGTCGCACTAAATACAGCATCAGTATCATTTAGACGAAGAAGTACATGATAAACGTTGACTCACAACTAAGTTAAGATCTCCGAACGCTGCAATACCTCAGTAAATATTGCCGTTTGCAAGAAACATGAGCTGACTTACCATCGTCAATCCTGGAAACTGTTGGCCAAAATTTCCTTTCATGGAGCCAAGGAAGAGGGTACACGGCTTGTTCTCGGGTATATGGCCTATTCCAGCCTTGCTCAGAAGAGGCGATAACAGAAATGGGATGAGGAGCATTCTTCAGAACATTGTTCTCTTTTGGCTGATTTCCCGTGATGATATCCTCCGCTTCTTTGCGAATTGAAATCATGGCATCACAGAATCTGTTACAAAAAGAAAATCGTGAATCTTCGGCAAATTAACCCCACAGGAAAAATAATATATACCTGTCAAGTTCTTCCAACGTTTCAGATTCCGTTGGTTCGATGAGCATACATGTTTGGATAGGCCACGAGCATGTAGGAGGGTGGAAACCATAGTCCTAGAAACAGTGTTGGTCTTTATTAATCCAGGCAAGGGAGTACGCAGCATACCTGGAGACGCTTAGCAAAATCGGTCACTTTAAGACCTGCCGCCTTGTCGAATTCAGCGAGGTCAATCAAAAGTTCGTGCGCGACACGTCCATTTCCGTTCTTATAACGAAGATTGTAATGACCTTGAAGGCGCGAGGCCATATAGTTAGCGTTAAGGAGGGCGATCTTTGATGAGTCTACGAGTCCCTTGCCACCGAGCATTTTGATGTATGCCCAAGAAATAAGATTGATCGAGGCACTTCCGAAGGGAGCCGCCGAGACAGCTTCGATCGTTTGTTCTCCTCGTACAGGCATGGCCGGATGACTGGGAAGGAAAGGCGCCAGATGTTCTGCAACACATATAGGTCTAGCATCATAGATTTTTAGTGAGGAATAGGCGAAAAAGAGTTGAGAATAAATTTACCCGACGCCAGGTCCACCACCACCGTGAGGGCTAGAAACCGAAATCAGTAACCAACACAAAGATTGACATAGTTCAACTTACATGGCAAAGGTTTTGTGGAGATTCATGTGGCAAACATCGCCTCCACAGGTTGCGGGGTTGGTCAAACCGATTTGGGCATTGAGATTGGCACCTATCAGAATTTAAGCAAAGGCGATTAAAGAGAAGAGGCTTTACAAACCATCGAGGTAGACTTGGCCGCCATTGTCGTGGATAATTTTGCATGCCTTCAAAAATGATAGTCAATAAAAGTAATGCGCAAGAGATTAGGGATTAGCTCACGTCTTGCACGCCAGCTTCAAAGACACCGAAGGTGGACGGGTACGTGATCTATTATTTTAGTTAGACATAGGAGAAATATATATTTGTCGTGACTTCTCAGGGATCTTACCATAAAGGCCGCGAGGTTATCTTTATGTTTCTCAGCCTTGGTTTGTAGGTCTGCCAGGTCAAGGTTCCCATCTGGGTGGACCTTAACAGGGACAACCTTCAAGCCTGCCATCACAGCCGACTGCAGAACGGTCAGAAATCACCTTGAGACAGAGTAAATATGGGGGCTTACAGCTGGGTTCGTACCGTGCGCACTCAAAGGAATTAGGCAGATATCACGATGACCTTCTTCACGGGAATCATGATAAGCACGGATCACGCAGAGACCTGCATATTCCCCAGCTGCTCCCGAGTTCGGTTGCAAGGATGCAGCATGGAATCCGGTAATCTTGCACAAATCGTCTTCCAATTCCTATTTTGTTAATGATAAAATGTTATCCAAACTATTCAAAGTATAGTATCTGGAGTTATGCAGGCACATACCTTGATAATTCTGTGATATCCTTTGACTTGATCATATGGAACGAAAGGATGCACTGAACTGAATTCGGGCCAAGTCAGGGGAATCATGCTGCTGGTACTGTTTAACTTCATTGTGCAACTTCCTAAAGCAATCATACTATGGATAAGACTGAGGTCTTTGCCCGAAAGGTGATTGATGTAGCGAAGCATCTCGGTTTCGGAATGATGCTTGTTGAAGACGGGATGAGGGAGGTATTCCGAAGTGCGTTGCAATTCTGCGGGGATGGAATCAACAGCTGGTTCACGAAGATCTGCCAGGGTGACAAGTTCTTTTGATGCTGCCGAAGCAAAGACGTTGACAAGAGCTACAAGGTCGCCCGGAGAAACACTTTCATCAAGACTAACACCAACGTGCTTATCATTGATGCGACGGAAATTGATGCCAGACAGTTCTGCTTTAGCGTGAACTTCAGCAGCGGATCCAGCAACCGAGACTTCTAAAGTAACAGTGTCGAAGAATGAAGCGTTTGTAGGTTTGTAGCCAAAAGCAACAACAGCCGACTTGAACACTTCCGTGAACTTGTGGACCCTGGTAGCGATACGTTGGAGTCCAGCAGGGCCGTGATAAACCGCATACATCGCAGCCATATTCGCAAGTAACGCCTGGCTGGTGCAAATGTTGCTGGTTGCTTTTTCACGGCGGATATGTTGTTCCCGAGCTAGAATAGTTTTAAACGAGAGAATATGACAAAGTGAGTGATGACTTACTTTGCAATGAAAGTCTGTAAGCCGGTTTTCCTTGAGTGTCACGACTTCTACCGATGAGCCTGCCAGGCATTTTTCTCTTTAACTTGTCTGTGACGGCGAAAAATGCTGCATGAGGTCCACCGTATCCTGCTGGTACACCAAATCGGGCAGAGTTGCCAACCACAATATCGGCGCCCCATTCACCAGGTGGCTTTATCTTTGTCAAAGCCAATAAATCTGTCGCGCATACCACAAGAGCACCAGTGGAATGAGCAACTTGCGCAAGGTTTCCGAAATCCTTGATATTTCCGTTGACGTCAGGATATTGAACAAGAACACCGCATATATCCCCTTGCAGAGATTTATCTTCGAGGAGAGCAACTGCATCACCGATGGTAACATTGATACCGAAACCTTTGGCGCGTGTACGAAGAACTGCGACAGTCTGAGGCGTGACACCTTGATCCACGATGAAAGTCCGTTTTTTGGGAGACGACGCGAATGCCATAACCATTCCCTCAGCAGCAGCGGTCGCCTCGTCGAGCATAGAGGCGTTGGCGATATCCATTGAAGTCAAGGACATGACCATAGTTTGGAAGTTAACAAGTGATTCCAGACGTCCTGAGCCTCCTATTAAACTAGGCACCAGCAATAAGCAACATGATATATACCTTGTGCAATTTCTGGCTGATAGGGGGTATAAGGAGTGTACCAGGCGGGATTTTCCATGACCTAGTGGTCAGGTTAGTTATTATTAAGACGATGATGCATGTCGGAGCAAGAACATAATTTTAGACATACGTTGCGAAGAATGACAGGGGGCACCACTGCATTATGATAACCCATTCCAATATAGCTTTTAAACGATTTGTTTTGAGCACCCAATTCCTTGGCCCTATCATAAAGTTGTGACTCGCTGTAAGCCGGGATGGATGTGTTGTCGATAGCATTAGAGGGTATCCTGATCTTCGGGGGAACGGTATCAGCAACAAAAGCATCCATCGACTCATAACCTAATTGTGAGAGCATCTTGGAGGCTTCAGCATCATCAGGACCTATGTGACGTTCTTGAAAGGTGTCCAATGGTGCAAAAAGAGATGTTGGCTGCTTCAGGCTCGCAAGTCCACGATTCAGAGGCAAACGACTAAGCTGAGAGGTAGCCAAGCGCCTCAGCGCAGAAGAATAGCGCAAGGCCGCCATGAGCGAGTGGGTGGAGGTGGGCAACTAAAGAAAAGCAGAAAATCTCGCCAAAAGTACGTCCAGACTCCACCGAGCCATTCCACCGAGTCAGGGCTTATCGCCTGATAGTAGGAATAAATAGCCGTGGAAGCAGTATAGGATGAGAAAAGTGTCTTTCAGGGGGTTAGAGTAAAGGATATGCATTTATTGATGATTTTTCAATAAAAAGGACAATTTTTCAGTATTGGAACAGAGTAAACAAGTGTGTACTTTGACGCTCGACGAATTTAGATCTACTACCAGACAAAAAGTTTTTCTGTCTGGCTCGGAGCAACGGAACACCGCACATCATTCGGCATCCTTCCCTTTTATGGCAATAAAGCCTGTGCATCACCACAAGCGATCCTCCCAAAGTCCAACACATCCTGCGAACGCGGTCTGCAATATCACTCAGATCATCAACCCACGAATTAGGTTTGGCAAACGTACGGAGCAGTAGAATCTTTCATATCTCTGTCGATTTGTAACCCATTGGCTTCAATTTCAATCGCCACTTTCTTCATCGCGTCTTTTGCGTCTCCAATTGTGGTGCCAATCTTTTCTTCAAAAAATGCCGAGACTTTCAGCAAATGTGCGAGAGAAGCTTCCACTTCACCATTCCCATGGGTGCTTGTGGGATAAGGGAGTAACAGTGTTTTCAAAAGCTCTGATTGCTTCTTGAGCACCGTGGAAGATCGAACGAGTTCGTACTATTTATAGGAGTCATATCTCAGGAATGCCGAGCATGACTTTGTTACTCACAATGAACTCGTGTAAGGACCGTGGTGTAGGTAAAAACGACTCAGAGAAGCAGAGTACGAGATCCAGTAAATCTACGGTCTGCAAACAAGTCAGCGCCACATACTGAGAACTGGGTTGTTTCAAACCTCGGTGACCAGTCGTTTTACCCCACCTGTGGTGTGTAAAACACCAACTCTAGACGCCACGAAACTTAATAATCCAAAAATGGAGTTCCATAGTTCCGTCCAGTCATAATCTCGAAGAAAGTTAATACCATACCGCTCTGCATTGAACGAAACATACCCAGGCGCAGACGACGATGCTGGAGGAAATGTATTACTTGAGTGCATATCCAAATGCAATTTCTATAACCCATATTCACCTAAGCAAACATGCAAATTATATCACGGAGACAAGGCAACGTACGTATACGAGTGTACTTCTAGGCGCTTGTTTAAATTATGCCTAAGGTATAAGACACAACAGTCCAAGATCGAACATATGGGTGGTTGTGCAGTCCGGCGAGGCAAGGGGAGTGTCGGGGGACGCTGTATAAAAGTTTCCAAATATACAATATATCCAATCGTAAGAGATAACAAGTACCTGGCGACATAAACGAATGGTAGGAACATTAGTTTGAGTAATAAATTCCATCACCATATTGTTTTCCACTATAGTGAGGAGAACATTCAGCGCTAAACTCGCATACGCAATCGACCTCGTGGAAGCTGTCGAAGAGGCGTGGACAAGAAGGTAGGAGCTTAGAGTTATAATAGTGCAGACGAGGGGTGTCCCATGCATTCCTTCTTCAGGTGGTAGAACGAGATCTTCCATAAAAAGGGTAGCAAAAAGAGGGTTGGGACGGAGGAATTCTTGGATCGGGAGCAAAACTACTGTTATTTCTGTAGGTCTGTGGAAAGAGAGTAAGACGGCATGATGCTGAAAGAGGACTATTTCAGAAATTACAAGTTTTTGAATTCCTCTCGTGGCGACATTGATTGAGAGAAGGAGAGGGCACGATCGGGGCGCAGACGATTGACGACGGCCCCAAAAGACACCGTCAATGTCGGGGTAGGATTATCGTCCTGTATGGTCTGGTAGGCCCTAATTATGGTCACATTTAGTCAGTCATACGCCATAAATCGACGATTAAACCCACTGGATTGATTGGCCCAAGGTAAAGTTGGACGCCCAACAAAGCTTCCTCATAAAATCACCGTCGGTGGTTTCTCTTATCTTTTTGAGATACGGATTGAGCTTGGCTGCATCCGATTTATGATAGTTAGCAAGAATAGAAAGGAAGATAATGGCCTCAAATGTATATTGCTCCATATCTGGATCTTTCACAATCTCCCCGAATGAAGTGGGTATGCCTTAGTACTTCTCAATCAATAGAATAGTTAGTATACACACTGAGACGATGGAGGGGAAAAAATCACGCCTCAAGAAGTATGCGCCGGTGCTTAATTGAGCTACCCCACACATATACGAGATGCAAAGCTGGAGAACTTGATGACGGATGTTAGCTGTCCATGGAAGCATGTGAATTGGTCGTTGAATGGGAATCATAGAAGACATTGTCACCTGGAGCGTTGGAGTCACCAAGGACGCGATCCAATGTCTCTGAAAATTCCTGTTCATCTATTGACTGAGATTATACCAACACAAGCCAGATCAAGTTGCCGTACTGAGAAGACAGTATCGCTTTGAGAGACCGATCCAGCGAGAATCTCCATGATTTCCCAGCCGGATAGATTTTTAGCGAGTATGCGAGACAGTAGAATAGACTGTGTCACGACTGCGTTGCTGGTCCTGCTATCCTCGTATTTTTCGGAGCGTATGTACTTTGTGCAAATCTGGAACATGGTACTCAGGAACGTCTACTAAGAGGTTATCCACACGAAAGGGTTATCCCATAGAAAATGTGATTCAAAGCATATGGCTCACCTTTAAACTCCCTAAGCATCTTTCCTTCGGTGTTTTGTCCAGCTCACTTATTAAATAGTCCTTTTCGACTTGAAGGCTAAGTAAATCGGAAAAGAAGCGATCATGATCCTGCTGCGGACTAATCTTGCTAGGTGGTAACCCTTGGAACAATTTACTATAGATTCCAATAAATTTGGAGGTTATGTTTTTTCCCCCTGGCCGCTCAGCGTTGGAAAAGCGATGTGAAAACATGGATGGCGTTTGTTCGTCTAAGAGGAAATTGATGATAGATAGACAAGAAGTCAGGGAGCAAAATAGCCGAGTTTGTTCAAAACGATCACCTGATGTGACTTTGTATGTGACAGACGCGATTTTGCATGAAGCGCCAACTTCGGCGTTCGCTACCTGGATTGTACCTGGACACAGGCCGTCATATATTCATATCCAGTCCTTACATTATGGCCACCTTCATCAACCGCGGGATGACAACACCGGCCACGTATTATCGGCCACCGACTTATTTACCCGCCGCGCCTCGTCCGGATATTAGAGATGATTATGAACGTACGTTCATGACCTTGTCACTTTGTCCAGAATTAACGAATTCAATATTAGGATGGTATACCGAGTCAGTTCCAAACAACAGGATGTCACTTTCCATTCGATCTGGAATCCACTCTGAAGTCAATTGGGCCCTTGACAGACTTTGTCGACTCGTACAAAACGACCGATTCCTCTTTTCGTCTTTGCCAGGGGTTATAGATGGCTTATATGACTGGCCGGAGTGGTATGTGACCGAAGGGTATAAAGACGCGAATGACGCAGGGTTACTGTTCTCGACACCCCCTGACCAAGCTCTACAGCGGCAGTTTGCTCTTGAGTCTTTATTTGTTTTGCGCAATGCTGCGCTTCAAGAGGAAAATGCGATAGAACTGGCTCGACATTCCCACACAATGCCCTTGTTATTGAAAGCACTACACAACCTCGACCATACAAGAGACGAAAATACCGAAGCCCTCCTCCATATCATTGATATCTTCTCCGTTCTGGCTGCTAATTTCATTGTGCGGCCTACAACATTACCTAACTCAAACCCTATCCCTTCCTTGCTTCGCATAGTATCCGAATCATCCAACCGAACAATGATACTTTCTTCATTGACGGCATTGACTGCCTTTTTCTCAAACCCTGCCAACGCAACGAATTTACAACCATCCTCACCAGCTTTAGCCGCATCGATCCGATACCTGCCTCTGTTTATCGATAAACAGCTAATTGACGCGTGTCTCAATTATATGTACGCGCATCTCTCTCATCCCTCTATGGCTCGAGCTTTCTTGCTGCACACGGAAATGCCTAGCGTGTTGAAGGTTTTAGCCAGTCTTTTACTTCAGGAACAGCGTGCTATCGAAAAGGTGTTTACCATGGACGTCACAGGTTCCATTTACACAGCGCCATCCACATCTTTGTCGACTCGTGACCACGAACTAACCAAAGAGGAGTTAGACAGTCTTGTTGGCAAGGCAGAACCACAACGATGCTATGAGTGGTAAGCTAAAGTTTGCCTAGTGAATAGTCCTCTTCTGAAATATACTTCAAGGATGAAAACCATGTTTGTTGCCAAGACAGATGGCGAACTTACTCAAGTAGATTTTTGGAACCTTTACAAAGATGCCTTCTCTCCGTTCTCAGAACCATATCCCCTTCTTGTTGCTTCGGATGTGATTAAAAATGTTACCAACGTCTTTCCGCAGGCACAGGCAATGGTCCTACAAGGACCCGTTCAAAAATTTATCGTTCGAGGTGTAGACAGACGAAAAGAATCAGCTGCATTCGAGAGATATAGGTGTCATTGGGATCGTTCCCAATGTTCTTCGCCGCCGTTCAACTCAGCAGGCGAACTTTACGACCATATCTTGCAGCACCTGATATCCGTCGAAGCCCCGGATCAACCTTGTTTGTGGTCGACATGTCCTCAAAGTTCGCTCACAACGCATGCTCTGAGCTCTCACATCCTAACTCATCTCGCGAGCACCCAACCTCTTCAAAAGCATCCATCCCAAAGTGACACAATCACATTACCTTCCGAGGGGTACCCATACCCGACTGAGAACCCCACCACTCGCCCGCCTCCACCACCTCGTAGCACTATCATAACATATGAAGCTCCTTTATCGGACCCTCCTTCCACTTCTTTAACAGCTCTGCTCGTTATGCGGATACTTTTCCGTACATCTTTTGCGTCTGTCGATGCAGCACCTCGAGCAGATGCAGATCATTTCGGGTTCCCTGGTGTATTGGAAGATACGGAAGACCCATCTGATGTCGATGACAGCCAACCGGAAGGCGATGACAAAGAAGGCGAAAAACGGGGTAGAAAGGCCTTTGTCGGAATCCGACGACTTTTGGAGGGTGTTAGAATACGTGATGAAGCTCTGATGAGCTGGATAACGGAGATGGTCGATGCCAGCATCGATGGTAGCACCAATCAAAACACCTTTAATCCGTAGTTATTTTCTTGTTATCCTTATTTATTTTTTGATTCCTGGATATTGTAGTAGATTGTTTTTGGCAGTAGCTTTGTTTCTTTACTCATCCCAACAAAAGTGAATTACTCTTAATAAACAGAATAGCTGTACTTTTATGCATAAATATGTAGGTAGCTTAATCCTCGCTGGGATCCTCGTCGTAACTCTCTTTCCATAAGGCATACATCTTTCTTCGATTGGAGTCTCGGGTATCTGGCTCGCTTGCTACTTCGAAGATCCTCCTCAACAATTTTCTCTTTAGTGCAACTCCATCTTCTGGTTCCGAGGATACGGAATGGGAATAACAAGCGTTAGCGACCAGATAAGGATAAGAAGCCTCCGTCGTGCTCATTCGCATACGCTTTGATTTTGGTTGATCGTCGCGTGGCTCGGGAGCCAATGAATTGAAAAGAGGTTCGAACAATGCAGATCTTATTCTCTTGTATGTGACACTGGTTTGAGTGCGGGCAGCAAGGAAGATGAAGGGTTCGATAATTGTTGCAAGAGGGGCTGGGGGTGAGGATGGCGATGTTCCAAGAGCCTTGTCAAGTTCTTCAACGTAAATATCGGCTATATGATAGGACAGACTAGCGGGAACGCGAATGTCACTCGGGCTGGAGTGTGTGATTTGTTATGAGACGAATGGTAAAGTCTGGGTGCAGTTACATACCACAAAGGACCTCCTTCCTTGTTCAAAATTTGATTATATTCCTGGCATGCGCTTTCTTCCCACTTTTCGCGAATAAGTAGTCTGAATGTTGCATTTATAAATCGACGTATGAGCATGTAGTATTTGTCGATGCTATCGAATCCGTCATGAGTCCCGTCGCTTGGAATAATAAAACTAAAAACGACATACCGCAGGCGATCAATCCCATTCCATTCACGAACGGTAGTTTCCCAAAAGCCTCGGAGAAAAGAAAGGGAAAGAGGGGTAGCGGTAATTGATAGAAGAATTTCAGCCAACTCTGACGCTAAGGCTTGCTGAACGAGAGGTTTGTCTGACATCCAAAAGCCTGAGAAATATGGATAAGATGCCAAAAATCTTCTGTGCGAGGTCCCAATCAACTCACAGTAGAATATTCCTTTCCATAGCTTATCCATCTCTGATTTTGAAATAGCATTTTGGCCATCAGACAGAAAGACCGAGAGATTCTTGATAGCTTTATCGCGTGTCTTCTTCTCTTTGTACTATTCAGCTCAACAACTAGCTGACTTTATATATTGCGAAGTACACACCTGTTGAAGCCAAGTATTTACCCAGCGGAGGGCCTGCAGAGGATGTCATGATGGTTGAGCGCAAGTTGGAACTTTTTTATTTTCAAAGTCCGGCCCTGATAGGCCGGAAATCATAATCGGGCACCTCCGAAGGCTTGGGTTAGATATGACTTCATCATATATAAAGGCGAGCAGGGCAGGTATCCACATCGCAATCATCCACCATAATGTCAAAATCCCCCATTACTTGCCATGGTGCGTTTCTCCCATTCTATTATCTCTTTTGTCTGACTGAGTTTGCCCTCTAGTCCTCGACTCAACTACAGGCTTGCCTGCTGAAAACATTTTCATTCGTTTGCAGCTCCTGGAGAAAGCAAAGGCAGAAGGCGAGCCCGATATATTCCACCCACTTGCCAAAGGGTCAGCCAATGTTTATTTTTCTAATTGGGACACCTCCTGATTCAGATCCGAACTTGTAGATACACCAATACTGATGGTCGGTGTTTGGACCTCCTACCGCCTGCTGGGTCAGATTTGGCCAAGAAGGAGAAAACTGATCTCATAGCTGGGCAAACTTATAAAGTGGTTTTCAAGACGAAAGAATACTTTGATCGCACGAATCGCAAATCCTTCTACCCATGGGTTGAGGTACCATACTCTTTATTTAATTGGTTTTGCACTCTAAGCTCATTTTGCCTTAGATTTCCTTCACTATTGAAGACCCACAGCAACACTACCACATACCCTTATTGATCAGCCCTTATTCCTTCACCACCTATAGGGGTAGTTGAAAAAGCGATCTAGGAAATTGGTGATACAGAGACTATGGCATTAACAGCACACGTATGTATATATGTACAATATGTAGGGAATGTAATCAAACACAGGCCTAGTGTTGGATTGAAGCTCTGGACATTCTAGGTTCTACCTTGAGAGTGAAAGTGTCAGAATGTATGCGATGTGAGAGGAATAGGTATGTGTAGGACTAGAAAGTGGTGGTGGAGGAAAGCAATGGACAATGACTAGAGAAAAGAAAACACAGTCGAGAAAGAAAAATTATCGGACAAGCACAGAGTCGTATGTTACACCTTTGAGATTGCCTCCCCGCATAGAAATCTTCACGTTGTGAAGGAATTGTTCGCGGCTCTTGCTCATTTCCAGAGCTGCCTCTGAATAAATGCATCAACATCAGGAGTGTTCCGACCATATTGATGATAAATCTGATCTAACCTTTGTTCAAGGGGTCGTCTGCGTTTGGTTCCAAGAATAGGTACTGCAACCCCACCATCACCGAGTTCAAGTTGAGTACCGGTTTCCAGTCCTCTCGTAGGATATTCAGGCAGACATTTCCTTCCAGATCAACATTGGGGTGATAGATCTATAATAGGAGAAAAGTGTTTAGTAATCGGGACGTGTTCCTTCCGACATGGTAGGAGACGCACAGTTTGTGTGCATTTGACTTTCGGAGGGTCGTGGGGATAGTTTGTGTTGATGGCAAAAGAGAACTTGAAAGCGCCTCCCTTGTACATGCCTGTAGTAGATAGTTAGTCGCATATAGCAGGAGGGGTTGTCAGGAAGCGGACCTTCGTCAGGCGTGATGGTCAAGGTGAAGTTCAAGAGATCATTAGGATCTGGGAAATCGGTAGACATAGTAGATGGAAGGTCGAGCTCAGTCAAGTCTATCCCATAAGAGGTTCCACATGGTAAGACAGGAGCACGATAAATACCGAAAAAATAAAATACCTTTCTGAACTCGAATCTGTGCGGCGCTAGTCTTTGGCTTCTTCTTCGCTGCCGCATCCTCGTTCTTTTTCATACTCCAGATCTGCGAGACAAATGAGAATTCTCCTGAGTCGTCAGGGTTTTCTGAGGGTGCGCACCTTGATCATTGTGGTAGTGTGTTGGGAGAGTCGTGTGAGAGGTGAGTCAAGAAGGGGAGGCAGAGTATAAATCAGGCAGGTCCAAACAAGTCACATCGCGTCGAGCGGCCGTGATTGTGGCTGTGCTGCGCTGGATATGCCCACATGCTTCCCTTCTCAAACGATCCTCAGCCACTGTCAGAACTAATAGATAATCATGTAAATCACATTCTGTTCCATCCACTCATCCACAATCATGTCTGCTCAAGATATCTCGAAGGACCTCCCTGTTATCAATCTTGATATCTTCCTTGCTGGTCCTCCAGACTCTGAGGCTGTCATAGCAGAGTGCAACAAGGTATATACAAAACAGCCAGAATAAATCTCCTCGATTACTTATCTTTGACCCTCACAGGCTGCAAATGCTCTAATCACTTATGGAGCCCTAGTCTTGCACGACTCCCGTGTGTTTGAGAAAGATAACTCAACCTTCCTCGACTTGATGGAAGATTACTTCAATCAGCCGGAAGCCGAGTTGAAGAAAGATGAGCGCCCTGAATTGAGCTATCAAATCGGTGTCACCCTCGAGAACACGGAGAAACCTAAGTGTGCTGCCGATGAACCCTGCTTGAGAATTATCGAACGTCTGGAGCCGTCTGAACGGCCTCTAGATATTTCGGCTCATTCACCTGACCCAAAATGTCGTTTCTTCTGGAACATGAACGAAAAACCGCCCTACGAGACAGAATTCCCAAGTTTGAACGCGGCAAATGTTATCCCCCGAACAGAATCTATCAAAGAGAGATGGCCTGTCACCATGGAACAGTGGGGTAAATCTATGAAACATGCGTGAGTTACCCAAATGTATTTTATTTACCTTTTATTCATCTAGTATCGCAGTGTAGCAGACCTCGCAGATATGGTATCGATTGGACTTGGTCTCCCTGTCGATTTCTTCAGTAACGCTGGACGATATGGGTATGTGTTTAAAAAAATGACATTACAATTCTAGTGTCATTAATACACGAGCGTATGTAGGCCTCACAAATTGGCACCAACTGCCTCTGACCTTGTTAAGTATGGAAAAAAGGATACGATTCTGGCTGGATTCCACTCTGATCTCAACTTCTTGACTATCCACGGTCGCTCCCGCTACCCAGGGTTGAACATTTGGGCACGAAACACTGGCAAACGTATTCCAGTTAAAATCCCACCCGGAAACAACCTACTTGTGCAAGCAGGAAAACAACTTGAACACATTACGGGTGGTTTGATCAAAGCTGGATTCCATGAAGTTGTCGTGAATGAGCAGACCCTAGCTGTGAGTCGCTTTCTCAGAGAAATGGACAAATGTTGATATAGAAGTCTGAAAACTTTAGGTCATTGAAGCAAGGAAGGCGGACTTCCCAGATAGACCACTTATCAGGATATCCTCGACCTTCTTCTGGCATTTGTCCTCTGATTATGATTTGATTCCCATCTCTACTTTGGTTGATAAGGCCAGAGAATTGCGGGCAGAGAAAATTCAAGCAGGCACTGGTGATGGTGACGAAGTGCATTACGAACCGATGAAAGTCGGTCAGCAAGTTCGCAAGTGAGTCTACGACGGCGTCAAAATTCGCGCATACCTAATTATTTGCTTTTTTCCCCCTACAGTGAATTGAAACACATAGCTTTGATGGCTTAAATAACTATATTGTATCAAAAGAACTCCTTTAACATCGAACTCGGTAAATCTTTCAAAGCTGAAGGCGAAGTTCGAATGCGTTCAATAATGAGGACGGACATTACGATCTCATCGAGGTAAGCATGTCCTTGCGAAGTAACATCTAACCTTGTCAGCTGCGGGTCCTTAGCCCTGCCGGGTTTTCGTAGCATTGAAGATGGCATGAACTTTGCGAGGTTATTGGTGCTGGTTGCCCTTTTTTCTCTTCCAAGAAAACACTTGTGGACACCAAGCCGTCAGCAACTACCCTCTATGTCGAATTCAAATTTAGGCTCACAGTTAAATTCGAATTGCTTCCTGCAGAACATTCCTCCCAGTACAAATCAACGGTACTTGGTCCAATGTCGCTCTTCCGTTTCCAGACATACGACTAGAATATAGGTCAATTAGTAGTTATTCATTGCCATTTTGAGCCTTCCTTGCTTACACCCCCTCGAAACATTTTCGTATTCGATTCCACGATTTCATCAATAGGTACTTCATTGCCGTATAGGTATACAGTATTTAGTCTTCGTACACCGGGCACTCCCATTCTGCAAACAATATGCCAGCCGTCAGCTAGTCCAATGGCATATATTGGTGTAGAACCACGTACTCGAATTCTCCGATGACTTCTCCATTCCAGCTATCTCTCCTGATCGTCGTAATGTAAGAACAGGGAGTAAAACAATTCATATTGACTGAAATATAATAAGATGGGTATTCATCTAAATATGTGGGTGGCTTCATAACCATGCTGTTTACTGGAGTCGTTTGAGGGAAAAAGGTGTAGGTGACGCCCGTTTGAGGCTGCTTTTCGAAATAGCTTCGAAGAATAAATTTGCGAATGTGAACATTATTCCGCTTCCTTACACCTAGTAAATACCTTACCGTGGCGGAGGAGCCGATGATTCTGACAATGGACTTTTTGAATGGCCGCTCTGAATCGTCGATAGTTCTGAGAGCGAGACTGTGCTTGCTGATGAAATGGTCGACGAGATAGACGACAACAGTGATTGTTTAGATTGTTTTCTATGACCACTAGCTTTCAGTATGACATTTTACATACAATAGGTGAAGCTGTTTACTGACCCTTCAGGTAAGATCATGGTAGAAAGCAAAAGGTAAATAGACTAAGCGGTGAGTGCACCGCCTACTTACAGAAGTACAATCATGATCTTAAAATAGCCAACACCGCCTAAGGAAGTAGGATCAATAAGGATTAATATATATATGTACAAATCTATGAGTCTATTTCTAAGGTATTTAAATGTCTAAATATTTTATAGATACTCAGATCGAGTCCGAAGACAGGGCACCGAAAGCTCGCAGAACGCTCTGCAGTTTAGCTACCATTTCGTCCCATTCGCTTTCTGGATCAGAAAGCGCAGTGATGGCACCGCCTGCACCAATCACCCACTCTTCAGGCGCCGTCGGCATATCTTGGCCTTGACATTCCTCGTATTTAAAGCAACTGCGGATCGTCACAGACCAATCTCCTGCCCCGCTGATGCACCAGTAACCAAACACGCCAGAATAGATACCGCGTTCTTCTCCCTCGAGATGTTGCAAAATTTCTACGCTACGCTTTTTCGGAGCGCCCGTCATGCTACCTATCATTTTGATGAGCTTGCAGAACAGAAAAAAAGATGTAACACTTTACCTGGTGGTAGACTCTCCTTTAAAACTTGCCAGCCTAGTTGATCTTCTGCACCAGAAAATAACGAAGCATCACCACTAAGTTTTCCTTCAATGACGCTGACGAGTTGCCAGACAGTCTCGTATTCCTCCAGCGAACAAAACTGCTCGACAACCACATCTTCACCAACCACTCCGTGTAGATCATGCCTGATGAGATCTACGATCATCAAGTTCTCCGCAACTTCTTTTGGGTTTCCAACCAACGCTTTTTCTGCGACAGCACGGGTTACGTGAGGTCCTTTGCGAATGGTACCTTTGATAGGTCTGAGTTGACAGACGGTGCCTGGAGATCGAGAAAATGAAACAAAGCGCTCGGGAGAAGATGATAGAAGGGTAGTTGGGTGCAATCGTAGGTATGCAGAATGGGGTGCTGGATTGGCCTTCCTTAGACGTTTGTAGCGCTCCCAGGAGCTAGATCCCGTCTGCGATGTCGACGATGATGGAACTGAAATTCGTGTCGGTGCAGTAAGACAGAGCTCGTAGGAGTCGCCAGCGTATAGGTGCTCCTTGGCTTTGCAAATGTTGGATATATAGTTATCTTTATCTGGGAATTTGATGGACATTTTACCGCAATAAAGCGTAGAGTCTTTGGAAGTTTTAGAAGATGTCAGGTTCTCCAACTTGGCAGCCGTCTCAAACACCCATGCTCTATCGTCGGGTATTATGGACTGGACAAATGTTTGCCCTGCCTTCAAATCCACTACAACGCTTCTCTCGACAAATAGCAGGTTCACATCCGAGTGCTTGTTCTGCGGGGAGACGTTGGGCTCTCTGCGCACAGGAACGTGCATCGACTGCACACCAAGTTCATAGCTAAGGTAGCCTATTAAGCCGCCCCAGAACGGAAGTCCTGGATATCCATCAGATACAGATTTAGTCTGCATAAATTTGGCAAGCCATGACCATATGTCGAGGGAGCCTAGAGGTTCGCGAGAGGTTTTCCCATTTCTCGTAAGCGAAACATATTTGTCTGCGACACGATATTCGATCTGCAGAGTTGATGGAGATAGACAACCTATAATTGAAAAACGGCCTGGCTGCGATGCGGATTCGAGCAGAGCGAATCGAGAAGAATTGTCTGACACATTGAACGCCTCGCATGCGGCAACGATATCAATGTCGTTTCTTTTGAGGGCCGTATAGAGGACGCCAGGCCTGTCTAGAGGTGAAGATAGCGGTGTTATTCTAGACGGATATGGCCAAGATTTCCCAACATTGAATGGACCGCCTTTCCACTCTGCAGCTCGTCTTCCAGCGTCCTTTGCCCAAGCTTGTGCAAGGTGCCAGAAATTACGGACCACTTCTACCCCTCCCCCGTCTGTACAAACAGATTCCGGGTGATATTGGACTGCCCAAAATGGTCGATGTTTGTGTCGAATGGCCATAACGACTTTGCCATTTTCTTCATCCACAGCATGGGCAAGTTCTTCGATGTCATTAGCCCCCTCCAGCTCAACATGAAGAGAGTGATATCGAACGGCTTTGACAGTCCCGATATTCGCAAATAACTCGTCGGCCCCATGGTGTATAACGGATATTAGACCGTGCTTGACAATTCCGAGTCTGCGTAATTGTGCTCCGTGTTCGATACCCAAACTCTGGAGGCCCAAACAAACTCCGAAGATGGGCAAAAGATCATCATCCTTCAACTTCCACAGATCCCTAACCACACCTATATCCTCAGGAACATCTGGTGAACCTGGTCCTGGTCCGATGATGACAGCCGAGAAGTAGGGGAGGTATGGACGTAAATCTTCAATTTTGAAGTCATCGTTCTTTATGATCCTAATGGAGGCATTCGGGATAGCCTGTCGACAAAGAGCAGCGAGACTGGTGGAAAAGGTGAGGGATTGGAAACTTGAGAGTAAAAAAAGGCGGACTTGTGAGTAAATGAGTCGTATGAATCTATCAGAAGAAGTCTAGGACTTTCGGCGATCATTGAGCCCCTATGTTAGCAGGAATGGTATCCTCACGGTGTAGGTTGTAGTTGGGTATAAGAGAGAACCCTGGGCGCGGTAGATGGTTTGAATAGCATGAAAGATAAATACATAAAAGGCTTACGGACAAATTCTGATGATCGCGAATGAAGGGGTACTGAAAATTTTCTCCGAAACTTACGACTTTAGATTTTTAGGGTCGGAAGGATCTCATTCGGAATGTATACGGCGCTTTACACAGATGACTATCCTTACGAAATGAATACATACGTACAATGCATCGGCTCTGGGGTACTTGTCCAAGTTCAACGGAGTCAATGGCGGAGACTGCCCGCTGGTAATCCGATCACAGCCGCACGTGCTTCCAGCATCATCGCGCGACGATGCACGCGCTGAGCGGCGAGCGTTCAATCTCTTGCCTCTGCCGTGCGCACTGCGCTCGCATTACTACTACTATACCTTTGCAACTGCAACTGCGAGAAGATGTCCATGTGTTCGTGGTACTACTGAGAGAAGAAATCATTGAACCAGTTAGTTGGCTAAAGTGCATACTATCTCGACTAGTAGGAAGATATTATGGCAAGCACGGATACAAATGTCGATTTCAAAACAGTACGTATTTGATACTGCTTTGCGATGCCCCCAATGACTCCGTTTAGTTCAAAGCAATCTGCGTTCCTTTACTAGGCGCATCTCGTTTGACACCAGCATCCATCTCAACAACCTCTGCTCTCCTCACAGAGCTCATTAAAGCTCTGCGCGCTACTCCCTCCGAAGTTCTGACGACAAATCTCATCTCATACATATTCCTGCCATTATCGACAATCCTCCAACGAAATTCTTCCCCTGAAATTCCGAATCAAATCTTGGAAAAGATTCTTCTTTCTTTGAAGTTTCTGGTCGACAGTTGGTGGTGGACATGCGATATCAAAATCTGGGAGCAAATATTCATGCTTTGTGGGTCCATTATAGGTGGTATTGAGGAAAAGTCGAGTACACATGCAAGGCGCGACGACGAGACCAAAGATGCAGCTGCACAGTGTCTCATGAGTCTCTTACGACCTAGAACGCAAGAAGAGGCTGTTGATAGAGGTCTGGGGCTATTCCAAGCAGAAGAGCGCTTGCTTGAACTTCAAAAGAACGCACAGGACACAAGATTCATCCCTATTATTGGTCAAACATTGGACTCTGTCCTGAGCTGTGCATCATCCCTACACATGTCATTGCAAAAGTCATCCCTACAAGCTACAAACTGGTTGATCGACATTTTTTTCCCGGATGCCCTAATTCCTTCTGTGCTGCCAGGCGTGGTTAGTACCATGACGAGAATCTGCCTCGGGTCTTCCAAAGGAAAGGGCTGGACTAATGGCGAGGTAATAGCACAAGGACTTCAAGTCATGAAAATCGTCATAACAAAGGCCATTGGAGATGATGTATGTCTCGAGGCCGGAATCATTCGTCGCGTTCAGGATCTCGAGGATTTTGGCAAAGTTAAATCCCCTGAGCAAACTTCTTCATCGGGCGGTAAACTGTCGTATGGTGTAGAGAGAACCGAATCCTGGTTACGCGGAACATCAACTCAGTTGCATATTGCCATTAACACCCTTCGACCCCTCTTATCACATCCAACTGCATCAGCTCTCCATGGTTTGGCAAAGTTTTCCACTCTGCTGATTAGTACAACGTCACTGACGCTACCTCAAACGCAACCCTTGTTACTTTCTTTCCTTCTATCATTGTCCCTCTCGGATTACCCATCTGTATCCGAGGAAGCCCGCAAAGACTTGATTAATCTGTTGACACTTCCGTCAGACGCACGCCTCTCGCTACAGAACACAATTATGGCGAACTTAGGAGACAACCTCTCTGCACTCCCTCGTCTGCTTTCGACTCAAGTCGATGCAAAGACAAATCATGTTGCCGGATTGATAACAGCCATCTGCCGCCTTGCATCCCAGACCGATATAAACACTCCACTTCCTGTCATATCAAAAGGGGTTGGCAAATTGCTGGGGCCTACTGGCGGTATTGAGAAGTGGGGATGGAATTTGTTATCAGTTCTGGAGATTGTCGAGCCTCCTATAGTCGTGACCCACACTTCTGGAGCTCAGCTGTCCCTTGAAAGCAGCCCGGAAACTTTGCAATGGATGTCGTTCCCTGAACTTTTATTCAAGAATGTATCATCGCACGAAACGCACGATGCATTAAAAGAGATGTTCCATGCTCTAGGTGCAGCTGGTGGTGATTCTTGTCTTTTTACGGTAGACTGGTTCATCAACGTTGGACAATCAGGCAATACCTCGGCTTCTGTCGCTGCACTGTGGTGCGCTTGCAGACTCCTAGAAGGGATTGCACAAATATCCCTTTATGACCAAAAAACCATAGCCTCGTCGTCGCCAGGAGGTAGCAAACGCCTGGAAAAGCAGACTCGGGGATTAGCAAAGAGCATTGCCGAGCTGTGGGACAGGACCACCAGCGAATCTGATGAAAAGACTTCGGATGAAGTGGAAGTGGACCAGGATTTTCATGTTCAACATCAGCAAGGCATAGTCCCTCTCCACGAGACACTCAAAATAACCAGGCCGTCGTCCGCCAAAAGAAGCAGAGTGAAACATCAGCCAATTGTACACCGTGCTTTGTCTTTGCAACTCATAGCTATTGCAAGCGGCATCGCACAAGCTCGCTTTACACCCTTGTTCATACACATCTTGTATCCGGTCCTTCACTCTCTTGTTTCTCCTGTTTCGTTCTTATCGTCGACAGCTCTCGCTACTCTAAACTATATCACCATCGCAACTTCATACGCCTCTCCTGTCAACCTTCTCCTGTCAAACTTTGATTATGTCCTAGATTCTGTATCTCGACGGCTGACGCAAAGGTGGCTTGACATTGATGCTACCAAAGTGCTCAGTGTCATGATACGCTTGGTTGGAAGTGACGTTGTGGAAAAGGCTGGAGACGTCGTGGAAGAATGTTTTGATCGTCTTGATGAATTCCATGGATATAGTGTGATCGTCGACGGTCTTATTGAGGTGTTGATGGAAGTTCTAAAAGTCATCGAAGTAGAGGAATCGAACAAGGTTGTGGATAAAGAGTCTGCGTTGACTCCACCAGAAGAACGTGGCCTGCACAAAGCGTCGTTAGACGCTTTCTTTGACTTCCTTCCAAATCGCCATAAAACATCGTCTCCAGATGAGGACAATACCGATTATGGACCGGCACCTAAAAGAACATGGGCAAAAGAAGTTATCGAGGATGAAGAAGAAGAGCCTGATGAATCAGGATTTGTTGAGGCAAAGAACCCCGGTCCTAGCGATGAACCTCCTCCGACACCCATCCAGGCCTTGACCAAGCAAATAATCTCGCGTTCCATATACTTCCTAACTCATGATTCTCCTGGAATTCGCTCTAAGATCTTAAAGTTGCTCACACTATCCGTCCCTGTCTTGCCTGAATCAGCTCTTCTCCCGTCTATTCACTCTGCGTGGCCATTCGTTCTGAACCGTTTAGGAGATTCAGAAACATATGTCATCACAGCGGCTGCCGAACTGGTTGAAGCACTGACGAAACATGTTGGGGGCTTCATGTTCAGGCGAGTGTGGGATGACGTTTGGCCCAAATTCCGTACGATGCTCAATAACCTGGAGAAGGGCGAAGCAGCCAATGCTCTTACTCGGCATCATAGGGGAGGTGCCACTCCTGACTCGGCGTATACCCATTCCCATCGCTTGTATCGAGCCATCATCAAGGCAATGGACTTTTCTCTGCAAGGGGTCCATGAGCACGAAAAGAATTTTTGGGACGTCATCGTAGCCTTTCGCCGATTCCTGGGAGCACACGTCCACAAGGAACTGCAAGAATGTGCTGTTTCTCTGTATGTCCAAGCCGGGAAACTTAACCCTGACGCAGTTTGGCTAGCGTTGTCATCAACCATAGACACTACAAACCCCATCATGGAGTTCATGTTTGATTCAAGCTGGGATATAAAAAGAAATGCTGAGGTAGTTTTAAGTAGTTTAGATTAATGTATTATATATTTGTACAAATGCTAGATAATGATGGTATCGTGGTCATACTCCTTCTCAGGTCCCGAGCTCAATTGCAAACCCTCATCCTCTGAGGGCGGCATTCGAAACCTATTGCTGGGGTCGTATCTACGAAGCTGGACCCCTGCTTCCTTGAACAGCGCAGCAGAGGCATCGTCACTTTACGAGACTGGTTAGCGGAGTTTTAAATCCCATGATTAAGTGACTTACACTTTGTATGTTAGGTTGTATACAACTGTTTTCACGCCCGTCTGTATTATTTTGATAGTGCAAGTCAGACACGGACACCTATTGAGCAGGTCTCGGTGAACTTTGAGCATTGACGGGCAAGTAATTCTGTTACTTACGTATTGCAATACAAAATACAATCTTTGCCGACTCTCTCCCTCCCAGCTTCGAGCAAGGCATTCTCTTCTGCGTGTAAACAGAGGCACTGGTCCGCTTTGTCAACAGTTTTACCATTGCATTGCGGGCATCCGCCTTCATTGCAATTGACTAGACCGCGAGGGGTTCCGTTGTACCTTTGGAGCCGTTTAAGTACTTTTGTGAGAAACCAGAAAAGGGCCTACCCGGTAGCCAATATATGGTTCTCACGAACTAGGACAGCCCCTACACGACGTTTCATGCAATTTGATCGACGAGATGCCAAAGAAGCCAAGGTCTACGCAGTTCGTTTAAATTATCGTGAGCAAGAATATGGATCAGGTGAGCTACGAACCATAAAATAAGCATCCCAGCTCGGTCTAATATGCTCGGGATCCAGTAGATCGATGCCATCGAGATAAAGGTACAGGCCCTGTAGGCTCGAAAAGGTATTGGCGACCTGAAGATTCACAAAGTCTGCTATACTTTGCAGGGACCCAGCTGTTGAAGACAATGTCCGGAGCCGGCCGAATACAATTTGATCATCTTCTCCAATAAAATCTGCAAGCGAAGTGTTCGAAAACCTGCATCGGACATATCATCAATTGAAGAGGAATATAACGCGAAACCGAGCATTTCTCTACTTTCTGGATCGCTCAAATCTGCTCAATAAAGGAGCGTCAGAACGGAGGAGAAGGAAAAGAGGCCGGCGAACAAATGGCTCGATTGATTCCCGTGTGCAAAGGTCCGATGTTACAAAATTTGTGCGCCAGTTTTCGGTAACATATTTTAGAAGTTCCGAGTGATTGGGAAAGCACAATGCTTGTTGGTTGAGGTGTTGGAACACTGTGTCGGTTGTTGGGGCAGGCGAAGGAAGAGGGCTCATAGAAAGGAAGGACAAATGCTTGGACATGTTATCTCCTTGCTTTGAATTCTTTGGGATAGTTATGGAGATGGGTAACAAGGTTGACTTGCTTTCGAGAACCTAGAACATTTGTTAGCAGTCGTAAGTGCATGATTCACAGGTATTCACCTCGAAGTTCTCTTCGTAGCCACCAACATCGGAGTCACTTTGGATGATTCTGACTGAAGTGAATCCCTTCGACGATACCAAGTAATCCTCGATGCTAGATTTTCCAGAGAAACGTGTCCCAACTATTGCCACGAGCATACTTCGCCGTCAGTTTAGATGGATGGTGTAGTGCTGGCAGTACGACGTTGTTGATCAAAGGTCGATGGCGACTCATGCTAGAGAGATGGACCGTGACTTAATTATGGCACGGATATCACGTGAATGTGACCGATCGTGATCGGTGGCAAAATTACTGGCGCTGCCACTGAAGGTAGAATTGTAGAAATGGTTGGGAAGCAGTAAAATGAGGGATATAATCAGGATAGATATTGTGAAATGTAGTGTAATAATTAGCAATTCCGTGGTGCAGTTAGCTTTATAATAATCCGCTAAATACATTTCGATGCGGATGTGGGCCGGACTGCAGAAAGTCGTCATGTCGACTCCTCGATATCCAACTCCGGCGAGAGGTAAATGCTGCTATACATCGACGGTACATGATGGTGGTGGTTTGATAGTACGAGTTAAGGTATCGAAACCCTTGTAATTGTGGTCAATTCGGTTCTTCCAGCATTTGGGAGAGCTTCCTCTTCTTTTTCGCGTCGGCCTTTTCCTGCGTCCTAATCTCTTTTGCCAGTTTCATATCTTTAGGAGCTGTCGTTCGAATATGCTTGACATGAGTCGGTATCAGTGAAGAAATCTCATCAGGTTTTGATAGCCAGGGTGCAGTTAATACAGGAGCCCGTTTCAGAAACGACAAAATATCGTCAAAGTGAGGGTAATCATTCTGTCAAACAAAGGAATTTATCAGTATCGCCCTATAGAAATAAAGCGTAAACCAATTTACGTCGATTCCAAGAACAGCCACTCTCCTCACCCCCAGTTTTTGAGCAATAGCGATTTCGGATCCTCTTGGTAAAGTTATAAGTGTAACATGCTGATCCGGCTTGGTCGAGTTATACGCTGCTATGAGGTGAGGTATATGATCTACCAAAACCTTGGGATCTATATCATCTCTGCAAACCAAGACACATCTTAACGGCACAGTAATATCCTTCTTCTCTTTCGTGTTTGTGGCTATGATTGGACGACGTGCGCCCTCGGTTTGAGATTCCAGTCTTCTTGTAACCTGGTTTATACCGTAGACCAAGTGTTGAAGTAATGTTGGGACTTGAATCTGATGAGCAGTTTTAGGCAGACTATTATCGTGTTTCTGAATGGACTCCATATTTTCATTGCGACTCGCGTCACTGGACTGAGCTTTTGCTCCCGCAATGACTTTCTCCTTGCCTTTGAGCCTAAGTAATCGAGGGCGGCATTTCGAAGAACCTTCCAATTTTTCGGTAATATGTGCTAATACAGAATTCTGTAGATTGATTGGAATTGATGGCCTGAAAATGAATCCAATGAACACTGTGTATGCGCAAGTGGGCTATACCTACCACTCAATGCGGAATGGACTATCAAGTACACCCTTGAAGACAACCTTCTTCTCCTTTGGATCTTTCGCTTTTGCGCGGTTCGACGGCTGTGACAGCGTTCGTGCATGCTTTTCAGACATTTGGATGACGGTTATAGTGATGTATACGGTGGCAAAGCGATTTGGTGAATGGATTCAGAAAGACGGAAGCGAAAGAGTTTTCAATGTCATAGAACTCCTCGCAGGATGAGATAGCCTGTTTTTTCTGTTCTCTGTTCCCTGGAGGTTGATGGCCGTAGTTAGTCGAAGTCAAGCACTGAGCAAGATTCCATTGCCCAAAGCGGAAGTAGGTTTACTACAAGTCTGTTGATTGGCTTGCTCAAACATGGACTATGAACAGCCCTCTGGACCTGGACTAGGAATCGTGTTGATTCCATCTCAAATTCTACCCTTGGACTTAACTGGAACACCACGCTTAAGTGATATTGGAGAAATCAACAGCTGTATCTCAAACTGTGGTACCTCGGCTAAATCGTTGCCTCCAACTCCTGTACCAGATGAGATTTTGCAAATTGACGACTCGGGCGCGCATCTGAACCCTTCTATGGAATGTGCAAACTATCAAGGATATCTCGCAGAGAAAAGACTAGACGAATGGTCAATCTGGACTAGACTGGACATTGCTACTATCCTTGGAGATACGAATTCTAGATTGAAAGCTGGTATCAAAACGTTTCCCGACACCCAAGAGGACGGCAGACCCGTCTCGCTGGAAAGGGCCAAAAGAAAACCTCGAGTGGACTTGGACATATATTTGAAGAGCGACGTCTGTGTCGAGGGCGGCTTCCTCGAAGGCTTCATCAGAATCAATGTCAAAAAGTGCCCCAAGAACTCGCAACCTGTCTGGATTTCTGGCGGAAAAGTCAGAGTGATTGGTTTTGAAACTCTCCCAAAGGATGACAAGCGCTTCGTTTTCTATCAATCATCCAGCGAGCTTGCTGATGTGACTGACTGTGCTCTTCAACCTTTATATTGTTCTGAACCCGATGACGAGGGTTACGCCCAAGCAAAGGAAGGACTATACTCGCTACCGTTTACTCTCCACCTTAGCTCGTCAAATGAACGTGGGTCTCCGAAAGGATGTATAAACCTTCCAGGGGGTGTATCTGTTCGATATATTGTCATGGTGTTTGTATCATTGTTCCTCCTCTTCTGCTGCATTATCTAAACAAGATTCTAGCTCTGTAAGGATAAAAAAGGCGGCCCCTGAGAAAAAGTCGATTGCGCATTTCTATAGGGCATGCACGATCTGGCCTCGATTAAACCCGTCTGCTATCCTTGCTCCAGCGCCTCGGCCGCTGCAAGTGACTGTCTCAGAAGACACTCTTGCACCAAAAGGCAAAGTGTATCTCACTGTCTCGATGCATCGCCTTTACTGGATTGCTGGGCAACTCTGCTACGTCGAGTTACGAGTCTCTAATGGTTCGAAGAACAGGTTGAAATCTCTTTCATTGGAAATTATTCAAACAACGACGATATTTAAAGACACCATTAATCGGCAAGGTCACCGGAAGACTGATCCTCTTCCGTCTAAATTTGAAGCACATGAATCGTCTTCCTCACACAAAGCAATAGCACAATCTATCTTGGTTGCTGGTGATAGGGGTACACGGGGGCATGCAAGTGCAAATGGATGGTGGATGGGTGTTCCATCTGGTGAAACGCAAACATTTTCGCATTCCGTTCTTATCCCGGTAAGCTTGCCTCCATCCTGCCTGCATGCTTACATTGACGGTTGATCACTCCCTAGGATGACGCCCTTTCCATTTCAAAGGGCAAACTTTTTGAGGTTTCCTACATCCTGAAGGCCACTATCCATACCGGAACCGGAACATTGTTGTCCACAGATCTTCATGCGTCTTTGCCGATCGAGATAGTCAGCTTTGTGTCTATTGATCCTCCTCCTCTAGGCTGGACCCAGTCAATTGATACGCATAACGATCTGCCCCTCGAACAGCTTGAAGGGGTCGATTGCGACTCAGGCTCGGGTGTGCATTCCTCGATGCAATCCTTCCGTTGTCAAAGCCCATATAGCAGCGAATCGGACGATCTCCAAGATGGCTATGACTCCGAAGATAGTTCACGCGTCATCAGCCTTCCAGAGAAAGATATTTCCGTCCCTAGCAATGAAAGCCACGAAAATCTTGCACAAAAGTCCAAGTTACCTGAGCAAAGCCACCTTCAAACTGGAAATTCTCTTCGATTTTCGGATTTGTATTTCTCATCCTTGCCAGCGAATGGTACCCGAGATGAAAAAGACAAGCCTTCCGGCTTTTCCATCCGTGTTGAGCAGAAGACCGCAAAGCTCAAGAGCACAGCTGACTCTATAAGGAAGGACTTGAATAATGACTGTGGATCAACCCATGTCCAGGAAGAAGCGACGATGAAAAGCGCGCTTGAAGACCTTACAGGAAGGATAGATTCTCGCGTATCGTCTGCCGCGGAAGGAGTGGAGGATATCACTTCCCTATCAATGAATCATCAAGATCAAGATCCATGCGTGTCTACCATCGAGTCATTTCCCTCTGCACCGCGTCCTAAATCCGTAAAAGAGAAAATACGTGAACTGGAGGAGTTGGCAGCACGAGCGTGATTATGTGAAAAATTAAATTAAATAGTATCCAAGAGCCAATGATCCATAAAAAAAAAGGTACCGATATCAAAACTTGGAAGAGCAACTATAGACGTACATAAAAAACAAAATAAGATATTCACTACTTAGGTTTACCCTCCTAGAAGAGCAAGCGCAGCTCGCAATTCTTTCTTCGCTTGTTCCGCGTCCTCGTAATCCAATGCACTTATTGCGAAACGACAATGCTTTTGAGCCTTCACGACAAGAGCGGGTGTCAGCTCAATAGGTACAGGCGGTGGAGGTGGTATTGGTGGAGGTGGACCACTGGGATAAGGGGTCCGATAGTTTGAACGAGTCGGAGAATTCTGACTTGGCGGAGGTGGGGCCGCATAGGTATATGAAGGTGACACCTCTTGGGGGTGTAGAGGTATAGTAGGAGGTAAGATTGGTGGAGAAATAGGAGCTTGAGGTGCGTATATGCTTGAAGGACCTTCGTACACTTTCGGCGGACTCGAAGATAATCGCGGAGGTGGTGGTGGAGGAGGAGAACCAGCAGTGGAAGGCGTAAAGTGCACCCTTTTATCTGAATCTGAATCTGATGATGCCGACTTTAAAGAGCTCTTTGGAGGAGTCGACGGTGGTGTATGATGTCTGTCTTCGTTTCGCGCACCCCCACGCGAGCTAATGGTATTTGAGCTGCTTCCGCTGCCACTCCGTGGCTTCGTCCTGGCGCTTTCTTTAGCTTCCCATATCTGTTTCGCCTGTGAGATCCCGCTCCTTGGGGAGATTGTAGAATCGTGTGCATTACTGGAGTGTGATACCGCTATAGAAAAGGTATCGGGGGTTTCTAAACCTGGAGTGGAAGTAGTGCTCCAACTTTCCGGAGGATTTATCAAGTCTAAACGTGGGTCAATCCTGGATTGAGATGTAAATGATTGCTGAGACGGTGAAACTGAAGAGATGTGCGAGGAACGAGGGGGAGATTCAATACTCGTCCGAGGAGGCGAACGAGATATAGATGTTTCGGTCGAGAAATGTGGATGAGAACTTGAGGGAGGGGTTGGGATACGTATTTCTTCTTGTTCTCTCTGGAGGGCTCGTAGTCCTTCTTGTTCTTCCGCCCAGCCAGGAGGACCTGGGACTGGCTTATGTCCCTCGCGGAATGCTTTAGCGATATCGGCTGCTTTCCATTTGGCATAGCGGATTTTTTCTTCATTCTGTTTTCATTATACATTGAGTTCCTTTCTGGCATTCGTTAAAGAAAGTCATTCTTGTGTCACTCACCGATTCAGCAATGAGCATTTTAGGGAAGGTTTTCAAAGCTTCAAGGAAATTGGCAGCAGCGAGAAACTTTTTTGCAGTGGATCTAGGAAGATATCTATATCAGTAGAGAGTAGCGTCCATTATATGTGCTGCTGCGCACCTTGAAGCACGACCATTGCGATCTTCGTTGTCCGCATTCGCAAAGATCTTCAACGCAAAGTTTTCTACGTACGCAGAGCTCACAGATTCAATGTCGATAGCGTCGTTGGGACCGATGTCTGCTTTGAGGTGTTCAAGAGAGCCAAGGAGAGCAAACAGCACATCTCTTGCCGCAGTACTTCGAGCTTTGAGGCCGATACCAACTTGTGCAGCGTAATAAGCACCTGTTAAAACGAATTGATGTTAGAGCGACTCAGAAGGTCAATCAAAGCTGGGCAGCTAACACCAGTAAGATATCACAGGATCTTGGGACTTGAGCTCATCTGCTCTCTGAAGAAACGGGATAATGGGCTTGAGGTCAGCGGGGATCGCAGGGAGACCAAAGATGGGTGAAGACATGGTACCGCAGTCGTTCTATTCAGCAAGGACGCGCTCTTATATGCTTTGTAGTAACGTGACTTTAAGGCGTCTATCCTTCATTGACGTCACCTAGTAGGATCTAAATAGGACACATCTTCTCGCTCCTAGCAATGCATACAACGCATGTAATAAGATACTAGTGCTAGTGCTATTCAAGTAAAGTATTGTGTCATGAATACCAACAGCTGTGGAGAAATAAACTCAAATAATTCATTAACGGGATCAGCAAATGGCAAATGCAGAACCCCAAATTTCTCCATAAGGCAAGAACAACCCGTACAGGCTGGCACAGAGGAGCTTGCCTCGAGGCCAACACGCGTTATGGGGTACTTAGAGTCAAATTGCGCAAGATAGGCATTCGTCGCTGTTGACATCGTATCCACTTGGGATAGTTGAGGAAGATATGTTGACGCTATCCACAGGGGTTGGGTCGAGACCTGGAACCACAATTATTGACTTGCAAAGTTCGCACCCAACGCTCCCTGGTAGTAGGGACTTTGCCGCCAGCATATGACGAATGATAAATCAGATTTATACCAGCGAGTAACGTAATTTGGATGTGGCATTTAATCCTCTGAGACTGGAAGGGCCTTCTTGCTACTAAACGACGTAGGACTGTCCGTGATAGGAATAAGTGAGTCGTTAAGATCAAGGGAATTGAGCATCAATGTCGGAACCGCCTTCTTTGCGATGCTTTTTTGTGCAGTTTGCATACCCCGAACTTCAGAAAATTCTTGCGAAGTCGGAGGCGAGGTTACCGCGTTGTTTTGTGCCCATTCGTGAGTGCGATTAGAGACGGTATCATTGTGTTCCAGGGACTCCCAGAGGGAATAATTCCCTGTTTTTGAATTCGGACTCGTAGATAAGGTACTCTTTCCTTTGGATTTGCTGCGACGAGGAGCCGCAGTCGGGTCCGCAGGGACAGAAATCTTGCTAAATGTGCACAAAGCCTGAGAGAGATCATCTAACTGCGTGTCGAAGATCGGATTAATATACAGTAAATGGGAGTTACACGCGCTAACCTTGGACATAATGGCACCAATAGCTTCTTTCCTACCCTCGAATTGATTCGCAAGTTTAGCAAACTCCTCCTCCCTTAATCTTAGTTTTTCATCCTCTTCATTAAGTACGTTAACTCCCTCGTCATCTGCCTGGCCTGAAGAAGAAACTGTTGAAATGGTGCTCATAGCCCTTCTCCTGGGTTGATGGAGACCTGGTGGAATGGGTGGATCTGCACTGTCACCTGATGGCCCAGCTGAAGTTCCTATAATAACAGGCTTGGGAACCTGATGCCGTTTGTTTTTCGAGTCCGTGGCCTTTGCTGTGCCAATGTTTTCCATTTCCATATGCATTTTAGATATTTGACTTTGGATATCAAGAACTTTCGCAAGATTTCTCCAGTCTGTGTTATCTACACCACCGGCTGCTACGAATTCCCTTAGAACAGCTTCCGTCTCTGGTGTTGCTGACCTGTGAGTCAAAGGTTCCTCTCCCTGTGGAAGGAGTGTACCCAGGGACGTGCCGTCGTATGGGTCAAACAAAAGGTCTGGTGACGTCGATGATGCCTGATTGGGTGATAGACTGGAGGATAGAGCCTCCCGAAAGGGTTGAGCAGTGTCGACATCTTGAGAAGGCCACACCACCTGTTCATCCTTTGTGGATGCAGGATAATTCGATGCGTCGTTCACACCTAAGCGGGGCAAAGTGCTTTGCATATCTGCTAGCATTGCATCATGAGGAGTAGTATAAGCCGTCGGAAAGGCGCGTTTAGGAGGTTTATCTATTGAAGTTCGGGGATTGTCAGTAGGAGACGAGAATGAAGGGCGCGGTGTTGTTCGAGAGGAAACGCCTTCATCTTCATCTGCCTTAGGTATGTTTAAGTTTTGTCTCCACCATCCGCGTCCTTCAGACATTCTGTCGGCGTTGTCAGACGATGTGGTATTGAGGAGAAGAAATCAATTACTATAAATAGCCCAGGAGTTTGTAAGTATAGGATCACAGAGACAAACAAATGATATCCCCTTATTAGAAGACATCAAGAACCAAATGACAATCGACTCATTCTTTCAGACTTCAGTTCTGGCATATCTCTTGCTCAAACATCCTTATCGCGATTATCGCCTCACGTATGCCTCATTCCTAAGCACGGTTCCGAACCTAGTCTTTCATTCAAGTATCCGACAAATGGCAAATCATCTGGACGTAGAATAGTAAAGTTCAGGGAGGGCTCGAGAACCCATCATTCAAATGCACTTTCCTAGTAGTATGAGTTAACCACGTCAGCGTCTAAAAATTCACCGTTCTCAGTTGGTAACTTACCTGGAACGGCTTTGCCTGCAGAGCTCAACTTGCCGGCCAACGCACTGCTAGTACAAGCCAATCCTTTCACGAATGCCTCCGCCACAACATTAGCTCCTGTGGGCGAAGTATGCGTGTGGTCCAAAGGATAGTAAGTGGTGACCTGGGTCTGACCGAGACTATCGTATGCTTGTGCAACGTAGCTAAAGTGGTCAACGTAAGTAACACCCGTTCGGCTGCCTGCTAATTGAGCATAGCCAACGAAACGAGAACCAGGAGCAATGACTCCATTGGCCCAGATGTTGTCGGGAGTCTGCGAAGAAACAATGGGGATAGCACCCTTCGCCTTTAGGGAGTTGACTGCATTCTGGACGTAAAAATTGAAGGTATGAATCACGATCTGCGTTCCGCTATTTATGCTCATGAGATAGATAGGCAAGGCAGAAGACCGGGTTTTCCTCACTTTGCAGCCGTAACAGTCGTGGTAGTGGTAGTATCGTTCCCAACGGCATCTTGTCTGCCATTATCTGTTGCTCCAGACGTCCCATCGTTATGCCCGAATTCAATGACGACGAAGTCTCCGGATTTAACGGTGTTAATTAATGTCGTGAAATGACCCTCGTCAGTGTACGACCTGGCGGATCGTCCAGCAATTGCATCATTTACGACAGGCAATGTCAAGTATTGCGCCAAGTACTGGCCCCATCCTTTAGAATAAATTTTCTGTTTAGCGAACAGGTATAATCAAAGAAAATGCTTGGAATTTTACCGTCGGTACCAGCTCCGCCTCCACCTTTGGCCATGGTAGAGTCTCCGGCAAGATAAACAGTCTGACCAGAAACGATGGTTACTACAGCTGCAAAGACACTGGCAACTAATGAAGAATGCATGATAGAAATTGTTTAGGAATTGAGGATTGGGAATCTGGAAGCATATTTTATAGGTTTAGTGTCCGTGGTTATTAATAGCACCTAACGTCTCAAAACGTATAGTGCGAGCTGCCGGTCTCTGCAAATAATACTGGATTCTCCGAAGAATCCAAGCAAACATACGACAGTTGTAAAGTCATGGTGCAATGAGGTCACGAGCCCTTTGAAGCGGCCCCCTCCGTCCCGCTGTGAAAAGACGGACGAATTGTTAAGAAATTCTAGTATCCGTCTGGCCTTATTCTCGGAAAATACGCGCTGGTGATTTTTCGTAGCCCTGAAGACCCAATCCATCATAGTTAGTGCAAATATTACAATACTGTAGGAGTGAAATTAGGAGGCAGAAAGCTACAGGTTATTATGAACTCACATAGTATGTTTTTATCTTAAAGATCGTCTTCTTGGTCTTCACTTTGATCTTCTTCACTTTGATTGATAGCCAGTGCCCCAAACCTGCCCACCCCAACACTTCTTGTGTCCTCTTCTTCGGTGGTATTTGCTTCCTCATCCTCGTCATCTTCCATTTCTGAATGTGAATGCGACTTTTCAACAGCTTCGTCGTCGCTATCGGAATCGGCTTCTTCTGTGGAATCAGCTCGTGGGATCCAAATTCCTTGATTTTCTCCGTCAGCGGTTGCTATTTGTTCGAGGGGGGTGTCTGGTGGCCAGAATGCCCATCCAACTCTTCCTTCCGCCAAAGAGCGAAGAACTGCGGAGATTCCCTTTCAGCAAGTTCATATGACTCAAGGAAGTAAAATAGACGCACGAGCATTCCCGGCCCTGTTAATATCAGATCTTCCAGCTTTGGCAGTTACCCAACCTTTGGCGTCGGCATAAGCAGTCAGGATATCCATAGCCGTCCATTTAGGATCATTCTTAGCGTCTGCATCTTCTGGTTTCCTGTCATCTCTCCAGGTGCGTTTATCTTCCGGAGGGGGTGACGTGGTACTTGGGTGAACCAGATTGAATATCCGTTCCAGAGGAAGGAGTTGGGCTGCGAAATGGATGCAAGAAGAAACCGCAGACACTCGTGATATTGGCAATATTCCGCAAAGAACCTTGTGTAAATGGCATCCGATATTTGAATACTTGACTCGTACACTGGATTGGCTGTTATAACGCACCTGCATTTCCATTGGGATAAAGTTGGGCATCACAAGCCCTGGACAATCGACTAACCGCACGTCGGGTGTCCAGTACAAGGTCTGGAAATGTTTTGTCTGGAAGAAATATTAGCGGTAATTCAGAATCTGATCTGGTTTCCTTCACCTTGCCGGGTGTTTTAGACGCTCGAACCTTTGATGCACCAAAAAGGGCATTCAATAACGACGACTTCCCAACATTGGGTTGACCTTAATAAGTTCGTGAGCACGGATAGGCGGATAATTACAGGGGCTCACGAGCCTATGAGGCCAATTGTCAAATGTGTAGGTTCCTGGTGCTTGTCATATTGACCATCTTGTTCTTCAGGTGACCTTGGTCGGGGTACAGTGGCTCCACCAACCGCTAGCCCAACCTTCGAACCTTTCGCTGTCATGACACCATCCCAGTTGATATCTTTCTTTACAGGGGGGACCCAAGATTTAAGTCGGTCTGGATTGTTTAGAATTCTTTCTGGGGGTTGTAAAAGTTCTGCGTGAGCTTCCCTTAATTTATCAATTAAAATCGCTCGGAAGTGGTCTGGAATGTGAGGCTCGTATTGTTTACGTCCTTGGTGATCTTCTGTTGTTTCCTTCTCGATGTAAGATTCAACTTGCACAATGCGCGAATTAGGATGTCGGTTATTGATATAGTCTATCCACGCCTGCACTCGTGCAGGACCAGAGATGTCCACTTTGGTTAACACAAGAATCACTTTACGATCAGCAAGATAGCTCGATAGCGAGGGAGGATAATGAAGGATCGGACAACGAGAATCCAGAAGGATGAGAATGATCTGAGAAATTTCAGTCACTCGCCATAGTTGCCTCCAGACCTCCAAATTGCGTTCAAAGTATGATGGGGAATGGGGCATCGTGATATGGTTTGGATTTGAAGGATCAACTTCGTCGGCTCTCGTCAGCCATTTATCGAGTGCATCATCGGTTTGGGCAAGGTATTTTTTGAAAAGCCCTTCCTCGTTACGTTCTACTTCAGTCTTTGTCATGTCAAACCGCCATTTAGGTCTCTTCGGGCAAGTGAGGACGTCGTTCGAGTCTCCTTCATCACCAAATCCATTGTATACCGCCTTTTCATCTGGTATCGGTCGAAGGAGCGGAAGATCAGATGCAAGCTGCCTTGTTTTCTGCAGGAAATCAGGAGGCAACTTGATGAAAGCGGACTGGAGCTTGCGAGCAGATTCGATGGCTGTGGTATCAGATGGACCTAGACGTTGACCCGTAGGACCTATGCGCGTTTTTTTCCTGTGTTGAGGTGCCTTTTTCTTGACTTCTTCCGGTGCTACATCTCCACGCTTGATGGCGCGTTTCAGCTGCTGGTCGGCTTTTTTCTGTCGAGTTGAAGTTGGTTTACGACGGGGTGGCATTGATGAAGGAGGAGATCAAGGGACAATTTCTGTCTCATGCGTCATAATCCCACGGCAGTGAGAGATCTCCATCTATTGATAAATGATACTCGGGGTTGCTGCAACGGCAGTCGCAACGCATAAGTACAGGGATGACAAGTGTAATTGCGTGTATGGGGATAAAAGAGGAATCACTGCGAACGAGACTTGTTGTTGCGTTCACTCAGTTCCGTGAGTTCTTCCGATCATCCTGGCTCTGACGACCTCATGGTTGATCAACGTAGTATTGTCCACTCAGCCTCTAGCACACACTTCTTCTCCCACTCCTCATGATGTCTCAACCATCCCCACCAGCATCATTAGTATCGCAAAACAGCTTCAGCGAAAGCAGGAGGGGGGCACGGCGGAGGGATTTTCGGTACAAGCATGGTCAGAGGCACCATTCGTATGACAGTGAAAAAGCACCCTATCCCCTATCCTATGACACATATGTTCTCCAACTGTGCGTCGTACCTCAGATAACATTTGTCGCCCTCAGACTCATTGCTGATTCCAATAGTGAAGCCCTCGACAATCGATTATCACAATACCTATCCGACTCAATATGCTTCACTAAATTCGACGAACCCCCAGAACGTGTACTAGACCTTGGATGTGGGGTGGGCTTTCAGACGGACTGCATGTTTCCTTCTGTAACTTACCAGGGTGTTTACAGACTGGTGTATGGATTATAGATGCTGCAAAAACATGGCCCAAATGCCACTTTGTATGTTCAGGATCGGTCACTCTTTATCCATTTTATATTCATTGTCTTCTAGATAGGATTCGATTTGGTAGACGTCCAAATCCCTTTGAAGTTGCTGGACACCTCGATATCAACCAGGATTGAGTGGAGACATGGGAATTTGTGAGTAATACAATAGACAATCTTTAGATCTTTCTCATCTTTACCGGCGTGACCTTTGGCAGTTTGACAACAAAACTTCCGTTCGATGATGACGAATTCGACTATGTTCACATCCAATCCATTGCTGCTGGTGTACCTGAGAGCAAGGTTATTCAAATGATCCATACTCTGCCTGTGTACATATCACTGATTCATATCGATATGGCAGTGGGGAGTCCTTTTTGAGGTGAGCTCAGTGGCCATTTTTAAATTATAATTTGGTTAATATACAGCTCTCATACAGGAAGTGAGCAGAGTACTACGGCCAGGAGGCTCCGTTGAAATAATAGAAGATGGTATGTAGGATTTGGGTTTGTTAATAATTCTGGTTTCATCGTTTTTTAGATATTGTATTTCCATCTCTCCCTCGTTGGTTTACCCAGGCGCTTCGCGTCCGCCCATTAAAGGGACAGCCCACTCGCTACCCTGAATATCAGGCTCCAGATACCCTCCGCCCAGCAATTGTACCATCGGATAATTTATTTGATATCGAGATACCTCCTCATGATCACGCTTTAATCGACTCCCTCTTCAATTCCATATTCGATAACCGATTTATAAACATGAAGCCTACGTGTATGTGGCATATAATTAACAGACGCGCACACATTCTCTTAACACAGCATTTTTTACAGCGGTTCTGCCTAACTACCTGACTACTTACTTCAGGCAAGTTACTCTTGGGCCCGTCTTACGTTTTCCGATGCCTCCACTTGCCCCGTTGATGCCTTTGCCTCCTCAAACAATGACTTCTTACGTAGTAGATCCAAATATCGATGGCTTAAGCTCGCATACATCAACTATCGAGCCATCGTCGTTTGTCAACCGCCCAGTTTCTTTGTCCTTTTCGTCTGTGGCGTCAACAATGACAGGCTCCACAACTCTGGATTCAAGATCCTTCGTCGCTCGTCCCCGGACTTCCTCCGCTCCTTTGTCGTATACTAGAGGAAGTTTTGTCTTGTCTTATGAACCAACCCCTTCCAGCGACGGCGACGGCGACGGCGAACGTACCCCAGTTGAATTCACGACTACACCACTCCAACGCTACACACTCGATAGCTCTATAGGGGAGAGTGAAGAAGGGAATCCTCCTGATTCTCCTTTTCCTCTCCATAAACTGAATGAACTCAACGATCGATCTATTGCTATGCATTTATACCGGTCATATCATGTTGTCCTTGCATGTCAGGAAGCAATGTGGGAACAATTGAAGGACAGAATACGAAACCGAAAAGAGGAACTTTTACCATTCGGGTGGAATGATGATGAAGAGTTGGAAGAGCTGCAGAGTAGGAAAAAGTTTGAACTATTGATAGAACGTTATCGAGCGTGAGTTGGTATTTGTTACTTTTGTGCTGTCCTGACACGCGAGATTGTTGTTTCCTACAGAGATATGAAATTCCGTGTGTCATTATGGTGTTCCGCAAATGACTTGGGGTGGCCCTTACCACCCCGCGACCCGCTTTCTAAAGCGGAGCTCATTGAAGAACAGCGAATGCGAGAAAGCATGATTGAGGCCAGAAAACAAGCGACACTTGAGGAGATGCAGCAACCCTGTCGCTCTGTAAGAGTTTTGATTGGATACAATTTGTGAGCAGAATAGCTAGACGAGATACCAGATTCTCCCAGTATACCTTTTAGTATGATGATATCCCTTTACTGTAGCATAGTTGACCAGAATTTTGTTTGTACGAATAAATGACGTTTCGACTGCACTGATCGGGAGGCGGGCCGTTGACTGATGGGGAGAGTTGTTTGTGTTATGTTTGGCCCAATTTTTTTAATTGTCCTATGAGCGCGGCGGAGCTTCAGAAATATTTGGTCCTTAATGGCTGCGTCCGTCTCCAATAATTCAAAGTCTGCCGATGCGCATTCTTTGAAAGATTCTCAAAAGGCCAAAGGAAAGGCCAAAGAAAGTCGTTCTAAGCCGGCCACCACGACCACTCCAGCCCAGGGAGAGCAATGGCGAGAGCAGGGTTGGGACAATGATACACCTTGGGATTGGGCATCCCTCACAGATCCATCATCGAGTCGTATTCGACCGGTTTTTACGAAGGACGGAAGGTGATTCATATGCATGAATATCTCTGTCATTTACCTCTAGGTCTCATCCAGTCAATTGCCAGTTACTTTTTCTCTCTTGTCGGTTCAAATGTCAAGATTTATTCCACTGCAACCGGCCAGGTCGTTTCTACTCTCACCACACCATCGTCCAACAGCTCTACGTCGTCCAACGATGTCCTAACAGCTGCTGTCATCAACCCGCAAAATGTGTTCCAGTTGATAACCGCTTCGTTAGATGGAAGATTGATGATTTGGGATTTTCTCAACGCTACTCTGCTACAGACTATTAATGTGGGACAACCGATACACTTTATGTGTGCGCATGCGCAATTCAAGGGCTCTGTCTTTGTAGCTGCCTCCAAACAACGGAAGAAAGCCATGGTCAGTGGTGAGTGATTTTGCAATCTTTCTTTCATCTGAATAACTTTTCACCCGCAAACTTTTTAGATAATAATGCCGTGGTCCTCCAAATATCATTGAAGCACTCTGATCACACAAGCCAACATGCTGATATCACGCCCGTGGGCAAGACACGCTTCCCGAGTGGTCTGTCTATCTCTCCAAACGGCGCCTGGTTGGTTGCAACAGCTGCGCACACGGCCTATGTCGCCAAAACTGCCACTTTATCAGCTGGTTTCACAAAATATGTTTCTCCAGAACGTTTGACATGTTTGGCTTTCCATCCTTCAGAAGAATACTTTGCTACGGGCGACGACAAGGGTGTTATCCGTTTGTGGTACTGTCTCAACGACAATCTCGCCGTAGGCGTACGAAATGTCGAGAAACGAACACAAACCAGATCGTTCCACTGGCATGCCCATGCCGTTTCGTCCATTGCTTTCACTTCGAACGGTGCTTATATTCTGAGCGGTGGTGAAGAGTCGGTCCTGGTAATTTGGCAACTTCACACGGGCAAAAAAGAATTCATACCGCGACTTGGTGCACCTATCAGCACAATATCCATCTCGAGGTCGCGAAATGGTGAAGAAGAGTATCTTGCAGGATTGGCCGACGCAACCTACACATTTGTTAGTTCATCTACTCTGAAGGTCACCCGGAGTTTCTCGCGGATAAAAATTGGTACGTAAAGTCGACGCCAATAACACATAGCACTCCGTGTACTCATCATGTTGCGTATCACACAGACCCTACGGTATCGCAGGAGGTGACATCTTTATCGAAACTGAATGTTGCTCCTTTAGGGGTTCAACATCTCTCGTCGACTCTCATTCTCCCATCTTCCCACCCATCCTCACTGCAACTATACTCACTGCCGTCCTCTTCTCTACTGTCTGAATTAGAAGTCTCTCCGTCAAATAGAGTTTCTCGCAGAGATGATAAACATATTATTCCGTCGATTGTTGAAAGGGTTGTAATTTCTGATTCGGGACGATGGATGGCAACAATTGACACTCGAGAAGGAGATGTAGGATTCCATCCCGAAGTGTATCTCAAAATATGGTCCTGGGATCAGAGGCAGGGAAGTTGGAATCTAAACACGAGAATCGACAGACCGCATGGTACAGGAAAAGTTGCTGACATCGGGTTCTCTCCGACTACTCGAGGCTTTAAAAACCTTCACCTTGTGACGACAGGAGAAGACGGGCACATCAAGTTGTGGGCACTGTCGCGCCAGGGAACTAGTGAAAGCGAATCAGAGGTTTGGCTTTTGCGTGCCACCTTGAATTTTCGCTCAGAAATTCCGGGATCGGTGGCTTGGTGCCCTGATGGTTCTCTCTTTGGGGTTTCGGTTGGGGCCCATGTCGCTCTATACAATCCTCTGTCACGATCCCTGTGCCAGACACTGACGAGCCCTGATTGCTTGAGTATCCAATCCACTCATTTCGTTGGTCCCAGCGGTCGTTTCTTGTTAACTGTGGGTCCGAAATCGTTAGTCGTGTGGGATATCATTCTTGGTTCCGGTAAGTATGCATTTGAAGTTTTTATGAATATCAATTGACGTTGTTATTGCGTAGTTCTTTGGCAGTCTGTCACTCCAATGGATATCGAACGAGTCATACCCCACCCTAGCGAGCCTACATTTGCAGTTTTCCACGCACTGATCAACACCGAAGAAGAGTGTCGCACAAAAATTTCTATCTTCAACGTTTCCACAAATACTCCTATCTCAGTAAAATCTATTCCATTTGGTCTTCGGAATGTGGTTTGGGCGTCGTTCGACCAGTCAACTGGCTATAGCTTAGTCGGTGTCACTCATTCATGGAGAGTGGTTACGATAGGTGACTCGCGACCTGTGTTCAAGGATGAAGGGTCGACATCGAGAGTCATCGGCTCTGAAGTGCAATCACAGAGAAGAACCTTATTCCAAGATATTTTCGGGACGACTGCTTTCACGAGCACCCCTGTAGAAATGACACAGATCGAGCCTATTTCAAGCAACAAGAATCCTGGTCTGGAAATCTTCGAAAAACCCGTATATTCAACCCCTTCCGTCGACCTACTCTTCGATTCCCTCGTCAAACCTTTCTTAGAAAGCAGGCCAGTCGAAGAAAACAGCATGCCTGACAATCACGATGAATGGGTAGAAGAAGACGTCGACATGGAAAACGAAATTATTGTCTCCGCAGATCATGGTTTACGGGCACCCAGTGTTGGTGAATTGGATACGTTTATCAAGCTGTTCCGCTCCAGCTGCATGACAGGTGATCATCTATCTCTGTCCCAATGTTCAATGATAATAAGCGTCTCTTGAAAGAAACACCTCAAAAAGTAGCAACCCAACAAACAAACCTTCAAGGGAAGAAAGTTCCTAGTCCACAGTCCCAAGTGATACCAGAGTCACCCCTGTCAAAGAAGATGGGGACGCGTTCGTCTACACTCAGGTCTTCCACGATTACTCAATCCTCCCCTACGACCTTAGTAAATGGCAAGAAAAGGAAGTTGGATTAATTATATTATAGTAATTCAGTCATTTCTGCATTCCAGTCTTGTCTAATACTACAAATATACACTGCGTGACTTGGAAAAATCACGCACACAGCAGAATCGACGATGCAGACATTGTAGATACAAAACAATCTCAAATAATGGTACGAGTCCTTGGAAAGTCCGTGGAAAAACTGTCTGTTAAAGAGAATAGTATATTGATGTGATTGTTCAGAGTTGTCGTTGCTGAACATCTTCTGGGGCTTTTTGATGACGCGGCAGAATGCACAACGTCAGATCTTGATAGCGTTGATTAAGCTTTGCCAGATTGTCCAATTTCTCTTTACTCAGGCTCTGGTAAAAGACTTGGCCAATATAAATCTTTTTCAGAGATAATCCGAGCGACGCCCTCTTGTCGACCCAATGAGAAACCCAGTCCGTGTCGATTGAATGGATTTCAAGATAAGCAAGCTTTGGGAACAGGGTGCGTTCGTTGGATCCATTGGCTGAGAGCATCGTCTCGGGGTTGTAGGAGAATAAATCGAAAAACGTCTTGTGAATATCGGAAATTCTCAAAAACGAGAGCTCCTTAAGGGAGCCCAACCATTTGACAATCGATTCGATGGATAGAGGGCTAATCGGATTGCTGTGGAGGAGAGTGAGAGTTTTTGGGACGACAGCTTTCGCCATCAGAAGCTCGAAGAAAGGTGATAGATTCTCTCCAAAAAGTCCCATCACAGTGAGGTCAATCACACCAGGACATGTTATTTGAGAAAGGGCGTAGACGGCATAGTCGACGTAGTAGTCACCTAGGATCAAGATTTGAAGTTTGGGTAGTGGAATAGGATCGACCTTAGCGGTTTGGAAATTTTGGATCTGCTGTGGTCCGGCAGCGTCCAACAGTAATTTGTTCAATTCTGGAGAAGTTCGTAAAATGTTTCGGAATCGAGCGAGGGTTGGGGCTTTTTCCAAAGGCATGCGGCGTATGTCCAGTGTAAGTAAGTCGGAAATGTGTGTTCCCTCCCAGTCTATGTGGACACCATTGCAACACAAATGGCGGAGGCTCGATACAATGGCTCCTCCAAAGAGCGATATTGGATTATCGTAGAAGCTCTGATCGTAGCCTGTCCCCGAATGAGCATATACCGATCCACCTCGGTGGACCTCGAATGCCCTTATGATCATGGGCAAATTTTCCCCGGCAACTCGACGGAAGGCATCGATGAAACATAGAATTGGATCCCAATCTTGAGCGACCATGACGAAGGAGCGAATATGAGAGATTTTTGGGATTATGTGTTCCGTTAGGCGTTGAGCGTCTTCGAGTGTTAGAGGCTTTTGAGGGGTATCGTTAAGTCTAATATCAATGTTGGAGAGACCTGCGCGGTCCAGCCACGTAAAAGTTTGTTGGAAGTGGGGACCGTCTGTAACCCAGATCGCATTCCAAAGTGTCGCGTAGTTAATGGCTACTGCCCTCCAATGGCGACAGATTGAAGTAAGGTATAGTCGCCACTTGATGCCAGATCGATTATCGGGCGCCTCCCAGCAAACAAAACTGAAGATATTGTTGAGTATTTCGACCGGAAGGTCATTAATTCGAAAAATACGATAGAAGGTCGTCATATACTCCACGCGTTTAATGAATAGTGCTTGATCAACGCGAAGGTCAACCATTGAACCGCCGATTCGTGCCTGCTGGTTTTCCATGACTCTGATGATAGACACAAATTTATGTGTCAACGCTCGAGAATCCCGGACCTCTCTCTCTGAAAAAACATGAGGAACCCAGTCGTGCGTAATCTTCGAGTGTATCTGAGCTGCCAATTGTACCCAGTATTTTCGGGGTGGCCACCGTACTGTTGCGGTTGTCGAAGCTTGCGCTGGGGGGGGAGAGGCGCCAGTGATAGTAGTTGCATCATGCATAGTTATATCATGCATTTCTGGGGGTTCTGGGGGGTTTGAATGTATCGCAGAATTATCTTCCAGGGCTGAGCTAATGAAAGTGGATGCATGGAATTCGGCATCGGTAGCATGAGTGTTCATTGCGTTGCGATATAGTTGTAGGAAGATTAACGCGAAGAGGTACGAGAGTGAGTGAATGAAGGTCGATGAAATTTCCCGAACACAGAGAGAGAGTCGGTCCTTTATACACTAGACACATAAAAAGACAATCGAGAATCAAAATACAATGTTCAAGTAGGACAATGCTGAGTCGGAAAATCGAGGTTATTGATTAGGCTCCTCGCGGTCCTGTATCCAATGTCAAAGCGTCAATTTACTACATCTAAACAGTGTGTCCACAACGATAAAGGTTAACGTACAATGCGCCTGCAAATCGAATCGGGCTAACAATGGGTGATGTGTGGACAATGAGTACGCGGTGAAGATCCACCTAGGCACTGCTTTGTTCCCGTTCGACGAGACGACGAGGTTCAGCGACCAATTTTGTAGGAATAAACAGCGAAAGAGATGGCGCAAAAAAAAACATCGCGGTGTATTTGTACCCCCAGCATCCTTTGACAGGAGGTCAGGTCGAACCAACGAGGCAAAATCCTCCTGTTCTCTGAAAAATGTTCCATAATGACAATTATGGACTTGAAAGGACGCCAGCCGTTCCAAAACAGTGAGTGAAAGGCGTCATCCGAGCATTTATCAGTGGTGCCAATAGATGTATGGGGAAAGGCGATCAGCAGCGTGCTCTTCTTTCCTCTTGCAGGAGACAAAGGAAATGGGTTTTAGTACCCGGCCTATGTTCGATACAGTATTCCTTGCCCAGAGGTACAACATCATGCAAATCATAACAAGTCTCCATGGCCAATATAAAAGACACGTAAGGGATAGGGAGCAGGACAAAGATAGTAGTAGTTGGATGGCCGGCGGTGGAAGAAGGAAAGATGAGTTTAGTTACCGTCCGGCAAATAAAGTCCCAGGATAAAGAATAGTTGGGATCACGTTTCAAATTCAAAAAATAGTACTTACATATGATTATGACACAATACATCGTTGTACATACATACGGGCTCCGAAATACAGATAATCATAAACTGAACATTTACTACATGTGGCTAATCAAACCGGCATTCATAGCTCCCAACCTCGCAACTTAGGTGAATTGGCAGGCTTGGTGCCTTGTGCAAGAAGTTCTTCCAAAAGATTAGTCACAATGTCGTCTTCCTCTTCCTTCGAAAGGACCTTGTTTATTGGCATTTGTTTCTTTATTTTTTCTGGGAGACTGGGATGCGAATTCTCCGAAAATCCCATCTGGAAGAAAACCATGAGAATGCCAGCGATACCGGTGAATAAACAATGCACTGACATCTGAGAGCCTCTTGGCAATACGAAATTGTGCACGCGCACCGAGATCTTCTGGTTTTCTATCGTTACGCCTTGACGACGAGCCATGACCGAGGTGGGTATTATGGCGTCTAGGGATGCCGGAAAGGTCCGTCTGAAGGAAAGGAGTCCAAGAGTGGCTAATGACTTGCCCTCCATTTACATTCGACCAGCTGTCAGCGCTAACAGTTGGAACGCGAACTCTAGTAAAGTCTGGGGCTGCATTTCTGTAATCATACATCAACAAACGGGAAATAAAAATCATCTGGTTCAACTTAAAAACTCACACTTTGTCTTCTCCGTCACGAAGGACTCCATTACGAGCCTCCTTTTCCTTCCTACGCTCCTCTCTTTCTTTACGATACGCTTCCTTTTGAGCTTTGTATTGACGCTTGGCTTCCTCGACTCGATCCCGTAACTCTTGATGTCTCAGCGAAAGCTGCGAAATATCAGGTCCAGGTCGATGATATGGCGAATCATTACTTCCCGCAGGGTCAGGACCAACCGAGGAACGTTTGAGTTTCGCATCAGGTACATCACTGCTGTGATCGGCGTCTTTGACAGTGTCATAGACGTTCTCGACAAATGGCTGGGAAGACGATGGATCAGGTATCCCATTCCCTTGAGAGGGAGGAGGGGATGTGTTTACTTGAGCTTCTGTGACCGGCGTTGAGACAATAGGGACAACTACTGGCCGTCTAGGAGGTGGGGGAGGAGGCGGGGGGTGCATATTAAACATAGGAGGCGGCGGCGGGGGAAAAGAGGGGGCATGATGAGGAGGGAACCCTGGAGGTGGTGGAGGTGGTGGGGGACCAGGAGGGGGGTGATGCATCATGCCAGAGGCCCACGGTGGCCTTGGAAAGAAATTCCACCCGTCTGGGCCAGGAGTAGACCTATTGGGAAACGAACGCCTTGCGTGGAATGATGGTTGAACCCAAGGAAAGTTTTGTCGAAAATCATATTGATGAGCTGACGAAGAATTGAATGGGTTATTGCCTTGCTGCGGAGCACTCCGTGCGGTTGGTGGGGACGTCGTCGAATTGTTGCCTTCCGTAATTGACAGGGTACGGAAGATACTTCCAAGGGCTTCGGAGACTCTACGTGCAGCTTCTTCTTCTATTTGGCTACCAGTCTGCTGCAACTCGTTAGCAGCCTGTGACAATGCTGCACGATGTGTCTGCCAATAGGCACCCGTAGTCGCATTTTGTACAATATTCCGTACACCTTCCGATAATTCAGGATGGGAAGAAATGATGCCAGTAAAGTTGGTCAGTAGCGTCGCTATATCATGCGAAAGATTTGCCGATGCATATGAAGGTGTAGATTCGATTGAGGGAAGAGGTGGGTCTTCAATCTCATTGGCTCCTGCAGCTGAAGAATGTCCCTCCTCGTGAATGGGTTTGGCGCTCTCAGACTTTGGGGTGCCTTCTGCAAGAATTGAAATACTGGGATCTTCCTTAGTAGCGGGTGGTACTGTTTGAGGTTTCAGTGAACCGTGATCAGCAACGTGAACCGGAAACTTGTGAGCAAAATCTTCGTCAACCACAGAAGTAACAGATACAGCCGCCAAGGAAGAGGAAGAGGCCTTGCGTTTGCCTTTATCAATGTACGTGGGTTGTACGGTTGACTGTGCATCGTCGGAAGATGTTTCATTGATTTCCTCGGGATCCTTCGTGAAACCACTAACATCACTGTCGAGAATCTCGACGAAAGCATGAGGGCCTTCGGACAGAGCGTCTACAAATTCAGCAACACTAAAGGGTCCCAGGCGTTGCCAGTCGGACTCCGGGAAGTCGAAATTGGGATCGTCTCTTCCGAATGGATTAGTATTGCCGGATTCGTTGACTTGGGCAGTTTTACCACCGCTTTCTTGGGTAGCATTCAAATCCAACACTCTGAATTTGATAGGTTGACCTGCTTGGTGGGTGGATTGATAAAAGTCCTGAAGCTCGTCGTTTGAACTAGCAGTGATTTCGTCATCGTCTTTGTCAATGTAGGATACTCCGACTGAGCCTGCGAATATTCCGTAAAGCGCTTCAATCTTGGCGGCGAGGGTATCCCATGTCGGCAAATCAGAGAATCCCAGGCGACGCGTCTGATCGTTTCTGGTGAGCTTGAAGTTTACTGGAGGCATAGTAACAAGTCTGGTTGATAAGTAGTAGGTATGGGAGTAGTAACAATGTGGGGTAAATTGGCGCTCCATTATATAGGGCACAATTTGAAACTCCGCACTGCGCAAAGTTGCTGCGGCCAAAGTAAAGCAGTGCCCCTTCGAGTCAGAAAATGGATGGAATTTTCTGGAATGCTTTTCAAAATTGTCCTCCACGTATTTACCCTTTCCTTGACTTCGACTTCCATTTCTTGAGGTATAATGGACCAGGTCCCGACGGCATTTCAACGCGGGTCATGTGACTCACACCCTTCGTGCGCGTTCGCCGTTCCGTTTCCTCAAATTTGTACATCCCTCCCATGCTACGACCACCCATTCATTGAATAACCCAGTCGGCAGATTCACAAACGAACTATTCACTACGATTAACTTTAGGTTTTTTTAATTTGGTCCCATGCACCTGCACATTCTCGGCATTGGCTCTATAGGCACCCTTGTCGCTCATACCTTCAGAAATGCCCTGCCTACGACTCACAGCATCAGTCTCATCCATAGAACCTCCAGACAACACCTAATGTTCCTTGAAAAAGGTTCAATTTCCTTGGAACATAGAGGAAATGTCGTCAATTCTACCGGCCCATTCATACATGAAGTTTCCGAGTACGAGGATCCAAAGGAAAAAGAAAGCTCACCACCCATAACCACCCCTATCGAATCCCTCATCGTCTCGCTGAAGGCTCAGTACACATTTGATGCCATACGCAAAATTGCTCCTCGCTTAAACTCAAATTCAACAATCATTTTGCTGCAGAATGGAATGGGGATGTATGAACTTCTATCTCGAAAAGTCTTCCGGAATCCAATGGAGCGTCCTCATTTTATTCTTGCTTCCAACACTCATGGTGCATTCACAGTAAACCCCTTCCATGTCGTACACGCTGGCATTGGCACCATAAACTTTGGGATAGTTCCCGGGCCATATGGAAGCCCCGACTTCGAATGTGGTCTACGGGATAAAAAAGTTCCTCTTGAGAACCGCCATTTGCGGCTTTCTGATATCACCCTTCCTGGAAACCGACAATACGAGCGATATAAAAGCTTACGAGAATCCGTCGCTGCTTTGCTTCTAGTAGCGAAAAGCCTTAATTGCGCCTGGGTACCATTTTCCGACTTACAGGTCACAATGCGTCGGAAACTTGTCGTGAATGCTGTCATCAATCCTTTGACCAGCCTTTTAGGTTGCCGGAACGGTGATTTGTTCTCCCATCAACCTGCTCGTCGACTCCTCCGACAAGTTTGTTTGGAAGCCTCTTATATCTTCGCGATGCAACATCAGGCTCAAATCGATTCGTGGTTGAAAGAACAGAACCTGGATCCCGCAACTGCTAAAACACCCGAATTCCCGAGGGTCTTGTCAAGCCAATCTTTAGAAGCAGAAGTAATTCGAGTTGCCGAAGTGACAAGAGGCAACATATCGTCCATGCTTCAAGACACTCGAAGAGGACGACCCACAGAAATCGAATTTATAAATGGATATTTGGAGAACCTTGCTCGAGAACTAGACATAGATACGCCTGTGATTTCTATGCTGCGAAACCTTGTTGACCTCAAGTACTTCTTACCGTTAAATCAAATGTTATGAAACTTAGAGGTATGAAATTTGAACATCGTCTTGTCCTCAAACTGACTTATGTAAGAAATGTCAATTTTTAGCTTCGCCTGAAAGTACGAATAGCGTGGACGATGTCCTTTCAAGCCCTTTCTGGCCACGTATTCCTTGGGTTTATTCCGGCGCGGAACCAGAACTCTCGAATCTCAAAACCGGCATTTCATTATTTCACCAAATGCGGGGCCGAGTCGCACCGGATCCATATTTTTGGACGCCGAATTGCGTCCTTTACGCCTTAGACCTTAGAAAGGGTTTGAAAGGCCAAAACTAATTTTATCCTACACAGCACATGGCCCTTCCTGGGTATCTGTATTTGCAATCGGTTGCAATCTCCGACACGAGCGTTGTATGTTATCAAATATTGTTTAGTAGCAAAAAAAACAAAGGAAAGGATTTCGAAACTTCTCAGAGCGACATTGATATCGCGGCCTATGATGATCGTCTACGCGAAGCTATGCCTGTATTCAATGTGTGCTCAGTGGTGCCTTACTGGGCGTCAAACATCAAAGGACCCTTCTACTTTCACATACCCAAATACTTTGATCAGGCGGTGTTCATCAAACATCTGGGAACAAAGATCCTTTGTTGGACGTACATCGATATGACATTGCATCTTAGGTACTATGGCAGTTCCTTGATTCACTGCTCCAGGCCTCTTATCTGAGGCGCAGCAAGACCGTCGAATTTGACCTTTTCGACAAACAACCCATGGTACAATCTGTATCCAAGAATAAGGTTTTTATGTGAGTCTTTTCATTATTACACATTTGAACAAATTACATGTCCCCCAAGTATGTAGTAATCATAATGTAGCTGCTATCAATAAATACATAGTCCCCAAAGTCCGTTTTTAAACCCATCGACGGTGATTATCCGCATCTGCGTTGCCCCATTTAAATGTCCTTACAGCACCGTCTTTCCATGATTCTACTCGTCGACGGGCCAATCCTGACATAGTTGAACGATCAGTTCCAACGAAGCCTACGCCGCTTGATTGAACCACTGCATCAATAAGCACAGGATACCTGTTGTACGTGTCAAAGCAACAATCAAGACACCGAAGCAGCTCATGGCACTTACCAGGGACCGTACAGCTCTTCTGTCTGCGAGTGATCCAAGCCAAACCAACCTTGACCTGTAACTTCTTCCCACCATTTCGGATCCCTCTCGTCACTTGTCATGATCACATAATTCACAGTGAGACCCTTCCTTTCCAATAATTCCTTCTTGACCTCTTCAACTCTTCGAGCAATGACAGAGATTGGGGCAAAGCAATCCTTGACGCCACCTTCACACCAATTCTGGAAATCCCCATGGCGGACGTGGATAGAAATCCACTGCGTAACTTATTTAGCCAGGAAACAGATTAGATGCAAATGCAATCTATGCTTACTGGTGGTGTTGCCTCTCCTGGCTGGGTTCCAAATGCGCGCCTGATATATCCGTCTGTAATGGACTCTAGCTCAGCCGTCCAGTGCATATACTGCCCAACAAACATCCAAGCGGGACTGAAATCAAAATCGAATTCAAATGGCTGCACGAAATAAAGATTAGCCTTTTCCAAGAATGAAAACTCAAACATGGTGAATACCTGATGTGCTGAAACATAATATAAATAGTCATAGCAAAGAACTTGCTCGTCAGGAGGTAATTTTACTGCATGATACGGTGAAGCCCTTGGTTCTACGAGATTTTCTGCCCGCGTTTCAGGGAAAGCCAGGGCGGTCAATGAAGAAAATGAAACGTGTTGATCGTGTTCGTATCGAGGAATCAACTTGATTCCTGTCGGCGCTTTGGTGTAGGATATATCTGCAAGTCCCCTGTTCACGTATGACGTCCAGCAGGGATGTTATGTGATGTGCTTACCAAGTTTCAATAAATCTGGCATCGAACTACGTCTGGGCATAATCTCTCGCTCTTGAACTGCTTCCCATAAGTTCCAACAGCCTAGCTCGTCGAGGTCCCCGTGTGTGAGATTTTTAACTTGATGCCATTCTAGCACCGACAGCCTGATATCCTTGGTTAGCCGTGGAACGTCGAATACTTCGCCAAAATTGATTGGAGGGACGTGTCCTCCTATGTGGGATGGGGTGAACATGCCGATAATTGGGACACGGTTGGTTAGGACGCCTAGGTATATCAGATTTATCTGACAAATATTAGCTGGTTCCTGAAAGAGAAAGGTTTTCGACTCACATAAGTCATCACATCGTTTGCTGGTGATTCGTGGTCAGCCTACAGCACTTGCATAACACTCTAAATAGACGCACTCCAACCAGCAGAGATCCAGGATGATATATACTTGACATTTGGAAGTAAATTATCTGCAACAACTATCAACCCCTGAAGTGACAGAAACACGAATCGAACATACCTCGAAACCTGTCTGTTGGAGGGCCTTTTAAGAAGTACTGATAATGATATGGGTCGTGATCTTTTTGAGGAGGTTGTACCCAGTTGGCGTGATTAGCTTCATTGGTTTCTGCACCAAAGTAAGGTGATGTGCGCAATGACCCATATGAAGAACTGAGAAGAGAGAAGAAGGTTATGACAGCTAAAGCCAAGCAGGCTACGAGAATGTAGCTTCTGCGACGTATAGCTGGGAACAGGGAGTCCCTTCCAAAGGCCATGAGGGGTGGTGAGTAGGAGAGGTCCCTGGGCCGGCCAAGATGGAGAATAGCAGTGAGGATGAACGGAAAGCAAAGCGTGGGTAGGAACAAGAATCTGCATCCCATTTCGGAATGATCCTTTGATCGTATAAATGAAATAACCGATCAGATCTCAAAAATGCCTTCGATTCCGAACCGAGCCAGATTCTTAAATCCACCATCGGTTAGTTGCCCGTATAAGTATAAAAACCAGGGGGATGGTGCCCTCGTACATAGCACACTCTCGCTATGGTCCAATTCGACTCTCAAAGAGCGATGGTCGCCGCTGTGGTCACTTTTTATATGGCGGCGGCGCTTATTGTGAGTTGCTTTCAACAATCAAGTATATGGCGAGGTTTTCATGGCAATATTAATATTCTCCCTTAGATGGTCTTTGTGTAAGCTCGTAAATGGCTCTTATCACTCATGACTAACGCAAGATTGCAGAAACAAAGCAGTTTTAAACAGCTCTCCGGATCTTCCTCTCTTGTTCTTGCTCATTCAATTGCTCATCGCGGTCGTACTCCTCCACGCATCGTCCATGATGTACGAGAAGATCAATATCCCAAAATTTGATCTTCAAGTAGCGAAGAAACTTATCCCTGTGGTATCTGTCAATATCATTGGCCTTGTTTTCAACACATTGTGTTTACGGGATGTAGAAGCATCCTTCTTCCAGGCAAGTGGTTCAGCACCATGTTTTTCCCCGCTGATGATTAAAAAATAACCATAGATTGCCAGAGGACTGGTTCTCCCTTTGACCATAGCCGTTTCTTCTGTACACACACGATCTTCACCTTCTCGCTCGGTTCTTATGGCCGCAGCTGTGGTGACAATCGGATTTATGCTAGGCGTTGCTCCTTCTTCGTCTCTTCCGGTCAACGTAATTCCGTCCAACCTCTCTCTATTCTATGGCGTACTCTCCTCCCTCTTTATTGCATTCCATTCGGTTCTTATTAAAAGCTCTTTACCACATTGCAATAATTCGACCATCGAACTCGCCTGGTGGACTAACGTGGGGTCTGCAATAATGATTTTACCATTCGTCATCTTGAAAGGGGAACCGACAAAGTTGTATATCCTGTCTCATTCCAGTGAATGGAACTCGACCATGTTTTTCTGGGGATCTCTCGTCACAGGTCTCTTTGGATTTTTGCTCTGCGTTGCTGGCCTGTTGAGCATCAAAGTCACCAGTCCGATTACACACATGTTCTCAAGTGTAAGAAACATCCATCTTGATTCGAGATATACCTCTCAGTTCTTTCTTCACAGGCCGCTCGATCAGTACTTCAAACAGCTTTGGGCGTCTCAATCTTCGGTGACATCTTAACAACGTGAGCCGTAGTACGAACGCTCCAAATTATATAACTCTAACAATCGCTTTTTGAACAGAAACCGAGCCGCATCTATCTCAGTGATATTGGGCGGTACAATGTAAGCCCCTTTAGATAGTTACTCTCTCTTGACAATAATCTCACTTCTTTCTCCTTAGGTATTATACCTGGATAAAGTCGAACGAGTCTGGGGTTAGAACCTCTGCGCCGGCTCCGAGTCGCGACGTCGAAATGGGCACACAAAAATCTAACCAAATCGATCGGACGTGGGAAATGGAGGAGAAGAAATAAACATTTGTACAATACGCATGCCTACACTGTAGTCATTAGAGATACATAATATGCATATCCAAAAAATACAGGAACTCCCAGTACCTGCCTAGCGGTCTTTCGTGCGCGCCGCACATCTCTACGTCCTCTCTGTGGTTTCCGAAATCCTCGGGAATCCCATCGCTCGGTGTATTGAGCGCTTTCCAGTCGCCTTTAATTATGCGAGGCCGAGAATCGACATAGAGCGACATACTCCATACTGTTCGTGCGGGCCCACTGCGGACTGTTCACCGACTGTTTCGTGTCGTCTTTAATTGGAGCGTATGTATCTTGATTCTTACCGACGACGTTCAGTATGCGTATATACGCTTGCGCTTCAAAGCATTTGACAGTGAACAACGGACATATCTTATATCGCTCTAACAGCTCTTGACTCTTGACTGTTATGACTGGCTGACTTTGATTATCATATCTTGGAGCTCCTCTGGCGTACGTAGGGGTTAGAGCTACTTTTATATGTTAGATGGTGCATGGCAGACTTGTCAGAGCTACTTCGCCCATACGATCTGCCGCCACTCTGGGGGGTTTAACGAGTTTATTATAAGTATTTTTCCCAGTGAATTTTGATCGGTCTGTAAGTGGGAAAGAATAAGGGAATCGAACTCGGGTGTAAGGAGTATGGACGTTTGGTGGTACCGACCGCGTTCGCTCATGTCGAGACGGCTTTGAAGCGGGGCCAGACTCCACAGTTTTCCCTGAAGTTTGTTGACAGGGGATGTGTCCGGGATAGGACTCGTCCAAAAAAAAAACCCAACGCTGCCTAACAAATGGAGACTACTTACACGAGCCCATTGTAGATGAGACACTAGCACATAGGTTGCGCCTTAGCTTGAGCTTTTTTGTAGTGAAGGTTTAAGTTAAACTTCGAGCTAGGATCTGCGTATAGTAGCCCCTGGGTCCTGGAAGTGTCATTTTGAAATTGGCAGTGGCGTCCCCTGGATCGAAAAACCACGTGGTGTGGGGAATAACGAGCGGTTCGGTTGAAACTGAGCCAGTTCTTTTTTTGGCTAGTACACAACTTGAGCTTGAACTCCTGCAGGACCGAATACGATGAAGATGGGCTATCATAAACGAAGATGGGCTGCAGTTCCCGATATTCTCGTACGCGTTATCGTACAAAAAGTCAGCCATCTTCGGATCCTAGTCTTTTTTCCGAATTCCCCACTTTACCTCCTGCTTTTTCAATGGCGTCTGTTCTCGTCGCAAGCCCTCATACTACAGGCAACTCTTCTCTGTCGTCTGAGAGGTTGTATTCTACGTCGACGATCGCGAAAGAGCGTCAACTACACGCAGCGCTCTTCAAGACCATCACCAACCATTCGGCTTATGGTCGATATGCTTCCCTCACTTTGTATACTGAACGAAGCCTTGGAGAGACTGAAGCCTCCTATTTTTTGCCTTCTCGAGACAGCGGTGTTAACGACATGTAAGCCCTCGAAATTAACGAGAAGCGGAACTTTCAATATTAATTTGCTTGATGTTCTCGTAGGTATCTGCATCTGGGATGTATTGCTCCCTCGTACTTGATGACTCGGCAGCGAGTTTCCCTTGTCTGGGCAATTATGCGGGTCCGACATCCATTGCTCGCATCATGCGTCAAGATGAACAGCTACGAAGATATTGTTTTTGCGTGCGTCTTCATTGCCATGCATTTATTTTCTTGATTTCTAACTCGTACTATGTTTTTGACCTTATGATAGATACACGGCACCGAAATCACCCACTGAAGCTATAGAGATAGCGGAGCGATCTCTCGAATATCGGTCGCAGTCTAAAGATGGTGAGAACAAGTATCTCGGTCCACTTATGTTATTCATTGACCAAAATAAAATGACACTCAACAGATTTGATTGACTCGTATCTTAACGGCTCTCGTACCCTTTCAAATGAACGGCTTTCATATCTCATAGTCTCAAGTAACGACACAAGCGACGGCACCGAGAAAACCTATGATTTCTTGGTCTGCGCAACGCACTTCTTGGGCGATGGCATGGCGCTTCACCAGTTTGCGAATGATTTCTTCTCCCTTCTCGGTGGTTCCCTTGACGATTCACAGCTGGAAGATAGACTATCTTCAGAATGGTCTGAACGATGCATCGAACAAGTAAAGGTAAATGAACATGCCATGCAGCATATAAAACAAATCGCTCACCTCTCTATTATCATTCTTGGGCTCAGGGACCAACGGTGCCTTCGTCAATGGAAGACAGACTGCCTGAAACCTCCAGCCGGGGCTTCTCTAAAAAAGTTGCGCGCGTTGACTTCAACGAAAGTCAAGCCAAATTAATCGTGAGAGAGGGTCTCTCCATCGCGAGAATAACTTGACTAATTCGTGTGATTGGGTTTCCAGGGAGGACACACATTCCCTCGACACTCGAATGGACAACGTAGGACCATCGTCCCGACCATCTCCATAGACAACGCGAAAACGAAGCAGATACTCGCCAATTGTAAAAACCATAAAGTGTCAATATCCAGCGCCCTTTTTGCAATTTGCAATGTTGCATGGGCGAGGACACACTCGACGAACTGGGAACTGCCTATGTATATTTTTATCATATTGACTCCGTAGTGAAAGAGGCGCTGACCCCTTTTCGTTTTATAGAATGATGTATTCGGCACTGAACATGCGTCAGAACCTCCAAGCGGACAAGCGTCTAAATGATTCTTACTGGTTCCTCGCCATTGGTTACTTCAACGTAGTTCTGCCAAGTTTCTTCCCCACAGAAGGAGACGTTGCAAGCAGGTTTTGGCTTCGCGCCCAGTCAGCGAAAGCGCAGAGTACGCAGGCTGCGAAGAGTCCATTTGTGGTATCGCGGTGTCTTGAAATGGCTAAGGAACGCGGAAAACGTGCTCGCATTTGGGCCAAAGAAGACGATGATAAGGCGGCTGGGACTTTCACTAAAACACCTCCAGTGGCTCCCAAAGTCCCTTCACCAGAACCAACCAGAACAAAAACGCCTTCCAGCGCTTTGTTGGGTCTCTCACTCCTAGGTAATCTCGATGGAATCTACAAACATGCCAACTTTCCTCGAATCAAGTTCCATACTTTGACGACTGGATCTCGCCAACGTTCGGGTGGAATGCTCTTGTTTGGTTACACCTTCGCAGGGAAGTTGTGGGTTAGCTTTGGCTACGATGAAAATGGATTTGAAGAGGAGACAGTTCAACGCTTCTGGAAGCATGTCGTTCTAGCTATAGATGAATTCCTTCTATAGTGAAGTGAATCGGTTATTTATCCATTGCATGGACGAAACTAATCTCTATGACGGACATAATTTTTGTTTCGATGGTAATTGTAATATTCCTGTAAATTCATTCAATGAAATCAACGGTTTTGTGTTCGTGTTTCGAAATAAATAAATCGCGCAGGGTAAAGAGAGTCCAGAATGATGGTATAATACAGTGGTCGTTAATAATATAAGTCTACATCCCAATATGCGAGCTGAAGGGTTGGATATCACTGGCAATGCGTCGGGCATCTCTATGATCGTAAAGATGGGCGAGGGTTGCGCATAACGAGAGCAGGACTATGGAACAAAATTAAGCGAACAAGCAATACTTTATATATGAGATATCACATACCTCTTCCTGTAGGACTGCCATGCCAGACCACCGAATAATGCTTCAATGCCGACCCAGAGGAGGATGGTCTAAGGATTATCTATTAGTTGACTGTATTTAAACATCTTATGCCAAAAAGAATACCTTTCTGCGAGCAAGCAAGAGGTTGTACATGATGTTGTTTGTTTCAAAGGATGTAAGAGGGCGAGGCTCAATGAGAAGCTTGCTGTTATGAGCAGTGTTGTGGATGGTTGGATTGATGCATCAACAGAGAACTTTAACGAGCGACTCTTTATAGTCCAGGGGATTATAAGCCAGAACATTCCAAGGTGCCTTGTATTGTGGTCCTAGACCAGTATGTTTTCGTTTCATGAGACGCCCGCCATGATTTGAGAGCTGGGGCGTGGATTGTCCTAGAGAGGTCGAGTACGAGTATGAAAGAGGTTGGATTCCAGAAATGGATCGTCGAGAACGCGTCGAGACTGCACCAACACAGCCAAATAGGTCGATATTACATAACACGCGCTTGTCGAGACTCTGGGGTCGGCACCGAGACTATCCATTCAAAGGACTAGAGTTATTTCTGACAGTTAATTATATGATATGGCAGTTTGGAATATCTAATATCTCTGTTACTGTCATAGATCTGGGAGCTCGCGTTGTATCAGGCGCGTCCACGTGCTATCTTTCCACCAATCATCCATACTATCTATGCGGTCCCACAAAGTCTCCTCATCGACACCGTATATCTCGTACTTTCCACCAATCAATGAACGCCCTTCACGCTTTGCGACTTCAATCGCTGCTTTATTATCTCCTCTGGCAAAAAGCCATTAGTTACTGTATGAATCCCCGGTGAACAAACGTACTTTAACAACTCGACCAACTCTTTCTTATCTGGGAAGAATAGGCGAGGCTCCAAAACAGCCAAAATCCCCAGAGAGGCCCTATATAGAAATGGGTCGCCTTCGAGTAGCAGCACATCCCAGATACGAGCGCATGCCTCAAAAGGCAGGTGATCCAGGAACAATGACATCACCCAATCGGGAAGATAAGCGCCCGGCGACACTTGGTGTTGCTTGAAATTGAAGTAAACTGTGAAATGTCAGAAAGGTCAGAGCGGGGATACGCGAAACACACTTTTGGGCATCCCATCTGCTAAAAGAGTATCGAATATTCTTGGAGATCACGTAAATCCTTGGCCTTTCGTAATAATATAAAGTTGTGATTACCTGTAGTAAGCTTCGACCTGTTGAACGGTTTGATTAACTTGCTCGTACACCAAAGTGAATGGTACAAACGTCGTCTTTGGAACGTTCCCCTCCGTAAAAGCTTCGCATACAATGCCTTTCCAGAAGATTCCGCATGACAACAAACGCTTGCTGGGCTGGGAGATTGATGAGTAGCATGGCGGCTATCTTTGCGGCCCCCACAGCGTACCCAAGCCCCTCATCACTCCGTGATACAACCCACGCACATAGCATGTCCTTCAGGTCTTGGTACAATGGTCCATTTTCTTTGTTGAAGATATGTACCGCCGGGAGTGTGGTAGTCACATCCTCTTCAATCAAGTCCAAGATATGCTGGGGGAACACGCCGGATGTGAGAGCCCGTTTGGCTCGGGCCAGACATGTGCGATAATGATCTGAATGGGATACAACCGCGATAGACAAGATTGGTTTTTGTCGTGAGTAGAATCATAGCGATAAATAGAGTTAAAGTTAACCTTTGCTCAAAGCTAACTCGTTACCCACCGCCTTTTCCCATAGGGGCGCGCGCAGTTTCGTTGGAATACCTTGCCACCAGAGTTTCCGTAGCCTGACATTTTTGTGCACAACGCGCCAATCAGGCAGTATTTCTTGCTCCCAGACAAGTAGATTATCTTCAATGGCCTTTTCACGGGCCATGCGCCGTTCTTGCAGAGCTTTCTGACGCTTTTCCGCTAATGACTAATATATGTAAAGCGTAAAATACTGAAGGACAGAATGACGTACCGATTGCTCGACTCTGTTTCATCATTTTTTGCCAGTCTGCCAGATGTTTCTCGTCCTCACTTCGAGGTTTTGGAGGTAGAAATGTCGGTCGTGTTTTACTTCTAACTTTCTCAAACGCACTTGGGCCCATTGATTTATGTGCGCGATGACTGCGTGCTTTCTCGGTCAACAAGCCTGCGGAAGGTATGGCAACGGGAAGAGGTGGAAGAGAGAAAGAAGGATCTGAGTGGTCGTCGGTTGCTAATGAGATCGGAGCTGATTGTATAGAGTCTGCCGTTGCATGATCTCTGTGAGGTAAGGGTGCACTAGTAGGGGTATCCATAGTAGAATAGGAATCCATATCTTCATGGCGTGGAGGCGGGGAAGGTGATAATGATAACGAAGAAGGCGTAGTTCTTGGTGGGGATGGTAGCTGGCTTTCCTCTTGTGAAGAATGTATATGTATGGGTGTGTCGGGCGGGTCTGAAGAGGTATGTAACTTGTTATCACCATTGAGCGAAGTTTCGTCAACGAAATGAGAGAAGTTGTGCTGTAAATTTTCATCGTGAGGAGTATCCAGGGATATCGAGTCAAAGCGAGATGAAAGAGAAGATTCTAGGGAATATTCCAGTGTGGGAGGAGTCGGCTCCAGGGAGTCGAAACTGCTCGATGCGTGTGGTCCAATGTCCAGTGTAGAAACAGAAGTGTCCCGATCGTCATTGAAGGATCCGTTTGCAGATGTAGAATGGCTGTCTTCCGTCCCCCAGCCTGCGCCCTCCTCTATTTCAGGCATATTTCTCGCCATTTCTTCACGGATAGCATCCGGAGAGAAGACATACTTTGGCAGGGAGAGGTTATCGTCGGCATCGTCGAATACGTCGTCGTCGTTGTCGAATGTGGGAAGATTGAGAGGAGCAGGGGTATGTGAGATGGGGGGAGAAGGCTGCGGGGAAGTCATGGGCGTCGTTGAGAAAGACGATGGTAGTCCATTTATCTAATAGCTTGAATACTACGGGTCCGCCGTGACATCAGCAAGCGGGGAGATTTCTCCGTGACAGACGTGTCTCCCAGGCCAACCTGTGCGTCACGCTCAGCGCGGCCCTTTTGATCATGATCGCTGAAGTCCTCCTCGTCCTTGCAGGCCACTCTTCTTCCTTATTTCCAACAGATTACTCCTTGAATGCTGCCATAACTCCTCTTCTTCATCCAGGCGAGCAGCAAACCTTGGAGGCTCTGGGGCTCATAGCATTTCGTTACCGCAAGATCAAATCGGCATGCACCAAACTGTCGCGCTCTCCGTCTCGCTATATTTGCGCGCTCAGCGCGACTTTGAGCCATATTTTGAAGCATGACTATGAATCACTAGTCATAGAAACCGAAACTAAGGTCCTTAAGCGCGATTCCTCCCTCGTTGCCAACGGCTCATTTGTTCCATTGTCGTCGGTACGCGCCATCTTTTCAGAGTGGGATGCCCCATTAGCCGCTCTCGCCGCTCTGATGGACGAAATCGAGGCAAAAAAAGAGTGGAAACCTGGTCCATTAATCGACCTATTTGTGTCTCGCTCAAAGACAGGCGTGCATCGCATTGCAGAAATCATATCCAGAATTTCTGTCGCCATACAACGCGTCTGGAGAACACAATTGACTGCTTTCCTTGTTCATGGATCGCTATCATCAGTCGATCCTCTTGCTGGAGAAGACTTATCACTACTGGAAGGCTCGATACCTTCATGCGTATCTTCACAGTCATATGAATCAATTGCATATATTGGCCGTGCCGTTGCCACAGTAAAAGCAGTGAAATGGCAGAAACAACTTCCTAATGACATATCAACGAATCATACAGCCCTTTTGGAGGGCGTACTTCCAGAAGATCAGCATGCATTTGACTTGGTCATCTCACAAATACGGACTAATGTGGGCGAATGGCTCTGGCTGAATGTTTTGACCAAGAAGGACGTGGATGAGGCAGTCGATTCACTGTGAGCTTGTTTATGATACATGTCGCCTTCACTTCGTCTGAAGAAACGACCCTAGTGCGAATTATTTCCTTCTCAGAAACGGGGAATTCAGTTTGTCTCTAATACAGGAATTCGAGCGCTTAAAACTTGCTCGGTTGACATCTAAATCGGCAGCCGCGTCCATGATTCGCGAACAAGATCTAAACCTTGCAATGCTTCGTGCATCCTTGGGGACTGCAGCACAGCACGATCCATATCTTACTCGACTACGTTTTGTCCTGCCAGGCGGACCATTAAGACCCCTTTTACCTTCCTTAACAAATGACCCCCCTTCGATATCGACTCTTCCATCTGGCACTTCATTATTCGATACCCATTTATTTGGAACCACGCTATCTCTATCCTACAATTTAACATGGCCATTAGATCTTTTCCTCGACCGAGCTGACGTCAACGTATATTCGACCATTTTCTCTTTCTTGTCTGCGGTTCGCAAGACACATACAAGGGTACACACATGTTGGACCTCGTTGTCGAACGCACAAAGGGCGCGTCGACGATGGACTGGACTGAGTGAGGGAGGTACGGCAGAAGCTGAGGCAAGAATGAGGATGCTGAGATGTGGTTGGGGAGTTGTCCGAGATATGACTTGGTTCTTGGATACGTTGATGGGATATTGTGCGATGGATGTGGTGGATGTCGAATTTCGACGATTGAAAGAGTCACTAGCCAAGCAACGACAGGAGGTACATGCTAAGCCATCGCCTGAAAAGCCTGTCACGCATGCACCACTGCCTGCTCATTTGGATTTCACGACGATCCGGGTGATTCATACCAATTATTTGGCCAGGGTCCTAGACGGTTGTCTGTTAACGAATCCAGTGGTTTCCGGGACACTTCGGCAGATTCTAGATGTCTGCGAAAGGTTCGTGGCTCTTGTTGAGCGATGGGGAGGGGATGTCCTCCCGGCCCTGTTATTTGAGGGAAGCTTGAGAGGAGATAACGATGAGAAAGTAGGAGCGACGGTGATGGAACGATGGTCCATTGTTGCAGAAATCGATGAGGTCAGTCATAGTTGAATAGGAGGATAAGTCGTTGACACTGTCCCGACAGACTTTACGGGGACACCTAGAGTCATTCTACGAGAATCTGACACAGTCAATGTCACAGCCTTTCTCAACGACTGTTGATGCGTCCAAGTCTGGTATAAGCATGATCAACCAGACGACGCATAATTTTTCGAAAACAACGAGGGTGCTTGACGGGGAGGTAGACCAAAGCCGACGACACGTGGAAAGACTATTGTTACGACTTGACTTTAATGGAGAATTGTCCAAGCCACGTAAAGGGACTGATATTTTGGCAGGACTAGCGTAGTGTTTGTGATGTATGTAATTTGAAAAAAAAAAAAAAAAACGCGAGTCGGCTATGTCGGACCTATCTCTTCCGCAACCCGCATCGTGAAAGAGTTGAACGTCAGCGGCGGCGAAGGATATAGATGAATGCTGTCAGGAGGGGGTTATTTAGCACCCCAGCAGTCAGATTGTATTCCGCGCCAAAGGTTAGTGCAGGGAGAAAACAGGAAGAATGGCGCAATAATAACACATTCGCAACTTTTATAGAAGATTCTAATGACCTCAAGACCAAACACGGTACACCGTCTTCAGCAACATCTGCGCTTCATCTCTTCTTCCCCATCGACTACCATGGCTTCCCGTATGTTTTCTCCCTTTTTCCTCTTTTTCCGCCAGCTCATCCGCCTCTAGAATACACGAGTCGCCTCGTCGGCTCTGCCAACACCCTTGGTACGTTCTTTTCCTCTGCGAGCTCACTGTAATCTGATCAAACCCCTCCAGAGCATCGCGTCTTCATCGAGCAGAATGGCTCTGTCATCTCTCCTTTCCACGACATCCCCCTCTTCGCTGACCAGAACCAGGGCATCTTCAACATGATCGTCGAGGTTCCTCGCTGGACCAACGCGAAGATGGAGATCTCCAAGGAGGAGGCTTTCAACCCCATCAAGCAGGACATCAAGAGAGGAAAGCTCCGCTTCGTGAGGAACTGCTTCCCCCACCACGGTTACATCTGGAACTACGGCGCCTTCCCTCAGGTATATGCTTCACCCCCAACCCGATCTCTCTTATCGTCCTAACCTTTCTCCCCATCGCAGACCTGGGAAGACCCCTCCCAACTTCACGCCGAGACCAAGGCGAAGGGAGACAACGATCCTCTCGATGTCTGCGAGATCGGTGAACAGGTCGGCTATGTCGGTCAAGTCAAGCAGGTCAAAGTCCTCGGCATCATGGCTCTTCTCGATGAGGGCGAGACTGACTGGAAGGTCATCGTCGTCGATGTCACCGACCCCTTGGCCTCGAAGTTGAACGACATTGAGGACGTTGAGAGACATCTTCCCGGTCTTATCCGAGCGACCAATGAGTGGTTCAGGTACGCGCGTACATCCCAAAATTCCTGTCGCGGCTTTCTTATCTTATCTATCGCAGGATCTACAAGATTCCCGATGGCAAACCCGAAAACACCTTTGCTTTCTCTGGAGAGGCTAAGAACAAGAAGTATGCCATGGAGATCATCCACGAATGCCACGAAGCATGGCGCCGTTTGATCACTGGTGAATCCCCAGCCAAGACCCCTTCTTACGATCTTTCCATGTACGCCATTATTATCATTAGATTGACCGTGCTATTAACATCTCCTATAGTCGCAACATCACCATCCAAAACTCTCCAGGTTTCGTCCGCCGCGACGATCCTTCCTACACGTCCATCCCACCCGCCTCTGGAAGGGCCCCTGCTCCTATTGATCCATCTGGTACGTACTCTCATTCGCGTCATCAAGAGTCCTGTAAACTAATTATCCGCCGTAGTCTCCAAATGGTTCTATATCTCCTCTGCTCAGGTTTAAAAACAAATATATAGTAATCGCCGTAGTAGTAACAATGGACAGGCAGATCGATACCGGCCATCGAAAATAAAATTTGCCCCCTTTTCAGACCGTGAAACGTTAGTGTTTATGTTATTATTTAGTTGTCATTATTATACAAAAAAGCTTAAGCGTTTCAAAGCAAAATGTTTGGATTATATGTTCACTCTTTCATGCCGCCAAATCGGGTTGTACTGGGGGGTAACGACAAAATTTGTCGGAAATCGACGTTACGGTCCATGTTCCTGCAAGGAAACAAACATATCAGTACAGCTTCAACGTCGTTCAAGTTTATAAATTAACTTACCTTCCAAAGCGGAGAATATCGAGTATTCGTTTTGTTGGACCCGGGAAACTGTGTGGGTTTCTAGAACTTTACCTGGTACACCTTTCTTCGAAGGAAGTTCCGAGCGCTGATACGTGAACGTGAAAGGTGGTTCTCCGATGAGGGTGAACACTATTTCTGCTTGATCGCCTACAACATGAAACAATTAGTGAATACAGAGGTATGCGGTGAACCGATCCAAACGTTACCTTCATGGATATCTTGGAAGATATTCTTGCCCTGTCCGACCTTGGCTGCTGGAAGAGCATGTACGTTGAACCTGAGATCCGTGACCGCGGCCTTACACATCTTTTGCTGATGAGCTATGCTATTTACTGCGAACAAGCCGGGTTGTTGTTGCAGGATAGAGAAGGGCGAAGTCTTGGCCTCTTGGTTGTGAGACTTGCCATTGATCTTGTACCTGGAGAAATTGCTGTGAATAATCCGGAAATGCCAAAATCAATGTTTCCTACATACCCAATAGTCCAAGGTGGGATGCCTTCGAGTTGGAATTGTGTAACATCGCCAACGCAAATATCTTCACGGCGTTCGAAAGGTATGATAGCGGCCGTCTCTGCGACGTCGACCCAGATAGAGCGAAGGAGGGGGTCCAATACAGCCTGCTCACAGCTAGACGCATCGGTGACTTTCTCAATGCTGATTAGATGAGGCCCAATCGAAGTAAACGAATAAGAAGGCAGATCCAACTTCCACGAATTTGTTAGAACTTGAACAGTCGTGGTATCCACATGACTAGCGGCAATATTCTTGATAGACAATTCCAAAGTGAAAGGTGGTACACCCTCGAAAACGATGGATCCATCAACCGAAGAAGATGAATCCAAAGGCGTCAATGCATCATGTAGGCAATATGCTAGACGGTTGCGGTTTCTGAATCGCGCGGAGGGACGGACCGATACTTGTTGCTCAAATACTAGGCGCTCAGACCGAGGAATGACCATGTCTTTCGTTTTTGACAGGGGATACGCTGCGTCGCCAATCTGTTTGACTTCATAGTAAATTCTCCCAGGAGTCGAAGTCTGCAATTGGAAACGGGTGCGAGGTTGTATACTGTTGAAAGTTGGTTGTCCGATGATCTTCGTTCCGCCGGATTCACTGTTCTGTGCGATGTTGTACATAATTTGGAATGGCGGACGACCTGAAAAAATGGCGTAAGTTATTTAATGACGAGAGTGCCGATTCTGAGTCATTACCGGTTAGTTCGAGGTCAACGTTGTCATTAACACCTTCACAAATGGGACGAAGTATATGCGATCCATTATGAGCGTGGTACGTTGACGAAGTCGACGGTGAAAGTTTGGCAGACGGTCGAGGGATCCAATCTACTCTGTAGTCGGCAGCATCCGCTACGATAGTTCCAGGGCATTGCGAGTCAAAGACCTGTTGACGTAACTTTGAGCAGCTTCTTCAATGACGGACTTGTTGACTCTTACAGCAAGAATTTCATACACGCCTTTATCCGAAACTTGAAGACCGCCATTCCTGTCAGCTATGCTGCTTGTCATCACTCTATCTGTGTCCTGCTTCTTATATCTGACGCGCCATGGCTTGAGACAACTATAATCAGAATACGCTTCACAAACGAACTATGGTGTAACTCACTCCGTCACCTGTCAACCTTAGAGGTAGGCTGACCTTCTCGTTTTCCGTGACAACGACACTCCGCTCCCCTTTGGTGCCATAGAATCGAACAGTAGGCTGTAAGATTTGACCCCCCTAAGCTAGTGCATAACGAATACATGAAACAACTTACCACAACTCTTTTCACCTTGACTTCGATCCCTGGTACAGACAGGGGTCGTTTGCATTTAGATGCGTCTTCCACGCTCACTGGAATTGTGTTAGATATGCATTGAAGACTGATATATATATAAGATTGCCTCACCTAAGTCAATCTCAAATGATCCACTGTTGCTTTCCAATTCCTTGGGTATAGGGACCTTGATGGTCTTCTTTGGTGTATCAATTCCTTGCACAGCAATGGTCTCGGCATAATGTGGGCCAATGACTTGCAGTTCAATATTCCACGGTCCAGTTCCCTGGGAAAAAATGTAAGTCTCCATTCATTGAAATATCAACGCAAAGGATTTACCCTTAAATCAACATCGATATCCACTGAGTTGCCGGAGCAGGTGCTGATAATCTTTTTACCTCGACCGGATCCATGTCTTTCAGAGAAGTCGGCAGAGGCGACAGGATGTATCATTTGGTCGATACTTGGGCCTTCCAGCTCAATTTTCCTGTAATTTGCATCGCTGATGGCAGAGAAAGTAAAAGTGTAGTGGCCACTGCTCTCAGGTTGAATAGTCAGATCAGCTCTGGAGGTAGTGAAATGCTTAGATTTGTTGATAGGAGGTTCCTTGTCACGCTGCTGGGTATAGTAAATCTGGAATGGTGGTGTTCCATGAAGAACAAGGGTAGCAGAAACGCCGGTGTCTCCAGAGCTGTCGGCAAGGGGGGAAAGTCAGAAAAATTGAAGGGGGACCCATGATGATGCTTACCATTCGTGGATGCGTTTCCATTCAATTTCTGCTGAAGGATATGGTTTCTCCACCACTTTGCAAGTATCAGGCGCAAGGACAGTTCCAGTACAATACTGCACCCAGATGAGATATCGGAATAAAACACGGCCGGGATGGACATACCTTTCCTTTCATAGAAACAACCTTGTAATCTCCTGGTGAACTAACGCGCCAAGGCAAACCTTTTTCATGCTCTTGGATTTTAAGCGTCTTTTTGTATGGTTTGCTACCTTTACGAACTTTGCCATCGCTATCAACCGGTGGTTGGTACGCCAGTTGTATATCCCATGGTGCATCGAAGGTGTCCGCATCCGCTGTTTTGATGTTGAGGGTATTCTCAGAACCGATCAGCAAAGACGTGGGTTGGTCGACACTGCAGTAAGAGAATGAAACAGAAGGCTTCTTCAGAACCATGAATGACCTTGTAGACTTCGTCTTGGTTATCGAGTTGGCATCCGGAGTTATATGTTCATTTCCAACGCGAACAATATTTCCAACGCCATCAACAATTTCTTCCAAAGCGTACAAGTACGTGCCTGGCTGTTTCAAAGAGATGGAGAGAGGAATAGTAACTTTCTGGGCGCTGGGCACACGACGGGCAACCAAGGCTGTTTCGGGTTGATGAGTGCCTTCCATATTCAAGATTTCTTCTATAATATGGTGCGTGTCCTTTTGGTCACCTTCGATCCCCTCGACAAGGAATTGCTCTCGTTCTCCATTGATGGTACGAATCCAGCGCAAACTCAAAGGAGGTACACCATAAACATCAATCTTTAGTTCCGACTCAGGGTCCTGTCCTGCGCAACGGATGCTCTCTTTTGCAGATCCTTCGTCTTTACCAAATTCGACAGCTGGACAAGGAACTATGACAGCTTCGGAGTTGACCAAACGCGCTTCGGCATTTGCAAAGTCATAGACTTGTTCCAGTCGAACGATGCCAGGTCGGGACAGCATGATGTGTGCGAGTGATTGGGATTTGTGAAGTTTAGAAGGCACTATATGAGAGTCTTCTTCATCGTCGTATTCGTCGTACTCGTCGTCGTTTTGGGCATTGGGGTCTGGCTGATTCGCAACTTGCAGTTTAGCGAGGTACGTCGCTTCTATCGCCCTTAATTCCTTGATGCTAATTTGGTGGGTTTCAATTTTTCCGGCGCCATTCTCATGGTACCCTAGTGGCGTTACCGAGTATTTAAGGCCGGCAATGTTCGTATTATTGAGAATAACAGGAAGAAGAGCGAACCCAATTGATGGTGATATGCAGTAGTTGAGATTTTGGGGATTTAGGTGAGCGGTGCTGATTGGAGACATTCGTACGGTGTGTTGGCCGAGAAGGTGTGCATCTTTCGAAGTTGGAGTTGACGAAATAAGACCGAAAGTCAAAATCGAGAGAACGACTCGGAAGATTGATGATTCTGCAGTTGAGGTGAGATCTGTGCAAATAAGTATCTTTTGTAGAAGACGTTATATCGAAGGAAACATACCTGAGAGACCTGATCTCAATGCAGCACCACCAAACATGGCTGGAGCATTAATACTAATGCCACCAAACATGATCCCATCCAAAAACCAAAGAAGGCATATCTGAAGTATTACACTCGCTTTGCTGTATCGGAGTCTTGGTATCCGTAGCTGTGCCAGTAGTACGCAATATGCGAAATCGAAAAATAACCACTTGCGACAGGCCGCTGAACTGCTTTCTGCTGAAGCAAGTGACCATAGAAAGTCGATGACTTTGATGGCCTAGAATAAATTAAGTTATGTTACTAGAACAAGTTCAGGAGAAAAGAATGCTGACCTGGCATAGAAGACCCAAGCTGAGAACGTAGAGTCTTTGTGAGGGAACATCGAGGTATTTTTCTGGTATCAAAGGATTTGAGGCAGCATTCTTGCCCTTTTTGAGCGCCCTTGCCATTACACGTCTGTGTATTGAGATTGAAGAAAAGGGCGTCTGGCCACGCGATGGCCGAGTATTAAGCCCTTCACTGGTTCACTGTAAAAGAGAGCTCATTGTTCGTTGGTGTACATGGAGGGCACGTGATCGTTTTAATCTTATCTTATCAGAGGATGAATAAAAGTTAATTTGAAATGAGATATAGGACAGCGCCCAGCAAGTCGCTGAGTGTCATCTATGTTCCCATCCTGTCGGAACTGTGCTATTGTTACTTGTCCTATGATATTCTGCTCTTGTACTCATATGGAATATATGCTGCGCACAAGAAGCCAGTGAATTGACCATACATTCCCACGCTTTACCACAGTCAATCTCCCATATAAAGCCCACCCTTTTGTTGGGGTTCTCTCCTGACTCCCACCATTTGTCACCCTCATGGCTCTTCCCCCGATTCCAAGGATCGATGGCGACTTTGACCTCATGCTCGATGTACACACACATAGCTCTTTACGCTTTCCCAATGCTCCTCTGAACGATGATTACGGTGATACAACTCGTCTTGGAGAACTAGGATCTAAAGTTCTTGATCTTGCAGTCACCTACCATCTTTACTCGGAGCGCCCTTTTCTTGACACAGAAACTAGAAACGTGAGAAGTCTCCAACATTCTGTCCAAAAATTGAGGTCCTAATCCTGTTCAATTCGTAGAGAAGGCGAGAGGAAATCTTGGCTCCGGAGAATCTTGATAACTGGCTTCAGCAATATGCTCTCAAAGAAAAGCTACGCGTGGCTCCCACAGACATGAGTATCCTTTCAGATCTCCAAGTAAGTACATAGACAACCAAGATTCGATTATTTATGTTAAAAAACATCTCGCAAGGAAATGAGCACGTATTTCCACATCTATGTTGGAGCATTGTACATACGCAATGGCCTGAGCGTTGTCCAGACGTGGATCTCAGCTTTGATAAACCCTGGCATGGATGTCAGACTTCCTAAAGCTGCTCCTAGTGAGCCTCAGCCTCAGACCCAACACCAGCCTGAGACCCAACATCTGCCTCAGGGCCGCCATTATTTGCCTTCCTTTGGTCAACAGCCTGGGTATTTCTCACCTCCCCCATCCAGTCAAACCAGTAATGATGGCTACGCCCATTCGGCTGCCGGGTCGCAGATGGGCTCTCAATACTCGATGTATCCACCGCCCCCTTCATTTCCACCGCCTCCGTTGCCCAACAATCCTCCCATCTCTTCTTCTTCGAGCCTTGTTACATTGGCACTCGTTAATCAGACTGCATCACAGAAAGGTTACCAAGTATCTTACCCCGCAGAACAGATGGGTCCCGCCCACCAGCCTACATGGACTGTCAGGTGTTGTTGTAAGTGCTGTAACAATATGTCTATCACATTCGCATTAATGCTCTATCTTCTAGTGAACGGTACCCAATGCGGGATTGGAATTGGCAAGAGCCAGAAACTGGCTAAAGAAGAAGCAGCCAGGCAGGCATGGGCGTCGATGGGATGGGGACCTACTTAGTCAAACTATGACGTGTTAGTTCCCTTTTCCATGGCCGATCTTGCAATCCTTTCTAGGCTGGTTCCTCGCCGTGCAACTAGGTACCTGCATTTTCTACCCTCACTTCTGGAATCAAATAATGTATCAATGTTATGTATATCTCGTGCTCATGAATGTACTCTTAACTGTCCAGCAATGTGGAACATTGTATTGTTGGAAAAATATGCAATGCAATAAATATTCGTCCTAAACTGCCGCATATAAAATAGCTGTATCCTAAAGAAAATCACCCGAGATACCAGAATACTAAGTACAAACCGACAAGCCCAAGAAGGATTTTCACTTGGGGGTCTATTTGGGTTATTCCTTCTGAGGCCTTATTGAGTGTTTGCTGTACTTCCCCAACGATATCTGGCTGTGCTGGTGCACCTCCTAGCGTCTGGCCTTTCCCATAAAATGCGCCGGATCCGCTTGGAGTGCCGCTTGCGTGTTTTTTAATCGTGTTCGCAAGACCTCTGAATATGTTTTTAGGATTTTCCATAGGTCACAAACGAACAATCCAAATGGTGACATACGTTTTGTCTGCTCCTCTGACTTGATCAACTTTTGTGCTCCCCTTCAAAAAGACGAAGGTGGGCCTGTAAGATGAGTGAGCTAACTGGTTGATAGCAGGTGACGAGGTCGGAGGAACACAAGTTACATGGCTGAGACTGTATACTTCTGCGAAACCTCGCTTGCAGCATCCACGTCGCACTTCAGAAAATTCACATTTGTGTATTGCTTGGCCAGAGATTCGTATATAGGCGCAATTGCATGACAAGGTCCACACCTAAGGAGAGGGTGAGTCTGATGGTGATACCTTGTCGGCTAGTAGGAGTACGAACCAGGTTGCATGGAAGTCAATTACCTACAGATAGCTCGTCAACATCTGGTCAGGCAGCTCAAAAGAGCGCTTACAGACAACTTGTCCTTTGACTTTGTCAGGATAGTGTTGAGCTGAGAAAGAGAAGTGATATGTGTAATAGACATGGTGGACGATAGGTGCAGCGGGCGATGATGATTCGGCGGGGATGAGTAAGGCACATCACTACGTGGCGGAAAGCACGGACCGGACGCACACAGGGGCGTGACTTCCTAACTGGTCAACCCAGAAATTATGACGCACTGGTTTTGACCTCGATCTTCCATGATCACGAAAATCCTTTGGTTAGTGTCCAATGCCAACGAGCGCTGAGCTTATTACCACAAAATGTTTCACAAGCAGCAGCACACTACTCATGGTAGCTCGCACACCCCATCTACTCTTAGAGGTGGGCGACATGCAAATCGGCCTCGCACGTTACCACTTGACTTTTCTCCCTCTTCTTATTCGCCTCGAAGGTCAGCTGGTGAGAATATCCTGGTCTTAGAGATAGAACTTGGCTCAAATTTCCGCAGAACGCCATTATGACTACGACCAACACGCAGGAGCTGAGCCTGGCGTCAATCCTCGAAGTAGCGAATCTGCTGTGGAGTATAGCCACTTCAAACAAGAGTGTCTCATCGAGGTCGTTGACTACGACTGCGACGATGTAAAATTTCAAAGGTTTACCAACGCTGGCTTTCTCAGCTTTATCAAAGAGGTGGATGTAAACGGCATGCCTCCCAGTATGGTTAGATGGATTAACATAGTCGGGATTGACTGGACCATTTGAGAGCCATTGCACTCAAGTATAGTACGTCGCGCCATCTTATTTCCCTAATTGCCGCTTTCTCATCGATTTTTCTCTGTTAAAGATCTTCACTCTCTGGCACTCGAAGACATCCTTCACGAGCGCGGTCATACCCACTCCAAAGCTGACTATTATCCAAGTCATTTATTCATCCGTATCCTATGTCACTCGCTAGACCAAGCGTCGGATACCCCGTCCATTTCAACCCCCATAAATATATTTTCTACCTCAGATATCTCACCCCAACGTCCCAATGATGACAAATTATACCCCGATGTTTCTTACGACTGTAATGCAGCTCAACAGGACGTCGATATTCTCATTGGCTCGGACGATTCAAAGCCTTTGTCCGAAACTGATGTTGATAGTATCGCGGTTGGAAAGGCAAAGGATCAAGCTCCTGCATCGAACGCTAAAGGAAAGAAAAAGGACAAACACCAGGATGGTTCGCGAAAGCATTGGTACTCTCCACTCACCAAGCGATTCACAGGTTTGAGTGGACATGATGGTCCTGTGAGTTTGTATTTGAATGTGTACGAAATACAAGCAATCTCATGTCTTATTTCACTATCAAGGCAAGAGAAATAAAGAGGAGACAAATTCAATCATTGACTCGGGGTGAGAGTGTAACGATTAAGCGAGAGCCGTTATTTATCTTTCTTTTGCGCGACGGTTTGTTGAGTCTATAAGTATTGCGAGGTCCTATACTGAAGCTCCTCTTTAGGCACGGTGATATCCATCCACCCAACGAATTTAGGGTATACCGCGCCGATAATGGACAGATTGCACAGATCAGATTCAGTTCTTCGTACTTCGGAAGACGCTTCTCTTTTGGTGGAGAGTTTGCTCGACCTTGGTATGTGATATTGAATATTTACAACCATCAGACGTCCCTCACTATCTATTCTAGTCGTTGATCTGATTCTCGAAGTGGTAGACGAATATCAAGTAAAGATAAATATGCTAGAACACAGCATTCTCCTCCGACCTGCCATAGAGTGTGTTCGAAGCTGTGAGTCGTTATATTAGTTGAGGAAGCTGATATTGATGTATGCCTTCATGTAGTGCATATCCTATCAGGCGACCTTATAATGCATCGCAGGACAATGGAACCAATCCGAACAATGATTTACGGATTGCGACACTATGATTTTGAAAGGTCTCATGCACTTGCAACCAACATGGCTGTCGAATTTGAGAGCTCTTCTGACGCTGACACTCTACACGATGACAGCAGCAAGTCTGATGTTGTAGGTGAAACCGAGGACAGCTTGGACCCCCGCAAGGCCCGAGAAGCTTCTAAGAAGCAGCGACGGCATCGACAGCGAGAAAAGTTCAGAGCCGAACATTTTTCACAAGATGTACTACTCGAGCGAGAAAAGGAGAAACACAAAGAAGCTCACCTGCACCGTTCTGAACGTGCAAAAATAAAGCCACTGGAGCATCCCAGTCAAGAAGGAGGATATTTTAGCTACAAAGCGAAAGTTTATTTGGTATGTGAGGCTCTTGGCGGTCGACTGAAATTCATTCGCTGATGGTAAATAAAGGCAGATGTGAGCGACCATATGGATTTTGCCCTTACGAGCTTGGATATGTTTTCCGCAACTTCGGAAAATTTGATAAACTATGCTTTTAATGTGAGTGAGATGCCGGCATTTGTACGTGATGAAGCGCCCTTAATTATATCATTTGGGCAGATTGCTTCGTACGATATGAATACCGTGATGTATGCCTTAACGTATATATCTAGAAATGCACTATTCATATAGCTTCTTGTTCAGGAATCGTCTAACATTCGCGACGATAATATTTCTGCCATTGACTCTTCTAACTGGTTACTATGTGAGTGCCTTGGCAATGCACTTTAGATGAGTGGTATAATTGATGATTATAGGGCATGAATTTTGCCAATTTTTGGAGTGTTGAACAACATTCAGATACCTTGTGCGTCTTCTTTTGACTGTGTTACTTGAAGCTATTGTGACACTCTGGTGATAGTTTCTGGAAAACAGCCGCACCAGTGATGGCGCTGCTTATTCCCTTATTCTTTTATGACAACATCAAACAAGGTTTCCAGTTCCTAAATCGACGCTCTTTGTCGCGTCATGCTGGCATGGACTAGCAACTTTTTTTTTACACAGGGTGCTTTCCATGCTGTCTGTGGTGGCGTAGTGGAATCAGTGATTTCAAGAACACGTTGACCGAGGTTAGCGGATTTTGAAGCTGGATAGGACGTTGACTTGATGCATGCAGGACGGTTTCTGACTCAAAATAGACTGCCTGAGTTGTCAATGAACGGACTGGACACAAACCCGGTGCTGTTCAGGCTGCCGGTGCTAGAATTTGGAAGTGGGATGCAAATCGCAGATTTATGAAAGAACGGAGGTAATATTCATGAGTGATGTCATGCGAATGTGTGGGTTGCAGTGGTCGGTCAACTCGGAAAATATTGGTATTGGGAAGGTTGTATGGACAATATATTAGCAAGGTTATTGTATAGCTCTGTACAATAGAAGAGAGAATTATCCGATTGCAAAAAATAGTCGTAAAAGAGATTTTTAAGTTGAACGGGGTCGGACACGATCTGGACCAACAAGCGCAAATAATGCCAAGACAGGGCCTTCAGTTTCATTGCGGCTGGCTTTTTCTCTTCACACCGACACAATCTCCCTTACCGCCAACGCCGGTGTAGTACTCCCTCCTTCCAGGGCAGTCTGCGGACTCTCTGTCCATCATCACCCTGTTTCACCCGTGGGCTCCTTCTTAATCGCACATTGGCCTTGCGCTCCCTCCAGAACCCCTGATTCCGACCACAGAAGCTCTAGGAGACGCGCCTGTTTTCATTTTCATCAATGCCGCTTCTAGGTGGCCTTTTCTCTAGGAAAAACAAGTCCTCCTCTCGTTTAAAGCGAGATGAACCCACCGATAGCATTTACAGCAACGATTTCGATTCTGCGGTCTCTTCGCCTACAACATCATCACACATTCCGACTTCCGGCAACTCTATACCCAATCATCTTAATGTCAGGAATTTGTTACACCCAGACTCAGCTGGTGAAAACAGCCTGAGAAATGGACATTCTCCTCCATTACCCCCCATACCACAATCTAACGGCAGCAAACTGCGTCTGCCTTTTGGGCGAAAAAAGTCGGCAGTCTCAGATGCAAATGTGAATGGCACAGCATGGGATAATTCACAAAGTTTTCTGAATCCTTCAAGACCTGCTCCATCCACTCGCAAGAGTACAGACGTGGAGGCGTCAGAGCTCCGCCGCTTGCGACCGCCCCCGTCCAGATCTGCCATATTCGCGGCCTACGGAGATCCTAATAACGCTTTGTCTACACGTTCTTTACCAAACGATCCTTTTGCTGCAAACGACCTTCAAGCGCCTCAACCACCCGTTCCTCCACTTCCAAAGCGACCTTCCTTATTTGCCTGGGGAAGGCAGACACCGTCTCCCGCACCACCATCTCCTTCGAGTTACATTGACTCAAATTCAACAACGAATTTGGCTCCGGGATCCCCAACAAATGCGGATGCCGCGAACTCGTTTAATCTCAAGTCATTCCGTCATATCCGTCCTCCTTCACCTACGAATACATCTAATGTGTCATTGACCCCACCCGTGCCTCGACCTCGCGGGCTAAGCGTGAATTCGGATTCTTCTCAGCGGATATCCGTTGCTGCCTTCCGCGAGGCTCAGGCTCGCCGCAGTCTTGCAGGGTCTCCTTCTCCATCTTTTCGTTCGCCAAGTCCTGCGCCTAATTTACCCAACCATGCGCGTGCAAACTCGCCGGAAATTACTCGGGAAGGTGGGGGTCCTCGTCCTTCACCGTCTAGCCCTACCGCCATCAATCACCAACGGCGGCGATCCAGCATGGCGCTAGGTTACACGTCTGAATCAGAATCATCCTCCCAGTCTTCTTCGGAAGATGATGATGATGAGACTGTCCAAAATCTCGGCAAACTATCAACAAATGACAAGCCAGGACGTTTAACCAATGTGCGAGCGAAGTCAGAAATAGGTCATGGCCAGTCGCATGATGCGTCGACAGCCAAAAAAATTCCACCTCCACATCGTGTCGCACAATCTCACGCTGGCCATTTGCCATCAGAAACTACAGCACTTCAACTGTCTAGCAACACAGGAGGACAGAAAGCTACCCCTGATATCCCCCCACGATCTCAGTCAAGTCTTAGCCACTACTCTGGTGGTGTAAGACAGCGAGCCAGCGTTTCCGCTAGTGCTATATCACCCTCTGCAGCAGCTAAAAGAGCGAGTGTCTTAAGTGCTTCCAACTCGAAGACGTTTAACAGTGAGTACAATCAATCCAATAAATTCTGGCCTTTCATGAAAATTTGAAATTATCTAGATGATTCTACAGTGGCACCTTCGATACCATCAGGCAATGGTTCTCAACCTCCACCGCCAGGACGGTCAATCAATGGGTACGCTGTTTCTCAAAAGTCCTTGAATGACAAATCATCGTCAGACTCGGATTCGGACGATGATGCACCTTTGGCCAGCCTAGTACCTCCCAGAAGGCCCGGAAGTGCAATGTCTTCATATTCTAATCTTCATTCACGATCTACTGGGAATGTTACTACTCGATCTAATACTGGCGGGCCTAAGCCATTGATTGACATTAACGATCTTACTGGTCCCAAGCGTGCATTTACAAGTCCTATCGAGAAAAATTCTGCTGGATTTACCGAGGGTCCAACATTACTTTCATTGCAAAATAAAGCCAGCTATTCTAACTCTCCTCTTGTCGAGAGCCCGGTTTCTCCGACCATCGAACGCCCGTTTGTTAACAATTCCCCGTTAACAAGGAAAGAGCCACCGGTAAAGTTTATTTCGCCCCCAGGTTCACCAGCAAAAGAGTTGCAGCAATTTATCAGCAAAGGCGATCCTAGTCCTCTTAGAAAAATCTCTGATTCCGAATCACCTTCGCCCTCACTTTCCCTTGATCTGAGGAGAGATCCGATAACTGAACGTTTGACTAAGGTTGTCAAGAAGAATATTTCTGTGACGGGAAGCACCAGTAAATCTCATGAGAATGAGGTCGCCGACACAAAAGTAGTCTCTATGTCTGGCGCCAGCACGAGCTCAGGCGAAGATACATCAGACAGATCTCCGCCTCAACAACAGCAGACCCAAAATCCATTAACTTCGAGTCGTCCACTCCGTCAAGTAGAGGCGCCGCCGTTTAAAAGCATACGAAAAGATGAACCTAGCCCCGTCGACCTCGAATTGGCTCAGCTACTGGGAACTGCTGGTATCAAGTTTATTACTCGCGATGGAGATTCTTCAGATGACTCTACCGATACCAGTGAGAGTGATGAGGAAGATGAAACCAATCCCCAGGAAAATCCTAGTAGGGATAGGATTGTACCCATTCCTGTAAAGCAGCGGTCGCCACCGCCTGCGTTCAGTGTTACATCTCGGCCACCATTGTCAAGAAGCTCTAATGGGAAGTCCTCAACAAGTCCATCCCGCAGTGAAGTAAAGTCCACGGCCTCCGTCGACTTATCTGCTCCCAGGCCACGCAGTACTACCCTTACGAACACTTCCAGTACTTTTCCTGCTAGAAAATCCTTTACCATGGACTCCGTCGTGGCCCCTGCACCTAGAGCTCCCTTTTCTTCGTCGCCTATGAATGACGTAAATGCCAATACAAATGCGCAAGCTGAACATTTCAACACCGTTAGACCCCCCATCAACCAGCGTCAACGCAGCTCTACAATGTTGACTGGCGTGCCTCTGGCTTCTCAGATGCCTAAATCCATCAATGCGCCTCAGAAGCCATTCGCCGTTCGTCGAAATAGTCCTGCCAGCTCGACAGGAGACTCCAGCAATGGAAGAACGCCGCTGACTCCTTTAGATGGCAGTGACATCGTAGAAACGAATCAAAACCAGGCACAACAACGTCCGAAGAGACATGAGAAACGCAGGAGCGTGAGTTTCGGAGATGATCTGGGAGACCTCAAACCTCCTAGCAGATCTCATTTCAAAGAATCATCGCGGAGTGGGTCAGAAGCAGGAGATGCAAGCAATGAAGACGATCGTGAACATAGGAGACGTGAACGTCGGAGAAGTGAAGCCAAGGCGTCTATTGAGGTAAGAACAATTTTCAACCTTTGCTGGTGTAATTTAGCTCACTGTATCACATCTAGCTTGGGAATGTCATCAATGGTCCGGGTCCTGACGTCGACGACGACGACGACGACTTGCCTATTAACCAGACAATGAACGCCCGGATGTCCACTGTCAACCCTATGATGGCCATGAGCAATCCTATGGCGATGCATATGGGCTTCGGAGCCCCACCAAGTCCTGCCTGGGGTTCTGGTCTTAATCAGCCAATGCTATCTCCTGCACAATTCATGGTACCCCCGCCAGCCGATCCTAACTTCCTAGCTGCACACCAACACGCCATGCAAATCGCGAAACAAGCTTACCAGATGGCAGTTGCTCAGCAAGCTATGGCTGCTGCTGCCGACGAGTGGGAACGTGGATCTGCCATTGGAGGCTTCGGTGGTGGTGGTAGTGTGTATGGCGGTGGAGGAGGTAGTGTTTATGGAGGCAGTACGTACGGAGGCAGTACGTATGGAGGTGGTGGATCTTCAGCTTCAATAATGACCTCCAATTACGGGATGATGAATATGATGCAAGGGCAAGGGGGAGGTTGGTCAGGTTCTGTTTACGGCGGTGCACGCTCCATGTATGGTGCTAGTCTATCTCCTGCAGATGGGATGATCAGCAGCTCTCGCAGTGAATACGGTGGAGGCGGTGGAAGAGGAGGCAACGCTAATTGGAGTTCCTCCAGGAGTTCATACGGTGAGATGACGGCACCATCTCCTAGACGCATGGTGAATCAAGGCCGCGAATCAGGCTACTTCCCCGCTCCCTCGCAATCAGGCAATGGTAAACCATTCTTGAGTGTTGACAGTAACAACAAAGTCACCGCAAGGTCACGGACGGCGAGTCAACCTGCAACTCCAGGCCGACCTCGAAAGGCACCACCGCCTTCTAGTTGGAAAATTTCTGGCTCATAACATGCGAACTCCTTAACATTCTTTTTCTATGTTTTTCTTCTTGTTCTTCAAATACCTGCATAGATATTTATCCGGGACTTTTTTGTTTTTGCCGCTGGAATAATCCTCCATGAACTTTCCAACGCATCCAGCTTTCGATCCTATGTTTTCTTTCTTTCTTTCTTTAATCTATATACATCCATCCCCAGGACATCTAATTAAACACATCACCACCATTCCCCACCATCATTAACCCTGTACTAGTAGTGTTACTATTATTCAATATTCAATCCTCAAAGAATTCGCACCTGGTGTTTTTAAGATATCCAGATATAAATAGTTTACTCAATACCATGTTTTATTCTTTCTCTACATTTGTGATGATGGCATAACGCCAGAAAGGTGTGCTCTAATGTTCCATGATTCGATTTCAATGTTAGGTAAATACATATACATTTCTAAAGGGGCAAGTGAGTGAGTACATGCATCTATGACGAAAGTGAAAGCATTGATGAATCTATCTTGGAGTGTAAATGTTATGAGACGGCAATTTTTTCGCTTTCTTCGGCTTCGACAGAGGTGGCGGAGACATCAGCGTGTAGTTTTTCTTCCACTGCTTCATCTTTAGTTGACATGGGGGAGCTACGTTCAGCTGTTAGAGCCTTTTCGTCAGTATCAGTAGGTGCATTAGGATTGAAGTCTACGCGGGCGCCATCTGCAGTCACCCCACACGCGCTGTAATGATAATAGATGACGTCAGTCTACTATATATACATATTACACGTGCAAAAGGAGAAAAAACGCACGCAACGATTTGGTCCCAATAACTTTCTGGTTCAAATTCGAATTCGTTTTCTCCACCAAAGTCGGCATCAAGCTGTGAAGCGGGGATGAGCTCTAGTAAATCGGGGTTAAAGCGCATCTATGAAGGATATGGGTTAGTAAAGGTAACTGGACGTTGTAAGTTGATGTGCGTGCGTGCTGCTTGTGGCTGAACCAACCTTGTCGCGAGTTACGGGATCCAAGAATGGGGAAATGCCCTTGTAGAAGAAGTTGAGTAACATGGGGAGGTTTACGACAATGGCACGGCCAAGAGTTTCAACGTAGTGTTGTTGTAGGATGGTAAGGACTTTTCGTGCAACTGATATCGAGGGGTTTGTGCGGAGTGTTGTTGACTTGTAGTCGACGATGATGACAAGGGATTCCTGACCTGGAGGCATAAGGTCTTTTGCGCGTTCACTGAAGCGCGCATGTAAGAGACCTATAATTAGCCACGAGTTTTTACTTACAGACACCAGGCGAGATGCCTCAGTTGTCGGGGACTTGTTTCCGTGTTCTCTCTGCCCGGTCGCATATAGATGATAGGCCGCCCATCTTTGTCGAAGCCATTGATGATACTGTTGTCGCTGAGGTCAATCAAGGCCGGTCACGAAAGATTAGGTCAAGACGCACATTTTGCCCGTTTCGCTTTCTATTTTAACCTCGTCTGGACAAATAAGATCTGGTTTAAACTCCCTTCGCCATTCCAAAGTGCCTTTGATACGCTTCTTCGCATCTGCTAAATCCCATTTGGCGGCACGCATATAACGTGGAATGGTGTCCGACTTGTTCAGCCATCTGACTTCCCAAGGACGGTAGTCGTCTGTTTCCGGCAGCAGGAGAGAGTTTGCATGCTGTTAGACGTAAGATTAGCGTTTGGGACGCAAGTTTAAAGGGACGTACCTCTCGCAAGGCGGCGATCTTTGCCTGCTGGTCACCCGAATAGTTGTGGACAGGAGCAACGACTGTTTCCAGGGCAGGAGTAGTCAGAACCTTGGTGGTCGGCATGATGTATCTGAGGACAAAGAAAGACGGGCTTTGCTGCTGGCTGACATCGGCCGGATGCTGACTCACTATACGGCCTGAAATATTTGGACGATATTGACCTCGATCCACGTGTATTAAAAATATATATGTCAGGATAAAGCTCGGATATGCCAGGAACATGTCATTTTGAGCGCAATATTTATAGTGAAATTTATGCGGGGAGAGGACACCGAAAAGGAAACATAAAAGTTTGGGCACAAAGAAGACCCAAATAAGGAAAGACGCGGGAATTGGCCTGGGCTCGTTTCTCCCAGCCGGACTAACTGACAACAACCATCCTCTCATCCCAGCCTGTCCGCCGCCCTCCCTATTTCTTCCTCCACTTATCCGCCCTTCTTTCTTTAGTCCACTCATGGACCAACGCGGGGCAGATAGGCGTCCTCCTCGCTCAGCGAGGCCCATCTCCAACTCTCCCTCCCCTGCACCTCCCCAGCAACAGCCCCAAGCTCGCCCCCCAATGTACCCCAGTGAGAGCTCAAAGGCTGGTGTATCTTTCCAGGACATCGAACAGGGCGACAGGAAGGCTCAGCTCGACTCAAACAAACAGCGGACCCTTCAATCAGCATACCTCCCCCAGCTCAGTAGTGGCGACCCAGAAGGTACAGATCAATTCGACCCATCCCGCGTTGGCAGGAAAAAGAGTCTTGTTCGTCCAGACCGTGAAAAGATCGATCCAAACCACAGACAATGGCATTATCGCACTCATGTTGCTCAGCTCGAAGAGGAGAATGCCGGTCGGTTAGGCGTCATGCCATCAAGTGAGCACCACTTCTTGTCTTTCCTCTTTTCTTTTTTCGCTTATTTCTTTCTTAGGTACTGGAAACTACCCTCAGCTAAGGAGAGGTCGCTCTTTACTCGCCCGAGAAGAAGACGTCCATGAATCCGGTCTCGCCCTTTTCAAAAGGGGACATACCCTTCGCAGAAAAAGGCAGCAGGCGTCAGCATCATCAGCGCCACTCTCTCCTGAAATCAAGAAGAAGAGAGGTTGTTGGAACGGTCCAGGTCCTGGCGGGCCATGGATGACCTACTGTTTGATCATAACCATCTTGGTACCGTCTTTCCTCTTGAAGTCATGCGGTATGTGGTCGCTATTCTTCATTCAGCTCCCTCTTTCTCATCACTCTATTTTCACCGCAGGTATCCGCAGTCCGGAACAACAGCGTGCATGGCGGGAAAAGATGGGACTGGTGTCGATAATCCTGATTCTAATGGCCGGCGTCGGTTTTCTCACATTCGGTTTTACGATCAGCGTCTGTGGGAAACCCCCAAACCGGTTCCATGGAGGTGCCATCGGTGACGACTTTATTGGCAATGGCTCTGTTGTTATCCATGGTTATGACTACAACTTCACCCAATTCCGTCACCCTCAAGCAGGTACTACCTTTAACGGATCAACAAACCCTTTACTTACTGGAGGCTGGAATCTTGCCGGGAACGATGCCTCATTCTTGTTTCAAAAGACGAATCAGAATTGCTACGGCATGATTACTCGCGCCCAAGGCTCCAGCATTACTGGAACCGGCCTTTTCTTGGACTGGTATTTCCCTTGCAATATTTTCAGTCAATATGGATCAACAGGTGGAAACATCACTGGTTACGAGTCGTCCACATCTTGTCATCTGTCTGCCAACTCTCGCCAGTTATTGAAAAAAGTTCAAGTTCTCGGGCAGGTTTACTATACTTGGGATGATGTCAAGAATCCCAATCGCAATTTGGCGGTTTATGGATCGTGAGTAATCTGATGCATGTCATTCCAATAACTTTTATATTAATGTTAATGATAGGACCGTCCTTGACTTGAACTTGTTGCAATGGCTGAGCGGTGCCCAGGTCAATTACCCCCCTATTTTCGATGAATTGAAGAAGGCAAATGGAACCTACAACGGCAAGGACTTGACTATGCTTTTCTCTCGCTCTAAACAACAACAGCTTGGTGAATGTCTCTCCGATATCGTCAACGTTGGATTCATCGACACCAACTCCATTGGATGTGTTGCGTCTTCGGTTGTTCTTTACGTGTCTCTCATTTTCATCATTGGAGTCGTCGGCATTCGCTTCGTTATGGCTGTTCTCTTCCAGTGGTTCTTCTCCTGGAAGCTGGGCAATTTCCCTCGCGAGACTTACGAACAGCGAATGCAAAGGTCTGCAGAAATCGAAAATTGGACCAATGATATCTACCGCCCTGCTCCAAGCGAGATGCGTCCCAATGTGAACAAACTTGGTCTTCGTCCAGGAAAGGGTAACAGGAAAACATTCTTGCCCAGCACTTCACGCTTTACCCCGGCAGAAAATCTCCTCAAGTCTGCCGGCGGACGACCTACCACGGCCTATGGCATGCTTGACTCCTCATCAAACACCAACTGGAAGAGATCGACCATGTACTCCATGTCTGGAAAGGGGGGCAAAGGTACGCCTCCCGACTCGCCAGGCTACAGGCAATCAAGGAGTACAATGTCATTTGCAGACGGATCGCCTCGCAACAATTTTGCTGAGAACCCTTGTCCTTTCCCATTGCAAAATGTTGTCCCACAACCGCCGATTGACTATGAACCATTCAACTTCCCATTGGCCCATACCATCTGTCTGGTGACCGCGTACTCTGAATCAGTCGAAGGTTTGAGGACTACGTTGGACTCTCTTGCCACCACAGATTACCCTAACAGCCACAAACTTATCCTCGTCATTGCGGATGGAATGGTCAAGGGTGCCGGTAACGAACTGACGACTCCAGAAATTTGTTTGACGATGATGAAGGACTTTATCATTGCTCCTCATGAAGTTGAACCACATTCATACGTTGCCATCGCCGACGGTCACAAACGACACAACATGGCCAAGGTTTATGCAGGTTTCTACGATTACGACGACACCACTACTGAGCGATCCAAGCAGCAACGAGTGCCTATTGTTCTCGTCGCAAAGTGTGGCAACCCCCTCGAAGCCAACGATGCTAAACCCGGAAACCGTGGTAAACGTGACAGTCAAATCGTCCTCATGGCTTTCTTGCAGAAAGTAATGTTCGATGAACGCATGACCACCTTTGAATACGAGTTCTTCAATTCGATATGGCGGGCCACTGGTGTCAGCCCTGATCGATATGAGCTGGTTCTTTGCGTCGATGCTGATACCAAAGTATTCCCTGACTCTTTAACTCGCATGGTTAGCTGCATGGTACACGACGAGGACATTATGGGACTTTGTGGAGAAACAAAGATTGCGAACAAGGCGGAAACTTTCGTCACCATGATGCAAGGTGCGTTTTCCTCGATATTGCTTCTGACTGTTTTCATTAACTCATGTTGTGCCGTTTAACCAGTTTTCGAGTACTATATTTCTCACCACATGACGAAAGCCTTCGAATCCATGTTTGGTGGTGTCACTTGTTTGCCAGGTTGTTTCAGCATGTACCGTATCAAGGCTCCTAAAGGCGATTCCGGATATTGGGTTCCTATCCTCGCCAATCCGGATATCGTTGAACATTATTCCGAAAACGTCGTCGACACCCTTCACAAGAAGAACTTGCTTCTGTTAGGAGAGGATCGGTACTTGACAACTCTTATGTTGAAGACTTTCCCCAAGCGCAAGAATATGTTCTGTCCCCAGGCCGTTTGCAAGACTGTTGTACCGGACACTTTCCGAGTTCTTCTCTCACAACGTCGTCGCTGGATTAACTCGACTATCCATAATTTGGCTGAATTGATCTTGGTTCGTGACCTCTGTGGCACTTTCTGTTTCTCTATGCAGTTTGTTGTCGGAATGGAATTGGCCGGTACGCTCGTACTACCAGCCGCTATCGCCTTCACGTTATACCTCATCATTGTTTCTATCATCCCTGGAGGCGCCGATACCACCATTCCTTTGATTCTATTGGCCATCGTCCTTGGTCTTCCTGGTATCTTGATCGTCGTCACTTCCCGCAAGATCGCATATGTCGGCTGGATGTTGGTCTACCTCTTGTCGTTGCCCATCTGGAACGGAATACTACCTGCATATGCTTTCTGGCATTTCGACGACTTCTCGTGGGGTGAAACGAGAAAGGTAATGGGCGACAAAGGCGGAGATCATGGGGACAAAGAGGGAGAATTTGACTCTTCACACATCGTGATGAAACGATGGGCCGAGTTTGAACGGGACCGTCGTTGGAAGAGTGGAACTCAATCGAGGGATTCGATCTACAATGAGAAGAGGTGAGCAATTTTTAGTCACAAGAGTATAAATGATTTTAAATATCTTTTATTTTAGGGCGGATAGTAATCGCTATTCTATTGCTTCAAATTCTGACCTTACCCATCAAGCTCCTCCCTTCGATTCGAGTACTATGGAATCCTCCAGCTACACCAGTCCACGGCCACGACATGATAGTGCGGCTCTTTTGATGCTTCCTGCTCCTCTCGCCGTCAGTAATAGAGGGCCCGTGATGTCTTCCGCGTCATCTGTGGGGATGTCCAGGTCAAGTGAAGATAACCATTATCCGTCTGAAAATGGCTCAAGCACCAACTTGCGTTTACTCCCGACCCCACAATCAGGTGATGTATACCCGGACACATCTGACTCCCCTTCTGCCAATCAACGCCTTCTTTCGCCTTCATCTCCTTACGACCCCCGTTTCAGCCGACAGGCTCAAGTCTCTCCTCCACAACCCCCTTATCTATCAGATGCTCAGAATCCTTTCCGTTCTCAAACGACATCTCCAACGAGTTACGACGAACACACGCCTTTTGTTCCCGATTATGACGACCCCAGAGGTGGAAGAGGTATTCAATTGTCGGATGGTGGACCAGTTCCTGGACCAGAGGGTGTGCGACGAGTCTCTAGGCCTACTGGAAGACGCCCAACATCGCAAGCACCTACTGCGCAAAACCGCTACTCGCGTAGCTCTACAGCCTTTTCTCTTCCACCAGGAGCTGCTCCCCCTCAACCCACCTACAATCCTCAATGATCGACAGTATATATAATCTTTGTTCACATACATACACATGGACTTATTTTCATTAGCACTATGATTTTCCTTTTATGACTACATCTTCTATCGGACCCATTGTGCAATTATATTTCACAGCTCGTATTTTTTTTTCTGCGGACCTTGGTGCAGGTCTATGTTGGTGGAGCCAATGAATACTGTAGTAGTTTTTTTTCATGGGAGTAGATACATAATATTTGGCAATCCTGCCCTACTTTGGCTTGCACGTACATCCTTTAATTATCACAATAAGGATGGTGTAAAATAAACATAAACGCAGCGACTTTGCTGCTAAATGAGTGTTTGAGAGTGAAGGCGTCGCCTTGACATTTGTTTGGTTTGATGCCCAAAATGGTTGGTGACTAGTAGCAGCATGCAGCTGAAGTCATTGTCATTGTCCTCCCACCTCCTCCGTCCTCCTGCCTGCTTCAGCCATGTCAAATCTAGCGAATTCACCAATCACGCAGGTGTCGCAGACGCCGACACATACGAACCTTCAGCCGCAGCTACTGACGCGGCTCTTCCTGGATCTTCGTGGCAGGCGTTTCGAAGTTGACCGAGAGACGATTATGAATTTGCCTGAATCTGTTCTTCTTTGTTTGTTTCCCAATGGTCTGGTGCTGAGCAGGCAAAGCGTGGCCCTTTCAGAAGGCGGTGGTGATGACGACGAAGAGGAGGTCTACGGTGTTGACGTTCGTGAATAGTTTGCTGTTTCGTACGATTAAAGAACTGACGCCTGTATACAGTTTGATCCTGATTGTTTTCAATTTGTCCTCACCTTCTATCGAGATGCGTCGGACACATTCTACGGGACTTCAGCTAGTCCGGGCCTCTTCACGGCTCAACAGCATCTCATTGAATCGTCGTCTTCCGAATTTGGCCCGGCAAGCGCTCAGAACCCCCTACTTCAAAAGCAGGCTATTATTGTTCTTAGAGAAGAGCTTGAATACTTCTCGATCCCTCCCAAAGACGGACAAGCTGGGACAGATAAAGATGGAATTGCTAACGACATCATGTTGGACATCAAACGCAGGTCTGGTGACTATCTCATAGAAAAGCGCAGTATCTTCACAGCACTGCAGCGGAACGTTAACAAAGAGAACAACGTTGCGGAACAGCATTTGATTGATATGTTGTGCATGAGGTGAGGGCGTTTTTCGCCTCTTTCATTTTTTGGCCCTTGATACTCAATAAACTCTTCCATTTCAGTGGATTTGACCGTGAGGACGAGTGGGGTTTCCGTGCCCTGGAGCCATCTCGGTGTTGCATATCATCAATAGCCCTTGTCTTGCTGAAGACAGGCATCACACATCACCCCAATGCCGAAAAGCAGGTTGAAATCGATGCGACTCAGATGGCCACTGCGCAGAAGCTCTTGTTATTCTGGAGAAAACCAGCTGTGCGTCTGATAATCTTGGCTAAATTTGCAAGTGAATTGACGTGACTTTCAAAATGTAGCGCAAATGCTGGTGGGATGGCTTGGACATTGAGCTGCCTGCCGTCGATGGCAAGGAGCCCATCACGTTGAAATTATGGGCTCGACGCGTATGGACACTGGAATTGAGCCTTGTAAGCGCGATCTTTCTTGGAACGACTTGTTATTAAACTGAGTTTCATTCTAGGTTTGATAACGTTGGGGTGACTATGCTTTCGATTTGTCGTATCTATATACTACATACATAACTACATACCTTTCCCTTGATACCCTTAACTTGACACGAATTTCTAGTTGCTGCATCACTGAGACAACTTTTCGAATAACCGTTCATCTGATCATGCACGCACGGGTAAAGATGAAACGGCGCCCTGCTTCCGTGGAAACGCAGCTTTATGTGGTGGATCTCTCTATTTTACTATTAGGCATTTGTTCGTCTGTATTGCTATACTATGTGGATATTCTTTGCTATACGAACTCGTGCAGAAGCCATGGTCTACACGAGGCAGAACGAGCCACATTGCTCCAGAAAAAGGAGAAGTGACGATAATGGAAAGCGAGTGATCTCGGACCTTTATATTGAGCGGCCTGTCTGATGGGATGCTGTATATATTGTACTACTACATACTTCTATTATAACCCTCATCGACTGTTCCATTCTCCTCCCTCCCAATATCTGTATTTCTTCTGTTCTTTGAGCGTCGATTTGGTTAGATACCGACGATATACTCACCATCCTCCGACATCTCCTTCGCCTTCGATCATCACATATGCCTCCAGCTGGTTCTTCTTATATTCCTTCTCCCCTCAACGAGTTCAGTTCTCTGCCAAAATTTGAATATGTTGACGACGACAAGTACTCGACTCTGAGCCACGCTTCAGGAATTCCTCGTGCTGAGCATGCTCTCGACACCCTTCGACTTGTTGCCGGCAGCAGAGTCCGTCACGCCCGCTGCGCGCCAGAGTTCTTGGAGGAGATTGCGACCAAAGGGACCCAAAGCAGCCTCAAAAGTTCCCCGCATAGGACTTTCAAGATCGTTCAGGGTTCTGAGGCAAGGGCTTATTTCAAGGATTACATTCGGTTCGTTCCTGTGTTTCATTGTCTATACTGTCCGCTCACGACATCTCCAGGGACCATACTCCACAATCCAATAAATATTTACGAAACAACGACAACTTAATGAAACAAACTCAACCCTCTCCGATTGTATTCGCAGTAACCGTTTGGGAGGGGGAGACTAAGTGTGTAGATTATTATATGACATGGCGGGGAAAGAGGGTATGATCAGTGTTCCCGATATTTCGAGTGCCTGCTCATAATTCTTCATTAACGCCAGAACGAACCCCATAGCGAAGGTAAGCCTTTTCAATGTGCTACGGACGCGTCTTACATGTGTCTTGTTCAGAATACGAGAGCCAAGTCGGTCATCTAGATGCAGAATTCAGGAAGCTTGCTCAAGGATTGGATAAGGAATACAAAAGCATCTCGTAAAGTCTACTCCATATATCCTTGATTGTGTGCCGCTCATGTAACTGTTTTCAGAGCATTGCGGACATATAGCAATTTATCCAAACCCACAAGAAAGCTCGATAAGAAATCTCAGACATTGCAATCCTCACAGAAAACGCGACCTCCTCCTGGTATTACGGTTTCTGTTGCCGAAGATGCATCGCCCTGTGCGTATTTTTTATCCTCTCAGAAACTTCGATCAGATCCTGAGGCCACACACACATCTCATAGTGCCCACCCAACAGCCACTTCCGGAGCCACCGGCGTAAGCCCCGATATTTCCTACGTGTAGCGCTTTGGTCGTATCTAATACTTTTCACCAGCTCTGCGTCCGATAGCGTGATGTCACTGCCTCTGCTCAACATGATTCGAGGGGTGCCACTAAGCCACCGAGGTCCGTTTTGCTTGAATGACATCATAATTATTTGGACTCACTGGACTCGAATATGCAGTCCCTTTGCGCGTAACCAACCCGGATAGATTATCTTTGTGAGTGATTCTTTGCTCTCAAAGTAGTATGCATGTGTTGACTATATTCTGCAGCATCTCTGATATTAGTGAGTATGCCGAACAATAATTTATCGGCTGCAGTATCTGACCGTATCTTGGCTTTCAGCCATCATTGGAGAAGATGTCAAACCGCAACCAAAACCAGATATCAACGCTAAGCTCATTGTTCCGACCAGAAATAAATCGTAAGGATGTCCCGTCGATCGTATAGTAGAAGTCTGCATACTCATTTATTATTCTTAGTTCGAAACACGGTGGGACACCGGAGGAAAACGTGAATCCATCTTCGGCTAGCATCCGCTCTTCAGATACGCAGTCCAGCAAATCTTCGAGATCGAGCAGGTCAAGCACTCGCTATGACTCAGAAAATAGTCGGCATCCTTCACCTGACCGAGATGATCGTCCCAGTCGAAAAGACCGTGATATTCCCGAATACTTGATAATCTTATTGGGAGATAAGTTTGACACGGATTCAACATCGTGGCATGGGTAGGCTTCCATTTCCAAGTACCACGTTTCTTCCGTGAACTAATCTTCTTTTCGTATAGCTTTGAAAGACAGGTATCAGTGCGCAGCCTGCCTGCAGATCGGCACTCATCTTGGATGGGTCCTGTTGCCAGCTCGAAAAGCTATAGTCGAAGGAATTCTCGAGCAAATACCCCTAATGCCTCTGATTCCGAAGAATCCAACGATGAAGCAGGGTGGAAGCATACTCCTGTCATCCCCATGAAGCCCTTCATGGAAGCCATGGGTTTTGCCCCAAGTAGCACTTATTATCACACCCCTCCTCCTATTGTCCCTGGTGGATTGCAGTACCAACTCACCGTCACTAACGCATCATCCCCAATGCCCAGTCGTAGCCCGTATCTTTATTGTAGCGCCCGGTTGGAAACAACTTCCCCATATGTTTCAGCTTGGGTCCCTCCATTGCCACCATCCACCGCACCATCCAGACCTCCATCGCGCTCATCTTACGGAAGTCCGTACATGCAAACCCACAATCCTTTCTGATCATTCCTGCTATCTGTTGTTACTGTTTTTCATTGTCTTTTTATATGGACATCCACTCATTTTCACGTAGGCCGTCTTTCAGCGGCGTCAGGATACCACTCATAAATTCAAAGCTCATTCAATGCATTGCTACCTCGTAATTTATTATTGCATTCTCCTTTTCCATTCCTTTTTGCATATCATTCTAACACACTCATTTCATTTGCATAGGCAGAATAATCGTACTTTAAACTCACACATGACAGGCATAGTCTTAATTATACTGATAGCACAGTTAGTTATTATCAAGGTCAAACACAATTCGTAAAATATATGTAACATCACAAACAGATCGCCCCGTCCGTTACTTGATCGTCTGCACCGGATCAACATGCCTTTTGATCTCGTATTACTATCAGGTACTGCCTCTCGGAGTCTTCTGGCACAGAATCCGAACCGTTGGAAGGCTGGTCCATTCCAGATTATCGAACTGCCTCGCTTGTGGGTGAATGTGCCACCGGGTCAGTCCAACTGGCGCAAGTTCTCCCCAAGTGCTGTCAGACGTCAGGGGTGCCACCGAAAAACATACCTGTATGCGTATACGTGGTTCATTCCGACGCTCGGAAAGTGATTCCCCCGCGAGCGCCAAAATCCCATGAAGATCTTGTGCATGAATGATGTCTGCCCGGAGCTGCATTCGAACTGGCCTCTGGACAGCTTTCGACTCTGGAGATCGCTCGCTTTTTTTGCATGCTGTTCTATGCTGATGTCACTTGTTTTTATCAAGGCACAATTCTGTATTCTTGTGTTAAACCTAGGATATATTCGTCAAGGACTCTTCGAGCATAACAGCTTATCCTACACAAGGCATACATGAAACGGCTGGAGCACGCCCCCAGTTCAACTTGGACGGTGACCAAATCAAGTCAATAAGAAGTCTTGCAGGAAGCTTTCTGAAGCGAACCTCCCGCTCTTTTGTACTTTCCGTTGTGCATTGTCCTTCCACTTCCATGATGAGGTGGTCAATAGTAGCATTCACATCCCTCTCACTTGTTTCTCAAGTTCTAGCAACGAACAATTCCTATGGAATCGTCGCGGCGAATTCTATCGGCGACAGCTCCAAGTACAAGTGACGCAATCAAACAGATGTACGTGTCCTTCCAGTTGCCTTTTCTTTCATTTTAAGCCAGCATTAACGCGTCATGTCCCGTTGTACCAGTGGAACAACCTTGCAAAGACTTCTAAGAAGCACGGCTTCAAATCTATTCGCGTGGTTGGCTTTGACTGCAATGCTTTGACCCTTGCATCGCGCTGCGGCATCAAATAACCTCATTATCATGGCAGGAATTTATGTGCATGTGAGTAGACGCGTCCGTATCGATCCCAATCCCATGAATTTTGAACGTGCCATGTCGTGCTTGTTTAGGGAACTATGGCCAATTCCAAGAAGCAGATAGAGTGAGCCATTATTCTGAAAGCGTGTTTTTCACTCCCCGACAAACTGTAAATCATTAGTGACGAAGTCCAGACGTACATGGCTACGTATAAGAAATACGGAGCATCGCGATACAGTGGATTGACGATTGGAAATGAAGTATGTCTACTTTCTCACACGAAAGTCCCCGTGCTGATGGATAATTGTCAAGGTCGAAGACATGTCCTATAATATCATGCAGAAGGTGTATTCTGTCCGAGGTGAGAGGTTGCATGACCGTCCTGGGGCGACTAGGACCCTCTGATACTCTCCAAGGTTATTTACGCATGATGGGTGTCAAAACGCCAGTTTCCACTGTCCATACATGGATTCGTATCATTGGTGAGCCGGCGCTTTGTGGTGCGGACTTTGTAGGTGCCAACACACAGTGAGCTCCTAATAATTTTAGCAAAGTTCACATCCTAACTAAGTTAATAATTAGTGCGTTCTATGACGGGGATGTTATCTCAACGAAGACGGGCGATTTTGTCTTCAAGACAGCCGTAATTTTGCTCCAAAAGAAGTGCCCAGGAAAAAAGTTCTACATTACAGAGTAAGTGTATTCTCTAAAATCGATGTCCTGGACGCGTTTATTTATTGCAGGTCATATTTATGTACTAGGTCTGGCTGGCCGTCAAAGGGTGATAAGTTCGGGAAAAGTGCGAGTGCAAGTCTTGCAGACGAGCGGCTGGCTATTTTGAACTTGAACTGCGCTTGCAGAGATGATAAGACCGTCACAGTGGTATACGCTTTTGAAGCTGACAACCAAGCGTGGAAGGTCAACGACAACGAACGCAGCTTTGGGATCTTTGACAAGCTTGACTTACCACCTATCTTAAACGTCTGCCCCGATTTCAAAGATGTCATTACTCTGCCCGAATCTGATAAATGTCAAGCATGGTGGTCTTATTGAACAGAATCCTATGTTGATGCCTGACCATGGCATGTAACGTGTATTTCATATTTTATCCAATCCGTACAGTATTGCAATGTATATCTCGAATTAATTCAGAAAGCACTGCCCAGACTACGCATCAGGTCTTGCTCGGTCGTCTCTGTAATGCTTCGCACAGGCGCCGCTGATAATTTACCGAAGCGTGACATCATCATGACTGTACCAATGTTCCCCTGAGTAAGTATATAAGGCGTTTATTTTCCGCTTTCTTCTTCCCACATCATGTCTGCTTCCACTCTCCAAGTCGTTAATCGATCACCCCGTCGAAAACCAAACACACCCTCTCGCTCGTCTTCAACATCAGACGACCACCAGACAGACACCGTGTCCACATATTCTTTCGTATCATCCTCAGAACATACTCTCTTTTCCGACCACAAATATTCTTTGGAGGATCACAAGTCTAGCTACAAGCACACCTCCGAGAAACAGCTTCCTTTCTTGCCTGGTTCTTCTCCGAATGTAGAAAATCACAAGCGCTTCAACAGTGAATCATTTTCGTACTATGAGCCAGCAGGTTAGTTTTACTTCTGCTTCCGTCGTCTTCCTTTCGTTGACAAAGTCGGCATTCTGTTTTAAAGAAGCTCGTAACAATGTTTTGACGAATACGATGCTACTGTCCAGCGTTCTGGGTGCTGACTCTGTACCCTACACCGCTGAAATTGATTCAATACCTTGCGCTGGCGTACGCATACCTCATGGCCCGTTAAAAGGTCTTTTAGCTTGGCGCCTCGTTGTACGATCCCTACCGTCTCGTAGCGAGAAGCGTGGCTGGTGGAATGGAAAGGCACCAGCAGTAGACTATGAACAAAGTAGAAGGCAGAGTACTATGTCTTCAAGCCCCAAACAATCATCATCGTCTCAAGTACAGCGGCTTACGATGCCCGCTGCTGCGAATTCCACCAAGTCACTTCCCCTACAATCTGGACCTCAAGTGGACAGCCAGGGAATCTCTAGATATGTCGATGATCATCAATATACATCCAGTATACAGAAATCCATACACAACAGCCCACCAACATCACAGAACGCGGTGGTCACAAACTTCGTCCTCGATACCAGTCTCTCGTATTCCATAATCTCCAGAGATACCCTCGCAGCACTAGGATACCCTTCTCATAAATTCCCCGCGCCTGACATCCACAATCCCCATTCTCCACAATGGGATGACGATTCTAGTCCCAAAGGCCTTGTCACTCTGTCGATCCAAAACGTTGTTACCAAGTTACGTATAGCAAATCCGGGAGAAGCCAGCAGACTGGGCGTTCAGTTCCTCCAAGATGCAGATGCCAGTCTATATCTCGCTGGTCCCGTTGGCCCTGTCTTGCACTGTAAGTATATTTCCATGTCTACTGCGCATTATTCCATATACGTTTTCACTGACATTTATTTTTGCTCCTTTTAATCAGTGGAGTCCGCGCGTTCTCTACTACAAGATGTCCCGAGAACTGTGTTATTGAACACCCCCAAGATGACATTGCCACAGCGCATTCGAGCATTACTTGGATTATCCCTTCCATAGGAATGCAGATTATGGGATATGCCATTGCCGCACCAGCAATTCTACCTGGACGTCTTACAGTAGCAACCATCAACTGTTTCTTCTATCTTTTTTCTCTCTCTCCCGATCGCATCAGGTTTATTATATCATCCTCGTCTCTATCCCATGGTATCAGTAAGATTACGGATCACTCTTCAGCTTGATTGACAAGATTCAAGACGGTATTCGTTCACCGTATTGATCTTCCATGACCTTTTTCTCTGGACTACCAACATAGAAACAAACATTGCTCTACTGGTAGTACATCGTATCATTAATCATTTCCTTACAGAACTCAACAAATCCACCTTTCATTAGGGTTGTACATATTATTCTCTATTACAGAAAACCAAATCAAATTATTATGTATACTTAGATGATAGACAATTCATATATTTACGTTTAATGAGCCCAATTTGCAGGTGTTGGACTTTCTTCTATTCTTCCAGCAGCAGCTATATGTGAACTGATGCTTTCAGTGTCCTGGAGAAGATCACCACCAAGCATACGCAGATTCTGTCCGTTATTGAGTCTAGAGCCTGCTTGCATAGGAGGTGCACCGAAGACAGTTTCTTCTTGGTAATCGCCTCTTTGATTATCATAACCATCAAATGAATCGTCGTCATCGTCGAACCCATCGTCATTCACAGCCCCAGCGAAGGGATGCACAGGAGCAATACCTTCTCCGACTTCGTCGTCTGGCAGCGAGTCGCTTGAGTGATTAGATGATCCAAATGAATCATCATATTGTCCTGCCCTTTCTGACGCCATGAGGAAAGCCGCAGAGGGATGTGCAGTGTTGTTGAACTCATCTAAAGAGTCCAGAGAATCATCACTGTCTAAATCATCCTGGAGGTGGCGGTGGTGCATTTGGTGGTCATAACCAGGCGTAGCAAGTTCTGGGGTATCAAACAGTGGTTGTGCCTGCTCTCTTTGTGGATGCCGCTGATACTGGTTCTCTTGTCGCACCGTAGGCGAGGCGATATCTGGCCCTCGCGGACGAGGTTTTGGCCGTAAGTTTAGACCAGGCGTAGAGCGCATTCCCGGTGTCGTACCTACATTTGGACGGATGTCGACGCGTATCTGGCGGATCATGTCTTCCAGGCTTGTGTCTTTCGTGATGCTGCTTTCTGTGCTATTATAGTCGTTGTCTCGTCTGTATCGCGAGAGCGAAGGAGGGGTTGTCACTGTGCTCACAGTTGAATCATATTTGTTCTGCGTGAAACTGTATAAGCGCCGTGTTTCACCACCGCTCTTTTGTTGTAAATCACGTAGCAAATCACGCTGTATACGCGCCGACGCGTCCTTGGCCGGTGTCTGTCCTAGCTTAAGAAGTCCTAGCTCGGCTGATGAACGAGGAGGACGAGCGGGCGACATGAGAACTGGAGGGGACATCCCCGGAGGAAGGCCCTCAAATGAATCATCATCGTCATCCTGATAGGGGGTGGTCGGATTGATTTTATTCGCTGTTTTTCCAGAACGAAACCGTTGCGGGGTAAGAACGGATGGATCGCGCAAGTCAACCACTCCGCTCCAATCTCCAGGCGTATCACTGGAACCTAGATACGGGTTCAGACTCTTGTCAATGGTAGGCGTTTTTTGCTTTCTTTGCTTTAAAGGAGATATACCGCTGATGGTGGTATTGTCAAAGGACGAGTTATCGCTTGCGTTGTACAGGTTGTGTCGCAAAACATTCTTTAAGAGTGGATTTGGTGTTTCCTTGCTTTTACCCTTAGCAGAGCGAGGTATCATGCTTCGATCTTGTTGGAAAGTAAAGTCTGAAGTATCGTCGAGGTGAGAGGCAGCGGTCTTATGGGCCGCTGATGTGGATGAAAGAGGACTGGTTTCTGCTTCCTTAGAGAAATTGCTGATATCTCGGTTGAGGCGCACGAGAGGTGATTCCATGGACGCAGACCAGGAAGGGTCTTCAGACGCCTGAGAAGCAAAGCTGTTGGTAGTAGCAGCATGCCGAGCTGTAGCAGGCGTAGATGCAAAAGCACCTTGTGGAAAGAATGATGTTTCACTGTTCCCGACACTGGCCTCGTAGATTTCTAGGCGCGTAGTATTGTCATTCGATCCAACGCTTGATTGTTCCAGTTCTTGTGCTGCAGATTGGGATTCCTCTTCACGCTCGGAGGGGATCTCATTTACAGTCGAATAATCTTCGTCGATGGTGGGTATGCGTATTTGAGCAGCCTGTTCGTAGAATGACGTCCAGAACTATAATGGGCCACCAGATTATTTCGAAAAGCGAGTAGATATTGGCAGCAGTTCGCACCTTCGCAGCTTCCCGCACCGGTTCCGTTCCCACTGCATATCGTTTGATTGCAGGCAATAGCTTGGTCGCTAATACATTATGAATTTTGGAAAAATTCTCATCGATGTTCTAATTTCACAGTATTAGATACAGCTCTATCCAAGTTTCAAATATCCTGACCTGTAATTTTATGGTAATGAGTTGTTCGATCTGTTCGATTTGGTCTGCAGTCGATGCATCGGTATCCAGACCTGGAACGACGATAGATGCGGGATTGGGATTCCATCTGGGAGGATTAGGAGGAATTGCCCTGGATGACGAAGCCATGTTTTAGCGAATTTATACAAATTCTCGAACAGGGTAACAGAAAACGCTAGAGAAATGGAGATGCGGCAATATCAACAAGTAAAAGCTCTTCCAGGTTTGACAATAATCTCTCAACAGACGCGTCCGTGTGTGACATACGCGTGACTCTCCGTGTTCACGAGTCCCTCAGTTATAATTAGCTTTAGAAAAAATGTATTCCTGTATATTTTTCTCGAACCAGAAAGAACATGCTAACAAGGCTTGTAGTAGTCTGCTATCCGCCCAAACTAGTTATCAAAGGGCTCCTGGCTTTGCAAAGTCAACACTGTCACGCTCATTGCTGGGAAGGTATAATTGAACCTATCCGCGAAAGGGATGGCAGCACTCCAGTAAACTGGGATAATTTGATCTGGATTATCAAGTGTATTGGAGATGTTGAATTCTCCGGAAATCGGACTGAGGACTGGACTGCTGATCGAAGTAGTGGCTATAAACCCTGTGGAGGCGAAATCCAAGAAGATATTTGCTGTGAGATCGGCAGTACCGGCATTTGCGACCTTCGGGTATTGGTATATCATCAGTGGGCGCTTGCAATTCTTCATAAACAAGACTGCTACCTTCAAGAAAACAGCATTTGTTGCGTTGTCTGCACTCGCTACCCAGTACAAAGGTGCGCTATCGGCTGTGGATACGGGCGATGTTTGTAGAACGTGAGTACCGCGATTGATGCTGAACATCTTCCATTCCGAACATCAGACGAGATCAGCCAAAAGGTATGTCTAATACTCACTTGTTGCACGTAATAAGACGTCGATTTGACAAGCCTGCTTGCATCATATGTTACAATATCTGGGGTCCATTGATAGCTCTTGATATGTTGCAAGCTACATTAAATAGCCTGAGTGATAAGCTGATAGCTCTTTTGACATTACTTACCTGGGAGCATCTAGTATATCGATTAATGATCAAGGAACAGATAATATCAACTCCAAAGAAACTCACAAGCCGAAGCAAATACGACGTCCGAATTGCGCTCCATTCCAGTCATGAAGGCAGCTTCGGCAACCGAGCCTTCGAGAGTCGGAAATGCCAAACGGCCACTAGGAAGATCTCCCAAAGCGTTATTATCATTCGTCGATGTCACTGAACGATAATCTTTTTTAAGAAATAACAAAACAAAAAAAAAGAGTAAAAACCGAACCTGCGTATTCTCCTGCGGAAGATGTCCAGAACAGACACTCAGGTCTGTATAATCTTTCTTATAGTTTTGGTACGTACCAATGAAGTACTGCGTTCCATTTCGCGGGTAATCATCGAACCAGAAGGCATTGGTAGTGAACCAGGAGGGTGAATTGTATTGATGGAAGTCAACTGAAATTGATTCAGTAAGGGATATATGCAAGCTTTCTGGACTACACACTCTTTCTATACGCCGGCGTTAGCGCAGTGGAGGGCAAAGTAGTGGCAAGGAATTCCATATTGGGATATTTTGCACTAATGGCATCTACGAAAGCCTTCCATCGGTACGCAGCATATCTAGAGAAGATGAGATATAGCAGTCTAATATTTTCCTACTGTCACTCACGACTCAGGTTGAAACTAGGGAAAACAAGTGTTCAGTAAGGAATAGTAACCCTAAAATAACAAAACAAAAAAAAAAAAAAAAAAAAAAAGGAATAGTAAAATAAAAGGTTTAATGTGCACACTAACCTGATCTTCATTTCCGCTTTTGTTTTCGTATGAGTCTCAATATTTTCCTTACAAAAAAAATATGGACATACATTTCAATATATTTCAACGTGTAGGGTTCTTCCCTCCCCAAACTTGCCCTAAGCTGCCCGTACTTTGTCGTTTTAGGATCGCCAACAATGAATTCTATTTCGTTGAGAACATCGTCGACATACGGTTGCAAGTCTTCTTCTGGTACAATAGGCCATGTTGATAAATCGGAATAATTGGCAGTCGCTATTCCTGACCATACGCCTAAACACTACCTCAGGCAAAAGGTAAGGGTCGCGTAAATTATGAAACAAACCTAAAATAGGCTCCTAAAGTATTACTTGTTAACATACACGATCATCCAACGACTATGTTTACTCACTGCTTCCAGGTCTTCGACCCAGTTCAGATATTCCAGCAATCCAAGCCCGTCGGTATTGGGATATCCTGAGAACGAGAAACAGTCCCAAAAATCAGCTCACCGCCATGAGTTGAAAGATACGATTTGTTTACCCCAATCTGCAATTCTTCCTGGTCGATCCTCGAGACTAGAATTGATCTCAGCTTCAAAAAAAAAAATCGTGCCGTGACATATTTACCGGCCGATTGTTTCGTTCCACTTCCAACGGGCGTCGAAGCTCGTACCCTGAGGAAACACACGCCCGTTCAGCTAGCAAAAATCTATCACATGAAAGCGTCTAGTACCTCAATATTATTTCCTCCGGGAAAACGCCAGACGCCAGGTTGAGTTGACGCAAGTGTCTCTGCTAGATCGATACGCATGCCATTCTCGCGGCCTCGGAAGGTTGGCGGGAACAAAGAAAACATCCCGAAATAAATGATTTGACCAGCAGCTGACTTTCCATCCACAATGACGTTAAAAACATTGTCATCATTTGGTGCAGATTCCGTTGGTTCAAATTGGAATGAAAATTTCTTCCAGTCCTTAGTTATGCCATTTACAGTCACTGAAGAAAACACGGTTCCTTGTGCAGATTTTAAAGACGCCGTGATAGGACCCGAGAACTTATCCGCCTTAGCATAAAAAGATCCTGTATATGTCCATCCCTTCTGTACTTTGATACCTAAAACAGAGTAGAACAGTCAGATGACAAGAAGCTTTCTTTTGATCAGGAGGCGTCTCACCCCAGTATCCAGTATTTTCGAATCCGATTGCGCCGCTCACAACTTTCGGAATCTGCACTTTCAAGCTGTTTGGAAGGGCAGAAGATACCCCTTTCGTATCAGATACAACAGAAAGCCGGGGTCCATTGAAGGGTTGCCATGAGTTCAATCTGCCAGGCATATGGCATCAAGGTTGAGAAGAGGCAACCTGAACTTGAGAAATACTGACGAATTTGTAGTCCCTGGGATGACACGCTGAAATGCACGGTTTTGAAGCAATTCACCTATAAGGCACGGGCTAGGTTAGATGAACAGATAGAAAGTAATCATGGAAATTACTCACCATACAATCCTCCATCTCCACTATGTAAGATCGTTGGATCAAGTTCAATGGTTCAGAATTAACAACTCCAAAATTAAAAACCTGTGATTTATATCCTGGATGGCTAATCAGGGAATCAGATCGATCTCCTTCAAAAGAATACACACCTCCCACATATATCCATACAATGTAGTTGGGATTTCATGTGTGACAGCCGCATGAATACGTAAATCAAGTGCGTTGGGTGCAATCAGGGTAGCTGCCGTCTTCGAGGCGATCCATAAAGTATAAAAGAGTAGTGCTGACTTCTTCATGTTCGTTGGGTAGTTAAATTTCACGCATGTGGCCATAATTTATATAAGCTTCTTCCCCGGACCGCATTTATGGCAGGTTAAAGAAAGTGAACCAAGGACATGAGCATGCCTAAGTTCCAGCGGTCCGAGAGTTGGATTCCCTGTCTTCTCAAGATTGTTAAATGCTACAAGATGTCAAACTTCGGTCACATGTAATAAAGTGGGTATTCGCCAGTGGGCTAGATATTCCGATGGATAGCATCCGAGTAGTACTTACAGCAGACCCAGCCACTCTCTTTGCGATAACTATGGTGTTCCTTGCACTTACTGAGTTGACGTTTCACGGTGAAATTATGACATTGAGTAGATATAGAAGTCATCGCCGCGTTCTTCAACTTCTAGGCAGATCGCAGAAGACCGAAGAAGCTGTCTGCTTCAAAAAGGGAGTGGAGGAAGAGGCAAAAACCACACGTTTCTGTTGGAATTGTTTCTAAATTTGGTCAAGAAAGTGAGCGCACGTGAGTGTTTGACGCGACGCGTCACTAGCGTGCTGTCACACTGCTCCGGCACATCGGCAAATTGATGCACAGATGACCCAGGTCCATTTCAAACACCAACTTCTACCAGACTTACTTCTTCACTTATTTCTAGAGCGATCCAGCAACTTCTTAGGGTCTTATGGGTATGCATATAGACTCTCTAGATATCATAAGGAACCTCATTATAAATACGGCTAACATATTAAACTAGGTTCGTTGAATCTCTTTCCAATCTCTTCACCAGAGACGCCTGCTCACCTTGCAGTCGAACATGTTCGTCCTACCATCCTTACTTTAATTATCAATATTTTGACTTTCCTCATTATATCAGGTTCAAATTCTACCTTGGGGGCTTTGCGCTTCTAAACGTTGTGCTCATTGGCCACCCGGTTTTTGCACAGACAAATACTCTTGGTCTTGCGGATGGATTCTTGTCGTTTAATACCTCTACATTTGCGATTCAATTCGTAAAGGATTCACAAACGCTTTATTCCTTGGAGGCCCGATCCAATGGCTTCAACTTTATTCCAACGGATCAAATGACTGCACGACAAGGAAACTCCAATTATCACCTTGGTGATTTAACATTCCGGGTGAGGAAGAATGGTTCCACAACCTGGATTAACGGAGACACCTCGACTGCTCGAAAGCCGGTTCTACCTCTTCCAGCTTCTGGGTCTATCATTGCAGCCGCTAATCTCTCACCAACGCTTCCATCTAACTCTCTCGTCAACGTTACTCGTCAATGGGTTGTCGCGAACGGCGTGCTGCAGCTTCAATTTGTTGTTAAAAATACTCAAACTGTACCAGTGGAGATCGGGGCATTGGGTATGCCTCTTGAATTTAATAATGTTCGTCCAACCTCCAAATGTCGCATCTAAATCCTCATTGCTCTTTAGATCTTCACGGGTAGGACCGCTGCCCAAACAAACCAGCTCTGCAGTCTTTTCGATCCTTATATTGGACAGGATGCAGGCTTTGTGCAAGTTTCCCCGTTACTCGGCACACTTCCACCGTTGGTAGTCCTACCTCTTGACAATTCTCCTCTCGAGGGCTGGAGGTTCCTGCCTGAATCCACGTCAGCAACACCTTTCTACCAATCGCAGACATTTGAAGGACTGTACGAATGGCAATCACATACCCTGGCGTACGCTCAAAACGAATGGTCTCAAGTCACGCCCTGGAATGCCCCTACGTCAGCTGTCTTACAACCAGGTGCATCTCGTACATATGGTCTACAATTTATTCTCGCCCCCTCTATTCGCGGTATAGAACAGGCCATAATATCAGCCAAACGCCCTGTTGCCGCTGGTATTCCTGGTTATATTGTTCCTGCGGATCACGTTGCCAAATTGTTTCTCAATTACGCATCATCTGTTCAGTCCATCTCAGTATCGCCTGCTGGCGCACTAACTTGGAGCAAGAACAATGACGCTAAATCAGTCGGTTGGACGGGCTACGATATTACGCCTCATGCTTGGGGTAGAGCAAGGTTATCCGTCACATATGCTGACGGTACTCTCCAAACTGTTCACTACTATCTTACGAAACCTGCCTCACAAACCATCGCTGACTTGGGATCCTTCCTGACAACCTCCCAGTGGTTTAATTCTTCGACAGACCCTTTCAAACGATCACCTTCCATTATCAGTTATGATCGAGAAGTGAACGCCATAGTCCAAGATGATCCTAGGGCTTGGATTCCGGGCTTGAGCGACGAAGCTGGTGCCGGATCATGGTTGGCAGGCGCTATGAAGCAATTCGCACAACCGAATGCAGCGGAGGTTGCCAAATTGGAACAATTTGTGGGCCAAACGTTGTGGGGCTCTATACAGAATGCGGACGGTAAGTTTCTTCTACTACTGCTCCATCATTTGTCTTGACCATCTTATTCTTAGGCACGGTCAAAAAGGTACTTTGACGATATATCTCGTTGATTGACTATCGCTGACAGGACAATGCTCTTTCAGGCTGTCTATTTCTACCAGCCTGCACTTGTCCCGAGCTACAAGTATCCTACGTCTATTAACTGGGGAAACTGGTGGTCATGGAACCAAGCGGCCTCTTTCGCAATCGACAGAGCGTACGACTACGTGCATGTTACTGCTGCGTACTGGGCCATGTACCGCGTGGCAAGAAACTATCCCAGCCTGGTAAAGACCCATACTTGGCAATGGTACATCAACCAGGCTGTTCTTACTGTGTCGACAATGACCAACGGCCAGGTTGGTTATGCTGGTGATGGTCTTATGGGAGAAACCGTCTTCCTCTATTTATTGGATGACTTGAAGCGTGAAGGCCTGACAGCTAATGCGACACTCGTCGAAAATAAAATGCGAAGCCGTGCAACAACTTGGGCAGGTGAACGCTATCCGTAAGTGATACTAATGGAGCGGTTTACTCTGCGTAACATAGTTATTTAACACTCTTTTCTTCTTAGGTTTGGCTCAGAAATGGCTTGGGATTCGACCGGACAAGAAGGTGTATACGGCTGGAGCAAATACTTCGGTAATAACGCGACCGCCACCAATGCGTTGAACTCGATCCTTGCCTACCAACCGCTGATACCACACTGGGGATACAATGGCAACGCTCGTCGTTACTGGTACGTCCTTTTATACTCCAGTGGATATCTGTCCTGAATCATTTTAATATTCGTTGTCTAGGGATAATATCTATGGTGGCAAGCTGCAACGCATCGAACGTCAAATCCACCATTACGGCAGTGGCCTCAACGCCATACCCCTTATTTCGGAATTTGAATCGACCCCCTCTGATCTCTATCTACTTCGCGTTGGTTTCGCTGGTCTCAGTGGGCCGCTATCCAATATCGATCAAGGTGGATTTGCGGCGGCATCGTTCCACTCATTCGCTGACACCTTGAAATGGGACGGCTACTCCGGAGATTATGGTCCCAACTTTTCTGGTCATACAATGAGCATGGGCACTTTTATCGTCAATCATCCTGACTTTGGCTGGCAAGCATTTGGTGGCAATATCATTTCCTCTTCGCCCACGGTTCAGGTTCAGGTCCTTGATTCATTGCGCAGACGTGTGTTTATCGCACCTCTTGGCACACTGTTGACATTGGATTCAGGCTCATTCTCCATGGTTGAATTCGACCCACAAACACTATCCGTAACTCTCACTGTATCTGCTGCCACCAGCGGTGTAACTGGTGCCGCGGCTGCATCTCAAGGAAGGCTGGTCATACAACAGAAGGCCACCATACCTGGCGTTGGCACTTTGAAGGCTCCATCGACCTTAAAGCAAGATGCAGGCGCATTTGTTATTCCTTTCACAAATGGCTCCGGAAATGTTACTCTTTCCGTTTGATTATCGGTCTCGAACAATTTCTTAATTTTTCGTCGTGAAAATGTATAAATGCATTGAAAGTAAATGGAATCGTTCATGGTGAGCTATGTTCGCAGTGGTCGAAAAACTATTATCGTCTTTCTAGTCTTTCTCGTCTTGGTCTTCTTTGTGGCCAAGCTTCTTGTGGACCTTGTCGTGTGCTTCGTCACTAAGATGAGGTTTCCAATTGGCGGAGTTCCATGGCTTGACTCCTGATCTATACATCTCATCGACCTAGACGCAATAAGTAGGCGATGAGCGGAATGTAATAAATCTTTACCTCTTCCAATGTCAGACCCTTTGTTTCCGGGATGAAAAGGTATACGTATCCGTATCCAAACAAAAGCATGCCGAAGAAAATCAATAAAATGAGTGGACCAATTCTATCCACTACATTTCAATTGAAGTCATAAATTAATTGTAATGAACAACTTTACCTGGCCGCTATCCTCGGGGCGAAAAACGAAAGGAGGAAGTTCCATAACCTATAATATCGCGCTAGTCAGACAAAACCTTTGTTTACAGGTTGTTCACTACTAACCAGTTGGTAGCGCTTCCTAAAGCGATGCTCTTGGCTCGCACTCGAAGCGGGAACGATTCTCCAAGATACACCCATCTGTATGGAATCGGTTAAAGCAATTTGAGAGAACAGAAGCATTGATTACTTACGGAGTGGGACCCCAGAACACAGAGAATGAAAAAACGTGCAGAACGGCAAAAGCAATCAAAGTGTCTCCTAAAGAAAGCGTAAGATAGTTGTTGTTGAAAACAGTTGGTAATAATATTAAGAACTCGCCTCCTTGCTTGTTGCGTTTAGTTAGCAACTCCTTAGGTGTATTTGGTGGGGCTAACGTGACATGCCCTACTACGCCCGCCTAAATCAATGTCAAATTTACACACTTGGGCTCAATCAATGATATATGACTGACAATTAACGAACACGCAGCCTCTAGGAGTGCGCCAGTCAGGAGTGACTAAACAATGTGTTACTTAGTTTGGGAAGATAAATTCAGAGGATTGAATCTTACTGGACGACGTCCCCATGATTCAATGAGATGCTAAGAGATGCGTTAGTAAGCCGAGAAACGTGGGTGCTATAGGCTTTACCAATGCAGGGATAGTGCCAACTACAGAAACCCCACCCAGTATAACTTGGATAACATATGGTGATAACCTATATGAGAAAGTCAGTAAATTGCGGCCAAAGAATAGGGGCAAGCTCACTGAGTCCCAGCACTCTGGAAGAAGGTATCCCCGTAGTAATCTGTAACGGAAAGCACTAAGCGATTGTAGAGAGAAAATGAATGAAAGACTATTGACAATAGAAGTTTTGTCCATTCAATTGCTGGATAAATTGGAGCATCATCCCGTTTACAGTGCGCTTCCACAGATCGTTTCGCGTTGAGAAACATTCGGCCCATGTTGCTTTTCCTCCCTCATTTTCCGCTTTAATCGCGTAGTCCAACTCCCCTACAAGCTCGTCGACTAATGGGTCATTTTCTGGCACTCCATTGAGAGATGCTATGACAGTTCGAGCTTCAGCAGCACGACCTAGACCAAGTAGATGTCGACTAAAACCCATCAGCCTCATTTCCACTGGTCAACGTCAACACGAATCAAACATACGGAGACTCGGGCAAAAAGAATATCCCGGAAAGCAGGATCAACCCCCATAGGAGTTGTAGGCCTACAGGGACCCGCCAGGAAGCAGAGTTCGGGATGCTGTGAGTGGCAAGATCCAGAATATAACTCAGGAAAATTCTATTTTAAAATGCATAAGCATTAGTTCGAAGAGAATATGTGGTTGCATATATGGTTGCAAGGCTCACCCAATGATGATCTGAAGCTGATATAGAACTAGTAGTGTTCCCCGAAGGGCTTTTGGTGCAGTCTCGCCATTGTAAAGACTATCGAGTAAAAATGAGCAACGTTGCGATGTTTGATTCCACGGATACTCACGGTACAATAGCTGGAAGCGGAGTGGGCAGAATGGAGAGAGACAGAAATACCTCATTAGTCAGGAGCGAAGAGAAAATAGGAATGAGGATGCTTACCAGATAGTGCCCCAACTCCGAGGCCAGCTATGAACCTCCCAATAGTAATCTGAACGATTGAGAATGCAGTTCCAGTTTGAACCGCAACACCAATGGTGAAGATCGCCGACCAAATAAGAATAGACCCACGGCGACCGAATCGATCAGAAGTGAAAGCTTGCGCGAGAGCCCCTCTGCGTTGTCAACATCAGCTTCATTCGTATATGAACCGCACATACACTCACACAAAAGTACTAGGGAAGTGGGATGCTTAGCACGCGAACCTAGCCGTGAGTAGCAAAGATAACTCACCCAGCCGACAAAAGCGATGTAATTATTGACTGCCTAGAACTGGAAAGGAAGTGATTGCCATTCGCGTCGACTTCGCCAAATCGACGGATGAAGTCTGGCATGATTAGACATCCCTGTGTTGTTTCATTAAGCGTGCATTCAATGTATGGATACAGACGTCTGGTGCATACTCACTGAAATAACACCAATGTCATAACCGAATAGAAAACCTGCGCGAGTCTAGAAGCTAGAAGTCAGTACCCGAAGAATAAAGGAATGGTTGAAGCTTACATTTATGAGAAGGTTAATTTATATTGTTTATGGACCTTACCGCCTGAAGAGACCATAAGAAAATATGACAGGAAACGATACTATAGAAGGGCAAATATACCAAATGCGACGAATACGGCCAGTTGAATGGCGTATCGATTCGTTGGAATGGCTTGTGTAGCCATGGGACTTGAAATCACTGGACTTCTCCTTGAAAAGCTGGAATTGGGGGCGAGAAGAGAAGGAAATGTCGCTGACCACACGTAAACCACATTTCAACCTTTTACTTAAATGGACCAGACAGTATTTTCAGCCGACGAATGCCTCACGATCGCTTGTTTACACACCATATGATACCGAGTTGTACGGGGATGTGGGGTACGGTCCGCGTGCTCAAATAAGAGTATCCTGTAAACGGCTACATAGACTCCAGCGACGTCAAATGGTGTGAAAAGAAGTCGAAAATAACCTCGTGACTAAAAATGCGAGAATAAATGCATCCGCAGCCCCCAAAGAATGAAAAACATACCTGCGTTGATTTTTCACGGTCTACGAAGGCGGTAGAAATCAAGTAGAAATTCGTTTGAAGATCCTGTCAACTGTGGCGCGTGACATTGAACGACGAACATCATGTGATATGTGACTTCTCGTGTCGAAACCCACAAAATTTATATGGAAAGTTTGAGGCGAGATATTTCAACGCGCGTTATGCTCACCTTTTCGCCCGTACAAATGGATATAATAATGACCAGGTGACTGTGTGATCTAGCAGTGCTCGGTGACTTGAAAGTGCTGGGAAATTATATTCGTGATTAGGCCGGACCGTGCGACACCAGTTCGCCTAGGGGAATTTTCGGAATTTCCCCTTGACTGGGGTAAATTGCAAGATTGAATCAAATATCAGGCCATTTTTAACAGATCCTTATCCTTGAAAGGGCATCACCACCTTAGACCATCGACTTTGTTTATTCTCGTCCAACATAATTGTTCTAGTCTGCATTAACGTCCTCGACTGTACCATAGAATTCTTTGATGATCCTTCTTTGGGCATCCAATCCTTTCTCTTCCTAAACGTGCAGAAGGCAGGGTTAATAAGCGACAATGAACTACTATGACATCACACATACCGGAGTATCCGCGATACCCCTAACCACAACATACTTCCTCCCCGTCAAAATTGCATCCGTGACCATCCCAAAATCTTCGTCTGTAGAGGCAGAAAAGGTGGAATGAGAGCCAGTCACGACTCCACCGGCCTCCTCAGCTATGACAATTCCGGCGCATACATCCCAAGGCCAACATCCGATTTCCCTGGGTGCAAAAGGTTCACATACAACACTAAATGTGTATCCAGATTAATATATGAACATACCAGTAAAGATCCAGGCCGCCCTGTGCGACTAGGGCAAAATTCAGAGCTGCACTGCCGACAGATCGCAGGGAATGCGCCATCTTTCCGCCGCTCACACCCTGTGCTGGATTACCGGCTAAACGGGTGAACGAACCCCCTTTAGCATTCATAGTCGTCAGCGTACGATCTGAACCCCATTCTACAGCTGTGAGAGGTATCAGTAAACTCTAAAGCGCCATCCAGAAATAACCAACCGATCAGTGCTTGATTGAGAGAAGGAAGAGGTTTCGGAGACGCAAGAGGTAACTTGGCTGGACTGGCGTTGACTCCGCGGGTAAGGTATGAACCTTGTCCTTTAATACCAGTATACTACATTTGTCCTAAGTGATTTTTCTTCTTTTAAAAGCGAAGAAACATACGAGGTGGTCTAGAAAAGGATTGAAAATGACCCCAAGGATAGGGCGCTTCTTGTAGATGAGTCCCAGAGATATGCACACAAAGGGAAACCCGTGCACGAAATTGGTAGTTCCATCTGATGATGATATGAATAAAAAAAGTTTCGTGGCTGGATGATTATCTAAAGTAAGATTTACCTATAGGATCAACGCAGAAAGTGGGTTCATCTGTTAAAGGGGGACGAGATCCAGCCGAATACGATTCTTCTCCGATACTGTGTGTGTAGAATAAGTACGATGATTGAGAAGGTTCTAGCAGATACAGACAATTTGAAGGAAGGGTATTCTGATTTGAGCTTCGTCTTGACTAGTTCTTCAACGCGAACATCGTACTCAGTCACTAGATCGACGGAGTTCTTTTTTTCGTTGATGCCCGACTCGGACGCAGATTGGATTGCAGTAGAGCCTTCCAAGATGAGGTTACCTGCTTCGCGTGAAAGACCAATGACAAAGGATAGAATGTTCTGCAAATCTGAGGTTGTGAGCTCCACAACAGTCATGGTGATGGTTGTGGTTTAAAAGAGGGGCGTTGGCGATCGGTGACCAGAGTGTTCTGGAAATTAGCTCAGCTTGGAACTGAGACTGATATCAAAAAGTTTGACCAAACTCCCAAATGATCTCATTAACTATTGTAAAGATAAGATCACTTAAAGTGTTACTCTACACTCAGGAAGTTGACAGTGCGAATAAACAAGGAACCGGGGTTTTTAAGTAGATAAGATAAGATCAATATTTGTTCCCACGACATGGACACGCGTCGCGCATTGGACTAGAACTACATACGCAAGCTGCTTTATTCTAATTGCCATTCTCATCTCTTTCATCCTATATCCTTCATACCATGTTTTTAACGCGCTCAGAGTACGGTAAGATCAAAAGATTGCGTGAATCGGTTACACAGTGTTAATACCTTGGTTTAGATCGAGGTGTCAACACCTTTTCGCCAGAAGGTCGCCTTTTCCAAGGTTCGTTTACTCAATGCACACTTTATTGCGTGATTTCTCATATCTGTGGACTCCAGTCGAGTATGCAATTGAGGCTATCAAGGTTTGTGGATGGCTAGTATAAACTCAGGAATTCTTTAACGAATGAATGCATATAGCTTGGCTCTACAACTGTTGGAATCCGAACACCAGAAGGCGTCGTCCTCGGAGTCGAGAAGCGCGTGCAATCACCTCTCTTGGAATCAAGTTCTATCGAAAAGATCATGGAAATCGACACCCATCTTGGTTGTGCGATGTCTGGATTGACTGCAGACGCCCGTACCATGATCGACCATGCCCGAGTGACTGCTCAAAACCACGCCTTTACATACGACGAACAGATCAAGGTCGAGAGTGTAACACAAGCAGTGTGTGATCTTGCTCTCAGGTTCGGAGAAAGTGTGCACGATGAGGAGGCAATGATGAGTAGGCCGTTCGGCGTTGCACTACTCATCGCTGGTATTGATGAACTCGGTCCCCAACTGTGAGTTCTGCGAATTCGATACACCGGCCTTGACTTTTGATATAACATCTTTAGATACCACACCGATCCTTCTGGAACGTTTGTGCGCTATGATGCTAAAGCTATTGGATCAGGTTCGGAAGCAGCACAGAGCGAGCTGCAGGACAAATGGCATAAGGTGTGTTCTCCGTCTATATCTATTCATGTACCAGCATTGATGCCTGCACAGCAAATGACTTTGCGAGAAGCCCAAATACTGACTCTGAGTGTTCTTAAACAAGTTATGGAAGAGAAACTTGATCAACACAACGTCCAATTGGCTCAAGTATGTTCCCTTGACCAATGCAACTTCAGCTATTCTCAATAATCATTTTATCCAGGTGACAAAATCGAAGGGATTTGAAATTTTGAATGAGACCAGCTTGAAGGAGGTAATTGAGGCCATGTAATTTTTGTAATACCTTTGATTCTGTAATACACATCTGCTATCATTTTTCGTCACACTGGAGCGTGTTTCTTGGAGAGGTTCTTAGCTTTGATTCTGATTGTCAAGGGACATCATCTACTTCAAACTGACGGAACAAAACGCGTGATGGATCCTTATATTAGGGACGGAACGTTGACGGGGGGACAAGAATACTGGCTCACCTTGCGATGCATTCAACTTCGACAAGAACATCTCTTGGTAGACGAGCGACCTCAACTGCCGATCGTGCTGGTGCATGATTTCCAAAGAACTTGGCATAGACACCGTTAACCGCTACAAAGTCATCCATTGACTTCAAGAACACCTACGTTGTTTCAGCAAGATCAGCGACAGGCCATCAAAACACCTTAGGATACAACGCACCGTGGTTTTAGCAACCTTTCCCAGTTCTGACCCAGCAGCCTCAACAACAGCCTTAAGGTTCTGGAGAGCCTGTTCGGTTTGAGCTTCGACGCCACCTTCGACGATCTGCATCGTCGATGGGACAAGAGGGATGCATCCTGAGCAGAAAACCAGGTCACCGACTTTGATGGCCTGCGAATATGGCCCAATGGCGGCTGGTGCCTCTGTAGACAGGTAAAATAGGTCGTTATGACTCCCGCAGTAGACAAGGAATGTACTTACGCGAGGTAGAAACGATAGAGAGAGATTCGTGAGTTGAGGCGACGGAGGACATTGTGGTTGAAGAAAACGCGAAGTTTCTGGTCGGGTGCGATCTCGGGACGAGTCTTCTTATCGGATAATTCTGGTGACAAAATCCTGGCGTGATCACTCTCAGATTCCGCGCGAATTTAGACATGGTCGTGGCTGCAGAGATCATCGTTACGAATGTCGTGTCCGGGAAAGAAGCAGCTCATTAATATCTCCGGTAGTAATTCTTTATCATTTAAAGTTGTAATTATGTATACGACAGCGATTAGGTATATGATAGCACAATCAACGTAGAAATTACATGGTATCCCTGAGTATTAGGATGGGACGGGGATATACAACAACGGTGGTATGCAATAGAAAGCTCGAATGACCGAGTGGATAGCTTGTAGCTTGTGAAACGAAGGTGGAGGTAAAAAAAGAAGGCGCTAGTGTGAGAAATCATCGAATCGAAATTCAGAATGTCGAAAGCAAGTCCGGCTGCACAGTTTCAAGGCGTAGGGTAAAAATTAATCCAAGTAGTGGAGAATTTTGAAGGAGCGCCAAAAAAAGCATGAGAATGAGTTTTTCAAACAAGTCTCATGTTTCGCAGGTTTCCTTTGATTATTATATCGCGCACTGTGCCAGGTAAAATGATCAGCTCCGTTCATTACAAAGTAAGGGATAAAGATCATACCAGACGAAATGATAACTGCTGTCCTCCGAGTATCTGTGACGGCAGTGAAGTGTACTACACACAGCATATTATTTGAGCATCGAGTCATGTCATGAGGAAAAGAAAAATGCGCACTATATAGTTCCCTTTCTTTGTTTGGTGTATAGGTCTGGTGAATGACGCCAAATTTGTTTCGGAAATCTACGAGTGTTGTATAAGTTTTTATTAACGAGTTTAGATCCGTAGAACAACGCACATTTGGAGACAGAGTCGTAATCATTTGGCCTATCACCATAAGACACCATGTGGTGATTCAGTTTGACTCCCGCTTCGAGCTTGGCCTGACATACAACGTTGCGATGAGCATGAACCGTCTTGATGTAAAATGTTCAGTCAAATACCTGTAATAGGTCACACTTATTCAGGAAGAGCACAATGTTCACGTTCGCCAATAATTTGCTGGAAACAACGCTTCGCCACAATATAAGTGAATCTTCAAGGCGGTTTACCCGGGGATCCTAAAAATGGATTTTAGAATTGATCGTCCCTATATCATGGCAAGAAGGTTTTTACCTCGGCAAGAACCTGGTGGGTCGGGGATGTAATGATGAGTACAACTGACATTCAATAAATGGACCAATACCATACCTGATCAAATACGGAGATCGGGGCAAGGAAGATGATAGCATTTACTGATTATAAATAAGTACGGGGCGCAGTCAGTTACAAGGGGCGGCTTACCGTCCTCGAAATACGGAGCCCAGGCCTGCCGCTGATTGCGTGCACCACCCACATCATAAATTCTCCATTCCACACCGCGATTGCTTCCGGATGGAATAGAAAATGTATGCTCGACAACACCCATGGTCTTCAACCTAGCCTTGAGAACATCCGCTATAATTTTAAACTCGATAAGAATACACTATGAATAGGACGAAAAGGAATGCACCTACCATCGGTGGGGATATATTTCTTAGCCGCAATTCTGTGAATTTCGTCAAGGTAACTGAAAAATAGGGAATGAATGAGTAAGTAACTAAAGAAAAGTCGGAGACAAACGTACAATCCACCAAGTTCTTCTACCCGGATACGCTTCTCCTGGAGACGCTTTTTAACTTGTGGGTCTCGCCAGAGTTCCTGCATAGTCTGTGCACACGCATGCAAAGTATGGACAGGGTCGTCTGGATCTTCCCACCAGCCTTCAATTTCCCCGGAAAGAGGGCTTTTCGGACTTTTGGATTTATTATCAAGCACAAAGATTTTCTTCCAGTTGGTCGAGGTGTGCACGACGACTTCGTTCTTCCTGGAGGCGTTACTTGGGCCAGCGCCCGCTGATCTGATTCCTACAGAGGAAGACGTCTGTGCTTTGTGCGGGATCTGAATAGTAGGCGCCGGACGCCCATTGATGTTCATCGGGGTAGGCATATTTTCGTGGGGCCTCAGTAGTTTGGTATACTGTTCCCACTTATACGAAGGACCTAGATGCGTCGCTTCATCTTCATCGGGTGAAGAGATCAAGCGCATGAGTCGTTCTTCCAGTTCGAAGAGGGGGTCCAGTTTCCTTCTATATGTCTCGTAATTGTTAACCCGTGTGCCAAGAATGGCAGAGGGAGGACGTCCATCTGAAGTTATTATGACTGACGCAGTCTCCATCGAATCGTCGTCGTCATGATCTTCGGATGTCTCCTCTGGAGCAAGAGCATCCAATATGCTTTGGAACAGAATCAGTACTAGCTGACACGACTGGGCCAGAAATACACACCGCCTGACTGAACGAACGAGGTTTAAATAAATAACCGCTCTCCAGGCTATTCGTTCTGCATGGAAGGCAGAAGGAGAATGCAATAGTTGGAATTCTGTTGGAATTCATTAGCAACCCGAACTGAACGTAGAAGCATCGAAGGCAGTCAGACTTTCGCGCTAGCGCGAATGGGCACAGGCTGCAGCAGAACGAGGACAAGCGCAGTAGCGCACACACGCCGCGTAACAGAATGTGAATTACATACGCTTGAGAGTTGTACTCTTGCCGGACTCTGACTGGCCCAGCAGCAAGACATTAACCTCGGCCTTGTTCCTTTTCTTCTCGTTCCTCTCGAGGCGAATCAGCTCATCGATAGAGTCACTGACGGTCTTGGCGTCCCTTTCTGCCTTTAGACGGGTCTCTCGCTCGGACTGGGACTCGTCTGGAGGAGGCAAAAGGGCGGCGGAGAGAGGATCTGAGAGAGTGCGACGACGGGCGTGGGGGTACTCGAGCTTTTGTTTAGGCATGGCATGCAGAAGGAGAGAGAAGGGAAGAAGAGAGATTATACAATGGCAGGACAGGACGAATTCGCCAAAGAAGCTTCCATAATAGACTGTATTAAATAATGCCACGTGCAAGTGGTAGGCCCAGTCGTCAGGGTAACATCCTCCTCTTCACCGCTCTACTCGCCAATCCTGCAAATCCCTTTTACTCGTTATTACTTTTGAAACCGTTGCATCAGTAATATCATGCACAACTTTGACTGTGGCCCTTTCATCGGAGACCAACATCATGAAGTGATTCCATCGTATCTCTAGCACAGGCTTATTAGTCTGCTCTCTTTTGCAGTTCCCCGTTCCTTACTGCCAGCGAGTTCCCCAGAAACCTTCGACATGGTGGAATTATCTGATATCTTGTCGCTACAAACCGCGAACATATCTGTGACTGCCCTCATTTCTGGTTCTCCGTCCAACCATTCCATGACGATACCGGCAATGAATCCTTCAATCATAATCCCACCTATCGTCGCAGTACCTTCTGTACTGAAGGTAATGGGGCCCTCTCGCACCTCCTTGACCATGCATTTGAGTACCTCGTCTGTGGTTCAACTTAGCGTCGCAGTAACTTCTCTACAGACCTTCTCCAGCCATAGTCAGACTTCCTCTGCGTCGGTCCCCGCAAAACATTCAAAGACTTCACCTGTAACTCAACCTGCTGTCGCAGCGATGCCGGGAATACACCAAACTACTCCAACTCTAATTCCACCTTTCTCCACATCGCTGGCAACGAATACCCATTCTTTTCTCTTGACATCAACGTCCATGGACCTGCCTTCGTCCTCTGCTGAACCCTTCTCAGCTATACCCAAATTTGACATAAGTAGTCCGCCAAATCCAGGAACCCCAATAACACCCGCACCAAATATGTCTACAACTATAACTCCCTCAGTTCTTACAAATGTCTCATCCGGAGCATTCACGTATCCGACCTTATGCGGAGAATTGTCCGTGTTGACAACGACCACCATCGAGGAAAACACATTAACAGCTACAGTAACGACGACATCGATGTCCAAAGCCCGTGCTAATCTCTCAGCCATTCGTGGGGCCGTCATAGGGGGCATAATTGCCGGGACAGTCGCTCTCTTGATAATTATGCTTGCCATCATTGGGTATTGTCTTTATCGACGCAAAAAGCGCAACTTTGGGGTAGCGCAAGAGCATTGGAGGAATACCGATAGTAATCCCCGGGCAGACCCCATCATGTCCATTCATAGCATAAATTCAACCTTGGCACCTACCTCTGAGCAGGCTGTCCCACCCACGAACAAACTCTCTCTAGGGAAAGTAGCACCGTCTGCCACATCCCCGTTAGTTTACAGGCCTATCGAAAGTACTACGCGCTGGACCGGTAGCAGGGAAACGTTCATCGAAAGCGACTCGTCAAATCACATTACACAGGGAATACCGTTTATTGGTGCAGATACTGGAGCTCAATTACGAACTTTAAAGACTTGGAGCGGGTCAGGCTTTATTGAAGCCCAAATTCCACCCCATAACGGGTACCCTCAGGAGGACATACCTGTTTGTAGAAATGGTTTATATGAATGAATAATGCTCTAACTTTTTGTTATAGATCGGTGTCGCCCTTTAGGATTTGGGGGTCGTGTTTGCAGGGAATAAATGACATCATTAGTATTATCCCAAGTACTTTAGCTCCCAAAATCATGTTAATGACCATTTTTATGTTGTCTTCCCTCCATGCGCTATCCTTCACTTCCCTTTTCTTTTTTTTGCGATGCCTTGGCCATGTAATCAAAGTATCGCATTTATCGCCCTTTGTGCTTCGAGGATTCTCCTACACCACGCCAACATTTTCCACCTCCATCAACAATGTCAACCTCAAATGGCATTGGCCACGACGAAATTCGCCTTATTGGTTGATTATTACATGCATTAATTCGGAATACAAGGACGTTCTTTGTCGTATTTCTCTTGACCGAGGCGTGGTCAAAGTGTGGTTTTTTCCGACCTACTTTCGAGTAACAGCTGGACCATGGATCGAGACAAGACTAGAGGGCTTTACGGTCAATGTCACCACGTCAAAGAATATCCCTGGATACATCGACCGCCTTAAGAAGAATATCGTGCACAGCGTAATTAACGGAGAAACAATTCGCCTGCATGAACTGAAGACGAAGATAATTCTTGGTGAAACCAGCGTGGATCAAGCAGGTGCTGATGGCATGGAGGTCCAAGACAAAGTTCGCGTTTGCATGTCCGCATTGCAATGGCACATACTGGCTTCCTGGTCTAGCAGAATATACTCCTACAATGAGTTGGTAGCCGAGATGCGGAGAAGTTGCTTGGGCGATAGTGGCTCGTTTGCCTTAATTGCCAAAGACTGCCGCTGGACAAGGATACGTGATTTTAACCTGGAGGAACAAAAGCATTCTCAATCATACTTTCCTATGTAAGCCGCAGAAAAGTTTCCAAGTCGTCTCCGTAATTGACTACTTAGGAAAACAGTTCTTTCTTTCGAACATTGTTCTCCGTCCCGTCCACAGTTCTTCAAGCCTACAACGATCCATTGTCCATGGTTGACATACACGCCGTTATGAGTAATATCACTTTCTCCGACTTCCACCTACGTGATGCAGAGCTGCTGAAAGAGGCCGCAAGCAGGGTCAAGAAAGAGTATTATCAACGTAGTCATCGTCATCCAGGGCTCATGGAGAGCATCGCTTGGGACTTGTTCCTGAATGAGGTTCTATCGATTTCGAGAAAGTAGAATACATTGTTTGGACTTTTTTTCACGGGTATTCGCGGTAGAGCGCTGCAGAAATGAATTCAATTTCTTGTGTTAGCTTTTTAAAGGTACCGGGCCGCCAAATAAGGTAGACGTGGGAATATAATTTCAACGCCGCTTGTTCTCGTTGACTCCCTCGATTTACTCACTTCGAAGGTACGACTCCCTTCTCCCTCTTGTCTCATTCCACTGACAGAATGTCTGAATATGGTCTGCTATTTCCACCTCAAGTACGATGCCCAATGCCCCTGTGACTTGCTGCATACTATACAGTGTGCCGCAGCGAGCGGGACAGATAATTAAAGACGTTCTTATGTGCCCTGAATCTTCGCTCTGGTCAAATTGGGCAACCCTTTGACAATAGAGAGCAATTCTTGGTTATCATATGAAGATCTATGCTTCTGGGGTGCCAATACCTACTATCGATGAAGAAGGATACCGCTCTATGTACCCCAACTCTCAGTGCCAAGAGCCTACTGGATCACATCGAAGGTCTTGTTCCATAAATGCCTCAAATACTCCCAGCACCGAACATCGTCGGAAGCCAATGCATATACTTGGACTCACCATCTCTCGTCCACTTCCTGACGAAAAATCGATTGTCATGCGAAGGATGGCGACATGTACACTATGAAATTCTAGAGACGCTGCTATAGTCGGAAGTCGGTGAATATTGAATTTTTTTACTGGTCTGACCCTAAGGTTAAGGAACATTCGCCCCAGGAGACTTAGCTCGTATCACACGTTTTCCAAAAAAAAAAAAACGCCAGAAGTTGTGGAACTTGAAGCTTAATTAATGCCTCAAGTCACAAGAACAATTCTAATATTTTCAAGTTTCCATTGGAGCTCTCTAAAAGTGACAACGAAGTCCCGGATCTAAATCTCGAAATATCTGGGGGACGTTATGCACTGCATATAAAATGTGCGTACGAGCTTCCAGTCCAGCCAGTTGAAAACAACTTCCTCACATCCAACTACTACTTCTGCCTCACTAGCTAGTAAGTCATCATACACACATCTTCGTCCTTTCATGCTCATCGACTGATATAAATGCTGTGTACAGCCCACCATGAGCCGCGTTCGCTACTCTCTCGCGTATATTCAAAACCTGTACGACACGGGTGAAGATCGTTCGAAGCTTGAAAACCTTATTCGGGCATTCCGAGGCATTCATGCTCTTCCTCCTGACAATCAAAACTCTTTCTTTTACCTTGGTGGTTTGCACGGCTTGCCTTTCCGTGGACCTGGAGAAAAGGACCCAAATTGGTGGGGAGGATATTGCTGGCACGACAGCGTTCTTTTCCCTACTTGGCATCGTATCTATCTGCTCAAACTTGAGGATGCTTTGCGGAGCGTCCCTGGCTGTCAAGATGTCACTCTCCCGTTCTGGGATCAGCTCGCTAATCTGAATGCTCCTGGCCAACCCCTCATCCCTACTGTCCTTACCTCCCCGACCTTTGAATTGGATGGTCGCACTGACAATCCGCTTTACTCTTACAAGCTTCAAAAGGACTTGGTCCAGAATGTTGAGGGCGCAAACCACCGCTACAGTAAACATGCAGGCTACAATACTGTTCGGTACCCCCTCTCAGGTGAACTTCACAAAGATTGACATATATATCCTATGATGCTCACTATCGTTGTTTGCTAGGTTTGGTGGGAACCGACGCCGACAGAGCGCAAACCGAGGTGCACAATGCCGGATTCCCGGACCCAGTTAAAAACACAGCGATCCTGAACGACAACGTCACTCAGTGGCTGAAGGGTACCGTCATTATCCCGAATGACCCTGAGAACACTCGACAGCCAGACACGTACTCTGTTGAAGCTAGATATATCAGATGCCTCCTAGCACCGAACTACACCGTTTTCTCGAACACGGCATCCCAGAACCAGTGGATCAAAGATCATGGTCTTGACCCTTCAAGTCACTACGTCGTTTCTCTGGAGAGCCCACACAACGCGATCCATCTTTCCCTCGGAGGTTTCTACCAGGCAGGAGTTTATAATGCTGCTCCCATCCGTGGCGCCAATGGCGATATGGGAGATAACGAAACAGCTGGTTTCGATCCGATATTCTACTTCCACCATTGCTTCATCGACTACACTTTCGCAATCTGGCAACGTATCTGGGGTCGCACCACACGCGGTAGCTTGCAAATTATCGATGGATATCCTGGAACCTTTCTGGGCCCAGGAGAGGGGCAACCCCCCGATTTCCCTCCCGGTACTCATATCGACTTGAATACCCCTCTCTATCCGTTCAAAATGGCCAACGGAGCAGACTTCACCTCGAACGATGCGACTGATCTCAACGAGTTGGGTATATCGTATGGCATCGGTTCCCTTGATCCCATAGTTCCCCATAACCTTGAGCTTGGCCAGAGGACTGGAAAAACTGTTTTCGACACTATCAGTTCCAGAGTGAACCCCATGAAAACTATAGGCCAGGATCCAAGTGCCCCCAATCCATTCGCAGTCACCAAAAGAGTACACAGCATCAGCCGTGCACAATACGACAGTTCCTTTGTTGTTCGCCTGTACGCCCGTGGGTATGACGGCAAAGAGGTGGAAGTCGGGAGGGAAGCCATTTTGAGCCGTTGGAACCTGAAAGGTTGCGTCAATTGCCAGAACAATCTTGACGTGGAAGTGTTTGTTCCCATCCACCCGGTTACATTGGAAGGACTTGGAGGGCCAGACAAAGCGAAAATCGACTGGGTAGTCAAGATCCACACTCGCGATGGAAAGATCCACGAACCTGCTGACGGCATTCCAACGCGCGGAGGTGGCCTTCCCATGGTCGATGATCTTTAAGATGGTTCACGGGCGTGTAAAAAAGGAAAGTACTTGGTTTTCTGTTCTGCTTTCAACAAATTCTGCGCTTCAACAGCGCCTCGTCTCGAATTCGCCCTGAATTAACTCTACAAAATCAAATGTACTACTAGCGATTATATCAAATCAATTTACCGTCATTCATACATCGCTATGCGAATTGAAAGATAAAGTCAATCAAATGTCCGAGTAGTATAGAATGAAAGCCTAACATATGTATGAACTTGTTAAATTTAGATCAAGGGATCAGTAACACTATAAATATCTAATACAATAGAGCGCCTAAAACGTAGCTAGCAGAATTTATGTGTGCGCGCCGTTCATAAATTTCCTACACAGTTCCGAGAGCGTCAAATGCTGAGAGGACCAACTAGAGATTTACTGGCCATGGCAAATGTCTATGATATAAGCGACCATATAGATGCCTCTCTTCCACAGACCATGCTAACAAATTCAATTTACACACTATCCGGGCTTCTTGCGTTACTGCTTATGAAATTCTAAGTTCCCTTCACGAGCTAATACCACCATGTTTTTAAAATATCACGAATATCTTTCTTGATAATCGAAGGTTTCTCGTATTTCACGCCGCAATGGCTTGTGTCCATTGACAACATCAAATTCGACTACCGCTGGCCTCCCAGGGCACCTTCTTACGTGCTTTCAACCATATCCGATCAATATAAATATAGAGACGAAGCTGTCCATATCTCTCTTGACTAGGCGATGGTCAAAATATGGGTATTCACGACATATTTCAGGCTTACAGATGGACCATGGATAGAAACGACAACAAATGGTTTCGTGATGCCAGTCACTTCTTCGAAGCAATCCCATTGCTCGTCGATCGCATTAAAACAAACATCACCCGCAGTGTTATCAGCGGGGAAACCATCCGTTTGAACTCGATAAACGTTAAAACGATGTTTGGCCAATTGGGGGTGCGTCGGTGCTTGTTTGTATTTAGAATCGATTCCCTATTTTACTAGAAAAGGTCCACGTACAATCTCTATACAAAAAAAGACTGGCCAGATGAGCTGTTAACTCGAGGCTTCAAGAAGCGACCGTCCACTTATGGTATGAAAGAGAGGGAACAATGGAGGAAGTATACAGGACTGGCATAGCTGAGATGATTTGAACGGAGCTGAAATCGTTGTCCAACGATAGCTGTCCCAGGTCGTCGCACTCGACGGTCCATTGTGAAGGCCGACCAAAGCCTTGGATCCACCAGAACTTTTCGCGCCTGGAAACTAGCAATTCTATCATCATGCAGATTGCAACAAGTCCCGCTATGACTTTGAAAGAAATAGTCCAGAGAGCGCTCGTAGAACTTCCAGAAAGGAGAGCCATGAGATTATATATGATGCAAACACCAAGCGTGGGATCAGGACCTGAACCAATAGTCTAAAAAGGAATTAATTCCCTATTTAGGAAGGTACAGGTGAACATACCATGAGCAAGAATAGAATAGCGTTGTTGACTACTTCAGCCATTTTAGGTGTTACAGTAGGCTAAAGTGTCCATCGAATTCAATGAAAGTTTTCTGCAACGAGAATGGAAGAGCGTACATCAAAGACCCCATAGTTTGTCCACATGAGTAAGACCGCGAGACCAGTGCTAGTCTTCATGACTAGATGTGTCATGAAGTTAGACGGGGTGATAACTTCATCTTCTTCGACGTGAAGTAACATGAAGACGCCATAGAGTAAGACAGCCAGATTGAAAGAGAGGAGTACTTGTGCGGCGACATGGTGGTCATGAGTCCATGCATAACTCCAGGCGGCTATCGGGACGTCAGAGGAATATAGCTCACCACAGACCAAGTGAGAGTGACATACTCATGAAGAGGTTTCCCGCAATGGTAAAGGGAAGACATCTCACTTGGGCCGAACTGAGTTCCGCTGAGAATAGGCGAGGGTCGTTGTCGGTGAACATAGCAACGTAACGAGATTTCTCGTCGGTCTGAAGATCTATGAGATCTTCCTCCCAGCCTGTACTAAGAGGCAAAGTGTTCCCATCAACATCCCAATCGAAAAACAGTTGCCCAAGCCAGTAGATGTTGAGAGCCACGGAAATGCCAGAGAATGCAATGAGAAAACCATTGGTAGAAGAAGGCTGTGCCGAGTTCTTGAGTCCAGAGAAGGACATAACGTATGTCTGAGAATACACATAAGCCGCGAAGACAGAGACGGAGATTATGCGAAGGATGGAAAGGTGGCGATAACTAATCGACTTGGATGCTGGTCCAGACAAGACAGGCATTGCGTTGAAGGATAGGACACCACAGGGCTGAGAAAATGCATCGACAGCAGACCTTTTTATAAAGAAAAGATGAAAGGAGAGGTTGGGATCATAGCCAGGCCAGAGCTCGATGATGGCCGTACAAAAGAAAGGAGAGTGTTGGTTACGTAAACACCATAGCTCTCCTCTTACTTACCACAGGTCAGTTCACCCGCTCTGGTCTTACGCCCATTCATTCTCACTATGTTAATTACCAGCCATGAACGAAGAACCGTCGTTGCCTATTCAGAGCACCTCGCGTCTCGCAGACGCTTCCTTGCTGACCGATGTTATCGCGTCTTCCTCCAAAGTTCCCCTTGAGCAGCTCACGAAACAGACTTCCCAATCATATCTGTCCGACCTAACTACATACGGCTTGCAGGATCTTTTGTCAGAGCCTACCATCCTTCAAACGCAATCACATCATTTAACATCAAGTTTGACCTCTCTGACACATACTTCCTATCCAACTTTTCTTTCTCTGCATCAAACAACAAACGCGCTAACAACATCATTAACGTCGCTGTCATCATCGCTTGATTCGCTATTGATTTCAAGCCTACCCGCATTGGAGGAGAGTGCTGCTGGATGGAAAACTCGGACTGAGGCTGTGTTGAAGGAGAGGGGCAAGGCGAGAGTGGTGTTGGAACAACACGAAAAGATCAGGGATTTACTGGAAATACCCATTCTCATCGACACGTGCGTCAGAAACGGTTACTTTGCAGAGGCACTTTCCCTGGTATCACACGCAAAAGCCTTAGCTGCAAATGCTTCAGCTGCGAACAAACCTCCATCTCTCATCCTTTCTTCTGTTCTTTCGGAAGTCCATTATTCCATTATGCAAATGCTCTTGTCTCTTCTGACCACGTTATACGAACCCAATCGCAAACTCCCTGCATTGTGGAAAGCCGTGAACTTCCTGCGGAAGATGGACGTCTTTGGGCCATCGTCTCCTTTTGCTTCCGCACCCCAACACCTCAAGGCTACCCTAGCACAGGCGGATTTAGACAAGTCCGTTGATCTTCTGGCAGATGACATCTCCAGTGAAGAGCAAATTGCTTTGGCTTTCCTTGTTGGACGAGAGTCGTGTCTAAAGTCAACGTTAGAACCTTGTGGAAGTGATGTATCCCGGATGACGCACGGAGGGGAACTGGATGAACGTGAAAAGGAAGATCTAGCAAGATATCTGAAGAAATACATCGACCTCTGGAGAGAAGGTGTATATGATGTCATCACTCAGTATTCGACGATCTTCCTGGAAAAATCCGCAACAACCATACAACAACCGTTGGCGAAGTCAGCAAAGGATAACACACAACCGCCGGCAGAATCACCGTCGGATTCTGACCAAGAATGGATACGCTTGCGAACTCTGATTACAACATATGCGTCTAGAGCGCTAACGACCCATCTGATACCGATCCTCTCGCCCAGTTTACCACTTCTATCATTATCCCTTCTGCCGTCTCTCCTTACTCAGCTAACTTACTGTTCGACTGCTTTTTCTCGAGTCGGTCTTGATTTCCGAGGGATACTGTCATCCTTATTCCCTCATGCCGTGTCTGAAATCATCACGCACGAAATGAGAACCGTGAGCGAGAACTTTATCTCTCGATTTAAAATACCCACGAGTGGGCCCAAGCAGACAAACATCCGGAAATCAGTCAACGGTAATCTAAAATCCAAGTGGGATCAACCGTCAGCCTGGCTTATCACTTCTTCTACCGCGTCTTTGCCCCTTGTACCAATCACTCCAGCGACGCCCACCGCACCTTCGTTAACACAAAGTCCACCTCATATCCCACCCCAGATTCTCGCATCATATCCACCGTTAGCGGAACATACCAATGCAATTTTAGGAATCCTCAATGGATTACGACTTCTTGCTCCGACGAGCATCTTACCAATCCTTGTCCGGGTCTTGGATGACGAAGTTCTGAGCAAAGGCGGTGAGAGGCTTCTGGCATATGTCAAGGCTTATTGTGAAGATGCCAAATCCACATTGTCCTTGCCTGGGAACCACTCTTCTGATGATGGCAATGAAGAAAGTGGAAAAGAGAAGAATGTGATTATGGCATTTGGGCGAGTGTATTTCGGCATTCTAGTGCCGTTTGTGCGGCGGGCGCTGGTGGAAGGCGTGTACGGTGCCAAGCTTGATCCTTCATTCGAGGAAGGAGGCGAGTTGCTCCCGAATGTAGTAATGGACTGGGAGGATTTCGTTCTCGAGGAAGAAGAAGAAAGTGACGAGAGTTCGTAATAGTTAGCAAAGGTCCGAACGAGAATCAACACAGTAATACACATGTTTCTTCATAATTTCTCATGCTCCCTACACTCTAAATTTCTTTCAATACAACGGACCAATGGGCCCAGTGCACCTGGCTGCCGGCGGAATTGGGTGTGGACATTTTTGACAGCGTCTATTGAAATATTGTCAGGTTCGTTGGAGCACGGGTACGGCGCTAGTAGTTGAACAATTGAGCGCCCGGTCCGCAGCAACCGAGTGATTTGAAAGGCCGAGCTCCTGTTCGTCCACGTTCATTAGCCTAATCCGGCGATATGTTAAATGTTTTCTGAAGGGTAACGTTTGGGTAACGTTCTCCTTAGGCTAAGAATCGTGACGACCGGCATACGAGGAGTTGCTAATTGATTCAATTTCGAGGGTAACCATAAAGAGTAAAGAATTCTATGTATGTATGTAAGTGGTTGAAGGCAGTGCCCTTCCCTAATCGACGTTCGCCGCCCTACAGAGTAAGTATGTAGGAGTGAGTATGCATGTTTAAATAACGTAATACCTCAGATTCGAATAGTTTAATATGCTAATTCCCTGCATATTATACGGTGCTCATGCCAAAGTAGATGCATGACAGACGACTCCCGTTCCAGACGTCTCTGTTCGTGTTACAGGAGTTCGAACTGGAAACGCCAACATTCTTGGTATTTTCTAAATATAGAAATTACGTACCTTTTCATCGAGTCTTGTACAAACTTGTACTCGAGCTTTTTAGACTTCCGTGGCACGTTTTGCGAGGGTATAAGGTGGCCCGAATACTAGTCTAGTCTCTAACTCGATATAATACAAAGCAAGGCTCAGGAGTGTTTTCAAAGATTCGCAGACCAGTGGTCGCTATAGGGTATCGCCTACGTGTGAGAAAAATTCCGGAATTGGTCGGTCATAAATTTATCAACAGAAAACAAGCGATGAGATTCATTAAATATTAACGAGCCCGTCGGACCAAGGGAGCGGATACATGACTCACTGTCGACATACGACCTGTAGGGGGAATTGTCGGTGTGCCGGTGGATTTTGCGCTAGAAGGGTGAAGAAATGCAGGATCATCAAAACATAGATATGTTCAAAGAACGGAAGCACGGAAGAGGGAGAATGGGGCTCTGCGTATTCACAGAGAAGGCATGGGCTTGGTTGGACCGCTACGAGAGAAATACGTGATCATGCAGGCTGTGTGGAGGGATATTATGATATTAATGACCGTACGGCGTACTCCAAAATTATAATAGTGTGATATGGCCCAGTTTCTGGAACGCGTGCCACAACGAAAAAAATGAGCGTGTCAAAAATTATCGCGAGGCTCATGCGCCGGGCCAATTGATGAGCAATAACGCGTCAACGTGATTGTAAAGAAAGGGACGTAAAACACGCGTATATATGTTTCGCTTGTAAGGTCGCCCCTTTGTAGGTGCGCGCCCCGATTTGGTCGCGCGCGAGGCAAAGTCGTGTCGACGGTTACCCCAAAACATGTCTGAAGGTACCTCGCGGAGGCCGAGTCAGTTCTCACTGGCGTCGGGCGGATTTAAATATTTAAATAATAAAATTTGAAGGCTGCGGGAGGAGTAGGGTTGGTTATTGTTTGGAGCTGAAGAGCAGAAAACAAAAAGAAACTCGGGAACAGACTATGTTTTATTTAAAATGATGGGTCGTGACGGAGGCAAAGGGGGTTTCATAAAGAGGTGGTGATGATGATGAGTGGGAATAAAATTTAGAGCTTCCCCATTGTTCGCTCAGAGAGGACGTGACTCGCATGGTAAAAAATGAGGATATCTAAAAAGGGTAAGAAAGCCGTCGACCCTCGAGACGAGTTCAGGGCGGAAAAGGCAAGATCCGCGGCAAAATGGAGCGGAGATTGATTTTGTCGATATGTCATAATCTGAGATCTGGAAACTGACTCCTTTACTAACAATTCTTTATAAATAATGACCACTGCTTTTCAGATGGCCCCCGTTCGCTTTCAAACTCTGCCATGTCCTTCTTCGACTTCTCCCTCCAACTATCAGCGACGAAGCCCTGGTCTTTCCCCCTTTCTTCCTTTCCCAGATATGTATCATCATCCACAACAGCAGTTTCTTCTCCCTCTGTATCATCTATGAACCGCCCACATATCCCAATGGAACTCGTTCTCGAAACCTTGGACGCCGCAAGGGACGACTTTGACCACGACTCATATGTGCAGTTGCTCATGTCATGTTCCCTCGTGTGTCGAGCTTGGTCAACGTCTGCTCAGAAAATTCTATTTTCAAAAGTTACCCTGCGAAATCAGCGCTCATTTCAGCTCTTCATGAATGCCGTTGACCCCGCCACCCCACATGGTGCTGTCCTTGGAGACGTAGTAAAGCGCCTTCGTGTCGTAATGGATCACAATCAACCCTCCGGTCTTCATCAGCATTCGTTCGCTTTGGCCGTCAATGCGTGCCCAAATCTGTCAGAGCTGGACATTTCGTTATATGGATGTGCAGAGCCAGGTCAGGATATTGTTGGGGCTCCTGACTCATCCCGTCTTCGAAGGGCAGCGCCTTCATTTGATGAGCAAACCGTCTCTATTCTCAGGTCGGGCCCAAAAATCGATCACCTTCATTTCAACAATTGGTCCGACAACCAACAGTCCTTATTCCAACTGCTCGACATTTGGCCTTCCCTCAAGTTCCTATCTGTCGGAGGAACTTCACTTCAACACCTGCAGGATTCACCCCTGCCATACCCCGGTGCGCTCAAGGGACTTTCGCTCAACTTCCAGATCGCCCCATCGGTTGACGTCCTCAAATGGCTCCTTCATCATTCTGCAAATTCTCTTCGTGTCCTTCACCTTCAAAGGGATCTTTCTACGGAAGCTTTGGAGTACATGGTGCAAGCTCACGGCTCGAGGTTGCATGTCATTTCCCTTCCAGGATTTGGCTCATCCGAGGTGCCTTCACTTCTGACCAAATGCGAACACCTTCGGGAATTGAGGACTGAGAACCCCGCGCTGTCCCAAAGCATCTACAAAAAGTTCCCCTCTTCGATTGAACGTCTTGCTTTTGGCGTGAATCGGGAGACATCCCTCAACTCAATCATCGATATCGTTAAGACGAGTGATGTGTTGAAGTCACTCGATATTCAACTTTGGGCCAACGGACACAGCAATGCACTGCTCTCAACTCTTAAGATTGCATGCGCGTACAGGGGAATCGAGATGACGACGACTAGCGATTTACGGATGTTCCGCGCTCTTGACCTCACTGTAAGTCTACGCCACTTTGACTTGAAATCTATCTATCCATCATGCTTACTTACCTTCATCTGCCAGACACCCTCTACTCGTGATTCATAAAACCCTAATCTTCTTTCGCTTCTCATTGACATGATTTTTTACATTCTCTTTACGACGCAACGCCATCACCATTTCTTTTTTGCTCCCATCAATCCACCCACTGTATTACAATCCCCACACTGCATAACCTAGACCAAGCACTGTTCGCGACCACAATCATTGCATTTACCATTTTATATCAGTATTCCCCTACTAGTTAATCCCTCATGCTCGCGTCACCACCCACTGTTTTTCTACGAGAGTTTTGCCTTCATGTTCATGTGCCATGTCCCATCTTAAAAATTCTTATACTTTTTTAAAATAACGTTTTTTTAATTGCTTCGCTCCGGCAGAGGCGCACTTCCTGTGTTTGCTATCATCATCAACAATACGCTGCATTCACTCTAATACCTTCCTCGGGTTGTTTGACTATTCGACTCTTATCTACTCCCACCCCTCTTATATTGCTTAGAGTTACTAGATAATACTACCATTAGTGTAGTGTATAAGTTAATATGTTGGTACCGTTAGATTTTATGGTATGCTTTAATAAATAATCCGCCATGTCTGTGTCTGTCCATCGTCGTCGGTGCGCCACCAGGGTCTTTCCACGTCTGATCAGGGCGCGGTAAAAGACGGAGACGGATATAAGCCTAAACAGTGCTATGCAGGGTGCGCTCGTGGCCATGCGCAGTCCCTCCATACTCGGTCGAGACTCGACGTCGAGTTTGCCATCATCGTAATCGCCGGCGGCGACGCTGAATTGGGTAATGTGATCGAGACGGAGGTATATCTGGAGATATCTGGCCATCTGCCACAGAGTACAAATACATCCAAATACTGACTCCTAATCCGGTAAGCATGAGGCCAACACGGCATTGACATCAATTTAACTTTGTACATACGACTTACCACCACCACCACCAACCGTTGTGCTCGTTTCAAGAGCAGTACTACCTGCGCGTTCCCCTCTTGTATAGGGAGAGGCTTGCATCGAATTTACGTCCACGTCTACGTCCGAATTATTATGGCAACGTCAGGCTCATCATCCTCGTTATCCTCGGTCGTGTCCAACCTCGTCAGGGCATCCATGGGTAGCGCGGTGCCTAGTACCGTTACCGATGATGACCTCGATCGTCACGTCGCAGAGCTTATTGTCCGAGAGGCCAAGAAGAAAGCAGAGCGATACGGGCAACAGGGCATTCGCGCGTACATCTCAAGTAATAAGTACGTGGTGTATTCCATATTCTTTTACCCCCATGTTCATTTGACTCATCAATCTCCGTTTGCTGAAATTTAGCGCGGATAGCAATGCCCCGAAAACGAATAAACGTTTCTTGACGTCTATCATTAAGAGTACGGATGACCATAATAGAACGGTGTTGAAGGCGCAGGCTTTAGCTGCTCAGGAGGTCAAGCGGGAGCGCGAGGCACTAGAGAGGCAACAACGGAGGGCACGCGCTGAAGAAGCTACTGAAGCCGAAAGGTTGCGCAGGTCAGGCCGGATGGACTCGCGCTCTTCTAGTTCGAGACGCAAAAGGGACGTAAAAGACGAAGGCTGGGATAGGTGGGATGGAAGGACCGCCGAGAGGAAGAAGAAGAAAGTATCGCGCAACTGGGAGAGCTGGGATGGGCGTGACTCCGACGATGAAGAAGATGGTGAAAGGCGCAGGAGGCGGTCAGAGAAGTCGTCCGGAAAATCTCGTAACGACGACGAAAGGAGACATCGCAGCCGTACTCGCACGCCTTCACCTTCGCGGAACTATTCCAGAGACGAGAGCCGCGACAGGGATGATTCCAGAAGGCGTAAACGACGTCGAAGTAGAAGTAGAGAGCGTTCGCATAAGCATTCACGTCGTTCCCATTCACGCTCTTCAGATACTGAAGACTCAAAGTCAAGGAAACGCAAACGTTCGCGTTCTCCGAAATACGCACTAGACGAAATCCGAGATGACTCCCCTGTCCGGCGACATTCTCCGACGGTGTCTGAATCCAAATCGGAGAAACCTGCAAAAACTTCGCGGATGACGGAAGCTCAGCACACTACACCACAACCTAAAGCATCGACATCATCTTCCAGGAGGAAGAGCCCTTCACCACCGGATTCGCGTTCACCTAGCCCAGGACCACACCCGCCTATCCAGTTACCTTCCAAGATGGACCGCTATTTCGAAGAATCTTACGATCCGCGACTCGATGTTGCGCCCCTTGAAGCCCCCAAAGTTCCAGCTACGGGACTGATCAACAATGCAGAGTTCGAAGGCTGGGATGCCATGCTCGAACTTATTAGAATTCGACGAGAGGACAAGGAAGAAAAGAAGAGGTTAGAAAGGCTCGGACTCCTGCCTCCGAAAGAGAAGAGCAAGAGCAAGAAGAAAGTCGTCGAGGACTCTGCACCAGCAGTCGCGGATAGATGGAGCTCTGAGGGTGTCAGTATTATGGATATCGAGTACAAGAAAAAGGGTTCAGTGAGAGAGTGGGATATGGGCAAGGAAGGATTTTAGAATTATTGGCAACTGTATTTTACTATTTTTATTAAAAGGCATATTGTATACTATTTATTGTATGATATTATGCTGCGTATCTGAATTTGTTGTAAATCTTTATGGAATCGCCCTCATCCTGCTCCATTTCTGGGAGCTTGAAAGGTGCAAGTTTTCCAGCTTTGGAATATACGAAGAAAGGTGGTGCAGAGGCAAGCTTATCTGGTGCTGAAGCTGCTTTGTAGTAGTGTTCCCCGAGCACGAGTGGTTCAGTGATGTCGTCGTGCCTAAAATACGACATGCAGTCAATTTCTGACGCACTCAAGATCGTAATAACTCACCTGTTTGCATAATGAATATTTAACATGTCATGCATAGACGACGGCTCCAATTTTTCCGTAGGTAAATCTCGACATTTGACACAGAGCCACATTGCACCATATTCCAGCTTGTGTTCATATTCGGCGGTCATAATCTCCTCGCCTAGTTCTTCTCTCGTAAATTTAATGTACGAGATTGTGTGTCTGACATCTTTGAGATGTCGAACCTGGAACGAGCAAAGCATCAGTTACCGATACACCATGCCAATAAAAAAAGTCCCCAGAGAACCCACCGCTGCTCGCCAGCTGAATAAAGGAACAACGCAACCCTCTGGTATTGTGTCGCCTTCGATATTGATGCTGTCCCCTACGGATTCCCCCGTTTGTGGATCCCTCGGGCACGAACGACAAGTAAACCTCAGATCTAGAGAGTCCATCTCCTCACTTGTTACAACTTTCGGATCCAAACCACTGAGTTCGACTATTTTCGCAGCATTAGCGCTCGAAGATTGCTCCAATTTCAGAAGTTTTCCGTTCCAGGGTGTCCGAACTTCCCAATTACTCAAGCTGTAATTGTGATCCGGTGGGACGATATCAAAGTCAGAATGCCTGCTAGTAGCGTGGAGGCATCGATGTGCTATGACCTGAGGATAGAATAGAACTGTCGACATTAAATTCGTGTGCAAGGATGAGTTAAAAATCCCAAACGAGAAGTCAAAGTAGTCATAGTCACTGTACGAGCCACGCGAGGCGCATGTGCTGCACGAAAATACGGAGGTGGCAAGCTTCAGCTCCCCCATAATCTCATCGTCAGTGAATTCCATCGGTTTCGGCCTTGGAACGCAAGATTCCTCGTACGAGTTAAATCCATGGGCGTCATACATTTCTGCCCTCCAGGCCGCTTGTCTCTTGGCCGCTCTGATAGGTTCCAGCAACAATTTATCAACTGTGCGTCGCCATTCAGTGAGGAGAGCAGGGAGAAGAGGAATCACCCGGGCGAAATTGTCTAACACGACTTCCACTCCGACGGGTAAATTCAAGATTTCCTTGATCGGGTCGAATGCACAGTAATCAGGTGGGCCTGGCATTATTTCGTCGAGAAGGAGCTTTGAGTTCCTATATTGGCGGAAAAACTCAATGGCAACGCGTTTACGTTCTGCAACAAGACCCTCGAATTCCCGTTTCAGCCGTTTTTCTCGTATTTTGTGCATATATGCGATAACATCGTCTTTGATGTTTGACCATACTGAATTACTTGCGTAAGTCAACCGAGAAGAATGGGTAATAGATACATACTCCTTGCAGTCAATCGTTGTGGTTTGTTGACCGGTTTCTGTCTTCGCAAAGAGTCGGGGTACCGAATACTTTCTACGTCTTTTCCCCATCCAAGTTCTTCCAATTTGTTAACGATGCTGTAAAGTACAAGCGTTGTGAGTATAGTATCGGATCCACAATGAAAGGACTTAACGCTGAGTATCTCTCTTCGCGAAGTTGATCCAGTTCTTCTTCGCGGGTTTTTACTTGATTTGCAGCCCATTCTTCACTACGTTCGGCATGCTGGCGGAGAGAAAATGAGTAACAAGACTTCAATCAATCGATAACATTAACTAAAAGCACCTCTTCAAGATCTTGGACAACCTTCTCCCTTGATCGTATGTACTCTCTTCGGGACACATCATTATCAAGAGCTTCATACTCTTGTCTGATGCGTGTGAGTTCCGAGGTTAGAAAAAATACAGCACCCCCTATTGGATTCGGTTAGGAAATACATGCATATGTTGATAACATAGGTTTTGAAACGTACTTGTCCTCCGACTAGGGCAAATTTTTCGTAGTATCAGAGGGTTTGAATTCAGTATCAGATCCTCCGGCTGGGGAATACCCGCCAAGCTCCGTCCGTACATCTTCATAACTTCATACATTTCATCTCCACAGAGATCGCTAAGTCTAATTGTGTCTTTTAAGCACGTCCTTCGGCATGAGCAGATAGGAAGGGTACTGACTCGTCTTTCGCGCATTTTGAGCACATTCTTGTTCTGAATCGCCACTCGACATTCCGCACGCCCGGTGCTAAGCATATCTAAGAAGAAGAATATCAGCGGAAATCCTGAGAATACAGCTAGTAAACTTGCGTGACAATGGGGGGAATAGACCAGATTAGCCCAAGCAGGTTCACTCATTCCAGGAGGGCATTCCGGCAAACCAGGTACACTCTGCAAGGAAGCCTTCCATACCGAAATCGACGATCTACTGAGTAGTAAATTTCTAAAATCTTTGTTCGTCCTAGAGAGCTTGACGAGGTCATATGGATTGAGATGTCCTAATGTCTAGGAAGATTTCTTGAATTGCACGGAAAATTCATGTACCAAGACCTCTCTCATACCTCAAAAAGGATGTCAAGGGGCATTCCAACCAATGCTGCCAACTTGTGTCCTCGTCGTCTTTTCTCGTGAGCCACTGATTTCTGCCCTTCGTTGTGAGGCTCTTCGACCGTAGTTGTCTCGGCATTTTCATTCGGACCAGTGGCCCCTTCCACTTTACGCCTTTTCCTTGGATTTGAGGTTCCACTCACGTTGGCGCTGGAGTTCATAGTTAAGAGGGTGAATAATGCCCTATTTTCAGAAGGAGAACATGCGAGGGATACGTATCAGTACCAGTCAGTGAGTACAAATTGATGGTCTTTTGTCCATTCTTGAAGGCCCCCGGATTTCTTTTGAACAACATCCACAAACACCATTGACGCGCGTGACGGGTGACGGATCGCGCATTTTGTACATTAACGCGTTTCCACGTGCTGTTAGACTGTCACGTTGATATTTTATGCAATAGCACACTCGCTCCTTTCTCTTCCTTCAACGATGGCTACCTCTGACATTGCAAGAATCCTTTCTGATACCCTCAGTCCCGACACAAACACTCGAGTTGCAGCAGAACTTAATCTGTCGCAACAATTCACGCGTCCAGGCATGACACCGCCATTTCATTCGCCAATGATTCACATTAACAGGCAACTTTCTTCGCGCCATAATAGATGTTGGACTTTCACTCTCCCATCTCATTCTTTCCCAGGACGCTGGCATGCCACTAAGACAGATGGGTCATCTTTTCAAATATTGCATTGCTATGATCTTGATAGAATATTCTTCACTCAGCCAGCATCGCGTTGCGGAAGTATGTACGAGAAAGATGGTCACCTTACTTTCCCAGTTTCAAAGGATCAGCACCTAGTGTAGAGGTACCAGACTCCTTCTCCTTTGTAGGCCCATTATTTATCTAAAACCTCTCATTAGGTCAAATCGGAGGTGAGGAATGCGGTATTCGGTGGTCTTTCAGATCCGGATCGCAAGATACGCACACTTTCTGTAAGTTGATGCATATCTATCTAGGCAAATATTATAACCTTTGCACCAGGCCCACACACTCTCTTCTATCGCCAACTGCGATTGGCCCGATGAATATCCTGATCTCTTGACTTCCCTCATCAACCTTTTGTCTTCTGGTTCCCCCGCTTCAGTGCATGGTGCCATGCAGGTGTTCACTGAGTTCATCAAATCAGATTTAACAGAAGACCAGATCCTTCCAGTTCTTCGTGAACTTCTTCCTGTGTTACTCCGTATCTTAGGAACGCCCGAGGTATGCTTGTCTCTGGGCTGTCTACAACGGCGTCTTCATTCTAATTCTCTTTGGTATCACAGTCACATTCTGCACTCACGCGAGCGAGAACGGTATCGGTATTCAGACAATGTGTCACTGCTTTATTCATGGTCAAGGATCAACATCCTCAAGCCGTCAAGGAGGCTACCGCGACAGTATTGCCAGTTTGGTTAGAGGCTTTCAAAGTACTGGTTAACATTGATCCATTGCAAGATATTACCAACACTAGCCATTGGGATGGTCTAGTAGTTAGGATCCAGGTGTTCAGGGTGAGTTGTTTTGTGATTTTCTTCCGATCCTCTGATTGAAGTGCTTGGCAGACCTTAGACACCTTACATACGTCCTTCCCTCGCGCACTTGCACCTCACCTGCCTGCCTTTATGGCTGCGTCCCTGAATCATCTACGAGCCCTCTATCCAATATTCTTGACTTACAATCTGGCTGCCACTGAATCTGCACCAAGCACGTCGGAAGATGAATCTGTCGAGCTTCCTCAATTATTGTGCCCTATCATCGATTTCCTCGCTGCTGTGATTCGGGGCGGAAGAGGACGTGATTGGGTGACGGATGAGAATATTTTGGGAGTTGTAACATCGGTCTTCGCGTTTGTGCAAATGACAGACGAAGATGTATTACCTTTTTAGAGTTTTGCCTGCCGACGCCTAACTTACCTCTTTTCAGGTTGAAACTTGGGCTAATAACGCAAATGCTTTTGTGGCACAAGAAGAAGATGAAACGCAGGCCTATAGCGTTAGGGTAGCTGGATTTGATCTTCTGAGTGTAAGAGTTTTTTGTTTGTAATTCTACTCAGTTATTCTAATGTTTCTTTGACCAGTCCTTGATAGAGCGATACTCGTTGCAAACCACGGTTTCAGCACAAATTACACTCGAGCAAGTTATAAGAACATCCGAGCAATCCCGGAACTCTGGAGACAACCATTGGTGAGGAACTTTCAGTCAACTCCATGACAATATCGCGGTCTTACGGGGAAGTTCAGGTGGCGTCCTCTTGAAGCCGCCCTTGCAGCTGTTGGCTCTCAAGCCGAATCCATTTTAGACTGTATCGAAGATGAACAAGATTCCGGTCGTTCGAAACCTATTGATATCGACTACTTATTAACAAACGTCATCCCACCCATCTTAAATCTCCCAGGTAAGTTCTTTTCTGTTTCTGACTGAACCTCAACGTCTAAACGCATCCTGTTTTCGTAGACTTCCCTTTCTTACAGGGACGCGGATTTGTTTTCGCAAGTCAGTATAGCAAGTTACTGCCCCTTCAGTCTGCAGGACATTATCTTGAAGCTGCTATTCATGTTCTCGAGGCCAATGATGCGGGCATACCAGTGAAAATATCTGCAGTAAAAGCTGTGCACAAGTAAGCATTGTGTGTGCTTAACCCGACTTGCAATAACCAATATGTTGTCTAGTTTCTGTCAGGGAGGCGAAGATTCAGCGCTTACGCCATTTGCACCCCGTATTGCTCGCGACTTGGGACCTTTCTTGCTGGTGGCGTCGGAAGATACGCTATCCCTGATCTTGGAGACGGTATCTGTTGTCATTGAAGTTGATCAGGGCAAATGGTTGACGTCAGACTTGGCCGAGTCTTTGGTCGCGGCTTCATTGGAAGTATGGAGCAAAAACAGTAAAGGTATTTGTTTGAGCTACTACTCATACAAGCTCTTCATCATTGTACTATATTGCAGATCCTATCTTCATCTCGATTCTGACTGATATCTTGGCAAGTCTCGCGGCATCACCTGGGCCGGGTATCTACCAAACTGTTGTGAAAAAGGCGTTGCCTATCTTGACTCTTGCTATCCAGTCTGCCAAAAAAGAGGAATCTTGGATAGCCGGGTCTGCCATAGAATTAGCTACAAGTTTGGTCAAAGGTGCCCCCGAAACAGGTCTTGGCGAAGGTTTTTTCCAACTTCTAGGGCCATATCTGTTTTCTTGTCTATCCGGAGCCGAGGATAGAGATGTCTTGCAGGTTAGCCTTGTTTTCGCTTAACTTCATCATAAATCCAAATCTTACCTGGAAAAATATAGAACGGCATTGAATGTTTAACGACCATTATTCGCAAGGATTGTGGTCAGCTTCTTTCATGGAATGATGGCAATGGGAGGAGCGGCCTGGAATATGTCCTTACTCTTGTCGCTCAAATTCTGCAGAGCCAAGATGAATCAGGGGGCTTACAGATTGGTGACTTGATCATCCATTTACTCAGGAAGGCAGGTGAATCTGTCCTTCCCGTCCTTCCCGAATTGCTACAAGCAATGGTTACACGTATGAAAGATGCAAAGACCGCTACTTTCCTCCAGGTCAGTTTAATCAGACATGATAGCCTTGTTCTGTCTGATGTCCCTCCAGAGTCTTGTTGTTCCTTTTGCTTTTTTGATCAACAACCAACGAGATACGGTGTTGTCGCTATTAGAAACAATGAGCATCGACGGCAGGCCCGCCTTAGATATTTTGATACAGACTTGGTGCGAAAACGCAGAAACATTCCAAGGTTTTTGGCCCTCTCGTATCAGTACATTAGCATTGACTCAGCTGCTCACCACTGAGCGACCGAGCCTACAAAACCTTACCGTCAAGGGTAATATCATCATCAAACCGGAGACAAAAAACAGTAAGCTTGTTTTTCTATTGTATCGACCCCGCCTTAATTCGTGTAGTCATTATGACGCGCTCCAGAACTAAAACGAGTAGGGACAGCATGCTTGGACTCATCGATTACTCTGTCTGACATTATCTTTTATCATAGCGCCACACGAATTTACCGTCATCTCTTTCCCACTGAAAGCCCTGAAAATTATCTTGCACGATATTCAATCAGGTGGAGAGGCTGCTAGTCTGACAGCTCAAGGCGACGTATATGATGTAGATTCTGATGATGGGGTAAGTATAATTTATAACATACGAGGTTCTTTGCGTTCTAACCTTGTATCAATTCTAGGATGATGAGTGGACGGAAGAAGAAAAGTTGAATCAAGGATTTAAAAAGGACGAGTTTGCCTTTTTATCTGATATGCTAGGACCCAAGGGCATGGCCTTTGACAATGATGAGGTCTTAGACGATAACGACGACGAGGATCTCCAAAATGACCCCGTTTCCCAGATGGACATGCAGGTTCGTGCATTGGATTTATTTCATAGCTTGTTTCCCTTATAATTTTTGTAGGCCCATTTGCAAAATTTCCTGCGGGAGTGTGCAACGCGCAACTATAATAACTTCTCGGCTCTGGTAGATCAACTGTCTCCAGAAGAAATGCTCGTTATACGTCGCATTGTAAACAGAAGCTCTTAGATAGATCACGATTGATTTTGAATAAAGAATACTAGGATCATTGCTGGCGCCGATATCTATTTACTTAAGGACTTGAAAAGGCATCAATAATGGATGAATTGATGAGATATGATCTGCGGGTGTATGTACCGACGAAGATTCTACGCGGCAATAAATATAAATGTGGGAATCCACTTTCTTCTTTTGTCCATTTAATTTTTGTAATTCCATAAAAAACAAACCGTTGTGCCGTCCTTCTTTTTTCCTTTACCACACTATCGCGACATCACATTCAGCTCAGCAACACGCTCTTGACTTCCGCCTCTATTTGTGCACTGGGCTGAAATGCAGCGACGCAGTAAACGGATATCTCTCTCCTTACTTGTAATCACGCTTGGCACGCTGTTCTACCTTATCATCTTCGAAGACTTCTACCAAGAATCATTGCGAAGAATCTCAACTATTTCACCGCCTTTTGGGAAATGCTCAGAAAAACCCTCATCTCCGGTAATACCCTCGAACGCTCTTTACGGATCTCCCACCGCGAAGTTTAGAGGTTAGTTAACCTGTTGCTCTGGGCAGAATAACGAAAGTTACTTTGCTTTGCAGAGAATCTAAAGGATGGAAAGTATTATATTACTACTTGGCCGAGCGCCGGCTTCAGTGAGCTCTCTTTATCCCACAACGCGAGTATATCTAATCAATGTTTAATTAAGCCAATCAGTTTATGGGTCTCGTAAGTAAAAGCACTTCTTGTGGATTGTTAAGGATTCAAGTTCTTTTCTAGGTTAACATGATCCATCTGGGGATTCTTACTGATAGAGTACCCGTAATACCACCCTTTATGCCAGGGTTTCATATCTGTGAGTCATTAGAAACAACTATGGCGATGTAGTAGCTGTCGCTCACCTTCGTAGCGCGAGCTGCTGGTTTGGTTCCATTTGGTGATATATTTGACTTGAATCACCTGCGCAAGGAACATAGATTGCCTATCCTTGAATGGAGAGACCTAAAACGTCTACCTTTGCAAGAGCCAACAAATATGACATTCCCCCAAGTCGAAACTTTAGGGTGCTGGACAACTCGAAAAGACCCTGTCAAAGGACCTATAGCTTTCTACGATCCCCTTACTCGACATTTAGGTCTCAATGTCTCTTATACAATTGTACCAGAACGTACTCGCGAGCGTCCGGGCAGTATATGGACACTGTTTCCACAACTGGCAGAACTAATATATCCTGAAAACCCACTTCCCGCCCCAGGGACCGGCCAAACTCAAACACCTCCAAGTCGCGATTTATCCAAACCAGAATCTCAGCTAACATGCTTTGAATGTTTGTATTATGTAACTTCTGGCCGCTCACTATATGAATGGGAGAGCCGTTGGTCTGCTGCATGGATAAATGTTGGCCGCCACTTACGTTTCACAAAGGGGATGATGGACCTGGGCCGTGAATACCTGGCAAAGGTGTTCGGTCTTGCAAGTTGGGAACAAATCCCTCCTGTATGCATTTTCCAAGCTGTCACCGTTACTCCGTATTGAAGTATAACGTTCACCGACAGTTCATCATTGTCCACATCCGCCGGGGAGACTTCTCACTCAGGTGTCATGAGATTAGCAAGGCGGATTGTTTTCCTTCGATCGTCGAATATGAAGAAAGCGCTGCGCGGATAAAGACGAAATTGGCAAACCAATCCCAAATCACTGTCGATAGTATTGTGGTTCTATCAGGTATTTCAATCAGCCGTTGACTTGTCATAGGTGCCTGATAAATCATATCTTCAATATTTCAGACGAAAGCTCTCCCGCTTTCTGGAGAAATGTTGAAAGCAAAGGATACCGGTATATCAACCATACTGAAGAGAAAACCGTTGAGCGATTCGGAGAATGGTATCCAGTGCTTATTGACGTCGTGGTACAAAGTTTCGCTGTTGGATATGTCGGTACCAAAAGTTCGACATTCAGTGCGGTTGGCCAGCGCAGAGTATACGATTGGAATGGGGGGTTTACAGAAAGTGTTGAATACCACAGGAAATGACTTGGAGAATTTCCTGGTGTATCGTTATTGTATTATTAAATATGGGATGTAAAATATAATTTACTATATTGTTAGCAGATGCCTCGTAGAAGCTTAAAGAGCAACGATGAACTTGATTGGGAAAACTTGGGATCGTGAAACAGGTGAGATAAAGCGTGGGAACTTTATAAATGTAAATCTCACAGAATTTTCATCAGCTATTCTCGCCTCCAGCCATCTTACCTACCTGGCTTCCAGCTCGTAGGTTTCTTGTCAAAGTCCACAATTATGGCTCCAGCCAAGAAAACGAATTCTCAGTCGAAGACTAGGTCTTCCACTTCGTCCGGTGTCTCTTTAGCGAAAGTCAAGGGCGAGAATTTCTACCGCAATGCAAAGCAAGTAGGACGACTCAAAATGCTTAACGGCGGCAAAGCCGTTCGCGACAAAGACGGCAAGATTATACAAGCTGCTGCCTTCCAGAAAGGAGAGGATGAGACCAAGCCGGGCAGAGTACAACCTGACCGAAGGTGGTTCGGTACGAATTATGCTTCTTTTCTTATTAGTCCAAAATGATTAACATGGATGCTCGACAGGAAATACCAGAGTCATCTCACAATCTGCTTTGGATCATTTCAGAAACAGTCTTGCTACGAAGAAAGATGATCCTTATTCAGTTTTGTTACGAAGGAACAAATTACCTATGGCATTACTGGACGATGCCGCAAACCCTAATCTGCGCAAGGTTGAAAACCATATCACTATCGTTATTTCATTGCCGGCTGATACCTTTTCTATTTAGCGCCCTCACATTGTAGAGACTGAACCTTTCTCTGAAACCTTTGGTCCCAAAGCTCAGAGGAAGAAGCCCAAAATCATGGCAGGCACCTTCGAAGAGTTGGGTCAGATTGGTGCAGCAGCGGCAGAGGCAGCCGAAGCAAAGGCAGATAGTTCTGGTGTTGGCGTACTTGGTATGTTGTTTGGCATGCCAGACCCAGACTACAGGTCACTGAATTATTTTCTGCGTCTCAGAACCTTTGGCATCTTCCATCGTTGAACCTCAAACGCACGCCGACTTCAACGAGCCTATCTATGCAAAAGGAACATCGCGTCGAATTTTCGGTGAACTCTACAAGGTCATTGATTCGTCTGATGTTATTCTTCACATCCTCGATGCTCGTGATCCTTTGGGCACGATGTGTGAGTCCATCCTCGACACCATTAAAAAGGAAAAGGCACACAAGCAAGTTGTGCTGGTCATCAACAAGTGTGATTTGGTCCCAAATTGGGTGACGGTGTGTTTTCCTTTTGTTTGCTTTTCTGTCAAGCCAAATACTCAATTATGATCATAGGCTCGATACATCAAACATCTCACGCCTCGTTATCCTACGATTGCTTTCCATGCCTCACCAAATCACTCCTTTGGAAAAGGCTCACTCATCCAGCTGTTAAGGCAATTCTCTCAACTTCATTCGGATAAAAAGCAAATTTCTGTTGGTTTCATCGGATACCCTAATGTTGGAAAAAGCAGTGTGATCAACACTCTCAAGAGCAACAAGGTTTGCACGGTGGCTCCTGTACCCGGAGAAACAAAAGTAAGTCATTTTTACTCTATTTATGTATTACACCTAATCATATTCGTTACCGCAGGTGTGGCAATACATTACCCTTACGAAGAGGATTTACTTGATTGATTGCCCTGGAGTTGTACCAGCATCAGCTAATGACTCGCATTCCTCCACGGTGTTGAAGGGCGTGGTTAGAGTGGAAGCCCTACCAACACCTTCGGAGCATATTCCAGCTCTTATGGCCCGGGTAAAGCCGATTTATCTATCAAGGACCTACGGTATCCCGCTCCCTGACAAAGACGATATCACGAAATGCTGGGAACCTGAAGATTTCCTTGATCAATTAGCCAGGAAGAAAGGCCGTCTCCTGAAGCACGGAGAACCTGACCTCGACTCTGTTGCCAAAATAATTCTTACAGATTGGGTCAGAGGACGTATTCCTTTCTTCGTTTCTCCTCCTGAGAGATCCGAAGAGTTGAACGAGGCTGAGGCAAAGATCAAGAGGAAGAAAGATCTCAAAGGAAAAGGGAAAGCGGTCCCTGATGATGTCCCTGGCGTCACGCAAAATCTGAAGACGATCATTCAGAAGAATACCTTCATTCCTGAAGATATCGAGAAATTGGAGGAGGAGGATGAGGTAGTTGCAGAAGATGATGTGATTACCAACGATGATGACGAAGTCGGAGATCAAGAGGAAGAGGAAGCGGGCGAAGAAGAGGAAGAAGAGCTCGCATGGAACGATGTCTTCACAGGAATTGGTGGCGATCCTACCTCTCAAACTGATGCTGATGGTACGTGCTCTCGAATCTACTAACTTGGTGATATACTAATATTATTACAGAAGATGCATCAGCAGAACAGTCGGATGAAGACACTGCGAATAAAAAGGAACCTCGCATGACAACCAACAAGGTATGGCCATTCTACCATGTGTATAACTATGGTAATCATCCTTTTTCAGCGTAAACCCGCAAACTTCTATACATCGAGCAATGTTAAGAATAAAAGCCGATCCAAGGCGGCAATGATGAAGTCTCTTCCAGTTGGAAAGAGGGCCAGTAAAGTTAGGAAGGGTGGTGCATAGGTGAGAACATGCACAATGGGGATTCACGGGTGGGATGCTGACCAGTAGGTGCAGGATAATTTTTTTAGTTGACTTTGTTGTAGATATATACACCTAGGTAGATTTGCGATAAGAAAGAAACGTTTGCCGCTGAAGCCAAATTGAAAGAGTAGGCCGAATTAACGGACGCAATCGGGTTTTGATCGGGGTCTGGTTCTGTGCTCATCGCCATCATTCACCGTGGGAACTTTGGGCCTCTCCCATAAGATCGATTTGCGATAGCTTTTGCGTTTCTTTACTTTACAACTCCTCCACCATGTCCATCACTAAAATCCACGCTCGTCAGGTACTTTTATAAGCTTTCCTTTATCTTCTGACATATTTCCTTACCTTACTGTTCCCTAGATCTTCGACTCTCGCGGTAACCCCACCGTCGAGGTTGATCTCTACACAGCGAAGGGTACCTTTTTTTTTGCAAAAAAATACGCGAATCAGGCTTACATTTAGATAGGACGCTTCCGTGCTGCTGTCCCCTCTGGTGCCTCCACTGGTATTCACGAAGCCGTCGAGCTTCGCGATGGAGACAAAAACGCATACGTCGGCAAAGGTATCTAGTGTTGACGTGCTTTTCAGCGCGACGTCGTACTAAAAACGCGCCTTATAGGTGTTAGCAAGGCTGTCGCCAATGTCAACGATATCATCGCACCTGAACTTATCAAGTCTGGTCTCTCCGTCCTCCACCAGAAAGATATTGATGATTTCCTTATCAAACTTGATGGTACCCCCAATAAGGGCAAGCTCGGCGCTAACGCCATTCTTGGCGTGTCCATCGCAGTCGCTGAGGCCGGTGCCGCTGAGAAGGGTGTCCCCCTTTACCAACACTTTGCCGACCTCGCTGGTGTCAAAGCTCCTTTCATCCTCCCCACTCCCGCCTTCAACGTTATCAACGGTGGTTCCCATGCTGGTAACAAGCTTGCTTTCCAGGAGTTCATGTTGCTCCCTACCGGTGCCACCTCCTTCACTGAGGCCATGAAGATTGGCACAGAAACCTACCACACCTTGAAGAAGGTCATCAGCGCTAAATACGGAATTGATGGTATGTTTATTTTTATGTCATATATGAAATTTACCAAGCGATGACGTTGTTTATTACAGCCGTTAATGTCGGTGATGAGGGTGGTTTTGCGCCCAACGTTTCTGGCGCTGAGGAATCCCTTGAGCTCCTTTCTGAGGCCATCAAGAAAGCTGGATATGAAGGCAAAATCAAGATTGCCCTCGATGTTGCCTCATCCGAATTCTACAAGGATGGCAAATACGATCTTGACTTCAAGAACCCCAACTCTGACCCCAGCAAGTGGATTACTGGCAAGGAGTTGGCTGAGCTATACCTTGGATATGTTAAGCAATACCCCATTGTCTCCATCGAGGATCCCTTCGACCAAGATGACTGGGAGGCTTGGACTCACTTCACTAGCATCAGCGGTATCCAAATTGTTGGAGATGATCTCACCGTCACCAACCCTCTGCGCATCAAGACTGCCATCGAGCAGAAGGCTTGCAACGGTCTTCTCTTGAAGGTCTGTGTCCACTAAATCAACACAATTTCTGGGCGCTCATCCTGTATGGTATAGGTCAACCAAATCGGTACCATCTCTGAGTCAATCCAAGCGTGCGTTGATACTTTTCTTTTGATTGTATCTGTCTTATCATCTTTCGATAGTGCTCAATTGGCCCAATCCGACGGCTGGGGTGTCATGATCTCTCACCGTAGTGGAGAGACTGAGAACACTATCATTGCTGACCTTGCTGTTGCCCTTGGTGTCGGTGAAATCAAGACCGGTGCTCCTGCCCGTAGCGAGCGTGTCGCCAAATACAATGCCCTTCTCCGCATCGAGTTAGTCCTATTTTGATTTTGCAAGCCTATAATTGTTGCTGACCCGCCGTATAGGGAGGAACTTGCCGGCACCGGTGCAACCTACGCTGGCGAGCGCGGCCTGTCTGCTGGCTTGACACCACCTGCCCTCCTCAAGAAGTAAAAAATGATACCTGTATTAACCTGCTGTACGATTGAATTAGACTAAACCAAATGTATACCTGATTGTGCTTGATAATCATTATTCCTTAAATTCTTACAGGGCGGGGGGATGTTTTAGACTGTCTACGGTTGATCTATAAATAGGTCATCCTCCTGCACACTTATAACTCGATTTTTCTGATCACCCATCTCAAACAAAACCTATATCACCAAGGTTCACGTTCGCCAGGTATTCCTCATCAATGGCAAAAAACTGACATTTCAAGAGTTCATGATCATGCCTGTAGGAGCGACTTCATTCGAGGAAACTAGAGTCTCTGTTGCCAAGAAGTGGGGGATTAAGGTGGTTTTGCGCCAAACGTCTCTAGCGCCGAAGAAGCGCTCCACCTTTTGGTCGATGATATCAACAAATGCGACCACGAAGGCAAAACCAAGATCGCCGTCGACACCGCCGCATCCGAGTCCTTCAAGGACAAGAAATACGATCTCGACTTTAAGAAACCCAACACGGACAAAAAACAACAACTCTGGAGAGTAGGTCTCTAATTTTTTGTTGGGGTATCTGAAGAAATATCCTTTGGTGTCGGTTTCGGATCTGTTTAATCAGGGCGACTGGGAGTCGTGGTCGCATTTTACCAAGTCGGCGAGCACCCAGGTCGTTGCGGATGATCTCACCGTTAGTAGCTACCAACCCCAAGCGCATACAAACCCCATCCACAAAAAGGCGAGCAATGCTTTGTTGCTGAAGGACCAGATTGGAACTATGTATCAGCGAGTCTATAGAAGCGTATGTCTTCTTTGAATTTTATTTTGCGTAATGTTCGGGAATTAACGAATTTTTAACAGAGCGAAACTGGCCGAAGATAAGGGTTGGGGTATCATGATCTCCCACCGCAGCGGTGAGACGGAAGGTTCCTTCATCACGGACCTTGCAGTTGGACTTGGGTTCGGTGAAATTAAGGCCGGCGCACCTGCTCGTAGCGAGCGTATGGCAAAGTACGACAAACTTCTCCGTATTGAGTGAGTTCTTGATGTCTTGCTAGCCGATTAGAAGAGGTTGACTGAACAACAATCTAGGGAAGAGATGAACCCCACCGAACAGAAACCTATCTATGGAAGCAAAGGATTCTCAAAGGGCAATACTCGTCCACCTCTACTCAAGAACTAGACCCTACAAATTTAATTTTTTAATTCTCTATTTAATTTTTTCCATGTAAATTATTCCGATTAATCCTTCATGTTGATGTATATTGTACAAATTGTCGCCTCCCCATGTTAATTACGACAGAGGAAAGCGCAAAAGCCAGCACTAAAATACATAGAGAAAAGAATAAACAATGCATAAATAGGAATGAACGAGTGAAAGCGTGGGCAGAGAAAGCAGCGAGGGTGGAGGGATGGATCCGAGGGGTAAAAGAATGAATAATAAGAATTGGCGCAGTGCTCAGTATTTAAGATGCAAAAGGAGGGTTGAGAGCATATGAGGCGGAGGTGGAGGAGGGAGAGGGAAGGGAGACGATAATAATTTGATAATACAAATTATCTACTGCATATAGTTATGAATGCGTGTGCGTGTGCTTGGTTGCGTGCATGTGATGACGGGGGGTAAAACGAAAAAAACGAAAAACGAATGTGAAAAAAAAGGTGATCCAAAAGAGACTGTATATGTGCGTGCGAGTGTAGAAGGAAGAGGAAATCCAGAAAACGAGAGTGCATGTCAATAACCACCGACGAAGCAAAGGGAATAAGATAAAATAAGCCCTCTTTAACCCAAGATAATAAAGAGAAATAACAATACACGCGGCCGGACTGGCTGGGGGGGAGATCATAGCAGAGCTGTGCCCTCTTTGCCCTCCCTGACGAGCGCTTTCCAGTCCTGCCGCCATTTCGCCATATTGGCGCGTAGTTTTTTATCCCCAAGGGTTGCTTCTACCCAGGACATCAGGGCATTCTCGTCCTCGGGCACAAAAAACGAGGATAAAAGAGACAAGATCGTCTCGAAATTGGCAGAACTGGAGGTGATATGATCTGATATAACAAATAATGTTGATGTTTCGATCAGTTGGCAAATCCCCAACAAATCAAAAAATTCGGACATACCTCTGTAGACCCACACGATAGCGACCGCCACAGCGATAAAGAGGTCGTATCCTTCCAGAAGGAACACATCCCAAAATCTCAGTTGGGTTTGAAATGGCACCGAATTGGCAAACAATGTGATGTACCATTTCGTGGCGTATGAGGTGGTAGAAATCATATGTTTCTTGAAGGCCTCGTAGACGGCTGGCATTGTGGTTTGCATTATCCGTTCTTGAACGTAGATAGCCTCTAGCATCCCGGGAAAACCAGCATTAAAGACGTCATGTAATTTGTAGGCGTCATGTAAAACGACCAGAGACGCATATACGCGTTCGGGTTCAAAATAACATAGCAGTGTGGCTGCTATGGGTCCCATGCCTTGCACGTAGCCACATGAAAGGCATTTTAATGAAAATGAATGAAGAACGTGGAACAAAGATCGTTGTCTGTTTACATGAGATAAACGTCGGTAAAGGAAAACAAAAAAAAACAAGATGACTATAATACGCACCCCGCACCGTATCTTGTCCTGAACATGATGTGACCGCTTATAGTCCGTGGAACATCCAAATCAATCTGGATGTCATAAGTCGATGGTTTCTCCAAGCCATCTCGGTATTCCGCAGCCAAATTGTCATAGACACGCGGAGTAATGCCAGAGTAGCGAGACATCAGCAGGTCCCAGGCTGCACGCCGCCATCGGTCCGGGATGCCTTTGTACGTTCGTTCCCTGAGCTTACCTTCTTTAGACCCTCGTATCCGCCAGGACTCGACATTGCCGCCTGGTTGCGGTTTCTGGGGGACGAGCATGTTGGTCCATTTTTGAATGCGGGAGGCTTCCTTGGGAGGAACAGATACAACGGGTAAAGAATCAAGGGTAGGTGCGTTTGGAGAAGCGGATGGGGGGCCAGCTGGTGCTGTCGAGAGTTTTTTAAGTAAAGGAGCTGAGCTGAGGCGGATGAGTCGGTCATGCGAGATGACAGAAAAGAAGCCATATCTACAAGGTTTAGTTACTTGATTTCAGTCAAACGAACATGAGAAACACATACCGGTCGACGTTTCTTAGTAGCTGTATCTCTTTCTCGTCCAAATCCTTTTTCTTCTCTTGGCCATCCCCGAGAGCAGCTTCTGCCTGAAGCTGACTAGTTCTACTTGTGCCGACTCTAGCCCGGGTGCGCTCCACGCCTTCTTCGTAGCCGTCGCCTTTGACGCCTGATGCCTCGAGTTGGGCATACGTGTTACGGACATGAAAGCCATCAATGTCCTCGCCTTCTGAAGGCACGAGGGAGACCTTGCTGGAAGGAGAGCCGAATGTTTGTGGCGAACTGAATTTGGGATTCAATTTCATGGATGTCTTTGGTGTCAGCAAACCAAAAGATGGTGATGGTTGTCGCGGAGGGGTTGGAGAAGGGGTTGTCTGTGAGGAAGGAGGTAAAGGAGGGAGTTCTCGCAGAGATAGCTGTTGTTTTGGACTTGGTGTATGCCGTGAAGGTGGACGTGGGGAAGCACTTCTTCTTGTAAAGTCCTTGGAGGAGGTTGAGAGATCGCTCTTCCTCTGATTAGAAGCGCTTCTGGCTAATCTGGAGTCTTCAAAAAGGTCTGATTGAGCACGTAAGGAAGATGGAGTTGCATAGCTGGAAGGAGGACGAGCAGATGAATTTGTTGCAAGAGACCCGCGAGGACTGTTGCCATTGCCGACCATGCCGTTGAGGAGGTAAGCTTTTTCTTTGGCCGGTGGTGGTGGAGCTGGAGGTATCTCGTAGTCCTGTTCTGATTCTGGAGAGTAGTAGGCAAGGTCTGAATGGTCTTCTGAACGACGCAAGGACGACCTGGCATCGACGGCCGGAGTAGAATTTCTATCTTTTGACCGACGTCGATCATGCTGGCTGCCGCTGCCGTTAGGCTCTAAAGAGTGATAACTTGTGCTGGCCCTCGCGTTCTGGTTCTGGTTCTGCTCGTCGGCATACATTGAGTATATTGAGAAGATAGCGTCGGCGGACTCTCGCGGAGGGGTGGACTCCCTTCTCGTAGACATTCTACGAGTCTTGGTGGAGGTGGAATGGTAGGGAATGGGAGGAATAGGGATTTCAAAGTTGAGTGGGGTTGGAGGAAGGAGACAAAGAGTGGGAGTGGAAGAGTCCATGGCAGAAGATGATTGACATAAACCGAAGAAGGCATTTTATTTTATTCAAAATTCCCATCCTCTTCACGACAATCACGTTTTCTTTCTTTCTACACTGTGGTCCCGCTCAAAGTCCATAGACGCCCGTTTCATGCCTCAAAGACTCGGTATCAACGTTCAACGTTCATCTTTCACCGTGACCCTCGCCAACCAGACACCCTGACCAACCCCAGGTCATCATCCACCTATTTCGCGCATATATTCAGCAGAAGACAAGTCTTCTCTCTGAATTTAGGCTACGTGGCTGTACTGCTAGCAATCGCCGCCCGGTGGTGCACAATTGGGACCCTCGGTGACTGGTGGTGCCCGTTGTAGACACATTCACAACTTCTCCACCTCCTTAGCACTGAAACAGATTAATATGTTTAGCGCTTCCCTACAGTGTCAATTCTATATATTAGCCTGACAGGATCCAGTCATTTTCTCCTTCAATCAACACCGGTGGCAGTCGTTACTTGGATTCGATTCTCCACCATCTGAGCTCATAGCCTTGCTTGATGTGCAGGGTCTAATGCCGTGCCGAGAGCTCAGTTCAAGACTTGGCCGACGATCACTTCCAAATCAATAAATATCTTTTCCACCAACTTCATCCATCTCATCCATCAACATCCTCCTTTCCTATCTCCACCCTCGGAAAACAGACTTAAGCTGGATTCCTATTCCCAATTCACCCCCACCGACTTCTACCAACTACTCGCGGTGCCTAAAGATGCTTCACCAGCGGACATAAAATCAGCCTACCACCGCGCTCTTCTCCAATCACATCCTGATAAACAACGCAACACGACGACAAATCTCACTGATATCTCACTGATAAAAGAGGCTTACACCGTCCTGTCAAACCGCGACTCGAGAGCAGCATACGATGAGCAGTTGGCCAGGAGAACATATGCCGCCGCACCTCCACGTCCCGCTCAGGTCGTTTCGTTGGAAGAGTTCGAGGATGAATCTGGGGATGGCGTCGATTCCGAGGAGGCAGAGGAAGGACCTTGGAAATACCCATGTCGATGTGGCGGATTCTACAGGATAACAGCTGCGCTTATGGAAAAGGGTGAACACTTGGTCGCGTGCAATGACTGTTCAGAGGTGGTGTGGGTTGGGTATGAACTTTTAGTAGACTAGATGGGGTATGTATGATATAGGCATATATGTTATACTATTAGGTCCAAGATTTTTCTAAGATAAGACCACGGATCACCCTCAAGAACGACAAAAAAAAACTTCCTTCCAATCAGTAATCGGCATACATATCATCCATGTCGTAGTCGTCGTTATACACGGGTACAACGTTTGCAGGGGTTGGCGCTCGAGGTGTAGCGGTCCCTTCATCGGCGTCGTCTATATCGTCAATCATCGTCACGTCGTCTCTGCGTGTGGCTTTAGTTTCTTGCTCAATTTTCCACTTCTCGAACAAGGAATCTCGAAGCTGCCGTCCCAGAGCATACGCAACCGGAATAGGGACGGCATTGCCAATCTGCCGATGCATCTATACGCCAGTCAATGAAGATATCTGTGTTTAGACAAAGCGATAGAAATACGCACTGTAACGACATTGTTGTCGATTGCCTTGAACACGAACCAGTCAGGGAACCCTTGTGATCTCGCCAATTCTCTGACTGTTATCATTCGATGACACTAAAGGAAAGGATTGGAGTTACACTTAATACCTGTAGAAGGAAAGCGACGATGAGGTATACCTTCGGATGTAAGCATTGACTCTGCTTAGCAGTCGGATCGACATTGGTAACAGTCGTCGGAAAGACTCCTTTGGCATCAAGCCTGCCGTAGATTCCTGCAAGTGAATCGTCAGCAGTGTGTATATCTGTGATAGCATAGCAAGTAGTTTACCTGGACGATAACACAACCGGCCGACCGAAGACGTTGGGTCAATGAAGCCCCATTCACTTAAATTTGGCGGCAAACCTTTTTTTTAGAAAAAAAAATCTCGTCAGTGAATAGTGTCTTTTGTAAATCTTGCCCGTACATACTTCTGTAGTCTGCACCCGCAACAAGAGGAATATTGAGAACACTGCCGAAGAATACGATTAGCCGGAATTTAATGAGATACAGACCCCCAGAATGTGATGCTTTACCGTTCGACTTTTTCTGGCAGGAGGCATTTCGTGTAGTGCTGGATGTCGAGGGTCTCCTTCCGTCGTGCTTCTTGCTGGTATCGAGTCCTTGGTATTGTGCCATAATCTACTCGCCCTTCGAACCCAGAATGCGAATCGCCTTTCTTACAAGCGAACGAAACTATCATATTTCGTTTTCGTGCTCTTTCTTTCTCCAGAAGGGGTTTCGGATGTTTCCTGTGAGATGATAATTAATTATTGGGCCGGAAAGGAAATAAATAGATGCAAGCTACCAGTCGAAGAGAGGTAAATCACCGATCGCGTCTTCGATAGTCACTACGGGATGCAGCGCTGTCCCAATCACCGTACGTATAGGCTTCGCACTTTCCTTGTTCTCGTATTTAATTTCCAGGCTCTTACCGGCGTCGAAATCATGGGTCGGCTGTGGTAACTCCGGAAGGACCTCGTCGTGTTTCGCAGCCACGAGGAAAAAGCGAAGCCGTCTTTGTGGGGTGCCGTAGTGGGCTGCTTGTAGGGAACCGAATTGGACTTGATAACTGCAGAATAATAGCGCATACATTAATTCAAATGTCTATGAATGCTCAAAAGTTTTTTTTTTAAAAACTCACTTCATGTCTATCAGTGCCCTTATGATTAGCTTTAAACCACCCATTTCAATATCTGTACCCGGTTTGATTTCGTGATCGTTTTCTTGACCTTCCGCGGTTTTGAAACCAAATCTGTAGAATCCGGGAACATTTTCGAAATAAACGTATTTGGGCGCGTAGAAGTCGACGTAGGATAGAGTCGTCATAATGAGATTGCTCTTGACATCGTCCGTCTCTTTGTACATGTTCAAAGTAGAGTGACTCTGGCTATAAAAGGTGTTGCACGGTAAGCACTGGTATTGAGTTCGACGACAGAAATCAAGTTCGTACCAGGGAAATCCTGCTGTGATTACGTCGATTTCCCCTTGTTTTGGAGGAGGTTTAATGGGCGTCTTCCCGTCATATTTTTGTTTGGGAATGTCGATGTCATGCCCATCTTTAAACTTGACTATATATCGCAGCATTTCATTTGCACATTGGTTATACACAATTGTTTCCGGAGAATTACGACTGGAGAAACCCGAGAATGAGAGGCGAAGAAACCAATAAGAGGGAAAAGACTCACGCAAATGTCATAGCAGCACTTGGGCTGATTTCAATGGCATGCGTAACTTTCATGCATCTAGTTCCTTGCGCAATCCCCAAGCTAAAAGCACCTACACCACCAAAAAGATCTAGCGTCTTCAGCGGTTTTGCCTCATGGAAGAATCTGTTCAGATCCTTTTTTCGCTTCAGACGTTCCTCGTAGCAAGGGCTGCAAACATGGTATTTCTCCCATTTGAGTAACTTGCGGTCATCCCAAGATCGAGGCTTTAATCGAGGGAACCGATAACGAGTGTAATAGTGGTCGGGGGAGAGTTCCAGCCAGTCTTCAATGGTTGACTCCGTTGAAAACGACCCAGCACACGGCGCAAAAATAACTTGAAGAAGTTCCTTCGGAGGGACAACATGCACTTCTTTGGTGAGGTATAATTCGCGCTAACCATCGTAAATGTTAGCACGGCAGATGATAGGCATAACAAGTGAGTAAATTCTTACTTCGTCCTTCATGAAATTTGGTGGTAAGTCTTCGAGCTGCGACATTCTCCCAACCTTCCTAAGCTTCACCTTGGCCCCCACCGTCTGGTCGAATGTGACCTCTTTGATGTAACCAATGTTGGCCGGGCCCTTATCCGCACGATAAAGGACAAAATCTTCTAAGTGGTACTGCATTCCACCGTATGCCACTCCGTTGGGATTGCCGTCGTCGTCTTTCAGTTTACGCGCCTCCGTGTCGTTGAGTTGTTGTTCCGCCATAGGACAAACTGGGCAATTGTTCGGCGCTTGTTGTTGGTCAAATAACCTTTTTCTGTCCATGTTGATAGACGTAAATAAGGCACGTTCTCTGTCATGCATGAATCTAATTCCTGGTGTATGAGATTTCTGGTTTCAGAGATCAGTGGTAATTACTCACTTGCAAAAAAAGTCGAGTGGCCCTTCCATAGCAACTCTTTGGACCCCAAAGTGAACTGTAGCTTTACCGACAATATCATCAATCGGATGTTCGCCACAGCTATTCGTTAAAAACAACTCTTGCGGATGGGCCAACTCTCCCAGAACTGTCTTGGAGCCATGCTCAAACCATTGCAAATGGACTCGACCTGAAAGTAGCTCTGGCCGAACATACAGAAACAGTGCAAACCTACACAAAAGTCCAGTGTTCATTTTTCCAAGACATCAGCGAGATGGCCTTACCAGAAGTAATCATATATCTTTGAATCACGATTAATATATAATTTCTTCGATTCTAATTCTGCTATTGCATCAGGGTTCGGAATTATGATGATGTCGCCAGTCTGAATTTCTTTAGATTCATCGATGCGAAGATATATAAATCCGTACAAACCTGGTACCGTTTCCCTTCGATTTCAATAGCGCTGTATGTGTCATCAATTACAGAAACACGGTCCTGTTTCCGGGTGAACGACTTTTTCTTAGTTCCAGCGTTGGCCACTAGTCGCTTCAGGATCCTGTGCGACCTGTCCTTGAATTCTTTTGATCGTGCGTCCATTTTCCACACCGAATCTGCATGTGACTTCGAAGCGAGCAACAAAATTTGCTCTCGGACGAGACCTTTTATTAGTTTACCAATTCTGACAGTAACACACGTTTGGTTTTGGTTTTCCTTCTTCAGAACAGCAAGATCTAGATTCCCGGAAAGAGCCCTGTTGTTTGAGGTCCATTTTGGACCACTAGCCTTCATCGGTCGAGCCATGTCGTTACTTGGCGCTTTTCGCATAACGGTCTTAACGAAGGGAACAGCCATTATTTTGCTATATTCAGGTTCTTCCTCAACGGCTTTACGTATTTCTTCAATCTGCGTCATTGTCAGTGTTATTGATGTTCCTGTGTCGAGGCACTTACTGATTCCATGATATGTTTCTCATAATATGATTTTCCAAACATATCAACTCGCAGCTCGAATTTCGTCTTGAACGCCTCGTATGTTTCGTCTGGTCGGCTCAGCGCGGAAGATATGAAAATTTGAGCCACTCTCCGAGGTGTGTAAAAGTGTTCAAAAAACGGAATATAGCTGTGGCTCGGCTTCCGCAAAATATACCATGCATATTGCGTCTCAATGAAAAATGGCCTACAAAAATATCAATATATTGTTTAATGAAAGAATATTTCAAACACCCACTCTGATTCTTGCGTGTAGTTAATTGTATATCGGAGAATAGAACTCAGACGAACGAAGACGGTTTGGTCGGCTTCGCCATCTTCCTGGCCTTCGTCTTCGTCACTCACAAAGTACGGTGCAACGGTGCCAGCAGCCTCAAACTGCCTGTCAACGCCGTCATCTTCTTCAAGTGCCTCCAAAGTCACGTATTCGTTGCCGTGTTTAGGATCGAAAATGCAGAACCCGCGCAGTTCGCGTATAGGCTTCTCATCCAGATCTCTTTCGGCGTCCTGGTCTTCTGTGTCTTCACCAGGTAGAACCAATGCCCTGTTCTCTTCGACCTCATTTAGCTTCTTCTGATAATATCGAGCTGAGAAAGTTTACTTGTCATTCGTCCAGTCCACAATCAACTGAAATTGCATACATGTTGGTAGTACCTTCCGCTTTACCAACTATTCCATGATAAAATAAAATAAAATAAAGTACTGAGCTGAACAACAAAGAATATAATAAAGATCAAACTAATACATACTCTGGGGTCCCTGTACTGACCATCACTGGTATCTTTCCTCTTCCCAAGTGAATGCCCACTGGAACTAGATCCCGTGGAACCTATAGATAGACCACGGTTCATAGACACGTTGTTCGCCATAGGAATATCCCCTTCTTGATACTCCCCAGGGAACGAGACTTCGAAAGCGGATGGCCGATTGCGAGGCATGTTTCTGCGTCACAATGGTGTCGGCTTTGATGGATTTTTTGTTCAACTTCTTTGAATGCAAGCTAACAGTCGTATATGGCAAATCCGGATTCTCCCCGCGTAGCAAGGTCGAACGCCCGCAGGCCTGTCCTAGAAGCACATAATTTTGCTGAAGTTCGGAGGAAGGGGAAAGTTGTCACGCTGAATGGACTCATAGTGGTATGTCACAAGTTCGCGCGCTATTAGTCACCGGTTTACCGCCTTTGTCAATGTCTTCCGTGGACCGGCGTCGTCCCAGGTGTAAATTCATCCCGTCTGAGAGCAACTTGTAAGCATGAAGAAATGACAAAAAGGCTCCAGTGCATCTAACCCAAAAAAATTTGTCACTGGGTTGCCTTTTAATTAGGCGGTTTTGCGATTGCAGTTGACTCATAAGTGTCCGCGTTACATTGATTCGATACAATTGTTATTTTGATTTGAGCAGAAAGTCGAAAAGTACACATAATACGTATTAGAAAACATATTTGATACGAGCACTTTGAATCCATATTTGAATAGGGTAATACATTCACTACCACGGTGAAAGGACGTGACGTGGATATAGATATGGTATGGCCCAAGAAGCGAGAGTTGAGGAGATAGACAAAGAAACATGAAAACGATAAAATTTCTAACAGAAACTGTGAGATGAGTGTCCTGAAGGAGCATGGCCAAAGATATTACACGGAAGTTATGAAACGAAGATAACTGAAAGATAATAGAAAAACAAAAAACCAGAGAAGACGGCGTGTATGAGTCTTCATTAAATTATCCAGTCAGGGTAACTCCGTTGGATTGGAGATTTTCTGGTCCTGCCAGGGCACCTTCTGAAATGCCAGCCTGAGCGGATACCACAGGACCATCTGCCACTTGGTGGAAATCTACAGGATTCAAGTCAGGATAATAAACATATGTTCCAACTTCTTTTAAGCTCACCAAGAATTTCGCTGTACATCATGACCTTCCAAGTATCGACCGGAAGATCGGCGTCATTGAAGCTCCAGTCGAACTTTTCTCCAGCGACAGGCTCATCTGTGGGGTCATGGTATGGGGCAACATACTCATGTGCAAGTGACTGGGATGCATCTATCCGTTTCCTTGGATCGAAGACGAGCATTTTTTCCAAAAGATCGAGAGCTGGAAGGAAACGTTAGAGCTATTGTGAATCCGGGTGCATTCGGGCAACATACCATCGGGATCGGAAGTTCTCAATTTCTGGTTGAAGGGAATACGTTCACGCTTCGGCAGACTCTGGACGAATCGGAGAGTCTGTGTATAAAAGATTAGCAAGCAGTGTTGTTATCTGATGGATGTACACGGACATTTTCACTTGCGATGCTCTCAATGACGTCATCAGGAGGTGTGCCCAATAACTCTGTGATGATCGAAAATTGGTTGACGTCTGCATAATGCCGTCCATCAGAAATCTGAAAAAAGGGGCGAACATGATGTATGACGTACGATCTTTTCCTGGGAACAACGGCTTCCCTTCCAGCATCTCTGCAAAAATACACCCTGTACTCCAAATATCGACAGCGACGTCATACTTTTGCCAAGTAAGCATGATCTCCGGTGCACGATAGTACCGTGTCGAAACGTATCCCGTCATTTGGGGGTCCTGGATACGTGCGAGTCCGAAATCGCAGATCTTTCCAAACATTAATATCGGTGGATTAGGAATGCCCAACAAGAAAACATACCTTCAGATCACAATTTTCATTCACAAGAATGTTGCTCGGTTTCTGTTCACGAATGTCAGATTTGCTCTTCCTTTCCATGAATACGGTACGAACCAGGTCACGATGGACAACACCAGCCGAGTGGACATACTTGAGCCCCCGCTGAAGAGCACAACGTTTTGGTGAGCAGAATAGGCTGGAAGAAGTAAATGAACATACCAGAATTTGATAGAGGAAGTATTGGATAAACTGTTTTTCCAATGGTCGAGATGTGAGCAGACGATGAAGATCGGTGCCCAAGAGCTCAGTCACAAAGTAGCTAGTGCGCTCGTCAGCTTGGATTTAGGGTCGAATTTAGTATGTGACTCACAGATCTTCCAGAGGTGAGATAAAAACATCGCTAAGACTGATGATCTGCAAGCAATTGAGCAAGGATGGAACACAAGAGGGGAGAACAGACGGACGTTTTCATGTTGAATATGTTTGAGTAGTTTGAGCTCGCGATAAGTTCTTTTGCTGAGGACGGGTGTACTGAAGGGCTTCATAATCTTCTTTATTGCCACAGACGCTCCTGTAAGTTGGTCCTTCGCGGAACTGAGGGTGTGGAGCTGAGAAAGGTCTGAAAGGTATAGAAACGATGCAGCCTACCAGACGAGTCCAAAGGCGCCTTCACCGAGAAAATTTAGTGAAAGATTGTATTGAAAATGGTGAGGATGACTGACCCATTCCGACTGGCTGTAGATCGACATATCGAGTGGTTACCTGTGTAATGCAAGGAGTTAGGAAATGAGGATGGAAGGAGTTGATAATGTGTACCTCGAACGAAGTGCCAAATATGCTGAGCTTGACGAATGACATGAAGGGGTGAAAATTTGGAGGTGGAAAGTAGAGAGAGGGGACAAGATGATGAAGGTTGAGAACAAGAAGGGAAGGGCCTTTTGAGGCGGCGACCTGTCACAAAACTGCAAACGATTTGATTTTGTCCCGCTGCCTTTTTCTTTTTTTCCCTTTCCTAATTTTTTGCACAGATGTGTATACAATATTTCTAGTATACTTAGAGGTCAACAATTATGTGAAACAAGCCAGAAATGAATATTTGAGGCAATTAAATGTTGTTTTTTGGTGTGATTTGGGATGAAAGCGATGACGCAATAGATTAAGTATATGCCAAGCGACTGTGGGAAAATGCAGAAAATAGGACGTCAACGTGTTTTTGTCAGAACCTAGCGAAAACCATGTCATTCATTAGATTCGCTCGTTCTTTGAAAGTACGTCATCGATTTTCCTTGTCCTAACACAGCCTGATTCTTTTACAGAGCGTACGCGCTTACTCTACCGCTGCTGCCCCGAAAAAAAGCAGCGGTTTCCTCCCTTACGCTCTTCTCGGCGCTGGCATTGCTGGTGGTGCTACTTATTGGTATCTCGAGGGCACCAATCCTCCTGTGCCAAAACCAAAGCAAGAGAAAAGCCCTCTTGATCCCGAGAATTTCATCGACTTCAAGCTCAAGAAAATTGTTCCTTACAACCACAATTCTTCCAGGTAACCTATCATGTTCATATCACTGTCCGGTTCTCCCCGTTCATTCGTCTTCAATTAGCTTCGTGTTCCAGTTGCCCAATGATGAGGCCTCTTTGATCCCAGTCGCTTCATGTCTCGTCGTAAAGGCCTCGGACTCAGAGGCTCTTGTAGATGCCAAAGGAAAGCCCATTATCCGCCCATATACACCTGTCTCACCCCCAGACGCCCCTGGAGAACTTACGCTACTTATAAAACGTTACGAAAACGGCAACATGTCCAAGTACATGTTCTCTTTGAAGGTCAGGCTCCATTAATCACTACTCTGGATATGTTCCGACTCTATTTCCAGGAAGGCGATACGCTTGCCATCAAAGGCCCCATCTCCAAATTCCCCTACAAAAGTTTGTTCGACAAAACCTTATTTTAATCAAATCCAGGCACTCACCTCCTTTTCCAGCTAATGAATTTGACGAAGTTGCTCTCATTGGAGGTGGAAGTGGAATGTGCGTCTTCCTTTCTTTTTTAAAGTATACGAGTTTCATGCCGTATCCATAAATAGCACACCTCTCTACCAGATCTTGACTCATGCACTTGCTGACCAAAACAACAAAACCAAGTTCAAGCTCATCTATTCCAATGTCACTGAAAAGGATATCCTGCTTCGCGAAGAATTCGATGCTCTCAAGAAAAAATATCCTAACACCCTTGACGTCGTTTATCTCGTCGATCAACCTACCGCTAACTGGACCGGTCCTGTTGGGTACATCTCCTCAGATGTTATCAAGAGCCATGTTGGACCTGCGGATCTCAAGGAAAAAGTTAAAATCTTTGTTTGCGGTAAGCACATTGTACGCGACGCAAAAAACCTGCCTGTTTACATTTCCTCTAGGTCCTCCTCCACAAGTCGCTGCTCTCGCCGGCAAGAAAGCTGGGATGAAACAAGGCGAGCTTGGAGGAATTCTCAAGGAGCTAGGATATACCGAGGATCAAGTAAGTTTTTCTTATTCCGTTTATAGTCGTGCATATATCTGATACTCTGCTTTAACCAGGTATTTAAATTTTAATCACGATGTATAGACCAACTAGAGCATGTGCTTCCATCATATCCTAATGTATACCAGCTCATCAGCGTACAGAGGATCGAACTATCAATATATTTACATAGCATGTCCTTTATCTCATCGCCCTGCAACAATTCTACCTGTCTTTCGTGGTAATGAGAAGTTATATTGGATTTCGGTTCTTGAGTACTCAAATACTTACCGATCATCCTGTAGCGTGGATCACATCCTGTGTGAGTTGCCCTGGTCATTCTATGACTGAAAACTGATGTTTAGTAGTCAAGACATGCATAGCATTGACATGGTATCTTAAAATCTCACTGTCAGCAACTCGCATCCCAGGACACTGACATATCAAGTATAATCTAGTCAGACGTCGTCATCTGGGCCCGAAACGCACGGGTATATCAGCCGTGCCGTGTTTTTGCAACGTGCGGAAGACTGCCAGTTAGCAATGAGCATGCTTAAAATAGCTTTACGTGAACGTCTGAACCCATACAACGACAGGCATACGCTGAGTGCTCATTCTTATTCCATCATATGGTCAGACGAGCGGCTACGAACAGTTTAGCGAGGCTAATATTAGTCTCAGTGGGGTATCAACAATCAGTACTTCAGTTGGTATGTGTAAACCTTTGAGACTATGACTGCCTCCATTTTGTTTGGTTTTTCCTGACTAGTCTTCGTAAAGTCAACAGGTCTTTAATTTTTTTCCCGCGAATGATTAGTTATGACCTACTTGTTTTGATTTTACAACTATCCCATGAGGGGGAAAGTGGCACGTATGCTATTGTGGTATAGGATTGATCTTGCTCGCGCGACGAAGATAATAATATACCAGTTGGCATGCAAGTACGTGGCCTTTATCTTTATCTACATCTCATATGCCGTTTCATCCATTGGTTATCCCAGTGCCTTCTTTCGTAGCCAGTCGACGCCTGGGTGAATTTATTCTCAGAGACTGGGGTGCTCTGTCGAGCCTCGAATATCAGTCGGTCATCACTACATGTACCAAGTACTATGCTTCTCGTGCACGGTTCTGACTATCTCATCATAGCGATGGACTAGAGCCAACTAGATTTTGTTTTGGTTTAGTTCTGGTCATTTGCTTGTTTCTCGGATCAATAGGGCAATTTGAGTGCGGCGTTCTTACCATAAATAGGCGCGCGAGCTCCTCTATACCCGCCTAACCAAGTTTTGTAAGCTATACTAGAGCTAGAAGCCATGCTACTAAAGCTCTCTAATCCTTTGGCGCTAGAACTTTGCAACAGACATTCCGTTTCCTACGTGCCGCGAGGGCTATGTACCGACATTTGCGCAGTAGCAACAATAGCAACTTAAAACGCGACTCTATTTCGAGAAACACAACTTCTTAGCGTTGTCTGAAGAACAAATCAAAATATTGTCGCCGACAGTGTCGGTACAGATTAACAATTTCGTCTGTTCTGTCGAAACCCAACGGCAAGTAAATTGTATCCCAGGTCTCCCGCATGCATATGTGCCATATGTTCTCACCGTTCCGTTGAACTTATTCTGCGTTAGCGTCATGATATCCACATACTTTCAGAGTTTTCCTCATCCGACCAGATGCGTAACATCTGATTCTAGCACTTCCTATGATCTCTGGGGCTTCACGGATTTCTGACACCTGTGGTCGCTCTATAAAAGTGGGCATTTTCTGTTTAAAGCCCCATTGTCCACCACACAATACTCAGCTTCACCAGACAGGCTTTGTTCTCTTTCAAGGCAACCCGCATAACTATGAAATCCTCTGTCTTCGCTGCTCTTGCCTTCCTGGTATCTGGCGCTTTGGCTGCAAACCATTTCGCAGGGATCAATGTGGCGAACAGCCCAACCGGTACAACAACCTACACATGTCGCTCCCAAGATAATGTACGTAGGAATCTCATATTTAAATCGAGACCGTCAACTAATAAGGCAATTTTAGTGGAACAATATCGCCAACACAGCGAAGAACAACGGATTCAAGTCCCTCCGTATCATAGGCTTCGATTGCAACGCTCTGGAGATGGCATCCAGAGCTGCTGCTGCTGCTGGCCTCCAAATCCTTGCTGGCATCTACATTCAGGGCACCGTTGCCAATGGCATTGCACAAATCAAGTATGCACATCACCCAGTCTTTCCAACCTATTTTGTTGCTGATGCTCTTGTGTTTCCAGCAATGATGTGCAGACTTTCCGTGCGGCCTATGCGAAATATGGAGCAGGTCGCTACGTTGGTCTGACCGTTGGTAACGAGGTATGTGCTCTAGGAACTTAGCATAAAAATAAAGTACTCATTACTCAGGTCAATGACTCTACTGGCAATATCATGGCCAAGGTATATGATGTCAGAGGTTACTAGTGATTTCCTTCTCGGGTCCTTCTTCGACTGACGCCATGTCGATCTTTTTAAAGGATATCTTAGATCAGTCGGCGTTTCTACTCCAGTTTCCACCGTGCATACCTGGGTGCGCATCCGGGACGAACCTGCTCTTTGCGGGGCCGACTTCGTGGGTGCTAACGCCCAGTGAGTAATCACCAACTTCAACATATATCTGTTTTTCTGACAACGAAATAAAGTGCATTCTTCGACGGAAACGTCCGGTCTGGAAACGCTGGGGACTTCTTGTTTAACACTGTTGTCCCATCACTTAAGAAATCGTGCCCAGGAAAGAAGGTGATCATCACTGAGTAAGTTTCTTCCCCACTTTGCTTTCACGTACAATAAATTGATTGTCTCGACCAGATCTGGCTGGCCTTCTAGAGGTCCTTCCAACCGTGCCGCAGCTGCTTCGGTGGCTGACGAACGCTCAGCCACTGTCAGCTTGAACTGTGCAAGCCTCCGTGACACGAGCGTGTCGGTATATGGATTTGAAGCTGATGATCAGCTATGGAAGGGTAATGACAACGAGCGCAGTTTCGGTCTCTTCAACAAAATCGTACTTAATGGCGACGCGCTCAACTCATGCTAAATTTTACAAATTCATCTAAAAGTGAGCATATCTAATATTTCTTGCTTTATATTTCACGAAATATATTTCACCCTAGAACTAGAAAGACTTGCTTGCTTTATCATATACATACATGCATTCAATGTATAAAATAAATTCACTCTCAAACGATCTTACAGTAACACCTATCCAATGATTCGAAAAACTTTTATAGTCAAGAACTCATGATCTCATCCTTCGTGTAACGGACCAGCGACACGACAATGCTGTCCCCTGGTTATCCGAAGTTTCTGAGTCTTCATACTCACAAGCCCTTGGTCGGGCCTAACGGAGAAGCAGTCGCGGTGCCACAGTCTGTGCCTGATGCATATGGCAACTGAAGCACATTCTCAAGCTTTCTTGCTCGATTTAGGTTTTTTTTTCCTGCTAGCCCATGCCATAGTGCATCTCCTAGCATGTAATGGTTTAAGCAGACGCTAGGTTAGCCTACCTAAATGCCATGCACTGTGCACTGTCGTGCCACACTACACAAAGTTAGATTAATCAAAATCAATCAAGACCAATAAACCGACTTCTCACTCGATACAACTTTCAAGCCAAGGTAGTATGAGTGTATTTCGGATAATATGGTGGAAGTGTCATGTCTGAAGTTTGCGCTCACCACTAGTACTCAAAAGCCGCAGCTTCATCTCTCAAAATACTATGAGTCATTAGTGACCTCAGCGAGTATACATGTTAAACACTTTTCTAAGATTGGACTTGAAGTACGTTAGGCTTTGCAGCTAAATTTCATAGGCATACTTCTTGTAGGTCTCTCCAAAATCATCTTATTTGCGCCCGCGACGAATGCGTCATTAATTTGGGTACCATGTTCCACCCCTGGACGGAGATGCTCACCCTGTTAGGTTGGTTCTTTACATGGCAGAAACCCACCCAACAGGGTGCGGAGATGGTGAGATGGTGCTTCCTATAGCCAAGTACGGAAGGCAGCTTTTATGGGATGGTAATGAAGGATGCATCCGAGATGGTCCGTCAGTGGGAGATGGTCCGTCAGTCGGTGAGCGAGGATTCGATTGTTACTGTGTGATTCTATATATCTACATGTCGTCAATTTTCTTGTAGCACAAAACATTTACTTTTGAACTCTGAATGATTGAAGAGAACCAATTCAAGGGGCCAGATGTAATGCGCCAAATCAATGTATTCAGATATATCAAAATATTAAGATGCCGTAATAAAAACACAAAAAACGACTACCATGGCATTTGACGAGTTGGATTAGCTGAGTGGTACTGCATGTAAGGATTTGGGATATGTTCGTCCTGAGAGCTATATGCCCAATGATGATCTCCTTGGTAGCTTCCAGAATGATTATTGAAATCGCCAAAAGGTTCTTCGTTGCCATATCCTGGCTGTTGCTGATAGCCAGTATACCATTCGTGAGCTGGTACAGGCTCGTTCCACTGGCTTTGATAATCGTAGGCATAGAATTGGTTCTCCTGTGGATGATCTGCAGTCAGTTCGACTCCCTGCACTTTTCCATGTTCACGATTGTTCGGATATCCCGAGGGTACAAAAGTTAGGGGAGACGGTCCGTTTGTGTCTGAACGATTATTCGATCTCGGGGTCCCAGAGGATAGTCTTGTTTTGATTTGGTCTGTTACGAGTGAAGTGTATATTAGTGTCAAACATACGAAAACATGGGAAAGACATCTGAACCTGCTTGAGAAGACTCCTTGGCGGTGACGGCCACATCGGCAGCTGCTACACAGACAGTTAGATATGCCTCATGGGTATCAATGACCTTGCACATACTTGACCTCTTTTTCTTTGATTTGGTTGCCGCTGAAAGGCGGGCTGATTTGAAGATATATTAGTATTGGGAGGAAGGGTCAGCCAATGGGACAGAATACATACATGCTTTAGTTGAAGCCTTTGACTGTTTTCCAGCAGCTGTGCGAGATTTGCGTGTAGTATGCTTCGAGTCGACGTCGGATTGCTCATTACTTTCGTCTCCTTCCGACATAGGATCGTGATCTTGTGGAATAGTTGGTTTGGGTACTTCTGGAATGCGAGCTGATTTAAATTTATCAGCGCCTGGAATGGAGTACCCAAAAAATACATACACATTTTCGTTGAAGCCTTTGAAGATTTTCCAGCAGCTGAGCGAGATTTGCGCGTAGTACGTTTTAATTCGACGTCGGACTGCTCGTCACTGTTGTCTCCTTCCGACATATGATCATAATCTTGCGGTTCAGAGTCAACACAAGAAGATGAGGGTACCAATGGCGTTGATGGGTCAGCAGAACTAGGAGGCTTGGAGAGCATTTTTGAAGGTACGGACGTCACCGGTCGGCGTCGTGGAGGGCCGCATCGATCCTCTGCGATTGTGTGCCCAAGGAATTGGCGTCGTGCATGTTTCTCCGTTGAATCATGGGCTGGAGGAGCACCGATGATCACAGGTTCGCTCGTATGTAGGGCTTTGATAGACAAATTAATAAATCTAGAAGGATGATGGGAATTGGGCGCTTACCCTGTTTTGATACTTGCTTCAAGCGAATGGGATACCTTTTGGACTTGAATGCAGATAGGAGGATCCTGCGTTGCTCTTTGGGAACTCCAGCCACGCCTTTGCTACTGGTAATCGAGCTCGGCCAATCTACGCCTTCCGGCCAATTCTCTATTATCCAGCCATTTGTGGAAAGTATTCTCGGCAGGTTTTTCCATATTACTAGACTTCCCTGAAAAGCCTTCAGTTTGCATGGCTCTAATAAAGGTGGTTAAATCTCCATTGCACGAAAATGATTCTGAGAATAAATTGGATTAAACGTACCAATAAGGGCTTGAATACATTGCTCAAGCTCGTTGAGATCATCAGAAGCCTTTGCAACGTTTGGAGTGATACATCCTTGAGCCTTTATAGGCAGTAGGGATGAAGTCTCTGGAGGTGCTGAGGGCGAATTTAAAATATCATTTCGGTGCTGCTCGGTCATAGAGTTTGAGATCTTGTTACTGGGGAAATCCATCAATTATGGTTCGATAGTGTCAAGATGTATAGAACGAGCATACAATATGTGTGATTTCATGTGCGCTTCGAAACTAGCCTCGCTGAGTGACAGACGCTCTGGAAAGAACTATACAAGCGTCAGCTCATCATCGATGAAGAGATAGACGGAAACTCACGTTTTGAAGTAAGGTTGAAGTCCAAGTCTGAGAGAGATGTTGGTCTTGATGTATAACGGTGCCAGAAAATCCAACAGCTGTCTCAAATCCATAAACCGTACTTGCCGTCTCCGCGAGACGAATGACATGTTTTGTGTAATTTTTGAATAATCGACCTCGAGTGTTAACAGTAGAATTACTTTTATTGACGTCTCGGATGCTTCTCCAGAGCCTGAGAATATCTTCCCAATTATCAGGATGGGCCTCTTGGAAGAGTTGATATGCCGCCGGAATTAATGACCGTGGAACTTTTGCTCCTTCTGTATAGATATGTTAAAAATCATGAGGAATAGAATAAAAGATCTATCATACCTGGAGGGCGTTGATCGACGGGAAGCCTCTCTATTTCTGTCTTTGTGTTTTCTTCATGAAGGATATATACCTGATAGATGTTCCAGAGGTTACAGTCTCTTGTAGTAGAAGGCCTCCAACGTTGTATAATCTGTGTAGCCGTCAGCCCTGTATTACTGCAGATCTTCTTTAGAAGAGTATCGAGAGCATGGAGACCCTCTTCCAGAGATTTTGTTGCCTCCTTAGATAGACGTCCAGACGATGGAGTTTGTGGAGTTGATGCCCAGTCATCATCATCCATTTGTTCATCATTTTGCACGAAGGCGACCTGTTTCTTCATCTCCGTATTTATGGGCCTAGATGTCCCCTCATCAGGCAACGGTTGGAGGAATGTAGAGGTTGGAAGCGTTATTGCATTCGGTGCAGGCGACAGGTTGATTGGGGGCAATGTTGAAGCTGGAGATAATGATACCGTACGCAACAGCTCGTCCTCGTCTGAAGTATGGAGGGGGGAGCTAGATGGGGGTTGAGTCGGGGATGCAACATTGGCAGTAGATGGGGTGCGAGGAATTTCGGTAGCCTGCGGTAATGATCCCATACGCAATACCTCGTCCTCTGAAGTATGGAGGGGAGAACTAGTTGGGGGTTGAGTCGGGGATGCAACATTGGCAGTAGATGGGGTGCAAGGTGTTTCTTGGGTGGCAGGTGAAGTGGAAAATGGGCTATTCCCTTCAGTGTCCCCAGCTGACGAGTTGGGTATAGTTGGTGTACAAAAAGATGAGGACAACAGTGAGGCGGAGGGGAATGGCCATGTAACGGGATGGACTGGGTCAATATTTTTGGGTAAGTCAACCTGTGAAGCCACGGGAGTATATGACAGGGTATGTGGATCTTCCCGGCTTTGGGCAGGTGTTGAAGAAGGAAGCTTGGAAATAGATTGCGCTTGTATATTGGGAGGCACACATGAGGATGCCCGGGATGAGGGTGAGGGTTCAGTGGTCAAAACCGCTGGTGCGTTGATACGACTGGTGTTCGGCTGTGACTGAACTTTAACCAAGTATCTATCCTACTTAATTTTCGGCATAATAAACACGTTTATTATTAAGTCTACATAAGTACAGAGCGAGGATAGCTACATGTTTGGCTAGGGGAAACCATTCTACGAACCCTAGGACGAACCTTACGAATGCTAGAGTTAGTTATAGTAGTTCCTCGGAAATGCGTGGAACGCTTTAACAGCAATGCAGCAGGATCGAAGGCTCCTAGGATAATATTCAACCATCAGGAATGTAAGCTAGAGCCTGCTGATAATAAGCTTAAACGGCGCTATAGCCACTTATTATTAAGCAGTGCGCGATGCGTCCACATCTACCTAATATGGAAACGGAAAGTTCCCACCATATGAAAGTACATGTAAACTACTGCCAACGTTCCTAGGAACGCTAACTCAAGGCGGTAGGACTGATCCTAGCATTAACAAAGTACATTACTGGTCCCTAGGAACATAGTGGGCACTATGCAAACGACGAGACAAGCACTAGTAATGTCAATTAGGACTTGCCGACGTCTGCTCGAGTCAGATCGCTGATAAACCTAAAAGGAGAAGTTCCTAGGAACGCTTACACATGGTCTTAAGACCCTCGGATATGCGCAGTTACCTTAAACGGCAGTTGTGGAGCCGAGGATTGTAGATCCATACGATACCACGGTACTCCGATGCTTCGGACCCTACGACGTCGATCAATGATCGTCGGCTAATGCGAATAAGCGCCCTTGGAGCGTCATGCTCGAGTCAGCGACTTGCCCAACCATACGAACCCTTCCAAGGGCATACAAAAACACGCATGGTACCTACTGGTTGCTTATGCATCGAGTGGAGCTACCTAGCGTTAACCAATAATATTATTTCCTGTATTTTCCGAGCATTTCCGATCCGCTCCAAGTATTCCTGTATTTTCCGAAACCTAGCAGTATATAAGCAGCCTGTAAATTACCGTAGCACCCCAGATAAACTAGAACCCAGTTGTCCACATTCGAGGAACGCGCATTGAGTTGCAAACTCCTAGGATCGACCTTTGGTACCTAATAAATCTCCGCGAGAGTTGGTTTTATTGAACAGACTACCTACCGTGTCATTTGAGCATCTTGGCGTTAGTTGAGCGACTTGAGTTAACTTGCAGAGTTCTCGAGGAACCTAAATAAACGTATTGGGATAAAGTTTCCTCTGTCTTAAGTGACATAAAGCTTAATACCCGCCTAAGTGGCAAGAATTGTCTAAGTGACGCCTAAGTGGCCCGTTCCTAGGGATAAGTTCCCTGCCTAAGTGGCAAATTGTCTAAGTGACGCCTAAGTGGCCCGTTCCGAGGGATAAGTTCCCTGCCTAAGTGGCAAATAGTCTAAGTGACGCCTAAGTGGCCCGTTTAGGATTGAGTCCCCTTTCTGAGTGATTAAAAGACTTTGGATTAAGTATCCAGCCTAAGTGGCGAACTACCTACACACTACATCTTGTGGAAACACATTAAATCTACGTTTACACTTTCCGAGGAACTTCGCTTTGTGCGTAAGCTACTCAAACACTTGTGATCTTCGATCCTAGGAAACGTTCTGTTGCATTAGAGAGCGTATCTTTAGAGAGAAAACATAATCAACGACGCGTATCGCGTATCCCTCCCACGAAAGAACTAATCACATTGATTGGGTTTTGTTTCGGAGTATATACAAAGTACAAATCGTACATACACACTCAACCCCGCAGCAAGCACCTTAGCGTAACTTGACGAGAATATATCATCTGCATGAGTTGGAAGATTAGAGTCATGCTGATTATAAAAACCTGTCTGATCATCACGACGAGCATAGGTATGAGAAGCTGCCTTTAAACCATTACTTGGAGGCTTTGAACCGGATCGTGCTTGTATATTTGGAGGCGCACACGAGGATGCCCGGGATGAAGGAACTTCTGTGTAGCTCGAAGCAAATATATCATCTGCATGAGTTGGAAGATTAGAGACATGCTGATTGTAAAGACCCGTCTGATCATCATTTCCATAATCTTGCGGAAATGCACCACGAGCGTATCCGTAATAATCTACCTCCAGGAGTTGCCTCTGCATTACAGTGGGGACACCGGGTGGTCTAAATGATCCAGAAGCAGGCCCCTGAGATGACCCATGAGGACCTCCACGAAAAACTTGAGGAGGCGCAAAAGAGCCACGAGGCGCAAATGCCCCAGGAGGGAGATGTGGGGCGAAAAATCCATGAGGGGGATGTGCGAAAGACCCTCGAGAGGGATGCGGGAAAGACCCCCGAGAGGGATGCGGGAAAGACCCCCGAGAGGGATGCGGGAAAGACCCTCGAGAGGGATGCGGGAAAGAGCCGCGAGAGTAATGGGGGAAAGAGCCGCGAGAGGGATTCGAAAATGACCCAGGTTGATGTTGGAGAACCTGAGGGAGTTGTTCCAAAAAATTGTGTGTCTGAGGTTGTTCACTTGTCTGAACTGAAGAGATAGACGAAGATGATTTTGTTGCGCTTGATTTTGTTGCGCTTGATTTTGTTGCGCTTGATTTTTCTGACGCAGAGCTATCCTGGGTTCCGGATGATGCAAGTCGATTTCGGGCTTGCATTGAGAATTTGACGAGTTGTTCCCCGCCCTTGGTAGGTCTGAGTCTGGTACGTAAGTTGTATGGAGATGTCGGGGAATGTTGTGCTCGCATGATTTTTTGTTTTTTGCAGGGTGAAGGAGTAGAAAAAGAAGAACGGACAGAGGGAGAGTCCACATCGCCATCGTCCGAATTTCCGTTCATGGTATTCCAGTGCAAGGCTACTGTCTAACGTATCCAAATTTTGAATGTGTGCCAATTCCAAAAAAAAAAACAGAGGGCTCTCAAGTTGAATCTTGAGTGCGCAAAAAATAAGGATCGAGGAGTAAGCGCACTGTAAGACGACTGAAAATTCAATTGGAACGCACAGTAAGAGCGGAAGGCTCTTCTTGCATATTTTTTGGGCCCGGTAAACCGACGTAATAAACGAAGGGTATCATTTGAGGAAGTAACAATGGAAATAAATGAACTTTTGAAACACCAGGCTTCTCTGTCACGGAATGAGAATCTTCGGTCAGGCTGTCATTTTCATCCGAGGGGACGTCGACCATTGAGATTGAAGGGATATTTAGTAGAGAGGATTTCAGTGTCGGCCAAACGTTTGGGATCCAAGAATGGGGCCGTCAATCAACCATCCTACATATGTCTACTGGAGGAGACTGCAGCGTCAAAGCCCAGACCTTATGGTCTTTAGCAGAGTCGTACGGAGAATGGTTACACTTGCCTGGTACAATTCTCTTTCATTTCCTGACATTACACGACGCTGATCATGATTCAGGGTGTGCAATGAAGATGGGACTCCCCTTTCTGCTGTTGTCTTTGTCGACTGGATGAGACGTCGTGGCCTCTTCATAGAGTGCAACTGTGGCTTACTTTGCCCTGCTCTCAACCATGTTCCCATGTCATGCATAATCATACTGGTGAAGTCTTCGGGGGAAGTGCTTGCAGGATGTCCTGGATTATCTCGCGGTCAAGGATGTGGGATGTTAGGTTCTCTCATTTCGAATACTGCTTTGATTCCTTACTCACTTGAAAATCAGTGAACCTGACTGCTATTTCCGCTAAAACAGTTAATTTATCCTGTTATACCCACTTTCCTCCCTTGGAGAGCTCATCTGGTGATTTGGACACACCAATGGCAGAGTTACTGCGCAATTACCGAGCGATGAACAATCCAAATGGCCTACCTGCACCATTTTTTCCAGGTTACATTGGCGAATACAGTGGATACTACTACGAAGGCGCCGAGCAACGTTTTTCTACAATACAAATGTTAGAAGGAGAACACTATACCTTGACGCGGCGTAAGTTTGAGATTGGACTCGTTCGAAGGGAAGACTGATAGTGTTTATAGCAATGAAACCCTCTTTCTCCGCACGCGCTCCTTATCCAACAAAGCCGGCCAACAATCAAGGACCGAAGTATATCGAAATTGACGACTTCGATAATCCTTGTCTACGTCATCCACCTACAAAATCTGCTCCTATCCAGAAGAAGTCGAAAGCGTTAACACGAGTGATGAAAGGGAAGTCCTCAACTGTTAGTACCGATGACGCAGATATTATAAGTGTGGTAAAATCACAGAAGTAATTAAATGTCATCATGTATATTCAAAAACCTTTTTTGATTTTAAATGACTGTTTTATACTTCTCCTTTGCTAAAAAGAACGGTATATTCTTGAGTAGGCTTGAAATATTGAAAGAACATATGTCATGGAGTAGGGTTAAGGTCAACGGCTAGGATTCATGAATACTCTCACGAAATACACGTGACCAAACCCAACGACCGACGGACAAAAATCCTACCAAAATACACTGTTTAACCATTCCAAATTTTCACCAGGCTTTTTTACTAAAAAAAAACCCAAAGTATCTGGACAAGTAAATGATTTTCGTTAAATTGAGGTGGTTTCTGGCGTCCGAGACAGTATCCTGAGTTCAGTTTGGGCGTGAAACTGGCGGAAGAATATTTTATTTGTCTAATACTGTTATGCATAGAGTTAAATGACAGGGAATACCAAAAAAACGTCAAGAAAGCGAATGTCATAATCACAAGCGGAAAGTTGCAATCAAAAATCAAAAAGTCAATTTATCCATGTTGCTCCCGAACACCGTAAAAACTTTACAGACCTAAGTATAATTTAGTATCGAAAAGTAAATCAGAAAAAAATGGGAACAGAGCTTACTCGTTCAAGAATTGGCCAACCGACGCTCCTGTCTGGCCAATTCTCTTTGAAGGTCTTCGTGTGAGAGGGAGTAAATACGATATTCTTCGATACGGGTGGGCCAGGAAAAACTATGGGTAATGGTGGCGATGGTGTTTTGAGCACCAGGTGTTAGGGCCCCCGGAAGTTCGTAGGAAAATGCTATTGCAGGGAAATGTTCAACAAGATGGATGAGCACAGCTGCTCGCCGGATTGGGTGAAGGTCTGTCATTGGCCGAATTTGAGCTGAAACAAACTTCACGCGATGGTGTCTGCCGCTTGGGGGATTCTCAACCGGAGCTAATTCGATATTATAAATAATCGCCTGGGATAGACCAAGCCAAAGTTCGTGATTGATTCCTGATCCCAAGGGAAAGAGATGTCCAAAGTTAATAGCTTGGAGTGCGCCGCGAAGGAGTGTAAGGCCATGTTGTTGATCGTATGCTCGAGCAATATTGAGCGCGTTAATGGGTTCAGTCTTGACCTGCAATGTCTCGCATTGTCGCTTGTGTTGTGGCCAGTCGGCCTGTTGACATGGCCGGGACTAGTGGTTGTTTCGTATTAGTGACGTGCCCATAAGGTACTGAGGATATGGCAGGAAACGTACACAGTATGTTCTGGCCTTGCACTTTGCACATCGCTTGGCTTCTTCGGGACGCATTACAGTGGTACACGCCTCATTCCCATATGCAATGGCTAGAGAAGAGATTTTCAATATTTGCGCAAACGCTCATAGATTATGAACACGTACCCTGAAACACGGTTATCGAAGTGGACGGATTCATTCAAATATCAAGAGTGGGGGAATAGGTCAGGACACCGTGTGTCTAGTCATAAATATTCTGATCTTACCGTGTGGATCAGTTACAGAAGACGTTATTCCTGCTACTCGCGATCCCTCGCCGCAAAGTACATACAGTCATTCACTGGTCAATAATGCACCTAAATAAGGCTTGGATACTGGGAATATGGATATTATGGATCGGAGGAAGTATGTGCATATGGAAAAAATAAATTGTGTGCCAACCAAAAAACGTGCGCAACCTTTTCCCCGCGCACATAAGAGAAAATAATTTGACTTAGATGATATAAGGCTTCGAAATGGCTTAAAATTGGGCGGAAAAAGTAAAAAGCGCGCGTGGAATTTTTACCCCAAATGACCGCCATATTGGTAGACAATTCAAGTTGATAGATAATTTAAGCCATGCGGTGGATAATCCATTTGACGCCTTAACACAATATTTTATAACGATTCTGTTTTGAATGTATTGCAAATTGAACAATAAAACTATACATAAACTCCATTCGGTGACGCATCTAGGTAGGACAGTGTATTAATAATTACCTCCAACAGGAAGTGGAAAGGAATATACCTATCAAATGATTGCCTGATTGGCCAGGCGAAGCTCCTGTTCGGCCATTTCGACACGGAGCTTTTCTTCCGAGAGTGTGTATAGTTGATATTCTTGGATGGATGTGGGCCACTTAAAGCTATGGGTTATTGTGCCAATGGTAGCTCGGGCACCTGGTGCTAGGTCCACAGGCATCACATATGCAAACACGATGGCAGGGAAACGTTCAGCTACCCGCGGGATCAAGGATGCTTGCCTGGTTGGGTCCAAGTCTGTCATTGGGCGGACTCGTGATGAAACAAATTTTGCGCGATTGTGTCTGCCGCTCGGGGGGTTCTCAACGCGAGCCAATTCAATAACAAACACAACAGCCTGCGAAAATGCAACCCAAGCATTGCGATTGATTCCTGAAAATAATGGAAAGTAATCTCCAAACCTAACGGCGTGGAGGGCTCGCTGAAGGAGTGTACAAGCATGTTTTTGATCGTATGCTTGAACAATTCTGAGTGTAACAGAGGGATCAATTTCAACCTGGAAGGTCTGGCAGTTTGGCTTATGTTGCGGCCAGTCGGCCTCCTGACATGTCCGGGACTATTTTTTATGAGTAACGTGTCCGTCAGGTATCTATGATATGGCAAGAAACTTACACAGTATGTTCTGGCCTTGCATTTTGCACATCGCTTAGATCCTTCGGGATGCATCACAGTCGGACAAGACCTGTTTCCACACTTGATGGCTAAAGAGGAGGTTCTTAATATTCAAGCCGTCCCTTACAAATCGATTGAACATACCTTGTACAGCGCTTAACAAAGTCGACGGATCCATTGGGTTTGAGAGTATCATATATCGAGAGCGCGTGTTTAGTTATAAGTACTTGGCTGCGGTATAGAGTACTACCCCTTGCGGACGGAAGTTTTAAGAGCTTTGGAGAACGTTGGACATTTGTGATCACCGGCTTGTAGATCAGTTCACGAAGTTGGGAAGGAAAATTCGCTGTCATGATTTTAAATACAAAGCATACAACCAATGCATTTAAGAATTCATATCCGCATTCAAGTCAATCTTCTCGTCCAAAAAGCTCACATCGTCAATTGTGAAATACATCCCGCCGATGAGCCATATTCCAACTTCTTTTTCTTCGCGGGCGAGCATTTCCTGCCAAGTACCATCCATCGGAGCATTTGAGGCGAACTTTGCAATGTATAACAAATCTTTCTCGATGGCCTAAATTTTTTGAGACGACGAACAAGGAGATCGATACAGAGATGACCAACGCACCTTTCTGGCCAGAGAAACAGCATCTTGGTCTTGTTCTATGGTGGACAGTTTCGGCCATTTTTTCAGCCACAGTACCATGAGCCGGTCGAGGAATTTTTCGCATTCGTTGAACATAAGGGCTTTATGATAATAGGGCGCCATGAAGTAGATAAAGTTGTTTTGCTCTTCGACGTGCAGCGATTTATCCTCTGGAATCTGTGTTGAACTTTGCTGAATGAGCATTTCGCAGGGGAAAGGAGTTTCAGGGTATTTCTCTTGAAATAAATGCCTGAGGCGTATTTGAAAATGTCATTTATATATGTAGATTCAAGCGGCAGTTGGGCTACAGTTGGGGCATATTGCCTCTTTTGATAGAAGCCGCAATATGCGGAATTGACATAGCAGGTGCGCTTCAGAAATTTGGCAGGTCTACGTAATAGGCGCAACTTGGTTAATACTCTTGCCATTCCCGGTAAGAGGTGCAAGGTCTTCTTTTCCCCGTGTTATTCCAACCTGGGCGAACGCTCAGTCATGGCCCATTCACAAGACGAGGTATAATATTTTGAAGAAAATTTGTTCATCTAACAACATAGATTCTGCAACCGTACTGGTCTATGCAACGACGTCTGATGACCGCGTGGGAATCATTGGTTCCATGATATTAAAGACCTGAATAGCGCGCTTGAAAAAGATGAAAGATTATGATCTTGTAATTCTTACTGATACGGCAATGTTTACCTTCCATGTTTCCATATCAAATTCGAGCACCATTTGGTTCTTTTTATGTCCTTGCTCCAGCCTTGTCTGCTATATTCATACATGAACCCTCGGAAACTACCCAACAAGGGTGATACATCCACAGCGGAAGTTTCCCAGTCCCGGCAGTGATATATCACCATGCTGCAGGCAGAGAGCAGCTGCCTTTGGTAAACATATGTAAACATTGCTGTATTTTAAGGTTTCGGACAGTAATTAGGTACTGCAGGCGTAGTGGTTATGTTTTTTGTTGCGATATGTCAGATATATGTTCTAAATATATTTTATGTTTTTTTGGTACCCTTTGCGCACCTAAAAAGGGATGGGACGGGATGGATTGGAAAACATACAACTGGATGAAGTGTTATTTATAGACGGACACAGGAAACAGTGTCCCCGAAGTGCCCGAAGCTGTAATTGGGCTCCTGCGCTTCGTTGGGCACCGTTCGGGGCGCTAAAAAAGCGTAGATATAATGTAGAGATATGTTTTGATTTTTGGGGGCGCTTTGCGCCATCAAAAGAAGACGGTATGGGATGGATCGCGAAACATAAAACCGGATGACGTGTTATTTTTAGCTTATTTCAACAGTTTCGGGCGTTGCGCTATTTTTGATTATGATATCATCATTTTTGTACTATATTTAATTTTACATCCATATATTACATCCTAGATTAGATTAGATAGGCAAAAAAGCGACTTACTTTTGGTAGTAGTTCCCAATTGGGAATTTATTGCCCTTTTGGGCACATCCTCTTCAGAACACACAACATCATTCAAAAATCATTTATTTCGTATGCTACAGTAAATTAAGATAATGTACATTTTTAATAACTAATATATATGTGGGAGACACAGATCAAGGGGGATGAAGGTAAAGGAGAAGACGAGAACCATCATGTTCTCGTCATCTCCTCGCTCACTCGTACCTTCCCACTTGCTGGTGCCTCCATATTCCTTCGTATTTCACTGTCCTGGTTGTACCCCCCCGCGTGTACGCTCACCCTTGTCCCTACCCTCCCATGCGACGATCTGTCACGTTTGCTCGTACCCTCCCGTTCGTACCCTCCTACTCGCTCGCGCCATCCTCATTGCTTCTCCTGCTCGTCTCAACCCACGCCGTCCTCGCGTCGTCATGTTGTCATATCGTCGTCGTCGTCTGGCCGTCATCATTGCCACGCCCGTAGTTGCCGGCGTCTCGTTGGTCCACATCGTCACGTCGTCGTCATTGGATAGCGGCAGTGAGCAGCGCCCACATCCGTGGAGAGAGGGGAGGGGCCAGGTGCGATAGGAAGACGTTGGAGGTGGTGGTGATGGGGGTTGGCAAGGAAGAAATCAACCGTGATGGTTGATTTCTGTCCAAATCCGGACGTTTCCTTCCCGGCCCGGTGTTGACCGAGCGTCGAGCTCGTCGTCGTGCACGACGATGAGAGTAGAATACAATTATTTTAAATAGAATCAAAAATGCTGTATGTCATAATAATATATATTAAACTATATGAGTAGGTAAAAATGAAAATCATATGTTTTTTCAGATGAAAACATCGGTATGTATGTATGTACAACCCTTGCGAGGTGATTTCATGACAGCCTTCCACAAAATAAATTTATTTCTACTCGAAAGATCATAAATTGAGACTTTTAAAGACAATGTATTCGATGTAAACTATGTACACAGTGCTAATATAAAAAGAAAAAATAGCCCTCAGACTTATGTACATTTCAATAACCGTCGATGCGTAAATTATACATCGAAAGTCGATATGAGCAGTAGTCATCTTCATGTTGAAATTAGTGATCAAACACTTTGAATTGGACTTGTATATATGGACTTTTACATAGATTTCGTTGTTTTTCCCTGTTTTTGGACAGTATTTCGTAAATAGCATTTTATAGAGTAGAGCTATTGACGAGATCTCTTCGGATTCGGAATCTCCTTAATGAGACGAATCCGACAGTATATAATATGTAGCGTAGAACTTCGTTTGGTGCACCACTGATTTCGAACGCGATATTGTGGGCACCTATATTCACACTTAGGGATTTTTGGGGTAAATAGGAACAAACAAAGCGGTATTCCTACTATGTCTGGGGAGTACTCAAGACACTAGATTGGGATTTTGGTTATACAGAAGCAATATACTATTTTCATTAAGACTAGTCATTGTTGTGCAATTGAGACTTGACTTTACTGTTGACTATAAGTCTATTGACTATTGGTTACACTATTGTCAATTTCTAACAGGTTATGGGCCCCGGCTTATAAACTTGGCTATACAATTGATTAAGTCTATTGCTGTCTGTTATTGAACTTGGGGGATTACAACTTAACTACAAAGTTGACTATTGATTTGGGATTACTATGTCTACATCAGACAACAACACGGTTGCTAAAGTGAAGCCATTGTCTAATTCAAACTACACTGAATGGTGTGGTGAGATGAAGGCTTGGCTAATGCGAAATGGGCTATGGCGGCTAGTGGCTGGCAAGGAGACCAAGCCATCAGATGCAGATGCATCAAACAAGTGGGAGATCAAGGCAGAGAGGGCAGCAGGAGAGATCTACCTATTGGTAGAAAGTGATCAGAGGGTACATTTCAGAGGGCATGAGGAGGATCCTATCAAAATGTGGTCATTGCTGGAAGCTGCACACCTATCAAAGAAACCTGGAGCGAGGTTCAATGCTTATGATGACCTGTTCTCTATCAGGAAACAGGATGATGAAACTTTGGTGGATTTGGGAACCAGGATAGAGAAAGCTATGCAGTCAATTCAAAACCTGCGTCCTACCGACTTCAAGATTGAGACGTTGGATGAAGAACTCCAGTGCATGGCACTTATACGTGCATTGCCCGAGGAGTACCGTCACCTTACAATGCCTCTCTTATTGTTGGACAAACTGGACAAGTCAGTAATAATCCAGGCATTCCGAAGTGAGGAGTTAAATCGACAACGTCAAACTGGAGGAGAATCACTCAATCAGGCCAAGGCAGGTGGTAATGGATATAGAGGGCAGAGGAAGCAGTGGAATCCGCAAAATGGGGGAAATAGGCCACAGGAGGATAGAGATACATGTCGCTACTGCAAGGAGAAAGGTCACTGGGCACATAATTGCCCTGAGCTTGCAAAGAAGAAGCGCAATACAGAGAGTGCCAAAAAGGCAGATGAAGAGAAAGCTGCAGCAGTGACAGAATTTGCTGGCAAGGCAAGTGCTGTTGCTGAACATGAAGTCAATTCTACATCTTCTAACGTTTTTCATTGGAATACTGATACAGGCGCCACTTCTAATATGACCCCACATAGAAATTGGATCCGCAATTATACCCCTTATCGTGTTCCTATTAGACTAGCGGATCATAGAGTCATATATTCAGAAGGTGTTGGTACCGTTGTGTTTAGACCCATAGTTAGAGGCAAACAATTTAGAGATGTAGAATTCACTAGAGTACTTCACGTTCCCGCGCTTCGTAATAATCTTCTTGCTGTTTTATATTTGACTAAGAATAAGGGCATAGATGTACATATTTCGCATGATAAATTCGCTTTTTCACAACACAAGAAACTCCTATTCACTGCTACTATTGATAATGATAATATTGGGTATTTAGATGGTTCAACAGTAGATATAATGGAGAATGTACATTTGGCTTCAACGCTGCCTCTTGATTTGTCTCTTTGGCATAAACGGTTAGGACACCACAACTATGATGGGATTAAGTTGATGATGAAGAATAATCTAGTTGATGGTTTGACTATTGATTCAAAGGCAAAGCCAGATCCTATTTGTGAGCCATGTCTAGCTGGCAAGATGCATGCAAACCCATTCCCATCATCAGAAAACAGAGCTACAGATGTATTGGAATTGATTCATTCAGACGTACATGATGTTGGTGTCATTTCACATGGTGGATATCGTTACTGGGTGTCATTTATAGATGATTGTGGGCGCTTTAAAGTCTATGTTCCTATGAAGAAAAAGAGTGACACATTCAAAGCATTCAAGTCATTCAAAGCATACGCCGAGAATCAGACTGGAAAGAAAATCAAACGATTCCGAGATGACAAAGGTGGTGAATACATGTCTAATGAATTCAAGGCTTATCTGGATGAATGTGGAATTGTGCGGGAGCATACTTGCAGAAACAGACCTCAACAGAATGGCGTAGCTGAACGTGCTAATCGCACTATTGCTGAAAGGATTGTAGCATTGCTGGAAGAATCAGGTCTGTCCAAGAAATTTTGGGCTGAGTGTTTGGCTGCACTTGTACATGTATTGAATCGTTGTCCCACATCTGCTGTTATCGGAAAGACCCCATATGAAGTCTGGCATAAAAAGCGACCTAATGTTAGCCATTTACGTGTTTGGGGTTGTGTTGCCTATGTTCACATTCAGAAGGATAAACGAGGACACTTGGGTTCACATATGGAGAAATGCATTTTTATTGGATATCCAGATGGTTACAAGGGCTGGAAGTTTTATAACCCTGAAACCAAGAAAGTCATCATTTGCGAACGAGCTGACTTTGATGAACGGTACACATATGGAGGCGAATTGATGACATCCAATAAACATGATCATATGGAAGCTGAACCAGTGCCAGTACCAGGGAATGTGAACATAGAGGAGGATGATGAACCAGCACCTGAACCACAGTTACAGGATGCACCTCCTGACGTTGTAGAGCCCAAACACGAAATTGGAGACCAGAATGCTTTGGAACCAGCTGTTGATAGTGACGATGAAGAACCTGAAGAACCTATTGCTAAAAATCTCCAGAAGCATGTTATTGAAAGTGACGATGAAGACAAACCAAGAGAGGATGTAACACCTGCACCAACCAAGCCAGAGGGATTGCGTCGCTCTACACGCATCAGGAAACCACCAGGAGAATGGTGGATTATCAGAAAGCCAAAGCCAGCTGTTCCAGACTCTGATTCTGACGAGGAGGATGACGATGAAACTGAAGCAGCTAATATTGTGGGTGGATCTCCTGATCCGCAGACATACTCAGAGGCAATGAAAAGCGAACAAGCAAGGCAATGGCATGAGGCAATGATGGAGGAAATGAACTGGCATTTGGAAAACAAGACTTGGGAGGCCATGGAGTTACCGGAAGGGCAGAAAGCAATTGGATCAAAATGGGTCTTCAAAACTAAATATAACGCAGACGGGACAATTGAACGATTCAAAGCACGTGTAGTTGCTAAGGGTTTTAACCAGCGACCTGGTCAGGATTACTTTGAGACCTTTGCATCAACTATGCGACAAGCAACTGTCCATATTGTATTGGCATTGGCTGCAATAGAAGATTTGGAACTCCGTTCAGTGGACATTTCATATGCGTTCACCAACAGTGACATTGACGTTGAGATCTATATGCAGCCACCAGCAGGATTTGTGCAAGGTCAACAAAAGGTAGTCTTTCGACTCAACAAGTCCCTTTATGGGTTAAAGCAGTCATCACGTTTATGGAGTGAAACACTTGGAAAGGTCTTGATTGAACTGGGGTTCAAAAAGACGTACAGTGATTCATCACTCTATATCTATGACCGAGATAATGTCAAAGTCATTATGCCTGTGTTTGTGGATGATATTACTCTTGCTTCAAAATCAAAGGATGCTCTTGACAAATTTGTTATGGAACTTGGAAAGCACTTTAAATTGCGGGATCTAGGTGAAACCAACTACCTATTGGGTGTTGAAATCACAAGAGATAGAGCAAATAGGAAATTGTATCTGTCTCAGCGCCAGTATATCGTCAACAAATTGGAGGAATTCAACATGTTGGATTGCAAACCCGTTGGCACACCTATGATTCCAGGATTAAAGTTGACGTCAGAGCAATGTCCTAAGACAATTGAAGAGAAAAGCAAAATGAGTCTCATCCCTTACATTTCTGCCGTTGGATCTCTTATGTATCTGGCTATGATGACCAGACTGGATATTGCATTTGTAGTGGCTTTATTAGCCCGGTTCAATCACAATCCTGGTGAAGAACATTGGAAAGCAGTCAAGCACCTGTTCAGATATTTGAAGGGCACATTGGACGTAAAGCTGGAATATGGACCAGACCCAACAATTGGCGATGAATTATTTGTGACCTATAGCGATGCCGACCATGGAGGAAATAAGGATAATGGAAAGTCAACAAGTGGCTATATGGTGAAGATTGGGAAAGGAGCAGTAGCGTGGAGGAGCAAACTACAACCTGTAGTGACAAGGTCAACTACAGAGGCAGAGTTTATTGCAGCTGGAGCAGCAGGGATGGAAATACGTTGGATACAGAACATTCTCAAGGAACTTGGATATACACCAACCGCACCAGCCAAACTATATATGGACAATCAATCATCTATGTCTGTGGCGAAGAATCCAGAACATCATGGGAAGATGAAGCACTTGGACTTGTGTTTCTACTGGTTGAGGGATCAGGTGGAGATGAAGAGGATCCAGCCAATATACATTCCAACAGAAGACATGCCAGCCGATTTATTAACGAAAGCATTGCCGAAGCCTCAGGTTGAAAAGTTGAGAAAGATGATGGGGTTAGTGGAGTAGTGAGGAGATGTATCATCAGGGGGTTGTTTTGGAAGTGATGGGACATCTCTGGTTGACAAATCGTCAAAGTGTTTTCTCAGGGGGTTGTGTTGAAATTAGTGATCAAACACTTTGAATTGGACTTGTATATATGGACTTTTACATAGATTTCGTTGTTTTTCCCTGTTTTTGGACAGTATTTCGTAAATAGCATTTTATAGAGTAGAGCTATTGACGAGATCTCTTCGGATTCGGAATCTCCTTAATGAGACGAATCCGACAGTATATAATATGTAGCGTAGAACTTCGTTTGGTGCACCACTGATTTCGAACGCGATATTGTGGGCACCTATATTCACACTTAGGGATTTTTGGGGTAAATAGGAACAAACAAAGCGGTATTCCTACTATGTCTGGGGAGTACTCAAGACACTAGATTGGGATTTTGGTTATACAGAAGCAATATACTATTTTCATTAAGACTAGTCATTGTTGTGCAATTGAGACTTGACTTTACTGTTGACTATAAGTCTATTGACTATTGGTTACACTATTGTCAATTTCTAACACTTCAGACCTATGACGGTTTTGTATGTTATTTTTGATAGGTATCTTTTTTTTTTGGATAAAACACATATATTAGGCTACATAAGTAAAATCTACTATATACTTTTATCTACAGATGGCTGTAGGCCCTCCCATCGTTGAGGCCGACGATGAGCTCGACCCGGTTATAGGCCGGGCCGGCGTGGGAAACGCCGGATTTGGACAGAAGTCAACCATCACGGTTGATTTCTTCCTTGTCAACCCCCATCATCACCACCACCACAGCGACCACTTGCACCCAGCCCCCCTCTCTTACCACCACCACCACCACCATCACGGACGACAACAACAGCGACGACGACGACAACAGCGACGACGACGACGATGGCGACGGCAACGACAACCATGACCATGACAACCACGACCACCATGAAAACCAGCCCCTGATGGAGCTGGGCAGCGAGGGCGAGAGGGACAGTGAGGGCTAGTGAGCGGGTAGGCACCAGGCGTCACCACTAGCACCACCACGAACGATGCCACCACCACGAACGACTGTGGCAACGACGATGACGATGACGACTGCGACAGCGACTGCCACAACGATCGCCACTGCGACCACGACCACGACGGCAACCAACCCATCGGGCGCGAGAGGGTACGATACGACATCAGCAAGCCCGAGAGGGTACGGCACCACCGAGGGCGAGAGGGTACGGCACCACTGAGCTCGAGAGGGTACGACACCACCCAGCGCGAGAAGATACGACACCACCGAGGGCGAGAGGGTACAACACCACCGAGGGCGAGAGGGTTTAGCTCATTGTATTTTCGGTATAAATATCTATTACCAAAGACTAGCCATGTGATTACTATATTAGGCTTGAGCTATCCAAATATGTACAGTGTTCTAAAAATAGATTTTGATCTTATTTGGTCTTGTCTTGGTTGTCATCATTTTGCGTTGATGGGCCTTTACGCAAATCCTCAAAGTCCACAGTTCACTTGCCTATTCAAGTATTTGGGTGTGACATCACTTAAGTCCTGAGTTGTTTGTTGTTTGGGTGTGTTGGTAGCTGATCATAACTTGTTTATTATTTGTTTGTATTTGAGGCCATAAAATTGTGGCAATGGACCCTGAATGTGTAAATAGAGGCAAGCAAAAAGTCATGCTTTTGTATTTTGATGCAATCAGTAACACCCAGTCACAACACATGACCACTTCAACATATAGACAGCAAAATAGATAAGTCTGGCAACTGCCAGCCTGGAAAGTACCATTCTGGATCTATCATAGTGTTGGGCAGATACCAATGTTTCATATATAAATGTGACTGCCATGGCTGTGGATATCGCGTGGAAAATCGAGAACCCAAATTTGAACGCCGATGTCATCCACACAAAGTTGGACACGAGCAAAATTAACTACAAGGTGACATTTTCTTTCCATATTGTAAATCCTCTGCTCATCAATTTTGCTATTAGTACTGGGGTAAGCTTGGGAATTGGCGGGAGTTAATTGTTGACGCAAACACTCTGATCCAACAAATCGACGTGCTGAACTCGGAGAAATTTGACGCCGTAGACGGAAACCAATTCGCGGCACTCACGCACTTCCTGATGACTCTCACAAGGAGCGAAAGGGCCCATAAAATTATTAAAAGCTACACTATCCTCATTATGTCGCTTTATCTTGTTATTAAAGGGAATGTTCGGATCAATGAGAAGAAAGAAATGGTGGAATTCACGGAGGAAGACGCGGCCAAACATGTCCCCGATATGCCAGATAATTTGCAGGATTTCATAAAACTCTTCTACAGGTAAGATTCGAACGATGCAAGTTTACTCTAGAATGACATATATATTTCCTTTTTTGTCCTTCGAAAAGGAATGTCGCTGTAGCGGACACTCAGGTTAATGCACAATCTGACGACAATGAAGCCACAGTCGAAGCAATCTTGAAGGTCATCATAGAAGGAGACAAGAGCAGCGACCACAAAAACATGAAGACAGTCTCAAGTGTTTCCATATTGGGAATGCCGCTCCTTATGTTTACGGGTCTTGTTATATATAATACGCCGAGCAGTAAGTTGGATTTGGTGTTGGTGAGTAAAATTACATCACGCTTCTGCTTTTTCCAACGAAGACAATGCTTCTCCTCAGGGCGCAAAAGCATTGGGCAATCAAAAGCCGCAGGACCTCGACGAAGTGGAGACCCTTTGTTGGCAATCTGTCTTCGAAGTATTTGAAGGAAAGGTGAACGTTCTTCGAGGACTTCGAAACTTTTTGACTCGTTCTGTCGAAGTCATCACAAAATCTCAGTTGCAGACTACTGAGAGCTGGTTCATCACGGGCTGTAACAACACGATTAGACTTCCCACCGACCACGCCATCGAGAACATAGAGGATATACCAGTCTCCTGGTCGGCAGTTCGACTAACCCAACCAGGAGACTTACCTGTGGCTCAAAAAACCTCAGTGCGAGATCGTCCCCCCAAGCCACCGACAACGAAAATTCCAACCCTAACTTCTCCTGTCCTAAATACTGACAATCCTAACGCCCGTCCACAAAGGCTGAAAAAAGCGACGAGCAAAGCCCTACAGGTCGTACCATTCAAAAATCTAGGCAAGACGCCCTCAATAAAGAACCCTACATACACCAAGATGCCGTTGCAGTCGAAGAAGAGGGCTCTGAGTGACGCAGACGATCTCCGTCAAGTAAAGCGTCCCCGTCTTGTGTCCTTTGTTCAACACCCCGAATTCATCAACAAATATCGTCAAGAGCGAAATACGGAAGCACGCAAGATCCTTCGCATTCCCCGAAACATTTCAGTTCAACCCGAAAACCTCAGAGCAGCTTCCGTCGTCCCCATTACCGGCATTGAAACTGTAGCATCGAGTTTAGATATCCGATATCACGCCATTGACATGAACGCCGAGCGTGTACGTGGTTTTCCATTTTAACCTGGGCGTGGTTCAATAACGACATGGATTTTTAGGAGACAAGGCCCTCACCCACGGTCGATATCAAAGTTCATCCGGCGGTACGTGCTCATGTTCCATATACCTGTACCCGATCTTGATTGTTGTATCTTTCAATACGATATGATAGAAACTTCGCCATCCTTCGGGAAAGCCCCTAACGGTTTACACCCCTCGCGGTCAACAGATGGAAATCTTTCCGGAACTCCATGTACGTCTTCTTGTGACACAAGTCAGTAACATTGCTAATCCCCGTCAAGGACTTATTCCGCCTTGAATTCCTATACAAAACTGCCCAAGCTGCTGAAAAACGTTATATCACCGAAGCAGAGACATCCAAGCCTTTTTTTTTAATGCCTGGTTCCTCAACCGCACTGCAAGTTATGGACAAGCAAACTTTCGACGAGATGTCCCATGCTGAACTCCTTGCCCAACACAATGCTCGTTGCCTAGTTGTCACAGGATGTCCAACCGTCGTCGATGCTTTTGACAAAAAGGGATTGTCATATGTCAAAAGCCTCAATGCTGCCATCAGTGTCCAAGGTACGTCGCCTCAGCGTTTTTTAGGTCTATGCGCGATCATTCCGACGGATGTAACAGATAATTCGTTCATTGCGACAAATGGAAATTGGACTGGAATGACTGGAACGGGAACCTTGGCTCAAATCCTCGAATGCTCCCAGGACCCTCAGGGCAAAATCCTCAATGCTTTGGAATTACCAATGGGTTCTCATGGAGCGCAGCCCACTCGATTTTCAACAGAAACAGTCGCATGGAACATGACAGAATCATACCCATATGCAAAGGCCCATCATCGCCTACCTGTAGATGCACTGCGCTTTGCGCTCATTGGTTGTACAGGCTCCCTGTCCTCCTTCCATGTCGATTCAAATGGATGGGGTACATTTATTCGAGTCAACTGCGGCAAGAAGCTTGTTTTCGTAGCTACCCCTTCCTCGGCTTCAGGTTGTAGGGACGACTCTATCGCACTATTGCTGGATTTCGATGATTACGACCTAAACCTTGACAAGTTTGTAATCGAGGCCATATGTCTCGAAGCGGGTGACGAAATGTAAGTTCCTAGGCAATCAATTATATACTTTATTACACATTATACTAAATGCTGGTTTAGTTTCCTTCGACCTGGAACGATTCATGCTGTTTATACAGTAGAGAACTCCATCTGTATATCGGGCCACTTTCTGTGCACCTCCACGTTCACGGAATCATTTGTAACGACAATCCACTCCTTCATCTTGAACAACATTATCACCAATGACGATCGACCAGTTGTCTGGGACCTCTTACGACGTATTATCACTTTCGTGTTCAAGTCACTTGTTGAAGGGGACATTGATGACGATCCCATTTGTGAAGACCACGTCCCAAAATTGAGTTCGATGGATGACATCTCGAACCTACTTTCCCTCTGTCTCCATGGCATACTCGCAAATGCTCTCAACACGTTGACCTACTGTTGTGCAGATGGCCGTCCACCTGATGCCCCCCGTGAACCAGGCTCAGGAATGGCTGCACGTTACGCTGAATATGACTTCAACGGTCTTCCTGCAGCGGAGAGAGAGAAATTCATTTACACACTAACTACTGACAGAATCATGCATGAGTTCCTGGTAGTTGCCCAATTAAGGTGATGCATCCACAGCGGAAATGGCCACACGGCCCAAAGTCATGTATCAGGGTGACCGACAGTGACTAGAGAGCTGTAGTCATGTGAAAGTCATGTGATTTGGTGCACAGCCACCAAAAATCAAAGTTGTAGAGAAAAATTCAAAAGTTATGCTAAATATTTTTTATTACATAATCATCAACGGTTCAGCCACAAAACGCAAAATATCCGCAGAAAGCCGGATACAAATCAAAATAAAAGATTGAAATATTTATAGCAAGCCAAAAATAAATTCTAAAATCATCAAAAAATGTGTTCTATACCATTTTAGGCTTGAACTAACCAAATATGTAAAGTGTTCTAAAAATAGATCGCGCTAAAAATAGACTTATCTTTTATCTAGTCTTATCTCAGTCCCATCTATTATGCATGAAAGGCCTTTATCTCAAAATCTCAAAGTCCAAAGTCCTCTTGCCTTATTGGGTTGTTTAGATGTGACATCACTCAATGGCCTTGTGTGTTTTGTATCCTGCATGCCCCTGCCTGCTGACATCATTATTTATTATTTGTTTGTATTTGAGGCCATATAAACATATCAGTGGAGCCCAAACATGTAAATAGAGGTAAGCAAAAAGTCATGTGCATGGATTTTGATCCCATCAAATATAAACACATGGCTATCAGGTGATAAGTCACAAACAGTCACAATAAGCCAGCCAGAGGGCTTGATACATAAATTTGGGCCACTAGGCCACGGCCACTGTGGATGCATCACCTTAATTGGGCAATTACCAGAACTTGATGCATAAATCTGTCCGCACTGGCTGATTTACATGCGCAAACTTGCATGGTGTATAATCAAGTGGCTGTGCAACAAATATACCTTCAAGGATAAGTCTTCCGGAACATCGGTCAATCCTTACCAAAAAATTGTTCTTCCTTTCATGAGTCAGGCGCTCGCAGCTATCATGCACTATCATGACCATTCTTTGGCTCTCGCTATCACGGGTCACGTCTATGTTACAAAGAAATCGCTCCGTAACCAGCTGGTGGCTCCTTTCCATTGTGAACCGCAGGTGATTAGCGACTGCAGCATATACTTGGAACATCTTCGCAGAACCCCGGAAGCGACAGGGCACATTATCAGGAGCGCTGACCGTTATTTGTTTTCTATGCGAGAAGAGGGAGACGACATATTCCCTCCTATCCCAGATGCACGTAAGTACCAGACCTCTTGAGCTATTTACAATTTCCTAAAATTTTATTAACAGTCTTTGACGGAAAAACGTCTTCTGACTTAGACTACCTCACAGGCAGGGAATTGGAGTTTCCTCTCTACGATTCTTACACAAATGTGTCAACAAAGAGAAAGCGTCCTGTATCAGCCCCCTATGTCACAACGGACGAAAGCGAGGACGATACACCGGTAGCAAAGAGAAGGGCGCAGGAGGAAGAGGAGGAGGAGGATGATGACTATGATGAAAACGAACAGGAGAAGCAACAGTCGTCAGGAGAGGCTTCCGATCAACACGACATGCAACTTGATGAAGTTTAATCCTGTAAATTTGCATCCGAGTAGCGTAGCATGTCTTTACTTTAATCATTTCATTTTTGTCTGTCGCTATTCGCCAGTTTTTTCTGTGAACATGATGACACGGACAGTCTCACTTATGTATTCTTTTTTTTTTCGTAGAATGTGTAAAGCTAAGACATTGGGCAAAAGTGCGAAGCACTTCTCGCCCTCATCCTGAGCTAGCCGATTGTTTGACAGGTGTCCAAGCACGCTGTAATACCCAGCCTTTAGGAGCCGGGCGACGCATGTAACATGTAACTTGCGAGGATACCCAAAAGTTAGGGGTCCGTTGATGGTCAATATCCTGGTGCCTGCTGTAGGATTTTTGTCTTAGGTAGAGGTTATTCAAACTCCCATACATAGTACTGTATTTCTTGCGCAAAAAGTATACGGACCCATATTTTATGCAGCACACTAGCATGGTACATGATAGTGCAACAAATAAATAAATAATGTGAGGCATACGTACTACTCCGCTGCAGTGTACGACACTGGAGCGCGAGCTATATGTTTGAATGTGCGTTACTAATGCACGGCAGAGCGCCGCGGCCTGCACCTTAAACTCAGGAGAAAGCATGATGCATGATGTGTGATTCAGTGTCTGTATTTCGCCGAAGTGCCACTCCGTCGAAGACCAAATTCTAGCTCTTCATTCCTACCTCATTTCGCTATAGAATGAGAATCTCATATTCTGTTACACGTTTACCAATATATACTTGAATCTACATGTCAAATTTTACGGCGAAATATGGTGAGGGTGCAATCATATAAGGCAGAGAAATTTGAGTGACAATTTGCAAACAACCTTGGGTAGGGATCAAATTTTATTTCTTTCTCGTCTCTTCTTCTGTCGCGCAATAATTTCCGACATTTCTCGTCCAAAGTCGGTTTTCTTCGATGCCTTAGCATTCCCAGTCGCAAAATTATCATTTGTGTCTTCGAGATCAACGACTCGGGCGGCAGCACGGCGTTTGTTGTCTGAATCATGTGAACGACTACCAGGCAATATAATCTTCTGTCGTTCCTGAATCACAGGCTTGCCTACGTTGACCATCCTGTCCTCAGGAGTATCGATGACACGACTGGCTGAGCGGTTATGGGCAATCTGTATTTCCAATTAGACTCTAGGAACATAGGATGAGAAAACCTCACTTCATCAAGTTCCATCTTTCGCGTTATCCCGCTGCTTGCAGTGTAGCTTGAATCTCCTTGTATCCCTGTGACTTGTGTCTGCTCAAGATGTAATTTTACTTCCCATGGGCTCGCTGGGATAGTGTTTCCCATTGATGCATACATCAAACAAGTTGTAATATTCTGTATCATGTACCGTTATAGAGCATTAAACACTGCAATGTTGAACTTGGGAAATACCTCCTGTATGTTTTGACGCCAATTCTCAACTCTATTTTCCGTTTCTGGCCAACAGACAAGCCATGCTTTGAAAACGGCATCGAGAAACCTTTGTTTTTCACTATTTCCTCCACGCCGGACAGCTTGTTTCATATATGGCCCCATCCTGTAAAGAAACTGGGTCTGATCTAAACTAAAGGTGGGCGCCGCAAGCGCATGAATCTCCTTCGAGGCCTTCTTGACATCCTAATAAATACATTCCAGGTCGTATACATATCAACCGCAAGCTAGATATTATATCATGGTATGTTTACCTGAAGATGGTCGTCCATGTTTATTGTCACTGTGCTGGTGGAAGGACGCGTAGAGGGGAGACTATGGAGTGTAATATCATACATCCAGGCGGGACGGCTTATAGGTAAGTATAAGAACCATAGCTCAACGTAAAATAATAATAAAAGGAAAAGGCGAAATGCTCATCTATATTGCGAAGACGGAAATCTCATCTACATAATAATACACTAGTAACTAGCGTCGGATGGAAACTGCCTTGTGGTTGTAATTTTCTTCACGGAATCTGGTACATCAAATGTCACTCGTTAGTAAAAGGAAGAAAATTGTGTGGGAAACCAACCGTTCGCTGCGACGTGGTACACCAACAGATGACGATGCCCATGTGGATCGTAATCCTTGGTACGGTTCCTGTAGCGTGTTGAGTTGGTATTTGCAGCAATCAGACTTTCATAAATTACTCACGAAAATGTTTGGTAAATCGCAATGTGGATCACAGTGTTTTTGTTCGCAATAATACTTATGATATTCCAGAAGTGCTGCAATGATAATTTGGGTTGGGAGCATCGTAAACTTGCTAGCCCATCTGTATTTTTTTATAGGTTTTATAACGCCTAGAAAAGAAGCGCGTCCAGTTCTGGGTCTTGGGACCAGATAATTCGATGTTGATCCACAGAAGCATCGTGATTCACGCTTGGCCACAATGTACCGCGGGAAATCCAGACGAGAAGCTCAGAGCGGCTGTAGACTGCGAAATTGTCACTTCCTTCAGTATATTCTCTTGACCAATTTCTCTTTTGTTGCATCCGCTGAACGTAATGTGAGAATTCATTTCTAAGTTGTCGCGCACATTGAAAACTACAAGTTAAATTAACATCCCGCTAAACGACGCGATGTCGCTGGTGGTTGTACTGATTTTCTTGCGGGGTTTGGGTTTTGGTCGAGAGCAACTTGCCTCGTCTTTATTCTGAAGATCCTATATTTGGAAAAATCAATATTGAATCATGAAAAAAGCGAAGCGGAATGGTAATTTACTTCCATATAAAATCCATGAGCGGCAGCCTTTCGATAGACCTTGGATTTCCAGCTCATTGAATCTTCCGGCTCAACTATTTTCAAAAGTTCCAGTTTTCTGTGGAACTTCTGAAAGGTGGGGGAAAGGATGAGCAGAAGAAAAGCGCGCAAATCATTGCTGGAACGCACCTTCTCAATACACTTTACGTGATATTGATACTCTTGGGCGTCTTCGGAAAGCATATGAACCTCAGGCCACATGTAAAACCATAGCTCTGTGATTCTTGCAATATAATGTTCTTTCTCCCCAGATTTCTCAGCCAAGCGTAGATAGGGTGCCATTTGGACAGTAAATTTTGACTGGTCCTTGCTAATGTCTTGGGAAGCATGAGGACAGGCTTTGATAGAAACCGCCTGTTTAAACATATAAGACGGAAGAAAAAATGCAGGAAAGTTGAAGACTTCTGACTGTAATTTTCATCCCAGCAGTACGCAGTGCTAGAAGACGAGGTAGAGGTAGGACAACAAGGAGCCCTGTGCTTCAGGACCTGGCGGCATAAATCCTCTTTCACACGTCGAAGGCAGGGCCTCTTCCGCGAAATTTGGCTCTTGTATTCAATCGTTGCAGCGGCAGATGAATTAGAAGTATGTTCATTTGCATTTCACAATAGGGACGCCAATAAGAGGAGAATCACGATATAGGTACTGTCGGTCCGGACTCTGATGGTGTACGTGGGGTTAGGGCTTCTCAAGTCAGATTCATGAATCTGACTTATTTTAACCACGTGATGTTTCGAAGAAGTGTCGGTTATGTTTCCGAGTACCCTCCCGAAATATGAATCAGTCTCCGTACCTCTTTGATATTTGATTGCCAAATAATCTCATTGTCAATATCCTGGCTTATATTTACGAAAGCCACGCATAATAAGACCGTTTGGGTGTTGTTAGGTGTAGAACTGAAATAAATACCATTGGCTCCCCTACAATACTTTCATAATACAAATTAGTTCATGGTGGACTTTCACCATCTCTCACATATTAACGAAATGCTCGCAGATACTTATACACTCCGAAATATAGCGGTTAGAATGTTTTGTTGGAATTTGATGCAGGTACACTGACACTGCTCTTTCAATGACGTCGGAGAGTGGTATTCATTTATTTTATGGTAAATGAAACAACCTTAAGCTCCTGAGAGTTATTTTCGTGGGAAAAAAAAAAAAACAGGCGTGAAGAAATACAAAACGCAAGGCTTTAGCCACTTGCTGTATGGAAATACGCGAATCATTAGGCATTACATTGATATCGTCGGACTTTTATTTTTAAATTTGGGTATTGGTTCCCAGGTAGGCGACCAATCGATTGTAATGAATTTTATAGCCTTTTTTCCTATCTTTCGAGCACTCCTGCTTGAAAAATATATGTTACTTTGATTTCTTTGTTTTTATGTGGAATTTATTTCAAACTCCGGTGACACTTCGGTGGAAGTGATGCATGCAGCATCATTCCCACGTCGAAGTCAAACTCAAACGTCATCCCTTTACTTTTTTTCTTCCGCTCAGCTTTCGCCCCATGTCTCTCTCTCTCTCTCAACATGGGAAGAAAAAAAATCTATTTGACCCAAGACGACCAAGTCGCAGCCAAAAGACAGAGAAATCGGCACTATTACGCGCGGTACATTAACACATTTATCAATGCCCATATGTCACTTTAGTAACATTAATGCCTTAGGAATAGGGAAGATATCAATACATCTAGACGGGCGAGGTATCAAGAGTCGAATCCACAAAGAAGAGCTGTGTACATTTCCTTGCCACTACATTTGTTTGTTCAGCAGAAAGTTCATACGCCGCCAGCAATGCTCAGCACGCCGGACCTGTAGAGATTCAACGTAGCCCAAAGGATATCTTGCTGGAACGAGTTGATCGTGTTAAGAAACGATTTGAACGTTACGTTAAAAACGATGGGCCGTCTTTCCTTGAATCTATATGTGCAGAAATGTTGGCGGCTAGAAATGAAGAACTACTTGAACCTCATATTCAAGCCCTTGAATGTTTCCAAACGTCTCTCAGAGGCTTTGAGGACGACATTCTCCAGCTGACTGGCGTAGGAAAGGACTATCATATGGTACATAGCACTCTTCAAGAGGTCGGCACAGTCTTATCTTGGGTGCAAGAAATAGCCTGCATGGCTCTCGCAAACTGGGACCTGGACGTCATTCAACGTGCTTATGACGAGAAGACATTTGCATACCAGAAAATGTAGTATATATATATGCCAACAAATAAAAACAAAGGCAGGCTGAGGCCTAAGTTAGAAAGAATGTGGCTCTGTCAGTGGATTTTTTTCCCTCATAAAACTTCCTGTAATTTCACAACCACAAGGAACTGAAGCAATGCACAGAATTATCCACGGCATATAGAAGTGTGTTCATTTGCATTTCACAATAGGGAGGCCAATAAGAGCAATGTGCTAGGATAACTGGACTGTAGGCAGAAGAATGTGTCGATAGATGAGATTTAGATGAAGTACGGGGGTGATGGAGAATTACGATATAGGTATTGTCGGTCCGGACTCTGATGGTGTACGTGGGGTTAGGGCTTCTCAAGTCAGATTCATGAATCTGACTTATTTTAACCACGTGATGTTTCGAAGAAGTGTCGGCTATGTTTCCGAGTACCCTCCCGAAATATGAATCAGTCTCCGTACCTCTTTGATATTTGATTGCCAAATAATCTCATTGTCAATATCCTGGCTTATATTTACGAAAGCCACGCATAATAAGACCGTTTGGGTGTTGTTAGGTGTAGAACTGAAATAAATACCATTGGCTCCCCTACAATACTTTCATAATACAAATTAGTTCATGGTGGACTTTCACCATCTCTCACATATTAACGAAATGCTCGCAGATACTTATACACTCCGAAATATAGCGGTTAGAATGTTTTGTTGGAATTTGATGCAGGTACACTGACACTGCTCTTTCAATGACGTCGGAGAGTGGTATTCATTTATTTTATGGTAAATGAAACAACCTTAAGCTCCCGAGAGTTATTTTCGTGGGAAAAAAAAAAAACAGGCGTGAAGAAATACAAAACGCAAGGCTTTAGCCACTTGCTGTATGGAAATACGCGAATCATTAGGCATTACATTGATATCGTCGGACTTTTATTTTTAAATTTGGGTATTGGTTCCCAGGTAGGCGACCAATCGATTGTAATGAATTTTATAGCCTTTTTTCCTATCTTTCGAGCACTCCTGCTTGAAAAATATATGTTACTTTGATTTCTTTGTTTTTTTTTGTGTGGAATTTATTTCAAACTCCGGTGACACTTCGGTGGAAGTGATGCATGCAGCATCATTCCCACGTCAAGGATACAACTGGACGTCGTTTTAATGTGCTTATGATGAGAAGACACTGGCATGTCATAAATTGTAGTATATATAAATGGCAAGTAGTAAAAACAAATTATCTACGCGCGGGCAGGCTGAGGACTAAATCACGAAGAATGCACCTCCATTGCTGCATGTTTGCTTCCTTCACAGAACTTCCCGTAAATGCGTAGCCACGAAGAACTGAGGCAATCCACAAAATTATCCATGGACCACAATCGTAGGCATTGGTTTGTACAGATTCAATCTGGACGATAAATGAGGTACATTCCTATACAGAAGACATCATTGAGCTCACCACTGCGGGATAAGCAACCCATCCCTCTAGAAGGGTAGCTACATAATGATCATGGCTGGCAGCTATTTTGATGAGACGCGAGAAGAGTGTCGATATGTCCTGTGCTGAAATATCAAGCAATGCTCCGCGGTATTCGTTTTGTGCGGTACATACCTTCAGGTCCACAGACCAATTACCTTTCCCTACCAAGCTATCATATAGGTATAATCTTCCTTCCTTTGGATAACCGACGCACAAGACCCAATGACTTTCGCGCGATCGGTGGATTGGAAGGACCCAGATGTCCTTATCCCAGTACTCCGTGGAGCGTGTCGCTCGCCATAGCTCTGTGTCACTCGCGGAATAGCGGACACGTGGAAGGTCATGAGTAGTGAATAATGCGACACGTAGACTATGGCATGAATAACGAGGGTCAGAATCGAGCATGTACTTCAATGTTGATGCAAGGCCATTGATGCACCAGTTCGAGTAGAGCGATTTGGGCTGCTTCAACCTGTGGATATCTTCTTCATCAAATTGAATAGACCCTAGACGGCGTGGCACAACTTCTGCGCGAGGTATAATGCAATAGCTTGTCATATATGGTATCAAGTCAGTGTCATTTGTCATCGTCTAGAGTTTTATTGGTTAGAATAAAGGTTGATGAGGATAATTAAGCGTACTGGTTTAGTCCAAAGCAAGAATATCATTGTATCATCACCCATGGTATCGTTAAGTTCAGCTGACTCCTCGTCATCTGGTGGTACAGTAAGAAAGTCGGCGACGAGTAGGGATTCAACAGGTACATCGCCAAGGGTCTCTCCTTGGGAGTTGGGTAGGGTTCCCTGCTCAGTCAATTCAAGTAGGTCTTCTCCATGAGGTTGCTTCTGTTCAATAGATGAGGATAACCTGGCAGTTTCTGTGGAGTCATACATCTCTTCCTTTTCATCTACCACAGTGCTATAGCTTATCCACTTGAGAATTACTGGTGACGTCCCGTTGGTCAATGCGTCTGCAATTTTTATGGATTCCAAAACATGAGTATCAAATCGATAAGATGGAGCCATAGGACTAGACCAGCGCTTCTTAAGATGTAATAAATGGTCGCGATGTTGTGTAAGATGGACCAGTAGAGGCGAATCTGCAAGTGAAATTCGCTTAAAAAGTACGATACAGTCAAAGAAAGACCTACTTTTCTGCTGGCGCAGAGCTAATTCGGCAGCGAGTAATTCCCTCCCAAACCATCGGCAAAGGTTATCGGCTTCTATTCCCAACCTGCGTCGCTCTTCCAAGCAGCGATCCTTCTTCTGAATGGCACGAATTCCAGCTCGAACATCTACATTGTCAAGCCAAATAGGTGGTTTGTTCTTTGATGGTGTCATCCAAACATCCTCCATCAATGTAGAGCATTCTCGTAGCTCCGAAAGCTTAGTGGGAAGAGGAGAGGGTAGAGGTATTTTGCACTCAGGGTTGTACGTTCTTTCTAATGTCGCACAGTGATTGTTGAATATCTTGATAGCTCTTATGAGGGCTGGCGAGCGCTTTTGAATGGCCTTTTTAGTATGTTGGTGTAGGCTTGTACCTAGCATAGACATGAGATGGAATCAATAATACAAATTTGTGAAAACAACGCACCTAAAGCTTGATTTCGTCCTCCAACTGCCTGGTCTAAGCGGTCCCATTCGAAAAAGTTGCCTATGGCCCGTCTCCGAATATCGATCTTAGCTTCTCTAGCTATGATGAGAGTGCGTACGAACTCGAAATTTGATCCTTTTAGGCCTGGAAAATTCTCCGGAATGTTTAGCGAAGCGTATAGTTTCTCAATAATCTCGGCAAAATCTTCTTGTCTATCTGCTAGCGATAGCAGGATCACTTTCTGCGACTTTGAAGCTTTCTTTCGCGTTTCTTCAATCTTCTTTTCCAAACCGTCGAGTTCCCCTTGCAAGTTAACAATTGCTTCCAGATCCTTTTTGAGTTGGGCCGGGGTATCTGAGACTCTTGTCAATGCCATCTACCAGTTTGTTGAGTCAGGCTTACGGGATTTCTGTTGTGCCTGAGATAGTTGTGATGCCTTTTGGTCTTCCCAGTGTACACGAAGCTCAGCTTCAGATGTAGTGATTTGGGAAAGGATTTTATCTGATTTTTTTGACTGTTCTACAACCCCCAGCCTGAGACGTCGATTTATCCAGTCCCCCAAGTCATCCTTTAGATCAGACGCGATAGCCGAAAGTAGACGGTCCGTCAGCCAAATCCTACGTGCTCGCTTCACGCAGTGGGTCAGTACCAATTAATGTCCAGGAAATAAAAAGTGCTTACGGATGAAGCTCTTACTATGGCAATGAGTTTGACCAGTCGTGACCAGGTTCTTTCAACCCCTTCTCCATCTGTTAGTCCAAGTCCTTTGCACAATCGTGGGTTGTATTTAAGCTGGCATGCCCATTGATGACCGTAGGCGTGCATCGCCGTCGTAACAAATTGGAGTCGGCCAACAATGTCTTGAGGTAATAAAGCATGCTGCAGATACATTAATATGGCGTTGAGATGAAATTAACCTTTGAAGAAATGGACCTACAATCTGGACACTCCTGTCTAGGACACAACCTACATCATAGAGGATAGTACACGTCGCTTTCGACGGTATGCGCTTGTAGAACCAGAGAATGAGCGCAATTGCATACTTCTGTTGCTCACCAGGGGTATCAATATTTGCGAAAAAGATTGGTATGTCATGACGGCAAATGAGAGACATCCACCCTTGGTCATTATATCGCTCTGACTGGAAGGATGACTTCTTGTCTCCGTCAGTGGCTTCGTAAGAATTTTCACATTCATCTATAGCGTCATCGGGAACTTCAGACTTGAATTTCTTTGGGGGTCGTTTTCGTGCTGCCTCAATATCTCGGCCTACTTGATCTACGAAGTCCTTTGGGATTATATGTCTTAGATCATGGAACTGAATCCCTGATCCTCCGGATTTTAGATGCCGATGGTGAAAGTTGCCATCAGTACAAATCTGAAAATCACCTCCACTATGACAAATGTGAGCTTTGGGACAACCATGTGTCAATAATTAATTACACTTACTCTTCTAATGGGCGTCCAAATTTTGACAGTCCAAAACATGCTGGGCAGAGCTGTCGTAAGTACCTCGCGCACTCTTCACGTTCTGCCGCCTCCGATGTTCGGGCTACCCGTTCTGCCTCTGTTTGGGCCACATGTTTTGCCGCCTCTGATGCTCTAGCTATCTTGTCAGCTTCGTGTAAAGCATCTTCAATGCGCTGGTCCAACATGCTACGCAAGCTAGCTAGCCATTGAGACGCGTATCCCAGCCCTTTTCTGAAAGGTTCTTTACATCTTTCCCCCTAATAGTTTAAATTGGTATCTTAGCAGAATAGGTTCACATGTAACTTCAATCACCTTAGAGTCAACCATATAAAAACCGCGACGCAAATAAAACGTATTAAGAGCTGCAGCCATGGCATTGACCGCGTCGCATGACCGCTCAAACAATGCTGCATAAAAGTCTAGTAAATCGATTGAAAAACACAAGCGAGGATTGACGGGTGATGTTGGAAAAAGTCCTATTCGCACAAGAACTTGAGAAATGTTACGGCAAGCGCAGCTAATCACATTGATGGTTTTAAAATCTATTTTGCTCATTAAGGAATATGTACAATGATATTGAAACGCTCCAACTTACGATCGAAATACAAACATAAAATTTGTGTTTTTTTTTTTTGTACATGAGCAAGAGCAATCCTCGCCAACATCAGAATTTGCCTGCACCACGGGCTTACTCATACTGAGTGAAGTATATGTCACTAGGTCATCCACTAATGTAGGAAGAAGTTCCTTCCATCTTTGGTAGAGAATAACGTCGTTATTGTCAGGAATAATGTGCCTTTGTATTTTTGTTTCGGGTTCATCTTTGATCTGTGTGGAGCCCGAAGAATTTTTGTCGTCAAATGGCATAGTATCATCCTGACCTTCGTATTCCCAGGGCTGCTCGTTGTACTCTGACTGTTCAGGATGTGAAATGCTCGGTGATGTTGTCTTTTTTTCTCCTTTCAAGATTTCAAGTTCTTTACGGAGACGAGCCAAAGTGCCAACAGGATCTTGGACGCTCCAGACGGTCTTGGCATTCCTAGAAGATGAACTCCTGGTTTTGGGGGGAGTTGAGAAGACACTTCCTACACCATGCGTTACTGCTGGCTGCTTTCCTCTAGCCTTACTGACCCCCATCAAACAACAAGGATACGGGGCGGCTGATGGACACGATGTATGGTGGGAGGAGGGGAAGCCGGGGAATGAATATAGGGCGATTAACGGACGCGGTGTGCGGTAGGAGGAGAGGAAGCGGCGAGCAGGCCAAAATCAAGGAGCACGACGCACAACCATCCCGTGGGAGCATCCCTGGGCGAGGTGGATGGTACGGATGGTAGAGGGAGGGATCTAATTATAATTTGCTAATTTTAGACATCATCCACGGAGCCAAGCCCTATTAGGAGGTATTCTACCAATAAAAGAACCCACCCTAACAGGGTTAGGCTCCATCCATAATGTAGTGCCATAGGTGCCATGTTCTTGTGCATATTTCTCGAGCGTCGTGCATAATTTGTTTATAAACTGTCTGCGTCTTCAGTCATCTAGATAAAACACTTCAAACTTGTATGTTCGATTCCTTTTGGGCTTTGTTGTTCGGCAACATGATACACTGATACACATGTGGCTTCTAAAGCTGACGATTTATATCGGGTGTAACTGTAATTCTAGTTACTCATGCCTGAGCTTAAAGAAGTTACCGAAGACTGCTCCTCAATCCACCTTGCTATCAAAGGAAAAAGATTACGCCTTCCTCTCATCACTAATATTCACTATGTTCTTGGCCACTTGATCTTGGCGGGGTTTCAGGACCATGCCGAACACGGCTGCTTTACAATTACCGGAATGGGAAGGTGTTGAGACTATAATAGACGCTCATAGTTTCGCCCGCTTTATCCAGATTTTTCGCCGACTTCTTCGTAGCTTATAGGTACTTTTGTCTCTCAGTATTAAGGTAAAAAATTGCACATAGCTCGGTGCCCGGAGACTATTAGCCCTGTACTATTACCATCGACCCACATATGGTAATCAGTAAAAGACTAAAGTAAAGGTCTACTCAGAGAAATTTCAGAATTAATGGTAAGTCTTGGTAAGTACTGGTAATAAGAAACAGAGATGACACACCACTTTCTTTCTCAGACTGACGTAGAGTACAAGTACCGCCCAAAGGCAAATACTGTGCTTTTATCTTGATGCTCCGGAAATGGTACCACCAGATCATACTACAGAACGATTCAAACCATGGCCAGTCCTTGCTTACAGATCCGGTAACTAACTTTCAATGAAGTCCGAGGCTAGTAGACGCGGGGACAGTCAGCAGTCAGCACTATGGAGTGCAAATACTCAGTCGTGACAAGGTCAGCAGAAACCGGTCCATAATCCCAGCTTGCATGATCCTCTGTTAAGTTGTGAGTTTCAGCCTATATCTGTCCCTTTCAGTTCACTTCACCTATTTCCGTTGGGATTTTCTGAGATAGTACGTTACACAGGTACCTTTTTTTTGTTATTTTATATTTGAAGCAGTTACTATGTAGTAGGATATTATCCTAGGTCCCTTCTCCATCTTTGAAAGCATCTACTTCAGCGTCAGTGTCTTATGTTCACACAAAAATGAAGGCCTTTACTACATTGCTATACCTCTCCATGTTATTCTTGAGTGTTCTTTCCTCGAACCATTTAGCAGGCGTCAACGCCGCCAACAGTAAAGGGGGAACGGGGACGTACACATGTCGTACTCAAGCCGATGTGTGTGTCCTCTGATCAATCACTACGTACTTTCCAGCCTGACACACATCACCCACTCCAAGTCGGCGGGGTTCAAGTCAATCCGTATCATAGGATTCGACTGCGACGCCCTTAATTAAGCGTCTGCCGCCGCCGCCGCCAATGGGCTTCAGGTCCACGTGTACGATATTCGAGGCCATCTCGGGTTGGTGGGCGTAAAGATACCGGTGTCTACAGTGCACACATGGGTGCGCACCCGCGACGAACCCGATCTATGAGGTGCGGAAATCGTCGCTGCAAATGCACAGTACGAGTCTCGTATTTTCTTTCTGTATCCGAGCCACAGGCTGAATCAGGGCTACCACTAATGATAGTGCGTTCTTCGATGGGAATGTCGTTGTTGCCAACGCTGGTAGCTTCGTTTCAACGCTGTCATCCCTATCTTCAAATGCCCAGGAAAGAGAGTATTTATCACAGAGTAAGTCCCGAGGCAGTAGCAGAGGTGTAGCAATCCCATCTCTGGCGAACGAGCGGTGGCCATCTCCGGTTTGAACTGTGCCAGTGCAAAGGATACAAGCGTCTTGGTGTATCGACGAGCAGCTATAGAAGGGGTCCGATAACGAGCGCAGTTTTGGAATGTTCAACAAACTCAAGGGATATCCTCAACGTCTGCTAGTGGCGTATTGACGAATGCCTGCATCTTCATTAGGTAGATTAATGTATGTTTAAATGAACCTTTGTACTTGTGATTGAAACAAAGGATGTCACTTTGCGTGAAGGGCATTTAGATTGAAGATACCTCGAGGATTCAGCAGGAGAAGAAGATTATATTGACCTTGTATCAAATGTATTGATATTGGGCCCGCTAAATATATGTAGACACTGTTAAGGAAACATCAAGACATGGTATTAAACCCATTCGAGAGACTTACATGTGCTAGTCATCTAGAGCTGGGAATCCAATAGCTAGTACTCGGAAAGACGGCATAGGAAGTAGAATTGCAATCCTCAATAATGACTGGGTCCTGAATTTGCATCTGTCTTTACCAGATAATGAAAAAGACTAGTAAGAGGGTGAAAGTCGGGACAGAGAGTGCCCAACCGGATTGGGCCAATGCCTTGTGCTTGAATAGGAAGGTGTTGATTGCCGAAAACTAGGGGTGCATCTTTCCCAAAACAGACAAGGGGAAGTCCAGAAAAAGACATTACTTTGTCTGTGCAGAGTTGCAGGAGTGTGTATATATACCAGATGAGCGGTCTTACTGTTCCCCACAAATCAACATCATAAATCGGCCTCTCACTCAACGGGCCTTGATCACAAATACTACTCAGCAGCAGCTAGCTCGCTCTTTACTATCACCAAAAAACATAATATCGCGTCGCGTCGCGTCCATTACCAAACACACATATCATTATGCCTTCCTATCTTTCACCACCCGCATCACCCACCTTTGGGTTTTTCCCCAGCGGAGCCTCATCGCCCAACGCATTCACTGCGTACCACCAGAGCCCACGGCAGACACATAGCATGTTTTCTGCATTTTCATCCGGACCCAAAGGAGCAGGGAGCTCATCGACGCAGGGAGGAAAAGGAGGGCTGAAGCGGTTGCTTGGACTATAGACATTCGTTGAATTCTTTTTTGTATTAGTAGAATACCCCCCACTGTATCCATATGGAAGGCTGATTCTGAATCTATTTTTGTGGTTGAGAGCATGTGATCTCATCCAACGTTGGGAGATCTTTTTTGGAATGCAAGTCAAGTTTGGACCGCACTCACAATGCCCACCGACGCACAGATAGACACTCCCTATACTCTCGCTCTTCTCTCAGAGTACACCCACACCCTCGATGCTCTTCCCATCGACCTCTCCCGCAACTTTGCAGACCTCCGCGAGCTCGACGCAGTACTCTCCTCCTCCGTCGCTGCCATAACAGAGAAGATCATCGACCTCACCACCATGATCGAACAGGGAAAAGCTTCAAAGCAAGACAAGCTATGGCTCCTCACAGACATAGCAGAAGAAGCCCATCGTCTAAAGCTCGGCGGCGAGGACAAGATTCGCGTCGCTTGCCAGGCTGCTGACAACCTTCAGGGCCACTCCACACACCTCCGAACGCTTGCGGAACACATTCCCAGCTTTGATGCATCCGTTCTCAACAGGAAGACAGTCTATCCACACGTCTCGGAACGCTCCTACATGCCAGTCCCTACCACAGAGACAGGCCGGCGAAGAAGAGGTGTGCTGGGCTCAATCATGACCAACCCAGATCCCAGTCCCAAGAAGAGAAGGGTAGGCGTGAGGGACGACGATATCGATATTGGAAGTGGTCGGACACCCAAGAAGGTTGGAACTGGCGATGGCTCGAGAGCGAGGAACAACGCCAGAGGAAACAAAAAGTCCGTGCACGCCTCTCTTTGTTCCTGTCTCGTACTAACTACGTTTCTCTTACAGAGCAGACCGTGTCGCATCTCCCTCAGAATCCCTCGTTTCCGTCACATCACATCTACCGCAGCAAGTCGGCCAGTCCACATCTGCCAGGGGCAACGCTACAGCCAACGGCCGCGGAGCCAATGGAGGATCAGCTGCCAACAAACGTTCGCGAGCCGGTGCGAACAACAACAGAACCTCCACTCCACTCGCCAACGAAGTCTATCCCGCTACTCACGACGCCCATACTAACGGCTCACGGCGCGGTGGTGCATCAGGCGACCCATACAATGTCCCTCCTTCATCCTCCCATCCATCCCTGCCCCAGCCATACCAGAATGGTCATGCAACCAACGGCTATGACGCTCATGGCGTCCCCATTATTCCGGGTGCCCAAGACTGGAATATCCCTCACGCACAACAGCTCGAAGGACCCGGTATGCCCGTGGCTCGCAGCGCATCTATCCACTCCACAGCTGCAAGCCTGCCTGTGGTCGCAAACAACGTCGTAGAATCAACCGACGCGGGTGATGGAGACGGCGACGGCGACGATAGGACATATTGTTTCTGCGATGGTGTCAGTTACGGCGAGATGATCGCATGTGATGATGCACAGTGTGAACGAGAATGGGTACGTCTGTCGGCTTTCATCTATCCATCTCCCAACTTTCTTAATATCTTCTTTCCGCAAATTACAGTTCCATTTGGCATGTATTGGACTCACTGTGCCACCCGAGGGACGCTGGTTCTGTGATACTTGCAAGAGCAGAAAAGCCAGCAGAAGACCTGCGAGGGGCGGAAAGCGACGGGCCGGAGGAGGCAGAGCCGCGAAAAACTAAGAAAAACTGCCGCTAAAATTCCTCCCATCTCACACTTTTCTCCTTTCGCTTACTTTACTAATGTACCTATTTATTATTTGTGTTATTAATGGAATCACCGTATTTTTCTGGCCTTGTAGTTTTCTTTTGCTGAAATAGAGTGCAATTATGTGTAATGCATTTTCGCAGATATATAATAAGGGTACAGAGATAGACGCTGGCCGATAATGCATCAACGCCGCTTCGAACTACGCAGATCGTCAATTCCAGGTGAACTCCTCCTTTTCCTGGAGAAAATTATCAGTAAATAGTTTTATATGATCAAAACAAAGAACTAGCGAACCTGCTGCTCGATATCCGCTCTTCAGGCTCGCCACTGGGTGTTCTTCGACTACCACCTTCCTTACCACCACCATAATCTAATCCATCCACAGCGGGTGCATTTCCATCGCGATCTTTATACTTATTTTGGTTTCGCGGTCCAGTGGGTACACCTGGAGGAAGCGGTGAAGCGGGTCGCACAGGCACCGGTGGTGGAGCTGGGGCAAAAAAAACAGAAACAGTTCGCTCAACCAGTTACACATGTCTATAGTGGGTAATTATACACACCTTCCACTCCGTAGCCTCTCCCGCGACCTCGTCCTCCTGGAAATCCACGTCCGCGACCTCCAAGGCCTCCTGGAACACCACGCCCTCCACCACGGAATGACGGAACTGGTGTTCCTCGGCCACTTGATACTGCAGCGGCAGCTTGTTGTTCCATCCCTGGATATATTTGCTGTCCCATTTGTGTCTGGTCCTGTTCACGAAAGTTGTCAATGAGTGATAAGCATACAAAATATGATAAGATCCACATACCTGCATACCGAACTCTCCGCCCATGCCCATGTTCATCATACCAGCAGCACCGGCAGCTGGGTTGAAGCCTTCTTGCATCATTCCGACGCCATTAACATGTTCGGGGGTTCCATTAATGCCTATACCAGTTTGTTGGCCTTGACTACCGTCTGCTCCCATCATGCCTTGCATCATGGGGTTACCCATGCCCATGTCGCCACCCATACCCATACCCATAGGACCCATCATGCCGGACATGTCCATCATCACGCCTGGCATCATCCCAGTGTTGGCGTTGGCATTGTTCATCATAGCATTTGCACCTGTCATGACCATAGTTCGGACTTCTGGAGGTAAGGCAATGAGCTGATCCTCTGGCATAGCGGAGAAGTTCTAGCGGTTACTTGATTGTTAGTGATTCCAACAAACAGAAGAAACGGCGATGAGAAAACTTACAATGACGTTCGTTTTAAGCACATTCGCCATCTCTCCTAGGTCTCTACGACGGTAAATATACGCGTCCCATGACAATTCATCGAAGCCATAGTTAAACCAGTCGCTAATATCGGAGCCTGGTCGTCTCCATGGCTTGTCCGCAAGAGCGTTTATGTCTACTTCAAGTATAGACCGACCATCGAAAATGCCTGTCTGCGTTGGATCAATGGCAGGATGGGAGGGCGGTGCAGTCACTTCAGGAAGTGTCGAAGTGTCAATGCCGTCCTCAATTTTGGTCTCTTGCTGTGGGTGTTGTGGGTGTTGTTGGTGAGGGGGATGTGAAGGATATGATGCGGCCGGAGTTGTGGTGGAATGGGGCGTAGATTCTGAGTGAGGTTGTTGGGAAGGGGTTACCGTCGAGGCAGGAGGGCCACCCCTTTGAATAGGAGTGTATTCGGTGGTCAACGATGGTTGAGGCGCTGAATGCAAACTTGTCAGTCGGGTTCGTCGTGGACCATGGTAGATATACCTCGTGGTTGGGATGGAGTAGTTGCGCTGACGGATCGGTTCGTCGGGGGTTTGTTTTGACCACTTAACAAAACGAAGGGAGTTCAATGCGACCTTCTTGGAGATTTATGGTTTAGATTGACATACCGGAAATCCAGCGAACGAGCCACCGGTTCCATGATAATTTCGATATCCTATACTTCGCATGAGAAGGTCGCATACACAGAGAATGAGTTACTCACTTCATCATCACTCTCCTCGCCAAGGTCCACTTCGTCCTCGTCCTCGTCATCCTCGTTTTGCTGCTCTTCAGCAGCATTGACCTCTGTTTCTGCATCTTCCTCGAGCTGGTCTACAATGCCATTTCCGGTTTGCGACACGTCACTAACAAGCCATCCGAGGCGTTTTGTTCAGATTCTTTTCATGGCAAACAAGCACTGGACTCACGGTTTAGGCTCTAAAATAGTTCACGCATAGAGTTGAAAAAGAAATGAGTCAATTATCATTGCAAAAATTGGGAAAACAAGATAATAAAGAATGGGACTTGGGGGAATGATAGACAGAAAGATGAAAACAAGATCATGCCCGCGTTCTCCACGTCCAATCTTCTAGACAAAGGAAAATAACCCTTAAGGTGCCTTACCAGATGTTGATGGGAGCGTGTCGTTTTCTGACTTGGAGCCGTACAAGAATTCGTCGTCGTCGTCCCTAGTAAACTTCCGGTCAGCACTTATACGTTACATAAATAGGACAACAAACATTATTTCAGAAAAGTTGAGCGCGACCAACTGGTTGTATGTAATTCAGAGCAAGGAGGGCTCGCGTCACAAACAACGTGACAGTTAATTGTTACATGCTCGATATTGCCTTATTGAGATAGTAATATAACGAGCCCAGTGAATTTCAAGCCGCCGCCAAGTCGATAGTGCTGCATAGACGATGCCTACAACGTTCGCCAAACAGGATATTTCTGTATACTTATACCTTTATCGTCATATCAGGCTTAATGTGATCAGAGCACTTATGACAGCATCCAACAGTCAAGTTCATAAATTATGATTATACGTTTAAAGCACCAAAGCGTAAAAGGGGTATGGAAATAATGATAGTATCCGTGTTATACAAGATGATTTTGGTGGCTGTAGCAGCACGTTGGGTATCTCAGGCACAGCCTATGAGAAGCCTATAGGAATATAATCCTCATCAATTCAAATAGGACTGGCAAATATGGGTTAGACGATGAGAATTTGGAAAGCACGACAGAACGCATACCTCCTCCCATTACAACGAATACAACCATGCCAAGCGCCCACAGGCTCACTGGACTTCTGTGTGCCAGCTTGTCCTGTCGTGATTGATGAGTTGCATGTTTCCCTTCGCGAACAGCATTCGCGAATTTAGAGTTTTTCTGGCGTCTTTCGAATTCAGTGGGCTGCAACGTCGGAATGGTCAGTGGTCGTTAGATAGAGGGTATCAAGGTAGTAGACGCACCATTTTGTGCTATGTAGAGAGGGTAGTCAATGGATGATGAGTTATAAGGAGCGTCGAGCCACGTCGTGGAATTTATATGAGAGATGCGAACGTGGCAGCTCTGGAGTCGAAGCGGTGACCACTTGACCGATTGTCATTCTAAATCGGGAAATTGATGCCAGACCCGCGCCGCGTGATTCCGTCCATATTCTGGATTCAACTGCGACCTCGACATCCTTCCCAAAGCCAGACTACAAAAGAAGAACATGGGAAAGGCCGGAAAGAACTTAAAGGGTGCTCTGCAGGCCCAACAGTCTCGTCTGAAGGCGAAACAAAAACTTTCGCATGCAGCACAGGTCGCTGAACAAAAGTCGACCCGGAAAAAGGGCCAATCATCTCTTGCTTCAGGAAACGCGCGTACCACGACGAATAAAGATTCGAAAGGAAAGGGAAAGGCAACCGTAGGATCCTCCCGAAAGCCCACCATTCCATTTGGCCCAACAGATAAAATTCTGCTCATTGGAGAAGGAAATTTCTCGTATGCTCATGCTATGGTTCAAGATGCACCAGTGGAGTTGCGAGGTATGCTACCAACCAACTTGACTGCAACTGCCTACGATTCCGAAGAGGAATGCTATGCAAAATATCCAGAATGTGAATCTATCGTATCTTCCCTAAGGACAAAAGGCGTCGAAGTCTTGTTCGGTGTGGATGGCACGACTCTGGAGAGAAATTCACGCCTCAAAGGAAGACGATGGGATAAAATTGTGTGGAATTTTCCTCACGCAGGTGCGTTTCGCGTATTGTGGTCTCACTTATCTGCTTGTTGAGGAATCTTTTAGGGAAAGGGATTGCAGACCAGGATAGAAACATCCTATCTAATCAAATCCTAATTTTAGGTTTCCTACGATCTGCTGCTAAAATGCTACAACTCGGTCCAGTTCCCTCTTTCTTCACTGCGTCAAAGAAAAAGAAGAAAGCTTCTGAAGATGACGACGACGAAGATGTCGTGATTCCAGATGTCCCAGAAAACCTCGACGATGCTGATGAAACTTACCAATTTTTTACACCGTCTGAAACCGTCCAAACACGAGGTACCATTTTGATAACGCTCCGCAATGTTGTGCCATATACACAGTGGTACGCGCTTCTTTACATGATGGATGTTTACATTGCTGAGAGAATATTTAGGGATGTTGCTCGTCTAGCCAAGAATCCACCTGCGTTACAAAATGGTAATACTTCACCTAATCCACGATATACCCTTCTCCGATCATTCCAATTCCACCGTGATATCTGGAAAGGCTACGAACATCGTATGACAAAAGGTGAGCGTGCACATGGCAAAGGTACCACAGGAGAAGGCGGGGAAGATAGGACTTGGGAATTCTGTTTAAAGGATGTCGATGAGGCGTAGTGTACTATAAATCCATAATTTTTATTGAATTATACTGTGCCATCAGTGTTTTCTGCATTTGGAAGTCGGTGGGCTAGCCAGCACAACGTGACTGCACTTTTCTTCCCGACGTCCATATTCAAAATGCAGTCCGTCTGCTCTCAGCGTCTCTCTCTCAGCTCAAGAATCCCATCGACGACGCGTAACTATGCCATCGCTGTCAGAGCTCCCAAACCCCTACCTGGGAAGAAAATGCCCCGAGTTTTCAAGGATAAGAAAGCTTTCCAGTACAATTGGTATTCAAGGATTCTCAAAACCAACGCGACTTCACCTCTGCTAATCCTTCACCACGACGATTTTACCGCTCAACGACTAAAGAAGCTGCGCGGAGACATTGCGACGGCGTACCAGAAGACCAAACCCAAACCATCCCTCTCTTCACCCGGACCTTCCCCGCTGCCAGCCGAGTCTGCTGAGTCTCCAACATTAACTGTAGTCCGCACCGGCATATTCGGCGCCGCTTTGCGAGACGTTCCCAATATCAACCTCGATGAAGTAGAGAAGATGATTAACGAACAAGCTGGCAAGTTTGCCGTTCTTTCAATACCATCCTTCAACCCCCCACAACTCAGCGCTGTTCTCCGAGCTATGGATCGCAGCGTTCCCCACAAACCACCTAAAACCGCAGAGGAAATCAAGCAGGAGTTGGACGAGAAGAATGCCGACCCTGCACAACCTGGACGGAGGATGAAACGCGTCAGACAAGTGCGGATACCAGAGCTCAAACTCATGGGTGCTATTATCGAAAATCGCGTCTTCTTGCCAAGTGGCCTACAAGAAGTATCGAAATTACCTACATTGGACACACTAAGGGCACAAGTCGTCGGTTTGTTGAGTGCTCCTGCTGCTCAACTTACTGCTGTCCTAGGGCAAGCAAGTGGAGGGTCGTTGGCGCGGACGCTGGAGGGTTTGAAGAAAGGTTTAGAAGAAGCAGAAAAGCCGGCGGATTCTGGTGCTTCACCCTAATGATTTTATTGAATAATCTTAATTCTAATAGTTGTTCAAACAAATCGAGACTCTTGTGCTTTGTTGCGAACAAGTATCATAATAACAAACGGTGAGATAATAGTGTATACAAAAGAGCAGAAGTGTGTTATTTGAGGAATGAACTGTCGTAAATTTATTGAACGCTCCGTATTCAATCATCACCTGAGCCAGCGCTAACGCTCATGCTTTGGCTTCTCATGCTTCCACTCGCACTAGCCTTCCCTTTACCAGAGCCTATTGTTTCAATGCCCTCCATCGCCTCGCTCTCCAACTCTTTCTCGTCCACTTTCACTTCATCCCCAGCCCAAACACGCATAGTAGGTTGCCAGACCATGACGACGTTGTCTTCGGAAACACTGGCTGCAGTCCAATTTTCTGATTCGCCTGGTGCCCAGCAGAAGTCGGTAGGACGAGCGGTATGGCCTGCAAAAAGTGGTATCAACAAATGCATCTTTGAGCCATCTATTTTTTTTTTGAAAAAATTACTCACCTCCATGAACGAACAGCAATTCAGGAGGTCCGTCTTCCTGGTCGTCTGGTGTCTGTTCTTGTCCGATGAGGGACAGATCCCAAACATTGACGCGTCTATCACTAGATGCAGAAGCAAAAATGGTGGGGTTGTGTGGCGACCAAGCAAGATGGAGAACCTCGTCTGTATGGGACTCAAAGACATGCAATTTACGTGAATTGGAACGAATATCATGCAAGGCAACAGTCTAACAATATAATATACCATAAGAAACCGGACGGTTTAAGAAAATATATTCAGGACTTGCCTTATCAGCGCTTCCCGTAACCAATAAATGCTCAGTTGCAGGACTAAAGGCAACGGACAAGATTTCTGCGTCATGCGCTTGCATTTTCATCTTCGGGTCCAGGGGTGCACGAGTGTCCCAACTTGAATGGCGTCAATAAAAATATCGAAACTGGTTAAATTAAGCTTACATCATGAGCATTTTATCATCGCCAACACTAGCAAAAATGTTTTCTTGAGTGGCATGCCAATCGACGTCCTGCGATGATCCTTATTAAACCTCTTCATCGGGTGTGCAACCATTTCACTTACTCCAACGACCGAAGTATGACCCTTGAACGTGATAGTTGGCTCAATTGTAGACTTCGCTTTCGAGTACGAGTTCACATCCCTTTCATAGAAAAGTCAGGCTTCAGTTTGGGTATAGCGACAAAGCAATATATATTACCAGCAGCAGACGGTCATATCTTCCGAGGCACCCAGAATATAACCGGATTTCACGGGATTCCATGCAAGCCCGTACCTTGAGAGGATAAGTCAGACACACAAAGTAAAAGGCATGGAAAGCTAATGCGCACCCTTCACGGTGTTGTCCAACCAAACGAATGTCTGGCTTACACACCCCGCCACGCTCTGGTTCACTTGAATGCTTCGTGCGATCAAAAACCAGGACTTCTCCCGTAACGGCTTTCGTGGCAATCAAGTCTGGGTTCTGAGGCATGTACCTAGCGCGATTGACTTCGCCGTCATGGTTGATTTTCTGGATGATTTGAATGCGGGGTGATGGTGGGAGGTTGTGTCCGCCCAGTTCTCCTCGTTCATCATCATAATCCGCACGATCGAGCTTGTCGGCGCCAGTAGCTGGATTTTCACGCTTTGGAATCTGGACTGTGGCAATTTGGAGGTAGTCTTGAGCCTGACCAGAGGTGTGGGTTCCAAGAAGAAGGCGATGTGTTGTGTATGGTTTCTGAGGGTTCCTGGCGGGGGTTTTGATACTGATTTTTGGCTGTATGGTAATATTACTTACTGCTCTTTGTCCGGAAACCACTGACACGTCAAACTAGGCCAATCCAGAGCATGAGTGACGACAAGATCGTAGAGGTATGGTGCATTCTTCTTCCTGAAAAGAGCCACCGTCAGTGGAAAGGTTCAAGTCGGACCCCGTACGGTGCTGTCCATACCAAGTTTTGTATTCCTTAATGCAGAAGACTTAGGTTACTGGCTAAAAGATGTATTGAACACGGCTAGATACCTCGTTTATCAGTTTGTTCTCCTCCTCGGCAGCAAGATCGTCTTCAATTTCTTCCATTTGTGTTTTCATAACCAAGGGTCACCAGCAGTAGACAGCGAAGGATGAAGCTTCGTGAAGTTTGGCGCAAATGGCTTTAAGAGTATTGCAAACAGAAGCTTAGTTACGTGAAAGTTGGGAAAGAGGATCGAAAGAATAATTGCCTAATTGACCAAACTAGACGCGACGCGCTGTTCTCACGGTTCATTCGCGGAAAGGCTCTTCTAGTATTTACAAAGAAACAGAACAATAGGGTCTTCAATGAATGAATGAAATATTGTTTTATTCAGAGATTCACAGCGTGGTGGAAAGTGCAGAGGCAAAGACTAAAGGCTGAGAGTTATAAGAAACTGTAACGTCTGGTTGTAAATTATCCGACAACAGGGATAAAGTGCACTGCAGTGCACATCTAATGGCTGGCTGGTTTAAGGGAATCTATTGGCAAACAGTACGAACAGTGGATGTGAAGTAGTTTATGAGCTCTTCTCCCAGCTGACTAGCAACTTTTCTAGGTCAAAACGAGGGTCCTCTGGGTCGGTGATCACTATGGAAAGGCGTCAATATCCAATGCAATGCAAGATTGCACGAATAACTCCAACAGAATAGAGCTGCATAATACAAGCGGACACTCACAAGCTGTACCAGATGGCGCCTGCTGTTTCCTCTTCCATGCCTCCTTCGCCTCCGCAATTAGTTTTTCCCGGTGGTGAGCAGCGTCGTCCAACTTGTGCTTGTCATGGGAAGCCTGTAATGAACGGCGGTGGTACCAGCCATAGGCGATACCGGAGAAAAGAGCAGTGTAACGGACGACCTATAAAAACCAGCGAAATGAGTCGAATTAGCGGGGTGATAGCTGCCACATAGAGACGGGGCACACGTTAACAGTTGACGAGACCATGACGATGCCTGGAAGATTCAACCCGCTTATGAATTATGTGGTTGACGAGGCAGAGGCCAACGCTGCAAAACATATGCATTTAGTTTTTACTCAGAGAATTCTCAGCACATGTGAGCTGACCTGATTTTTTGGGAGAGCGGAAAGAGTGATACAATTCGACAAATGTAGACACGGAGAATTTCGGTAGTTGCTTACGTAACAGACCTAGGCTATTAAAGTACCCATTCCTCTCCCAATAAAATCATGCTCTGATGTCAACTGGTTATGTATATAATAACAAGAATTGAACTCGAGTTCACTCATTTCCCAACATGACGGAAACGGAACACACAGGAGGATGTTTCTGTGGTGCTGTGCGCTATAAGGCTGTGGGGGCGCCGGTATTGAGCGCATATTGTCATTGCACGCTCTGTCAGAGATTGAATGGTGCGTGATCTCTACTCGGTTGATGCCTACCGCCTACTTATCGACGCTCTAGCGGCCGCTTTTATCTGGTCGATCCACTTCCCCGCATCCCGGTTTGCATGGATTCATGTAGAACCTCATAAAGACGCCCTCGATTCATATGCCGTGGAAACGAAGCCGTGGAAGGTCCGCTGGCGTTGCAAGAAATGTGGATGCACGGTCGCCGGCCACAACACCAAGCTTGACAAATGGAGTGTATGGGGTGCGCAGCTTGACCGTGACGAGGATGGAAAAATCATTGGTTCGGAAACAGTCCGCCCCACGGCTCATATTTTCTATGAGACAAGGATGATAGACATAAAGGACGACCTTGGAAAGTGGGCGGGGTACGAAAACCAGTCGACAAAGCTTGGTTGAGCGAAACTAGTATTGTTATGGAAAGATCAGCATGTATATATTGGCACCGAGATTTCGGTAATGATTCCAAAAGAAGTTATGTTGGAAGCGAACCTGGAGAGTTTTTTAAAATGTTTACAAGTTGAATGTAACTACAACTACGACAACGATCTTTTAGAGGCGATAGAAATACAAGCAAACATTGGGCAAAACAACTCGACAGTAGCAATCAAGCCATGTCATCCTTCCGTGCGTCACCTTGGGTTCCTTACGAACCATCTGTCGCCCACTACGACCGCCAGCAACCTTCTGAAATGGACGACGACGCCGACATGGAAGCCCCTCAGATATCCACTCTTCATGATGAGGAGACCCCTCCACCCCAGAGCCGCAAGAAGGTCACCCTCACTGTTCGGAAACGTCCTGCCCCATCACCCGCCTCAAACGAGCAGTGGGGGAATCCATCCAAAAAGCGGGCAACGGACGAAGCTGAACCTGAAGAAGAAGACCAGCTCATTGACGAACTCATTGACGATGATGACAACGACGACTCAGCTAGACCCACTCCGTCATCTCAGCCCGGACGTCCGACTGACGATGGTCAGAAGCGAAAGGCTTCTCCGAAGAAGAAACCCAGGAAAAGCGACAAGAAATCTGCAGAAGGCGAAAAGAAGGCAAAGGAGAGAATACCACAACAAACGGGTGCGCACATTCTTGCGCCAACAATGTCAATCTTTAAAGCAACTCTGGTCGAACCTCTTGAAGATGTAGAAGTGGCCAGCTCACCAGTGAATCAAGAACACAGCATTTCGAAGGCAAGGAAGAAAGCTGCCCCACGCAAAGCTCCCACCGTCCAAAAACCAAAGATAAAGTTGGCGAAGTACGTCTACTTATCGAGTCTTTTACGTCTTATATGTTGAGTATGCTTTTACAGACAAAAAACTGCTATTCCGCCTGCCGTTCTTGACGATGCGGCGGTGTTTAGCGAAAGTTGGTTTCACTTTCTGAGGATTTTTCGTTCATTCATCTGATGTCGTTCTAGGCTATGCAGGGACCGCCGCCTCTTCGCCTGTAACTGCCCAATTTGAACCTGAGCAAAATTCTCCAGAACCGGAGAACATCCCTCCGAGTTCACCTCCATCCCTCTCAGGACCATTACCTGAGGAAACAAATCTGGAAAATGTCCCCATTCCCGTATACCCTCTTCCGACGAAACCTTTCCCAGTTCAGCCCCCGCAGAAAATACCAACAGGCACTGCACCACTCATACCTCTTGATAAGAGCAAGAAACATGTGCGTCATTGGCGTGAAGCTAATCGTGAGATAAGAGGAATAGCTGGAGGACGTTGGCTTGCTCGGACATGGGTCGGTGACAAGGAATCCGAATTTTCTACCTACGCGACTGCCAATGCGCAAACCAAATCTGTGGATGATAAGGCCTCTTCGAACGCGGTGGCGTTGCCTAAACTTTCATCTGTATCAATTTCGGCGCCAGCAGCGATCAAAGCTGTAGGAAAATTGAAAGCCTCTTCAAAGGGCGGCTCCGCTGTAACCTCTGCCAATCCTTCCCGTGCATCTTCCGCTACTCCAGAAGGCCCACCTACCCAAGGTGGTATTCCGATCACCAGTGTTGTTCGTGCGCCTACTAAAATGCGAATTCTTCAATTGGCACCGTCATCGGAAGGAGGGGACTCTGATGCACCTGTCGCTCTGGATACATGATTCTATTGTCTTGTTGATTTGTTTTTTATGCTTTCACATTGCATTTTCACCTTTGCGTTGAATACTGGTAGTTAAATTTTATGGGTTAATTTCTGTAGTACTTGTATGTAGTAACTAATTGAACATTATGATTCTCGAGTCAATGAACGTGTCACGTCGTGACTTGCCATCAATTGGCATAGTAGGAGGGCCATCGCGTCTTATTGACATTAGCTACTTCTCATTACTCTATTCATGATCAACTATCGAGAATTCCTTGCGGAGGGCCACATTTAGGAAGAAACAAAGCTGAACGACGACGACAATTCAAATTTAGTTCTTTGCCACCAGCGTACCAATGTCGGCGAATACCAGCGGAATTGAAGGATCGAGTAACCGCGCACAAGAGTCTTCCATAGTCTCTGTGAGAACTAGCGAACGCGGTACGACGCTCCTCTTGCATGGATTATGTAGAAATATACCTAATGATGTTTATGCTTCTATAAGCCAATGCACTGCAAGCATACGCCTCCGATCCCAAGTACAAGAAATACATCCAACAAGTCGAGAAATGTCTTAATTCCTTCGACAATGTTCACGAATGGGCGGATTGCATCTCATTCCTCAAACAAATGCTCAAGGTGTGAGCAACACTCTTCAATCTTGAAAGAGCAACAATAATAACGTTCAATACAAGACCTTCCAATCATACACTCAGTTTAAAGAAATTCCACGAAAGTTGATTGTCGCCAAACGCTTAGCGCAATGCCTGAATCCCGCTCTTCCTACCGGCGTTCATCAACGCGCGTTAGAAGTATACGTGCACATACTTTCAGTTTTGGAGGTGAGTCATTCTATTCTGTAGTACTTCTAGTAGATTAACCTCTTTATATGCTCCAAGGCGGATGGCTTGAAACGAGATCTCTCACTTTGGTCTTCTGGGTTGTTCCCTTTCTTTGAATATGCCGCTACTTCTGTCAAAGTACGAATTCACTCTCCTTGTATCATAGAGTGTTATGCTTACTGTGTTTCTCATCTTCATCAAGCCTACACTTCTCAATATCTATGACACATATTACCTTCCCTTGCAGGCAGGCCTGCGGCCGATAATGAAGTCGTTTATCATTGCATTATTGCCAGGATTAGAGGAGGAAACGGGGGAATACTTCGAGAAGGTATCGTGAATAGTTTCCAAAGATGTTTTGTTTGGCTGTACCGATTGATTTGCTACTGCAGGTGCTCACCTTACTTGACCGGTTATCAGGGGCCGTTTCCGTATCCTTTTTCTTCCAAAACATTTGGTTGATCATGTTGACGACACCTTCCGCCCGTGGAACATCGCTTAACTACCTCTCACGCCGTCTACCTAAACTCAATGCTGATGAGGGTGTGCTTCTTCATTCATATCGTTGCCTGTCACCACTAATCATACATAGATATCACGGATATCGTTGGGAAGGATATCGGCTTAATGATACGCGCTTTTGCATCCGCTCTCGAAGACGAGAACTTGCTCGTGCGGAGAGCTGCTCTCGACATCTTGTTGCAGAGTATGCGCATGGATAGTCACACTATTCGTAAAGCTCAAAGTGAAGACCGTGTGATATTGATGAGAGCCGCCACAGGCGTTGTCCTGCGTCGTGATCTCTCGTTGAACCGCAGGTTATATACCTGGCTGTTGGGCCCTGATGAGAAGAGTGATCAGCAAGTCACATATTTGAAAGATAATGGGCTAGATCTTCTCAGTTCAACATTAAAGGTGCGGCAGATCTGAGGAACCTGATATTTCAAATATCTAATATTTCAATCCAGAATGAAATGGTTTCTCCTTCTGGAGAATATGCAGAGTCACGGCCGTTTAAGATATTCATCTCCCTCCTAGACAAATGGGAAATTGGCGCTATTCTAACAGAGACCATCATATACGATTCCTTCAAATCTATCATGAACTTAGTTCAAAATCCAAGCAATAGCGGCGAAGATGTGCGTCGTTTCAATTCTTCTGATGCCTGAGACCATTTTCCTGACATATTATTAGTTGTCTATGACGGCTAGTACTCTCTATGAGGCAGCGGAACCTCAAATACTTTGGAAACATCTCCTCGAGCGTGTGTTTGAAGAAATCATGGGCGATGGGAACAAAACGGAGGTAGGCACATTTAAATTCGGCGACAGTCCAAATTGAATATTTTCAATATTTCCAGGCCATACAATTAGTTCAATTCATTTTGAAATCTTTCTCACAAGACGAAGAGATTCAAACAGTGCACCTGCCCATTGTTTTTGCGGGAATTCTCGATTTAATAAATGTGTGTTTGAAATATCTGATGCAACAGAGATTAACTCACCTTGTTATTCAGTCAGAGTTGCAAAGGGATTCTCAAAAGACTCATCAAGAATCCATCTGTGCCAGCTTGCGGCTTCTTGAAGACATACTTGGTCACATACCACCATCCGGCCTCTTACTTACACATACAGTCCAGGAAGATGATCATTGTTCCAGGCCTTATGAAGTGGCGCGGACATTCTTCAAGTTCAATAAATCTTCTAAAACCCCGCACAATGCTGGCCTGGTAGCAAAAACGCCTTTCCAAAATTGTTTTCAATGTCTTGCATTTATTACACAGATATACACAAAAACTCTAATGGGGACACCGCAATATGTCATGATTCTGCGTGAATCGTTCTCTCGCTCGTTGACTCTTATCCAGAGACTTATCAGTATACTGAGTAGCCCAATCGATGTCATTTGGGATCCACAAATCTGGCTCAACGATATCCTCTTATGTCTTGAATCTATGGTTCGATCCATCTTGATTGCGCCTTTCACAGCCTGATAGCTGATAAATCATGTACAGAATGCCACATTTACGACCACTGACCGCCTGATCACGACTGCAATAATTCTTCATCAAAGTCATTTCTTGAAGCCCACGCTTTCCTTAGATGAGCGACCAGTCATCCGGAAAATGGTCACCACTTTGCTCAAATACCTGCGCGTCGACTCAACAGCCTACCATGCGCGGGCTGTCAATCTCATTTGGTCATTACAAAGTACAACATCACGTTCGCACATTGAATCGACTATAGCACAATCAATGGGCTCGAGCGACCTTCGAAGTATGACCGAAGCCTATGAAGCATTTGGTATCCTCTGGCGTTTGACTGGTATGTAACTATATTTCACACTCTCGCGAACCAGACGTCAACCCCGCTTACAGAGGATAACGCGTTGCCTGGGTTCAGCTTCAAAATTCCCATGCTCGTCGTGCTCGATACATTAAAAAGTGACAACCCCAATCTTCGACGTATTGGTGAAACATGGATGCGGTGTAGTCTTAAATCATATATCAGGTCAGTTTTACTCCTGATATCTCTATCGTCTTCTAATTTTGAGTAGGGTACTAGATCCTATTCTGTATGATCTATTGGACCCTTCTACAATTCGAAGTCCGACCGTGTTCAAAGTTCGGGGCAGAGAGCTTCCTGGATTTTTGTACGAACGTTCCTATGATCAACGTATTGCAAGTCACCTCTTAGAGACGTTACTATCAATCGTCAACTTTGGGGGTCAAGGCTTTGCCAAGGCGGCCAGAACCTCCGCGATAAAACGCTCTCATCATGTCGGCTTGGTTCAAAGAGTAGCAAATAGTGAGCATGTCGTCCAGATTGTTCTATGGTGCTGAGCTCTGAGGCGTTCTTTCAAAGACCACTTTATAGACACCGATGCTACTTACTTGGATGTCATCGTAGAACTCCTCCTTCGGTAAGATTGGCGCCAGTATGGTCACGCAATTCCTAACTGTTTATAAAGTTTTGTCCAGTCGGAGCCCAAACCTTCCCTATCACTGTCCATGAAAAACTTGAACAGTACGATCCAGTCAAATGCGACGGAGTTGCTCCAAGCGATTGTTTCTCGTGGAGAAATTGAGCGCGTTTCCCTGGAAAGCATAGAGACGGCAGCGATCGGGAAATTATATTTTTCTATACATATGAATCAGTTGGATTTGCAGAATAAGTGGTTGCACTTACTTCATTCTGTCATTTCAGCTTCGATACTACAACTAGAAACCACGCGTCGAACGACGGAGATTAAGGAAGACACCCCCTTGGAAAGTGCCACCGTTTCTGATAGCAAAATCAACGACCTCGCTTTCCGTTATCCAGTAAATCCCCTCATGGTGCAGACCTTAATGGATGGCATTGCCACTCGTCAAAATCGACCTGTCTTACAACACTGGCTTGATTTTATCCTTATGGCTGTTCCACAGTTCCAACCTGCCTTACAAACCGTGGTCACTCCTCTCAATGATTGCCTCTGTCGTCAAACTCTTACTGCTCTTGGAGATGTTCTGAAAATGACAGCGCAGACGCGAGAATATGTGGATGACATGCGCACTACTGTCACGGATGCAGAATTGATTATGCTCCTTAATGCTTTGGAACGCCTCATCCTCCTTAGCTTGGCATACACCTCAGATGTCGATACCTCTGACGACGACCCCAACGTCCCAGAAAAATCTACCCCAGAAGCCAGTGGCCTGCTTGGGTATGTTTCCAACGTATTTAGCTCCGAAGGAGGCTCTTCCCATCAGTCAGACCAATTAACAGTAAGTGCTTCTCTTGCCGAAGATAGTAGCTGTGTTTTATAAACATACCTTTTAGTCTCGCTCTCCAGGCTATCGTTCCTTGGATGATGGCATTCGCGTCCTCTACTCTGTATGGGCCTCGCTCATCTGGAAAGCTCCGAATGAATGGTCGCCGAAGGATGAGACACTTGCTTTGATTTATAATCGAACACGGTTGCGCTGTCGCCGAGTCCTTGAGCATTTATTCAGAGTCCAGAGCGCTGAGGTCTTTGAATCTATTGTTGACTGGTGGTATCGGGACTTGACGGTATGTGCATTCAGCTCTGTAGTCTTGATTCCTGACCGATCATTCTATAGCTAGCAGCATCTTCACCTGATGCAGCATTTGAACTCATCGACGTTCTTGTTGCTAATGCCCAAAACGCCGTGCATATGATCTGTGAAAGCATTGCCAGCAGAATACTAAGTCCTTCAGAAAAGAGACAGAAACAAGCCATCAACCCCAATCTGTAAGCATCACAGTTGGCAAATACCCCCAGGTGGATATCACTCAACGACTAAAAATAGGACTGATACTATATTATTCAAATTCCTTGAGCAATATCTTTCACGTCTTGAAGGGCCCGTTGCAACTCAAGTTTGGAGCCGCTACATAGCTCTGGTGAAGGATATTCTCAATACTTCTTCTAGAGACTTCAAAACACATACTTTCAGTGCATTAAGGTGATGGATGATACAATATGCACTATAGATATGTATTGACATTCTTTATAGATGTTTGAATGTCCTGGCCGACAAAGTTACCCAAACAACGGCAATGGAAGATAGGAAGATACGCAAGGAACTCCAGGTGCGCTCATATATACCCCTCTTGCCAAGTCACTTCCCTGATAGTGGGCGCAGGATTGTTATGGGAAGCTCCTCGATTCATGTGTTGTATATGTTGGACGATTTACAGACCAAGGATCGTGGATTCGTCGAGGTGCTAAAGAATCAGTTCTTCTCAGCGGAAGTGGCAGAGAATCCCCCGCCCCTCGGAATGGTGATACAGTCATTATAGTAACATATGCCTCCTCTGATATTATCCCTAGAACCTGCTTCACGGAACGATGAGAAATATGACAACAACGCCTCTGCCATACCGCCTGAGACACCGAAACTTGGTTCCCTGGAGGTTGTCGGACAGGTGCCTTTATGTTTCCGTTTTACCTTCGCATACATTAACCTCATTGATACATTAGATCAACTCTTTTGTGGCCATATCAGCATTGCCAAACTTGCGAAAGCTTTTGATTGACAATGACCGAATCATAGCAGCTTGCAATAACATCATTTACTACATTGTCAACCCGGCAATGAGAGGTAAAGCTAGGTCCGTAAAAAATTGCACTCCGTTGGTTTCTTTTATTAAATTTGATGATCGCAGACCGATGGACGTTGAAGCTACAGTCATTCAGATTCTACAAGAAATGTCACGGATACCAGCAGCGCTAAAATCGTGGAAGACGCCCGTGCTGGATCTATTGAGCGACAACAGACTTTTCAACTGCAATCCTGCTGATGCGATTAAATGGAGACCCATCGTGAAAGTCCTTTATGATACAGACAAAACAGTATTACCGGAACTCCTAGGTATGTGTTTCATGGCTGACAGAACTACGAAAGGTTGATGACGAGGATACATAGGAAAACTGGCCAACGCAACGTCTGCAAATATCTTCACGAATAGGGAATATGAGATGCTGCTGCGATCTTTGAACCTCCGAAGATTGTCATACGTGATTTTTTCTGGCGAAAAAAATCATTTCCTGACACAATTACCGAGTATCCAGGAGAAGCTTGTTGACATCTTCCGAAGTGTAACGGCACCAGTCGTGCTGAGCGAAGTCTTTCTATGCATCCGTGTCCTTCTTTGCCGTCTTTCGCCTCGTAATATGATCAGTTTTTGGCCCGTTGTTTTGACAGAATTGGTATGTTTGTACTTACCTCAAAGATCCGTCTCTGACGTTTTCCTATTACATAGTATCGGGTCCTTGAACAGGCTATGTTGAACCTACCTCCAGATGGGTCCGAAGATCTCCAGCTCATACTTGCTGCATGCAAATGCCTAGACACTCTTCTGGTGTTACAAACAGAAGAATTCCAGATGTAAGCCCTACCTAGCTTTCAAGTTTTATGTGACCTTTTCTGAGGACCTCTGCAGACACCAGTGGATATTTATTACTGATACGGTAGACGCTGTATACCGGCCTGACAATTGGGCCCCAGAGGCAATGTTGGATCAATTGGCTGAAATTGCTGCCAATTTACTGGTTGGAGTAGGTTCCTTCCATTTTTTGTCGTCCCTTTTTCTTACCACTATATGGATAGGAAACCTCGAGTTCAAACCAGATAGATAATCCTACCAATCAACGTATGATGCGTCGACCTTTATTAGCGTCACTTCGCCAAATCGAAAGCATGCGAGATCTGGTTCCATTCCTTTCTAATGTTAGTATAGCTTCCTACGAAAGCGTATACATGAGTGGGGGGAACGTGGACTGGGAGGCTGTGGAAAAGAGCATCTTAGATGACATGTTCGACGGTCGTTAATGAGAACTTTGGGAGCTTTGTCTTTTATTTATTTGCATATCATATAACGAGATACCCTTGGACATCACTGCAGATTTTGAGTTCCTGTGAATGGTATGCTTGCGCTGGTATCCAGACATGGTTCCAATAAATTATATGGGTAAAAACAAGACAATATATCACGAAGTACATGACGATGTTGCCGGAGATGGAACACAATTAGAAGTCTCCCCAGTTTCGGCGGAACTTGTACTGCATACGAGTACTCTGGCTTAGTCTCAGATATAAGAAGTAGTAATGAGAAAATACACAGTACCTTGTAGGGAAGGTTTTTCCTGCGCAAAAAGACATAAATCACAACTTCTGTAACAAATTTGACCATCAACATACCTCAACTTGTCGCTTGAATCAGTAGGAGTTTTATACCCTCCTTCACCAGTCCCCCATTCTCCTCTGCGAGCTCCTTCACTCGCGACGTCCTTGTATTTGACTTCAGGTTCTTGTTTCTCCGGTGGTGGTACCCTCGTTACTGGTTTGGTATTGGTGGACGCCTGTGCTGCAGCTTCCGCCTCTGCAGCCTTTTTCAAGGCAGCTGCGATGGCCGCAGCTTCCTCTTGTGCCTTCACAAATTCATCTACTGTCACACCCTGAAACTCTGCTTCGCGTTCAGTTTCTTTGCGTTCGATAGACTCATGTTGTGCGAAATGCTCCATGTCTTCTGGGTGGGTATAAGATTCGTCCGTCTGCGTTTCAGGGGTAGAGTGGAATTGTTCTGGTTTAAAGAGTTAGTCCCGCGTTGCAGAGATAAGTCGGTAGTGATTATTCGAACCTTCGTGATGTAAAAAGAACTCTGTAGAATGCGGCATAAGATTCATGAATCGTAAGGGAGACTTCGCATTGACGCACCGCTCTCAACATCGTAGTGATGACCTTCTGCGCCTAGCCCATAGAAATTTGGTAGACCGTCCAAGCCCACCTTCTCCAATTCTTCCGGCGACACTAAACCATCACCATTAAGGTCAAGTAACTGGAGCACGGATGAAACGATATGGTCCGCCTTTTTCTGGTGTTCAATGTCGTCCTACGGAAAAGAGAAGTCAATGAAGGGGTCGTGCCACTTTTGATATTATACATACCTTTGATTTCTTCTGCGAGTAGACATGATGAACGCCGTAGATTGCCTCGATTTCCGCCTTCTCCCAGAAACCATTGCTACAGTCCATTAGATGCGAAGTTCGGTTTAACAAATCAGTGGCATTTGAGTATGTACCTGTTCAAATCATGCAGTTGGAAGAAACTGCCAGCATCGAAGGAGTCGCTGTATCGACTAGGTCAGTATGGGCATACACAAATTTCATGGCGGGTCATACATGTGATGCTCTGAGGACATCTGTTCAATTGAAGATTTCAGCTACGACATGGCCTGAAAGTAGTAGCTCATTTAGCAAGAAGACGTACGTGTCGCTGTGCATATTGTTGTATTGTCTCTCCTGCAGCTGGTCCACTGTTCTCGTGTCCTCCGTGGCCAAGAGCGCCTTGAGTGAGCCCAAGAAGTGATAAGCAGAGCAGTTTATACATGATCGTCCCTTCAAGTACTAGGTCGTGAAGGCCTGCAAAGCGGCTCAATACTCTGAACAAGGGGCCATATTAGCTTAGTCAGCACACCATAAAAAGGCTAGACTCGCGACCAGTACGTTAGGTGGTGAGAGGGAAAAATAGGGGTCACCCTTAATTATCAAGATATAAATTACACAGAAACTCTCATAAAAATATTGTGAATTATCCTAGTACGATGAACAGCGATGTAAAGAGAGTGTTCGATTGTAAAGACCGACGAGACAGGCTACATATTACTAAGTCCGAAATTTTATACAACTACCAAAATCCCTATAAAGTAAAAATTCTATATGACAGATCTCCTACCACGCAGCAAATAACCAACCAAAGATGCCGACAAAGAGTGTGAATTCGAAGATCCATAATTGAGTGGCCAAATTAGAAGCGGTTCGAATACCACTCCCAGGAAGAGCTGGCCATGTGGTGGCAGGCAATTGGGTCGGATTATCTGCCCCGTTGACTGTATTCAATGTAATGGTGGGTGTTGAGGAAGTAACGTTCTCTGTATGAACGGTCTTTGCTCCGAGATACAATTCGCCCAAAGTGTTCAATCCTCCTTCTGCAGTCAACATACCTAACATCCAAGGATCAGCCTATTTGTTTAGAGCGTGTGGGATGGAACTCACTCATATGCTGGGTGTTTGGATCCGATGGTCGCTGGATAGATGTCAGGATAATGCATGAAGGTCCAGGAAAGTTAACTCACGAAGAAGCCGAACCAAGCGTACCGCTCGATCCAAGGTGTACGATCAAGGAAAGACAGTGTCTGATTCATAAAGTCAAGAACGACTGAAGAGATAGTAGATAATGCTTCAGGATGTTATCAAGTAGACACAGATGAGAGTACTTACCTGAATCATTCGTCGACGTTTCCGCATATTCGGTGATCCAGAGTGGATACTGCGGAAATGCGTTATGGACGTCACCAACGTAGTCCGCAAAACTCTGGAAACCGCTGCCGTACCTAATTAATTTCGAATGTTAACAGTGATATGAAAACTAGAGATACAAAGAAGGCCTCACCAATGAACAGGTAGGAAATCGATGGTGCAGTTGGTGCATGCGCTTAGGAAAGACGTTAGCCACGGCCTGCCACTTCCTGCTGCTGTCACAGCTGGACCACCGAGACGGAGACCCTGAGCTTTGAGGGGTTCCAGGAACTGCATCCACAAGCTTGCGGCTTCTTCTGGAAGCATGTTTGATTCCTGGATATTATCTGGTTCATTGAAGCCCTAAAATACGATATCTTTGTCAATAAAATGTGTTGGGGTTGAAGAAAATGGGCGGACCAATATTGTGTTTGATCCCAAGATTTTAACTGTTGATGAGAAACCATCTATTGCAGCAGACCCCCATTGCATCGGAACGTATGGGATATTAGAGGTAGCAAGGTAATCGGGAGGTAGTGAGGCCCAGTTATATTGCCATGAGATCAAACTTTTCGTCTGGTTTGCATTGATAATATCTCCTGGAACAGTGGAGCTAAAGCCTATGCCACGCTTTGGATTTTTTGTAGTAGCAGCGACAGTCAATGAGACGAAGAAAACGAGGGGGAGGAGAGAGATGCGAGACAGCATCTTGGAGATCAAGGAGCGAGGGCAAGAAAGCGGATGAATCAAAGTACATGGGCTTGTATATAAGGGAGATCCATTATTGACCCATCAACGGGATAGACAGAAGTCTTCCGAGGTAAGTGACACATCGTGAGACGTGGTCAGGGCGAACTGTCTATCTCGAAGCGTATGAATTTATAGACAGAAAGAAGACGTGGTCTTTGTTCCTGAAGAGAGAGCAGTAGGCCCAGATTTTGATAACATCTCTGTGCTTGTTCAAGCCTCAGTAGGATAGTTCAGAGTTGTTGAAAAACTGTGAAAGAATTGGTGAAATCGAGGAACAGAAGGGTGGACAGCATGCATGTCCGAAGTCATGATATGTCAATGTCCGCTCTACAAAATTGATGATCGGCCTGGCCAGAGCACCTGTGTCCATACTGCGGGTTTATCGAACTGTACATTTATCCGTCTATCGGTAGACGTGTGTGTGAGTGTAAGTGCAGAGAACAGTAGATTGCGCACGACAATCATAGCTCAGCATAGCTCCTCTGCCGACGGAGATCAAATTTTCATGGCTTAGATAAGCAATCAACAGGCACAGGAACTTGACTGGAAATACCACTCTTAAGAGGGTCCGTCCACAGTCCCTCAAGTTCCTTCCCATCTCCAGCCCAGGCTGCCCATCCCTCTCCAATCTGTGGGTATTAAATCCGCTCCGTGTAACTCGCCACAAAATCCGCTTATTGCCTCGAGCCATGAGCCAAACATAGTGCTCGCCATGACATTCGACAATATTCGGAATCCTGCTCCAACGGTCTTCTTCAATCTCCTCATGTCCCGACTCATGTCAGATTCTTATTGCCGGCTGTGATTTTAATCATGCACATTGCACAGCTCGCTCCCCGTTTGACTCGAGTGTTAGTGGTGCCTAAACTGAAAGCTACACGCGGCATTCTCGGACTTATTTCCCGCGTTTCCGCCAAAGTATTGTTTTCTCACTTTTTTTTATCTGCCAAAGCTGACATATCAATCTGTGTAGATGAATTATTGGATAGAGACTCACTGCCCAGTACTCAGTACTCATTCTTTATGCATAGATTATGTCTGATGATTACCAAGAAATCTACCTTGCACAACATGCTCGGCGCGCGACGCGCGTCTCGATGTTTAGTAAACACATTACATATCGTCATCCATCGCTACACAATAGCTTTTATAAGAATTTCGAAGGCTCACTTGTAAGGTTTATTGACACAACGGCCCGTCAACGCAATTGCAATCACCCAGCCTATGTCATTGAAAACAGGCTAACCTAATTGGAGATTCTGAGCTGTGGATTGTCCCTGGAACTTGACTAAATTAAGGTGATGCGAGGTCTTTCGATGTTGCTCTAAAATCTGATTGGTAAGTGGAAGGCAGATTAGTAACGGTTACAACTTACGAGAAGGCCGAAATACTTCCATCGAGATCCCCTGCGTGACGATTTCCCTGTGTCCCTTCCTCTACCTACTGTTGCATAGAAGCAAAAGCATCAGAGATTCAACAGTTGGCTGTATTCTCGCGTTCAAACATCTAAATCTTGTTACAGATTCTACCATAGCGAAGAGGACGGTGTACTGCAGCAGTCATTTTTTAAAAATCGGTTCCGACGCGTGTTGACTCGTTTAACCCCAACTCTGACGGAGGTTTTCCTAATGGAGAACCATATATGGATGGATACTCGACCCGGTTGCCCATTTAATTCGCTTGTCAGCACTAATTTTTCTGGGTACATACATATAAATATAATCACTCGCGAAGTCGATTCGTAAGGTCTTCTCCCTCCCCCTCCCTCCTGTATCCACGCCAAATGGCTGACCTTGAAAAATCAGGCGAAGGGAACCCCTACGTAGATGGCTCCCAGACGCTTGGCACGAACACTCCCAACCACGACAATTCACAGACGACCAACTCACACCATGTCGATATCGAGCTTGCAAAGGAACAGTTTAACGAACTTTCACGACAGTTAACGTCCAGATCAGAGGTCGTCAACAGCCGGACGCAGAGTAGCAAGTCCACCACATTCACCGCCACGAACGATATTGAGAAAGGGGCCCCTGATGCTGAACGTTTCGACCTGCGAGAGTATCTTACTTCGTCCAACGACCGCAACCAGGAGGCCGGCATCAAACACAAGGTTTGCATCTCACTGCTCGTATTGTTCGTGTCATTGAACTTACTTTTTTTAGAATGTCGGCGTTACTTGGGAAAACTTACAAGTAGAGGTCATGGGTGGCTTGGATAGCAAGGTAAGTCTGTCATCCGAATATGCTATGCGCTGACGATGAACTCTTTACGTTATCATGAATAGATTTATATCCATAACCTTGCAGGTAAATTGAAATATATGCGCCTCGAATCGAGTATTCATTCATTTTGTAGATGTTTCCATTGCGTTCTTCCTGGCCCCGTTTATCTGGCTTTGGAGCTGGTTCGCACCCCTATTGCCGAAGAAACCCTTCCCAACGCGGACCATTCTTCACAAGTACGTCATTTACAGGGAGATTTTTATGCGTTCAATTCTAAGCTAGTCGACGCGTGCAGGTCATCTGGTGCACTAAAACCTCGCGAAATGTGTCTGGTGCTTGGCTGCCCAGGGTCGGGATGCTCAACTTTTCTAAAGACAATCGCTAATCAAAGAGATGGATATGCTAATGTTTCTGGGGATGTTCTCTACGCCGGCATTGATGCAGCGGAAATGCGAAAGTACTATAAAGGAGAAGTCGTTTATAATCAGGAAGGTTTGTCACAGGATTAAATTTTCTCTCAAGCTCTATTACGATCCTAATATTCACCGTCAGATGATATTCACATTGCTACCCTAACAGTAGCTCAAACTTTGGCATTTGCTTTATCTACGTATGTGTGAATTGCTCCAGGCTTTCGGTGATTGCTCATCACTGTTTTAATAATAGGAAAACACCCGGTCCTAATGGCCGCTTGGAAGGAGTCAGTCGCAAGGAATTCGATGCTGAAGTATCAGATACGCTCCTTCGCATGTTGAACATGTCACATACACGGCAAACTCTCGTTGGAGATGAATTTGTTCGTGGTGTTTCAGGTGGCGAAAGGAAGCGTGTCAGTATTGCCGAGATGATGGCCACGCGCGCCAGAGTTCAATGCTGGGATAACTCCACTCGTGGTTTAGATGCATCTACGGCTCTCGATTTTGTAAAGAGCTTACGAGTGATGACTGACATTCTTGGTCAGACAACATTTGTCACATTGTGAGTAAAAACATTCGCGCTTCCTAGAGCTGATTAATTAATTAACTGATTCCCTCGTTCATAGATATCAGGCTGGTGAAAGTATCTACGAGCTTTTCGATAAAGTACTTGTCCTAGATGAAGGTCGCCAGGTTTTCTACGGTCCACCTTTGGAAGCACGGGCGTACTTTGAAGGCCTGGGATTCCAACCTCTTCCCCGTCAAAGCACAGCAGATTACCTGACTGGCTGCACCGATCCCAATGAACGACGATTTGCAGCTGGACGATCATCTTTGGATACTCCCTCATCTCCTCAAGAGCTCGAGGATGCATTCCTCCGTTCGCCGTATGCCCGGGATAACCTGGACTCACTCGGAAAATACAAGCTCTACATGGAAACCGAGAAGAAGGACCAGGAGTCTTTCCGGGCTGCCGTTGCTGCGGACAAGAAGAAAGGCGTTTCCCAAAAGAGTCCCTATACGCTCGGGTACACCGGACAAGTGAAAGCGTTGACTGTTCGGCAATTCCAGCAGAAACTTCAAGACAAGTTCCAACTTTTTACTAGTTTCTCATTGTCGATTGTAAGCGATACAGCAATTTTTCAATTTCTGTGTGTCTGACTGATCCGAATTAGATTCTGGGTATCGTCATTGGCGCAGCTTACTTCAAGCAACCTTTAACATCCAACGGCGCATTCACTCGTGGAGGTGTAATTTTTGCAGCCCTTTTGACTACTTGTTTAGATGCGTTCGGCGAGATGCCCATGCAGATGCTCGGGAGACCGATATTGCGCAAGCAGGTACGTCCATGGATCTTTGTGACGCTGATGTTTACTCACGCAAGATTCAGACCAATTACAGCATGTACAGAGCTTCAGCCATTGCTCTGGCCAATACTCTGGCCGATATCCCATTCTCGTCTCTACGCGTCCTTTTATTCAACATCGTCGTTTACTTTTTATCTGGACTGCACAGATCTGCCGGTGGATTCTTCACCTTCCATCTGTTCAACTACATTGCGTACCTCGCGATGCAGGGATTCTTTAGAACTTTCGGATTGATCTGTTTCAACTTTGATGCTGCTTTCCGTCTTGCGGTGTTCTTCATTCCTAACTTGTAAGATTATTTTCATTCGACAGCTTTTTGACACTTTTTCTAATGCTCGGTCAGTGTCGAATACACAGGTTATATCTTGCCGGTCATCAAAATGAAGAGATGGCTATTCTGGATTGTGAGTACACCTTTACCTTGGGTTTTGGTCTGCTCTTGACGAAGTTTCATTTTAGTACTACATCAATCCCATAGCTTATGGTAGGTCCCCTGAGAAGATACGCTGGTCTTCGTGTACTCATTTTTTGAATAGCCTGGCAAGCTTGCATGGAGAACGAGTTTATGCGCATTTCTGTAAGTTTTTTTTATCATAGGAGAGATCTCATTCTGATATCATTATGTCCAGTTCACTTGTGACGGCAACTCAGTTGTTCCAAGAAACGGATTGGGTGTCACTAAATACCTGTGAGTAACGGCACAGCGTTCTGTATGTCTCAATTCATTTTAACCATCCGTTACCTCAGTCCTGGCGTGGGTCCCAATCAAGCATGCACTCTGTTTGGTGCAGAAAATGGCAGTGCTCTGATCTCTGGTGTTAATTACATCTCCGCTTCTTTCGGCATAGACGTTAAAGATCTGTGGCGTCGTAATCTGCCGGTGTTGATTGGTTTCTTCATTGCTTTCCAAGTAACTCAAATTCTTGCATTGGAATTCTATCCGGTGAGTCGATTCTAGTTTGGGATCTTACTAAAAGGCAAAAATACTTATACGATTATGTTATACAGCAATATGGACTCGACCTTTCGATCAGGATTTTCGCAAAGGAAACGGATGAAACCAAGAAATTGAATGCCCAACTCCGCGAGAAAAAGCTACTCAAATCACAGGCGTTCGAGAAAGGAGACGAAGCAGCTGTTGAGAAGTTTGACACAAAGTACGACATTCATTTTAACTCGCTTATCATTTACTGACAGGAATCTGATAGACGTGAAAGTTTCAAACATCGCAAGACGTTCACTTGGGAAAAGCTTAACTACCATGTTCCGACCCCCAGCGGCATGAGGCGACTACTCCACGACGTTCAGGGTTACGTCAAACCAGGGACGTTGACCGCTCTCATGGGTGCAAGTGGCGCAGGCAAAACTACCTGTCTCGACGTCCTCGCTCAGCGTAAAAACATCGGTGTCGTCACTGGTGACGTTCTAGTAGATGGAAGGCCGCTTAATTCAGACTTTGCGAGGGGTACAGCATATGGTACGCGTCGATTTGTTGTATGTGGCTCTCTTCTGTAATTGACATTATTATTTTTTCCAGCGGAACAAATGGACGTACATGAAGGAACAGCGACCGTCCGCGAGGCCATGCGTTTCTCGGCTTACCTACGACAACCAGGTCACATCTCCAAAGAAGAGAAGGACGCCTATGTCGAAGAGATGATCGAATTACTTGAATTGCAAGAAATTTCAGAAGCTTTGGTTTTCAGTCTCGACATGGAAGCTCGCAAAAGGTTGACTATCGGAGTTGAGCTGGCAAGTAAACCGGAACTACTCCTCTTCCTTGACGAGCCAACCTCCGGTCTTGACGCTCAGAGGTGTGTATTGTTGTATCCCTAGATAATTTCTTTTCTCATACCCGGACATTAGCGCTTGGAATCTTGTCCGATTTTTGCGAAAGTTGGCCGATCAAGGACAGGCTATTCTTTGCACTATCCATCAACCGTCTTCATTGCTCTTCGAAAGTTTCGATCGGTTACTACTTCTGGAAAAAGGTGGAGAGACAGTTTATTTTGGTGATATCGGAGATGACTCGACAGTCATTCGCGAATACTTTGCACGCCATGGTGCTGTATGCCCACCTAATGTCAACCCGGCCGAATACATGCTCGAGGCAATCGGCGCAGGTGTCACGCCGCGCATAGGCGACAGAGACTGGAAAGACATCTGGCTGGAGTCCCGCGAATGCGAAAAGGTCGTAAAGGAAATCCAGGAGATTAAACAACAAGGGCTTTCTATGCCGCAATCTGATCAGAAGGAGTTGAGTACTTGTAAGTCCTTGGAATTAACATTGACTCGCCGGTCTCTTGACTAATTTGCCATAGATGCGACGTCATTCCTCTTCCAACTGAAGACGGTCGTCCAACGCAATAACATGGCCTTGTGGCGGTCTCCCGACTACATCTTTAGTAGGCTCTTCGTATGCAGCTTGATCTCTTTCTTTGTGTCTTTGTCCTTCCTCCAATTGGGGATAAGTGTCAGAGAGCTTCAGTTCAGAGTTTTCGCCATGTATGTCTTGCTTGTTCTGCATTGTCGCAATTTGCATTTTTTACTGACGACGATGGATTTAGCTTCTGGGTCTGTGTTCTCCCTGCCATTGTCATGTCACAGATCGAACCTCTCTTCATCATGAATCGAAGTACGTTTTCCGTTTCTTGTTCGTCTTTGCAGAATTATTCATGACTTTCCTCAGGAATTTTCATCAGAGGTATGCTCATATGTTTACGTACCAAGGAGATTGCCCTGACGGGCATTTGCAGAATCGTCTAGCAGAATCTATTCTCCGTATGTGTTTGCCATAGGCCAGTTAATCGGAGAAATTCCCTATAGCATACTCTGCGGTGTCTTATACTGGGTTCTGATGGTAAGGTGCACAAAGTATTCACAGAATTATTTCTGACTTGGTGCAGGTTTATCCCATGGGTTACGGACAAGGGAGCGCAGGCATCAACGGCACTGGTTTCCAACTTTTGATCATCATCTTCATGATCTTGTTTGGGGTTACACTTGGTCAAATGGTTGCTGCGTTGTCCCCTAGTGTGCAGGTTAGTAGAGATACGCGCTGCATTTTTGCTGTAGTTTCTCTGAAGACAGTCATCTAATCACTATTTCGTTGCATCTTCTAGGTTGCTGTACTTTTCAACCCATTCCTTGGTCTTGTCCTCGCTACGTTCTGCGGTGTTACCATTCCGTATCCAACGATGATCAGCTTCTGGAGATCGTGGTTATATCAGCTTGACCCATATACGCGTACCCTTGCCGCAATGGTCTCTACTGAGCTACAGTAAGCTGGTTCTCTGTGATCGCATGTTGCCATTTCGTCCTAATTGAGAATTATAGCGGTCTTCCCATTATATGCAAGTCAGATGAATTCGCAATCTTCAATCCTCCGGATGGCCAAACATGCAGCGCATGGGCTCAAGACTTTGTGACCGCGTTCGGCGGCTACCTCGACAATGCTCAAGCCACGGTAGCTTGCAGATATTGCCAATTCTCAGTTGGCGACCAGTTTTTCGTTCCTCTGAATATTCAATTCTCGGAGAGGTGGAGAGATGCTTTCATCCTTTTCGCTTACTTTAGTAAGTGGTTCAGATCGAAAATTTTGTCTGCAATGTTTGACAATGACATCCCTTTCAGTCTTCAACTTGATCATTACTATCAGTAAGTCAATCCCATCTCGCTTTATTAGGAAAGTAATTCTAATTCTGGACATCTAGTCGCTTCGCGATACCTCAGATACCACAAACGGTAGAGCAGAGCGTGCATGGAATACCGCTAGATTTTAGAAGTAGTAGAATATTGCTTACATATAATTCGTACTCAATGTCACTTTATTTGGCCCAACCTATGGCCACATCGTTTCAACGTACACATTCCCCATTCGTCGGAGCCCTTCTCTTGGACAGGATTAGATCGAGGAATAGTAATTGATGAATAGTTGATGATCTATATAGAGTTCATACAGCAATAACTATGAAACTATTAGGATGAAACGAGCCGGATTGTCGCCAAGTTGGCAAATTTCAAGAGAATGTGATGTAAAGTGCTCAAATGTAAATAACGTTAGATGTCTTCCATTTATCACTTCGTTTCTGAAAAACAATCAATTTTAGATCTCTAGTAGATAATAGCAACAAGAAAGACTCACCATCGACTTCGGCTCAACGATAGCGTCCAAAGAAAGGTTGCCGGCTTTGACACGGGCCATGCATTCATAGCCAAATTCAAGAATCCCGTGGATTTGTGGATCCCTGGCATCTTTGAGAGGCGAATTCTCCCAAATCCCCATTACATTAGAAAGTACCCCATCCATCTTAGCTATGATGATGAGCAATTCTCTCAAAGGTTTCCCTTGGAACATGTAAGCCTCAAAGATCACAGCCAGATAGATTAGAACATATTCGTCATCATCAAGGAAATTGTGGACGGCCTCCAAATAATACTTGGCGGATTGGTCGAAATTGGCATAAGCTTCTTCTTTACTGTTCGCCTGTAGTCCAAGTTGCATATGATACCATCCCAAGATACTGGACATGTCTTATCATCATGATGTACAAAGCGAGAGAAAAGAAACGAAACTCACGTAAGTGCGTCGGCTTTGGGGTACATCCAGAAAGAAGGTAGGAACCCAGCGTCGAGTTCAGCGTTAATACCGGGAGGATTTGCTTCAACCTCAGCGATAATGTCACGACTCCATTCCGCTGCATCTTCCCGCGTATATTGACAGTCTGTTATCTTCTTTGCCAAGCACTATTTACAGCACCGAAGAAACTAGTCAGCAGGTTGATTTAGGTCCAAACGGGTAATCCGAGCTCAAACCTCATGGAGGGCTATAAGGCGAAGTCGTTTTACTCCTCGAATGAAAGTCATCTCAAAAATGACACCTCGATCTGATGTGGGGACGTTCTCCCACTTTCGACGGCCCCATTCCAGGACTTCTAAAGCGCGTGAGTAATATTCCAAAGCAACGAGTTCTCTCGCATTCGATTTTGCCATGAAGCCGCACATGATCCAAGCACTGCAGGTAATTTAGATTAGTATGTTTGAGGTGAAAGAGCTGGCGCAGACGTACCGGACTGTGACAGATAATGCCGGTCGAAGTGCACCCCAGCCTTCCCGTCTCAACCTCTGTGGTGCTTCCTCCATTACGACTTTCGCGCCTCCCTTGCTCCACGCCTTTGTCTTAGTGCATTCAAAGAGAACTTTGATTAAAAAAAGTACTAGTCAGTCAAATCAGGCCATGAGAGATATCACGATATGTATACCTTGTTCATTATACTTCTCGACCCAATCGGCGCAGTCAAAGTGGAAGACACGGGCATCACGCATTATCGCGTTAGACATATTGGCCAAGACCTTCCAGTGGTGTAAGCATTAAGGTCCAATGCCATGAAATTAAGTATGAGACAAACGTCGGGTTTCCCAATCCACATTGTATTACCATTGGTGTACTTCCTTTCAAGGGCTTTCATTACGGTTACTCCTTCTTTGAAATCCTAGGAGAGACATAAATAATAGTCACAAAGTCTGCGTAAAAACCCACATTATATGCAAAGTGGATGACAAAGGCCTGGAAATAAAATAATGTAGTCCATGATTCGTTACAAGGTTACAACAAGACTTACGCTCGACAACTTCTGTGCCTCTGCGAGTTCCTCTGTGAGGCTTGCAGCCCTTTCCCAAGGTAGTGCACCCGGTTTAATAGATGTACCTTTGAAGGTAGCATTCGCCTTTTCTTTCTCTGCCTTTCGCAACCCGTCCAAAAATTGTTTTTGAAGCGTTTTGTCCGCGCTCGTTGCATTTTCACCGTCTTTTGGTAGACAACTCAAAGCTGTTTTATAAGCTTCTGCACTCGAAGTCCATGTCGACAAGGCCTACAGTGAATTCAGTGCCAACATTTATTGAGAATCGAACCATCAACACTCACGAAGCGAGCGGAAGCAAGCCTTCCCCATGCTTTAGCATATGTTGGATCAAGTTTAGTTGCCTATCGACCAACGAATGTTCAATGGTGAACTTCAGTTGTGGACACGAAAGGTAAAGAACAAGAATAAAGTGCACCTTTTCGGCGTCAGAGGCTGCATCCATGTACCTATTGATCAGATAAACATATAAATGAATAATTTTGACAAAATAAATATTGAAAATACTCACTCCTTCATGGCGAGGTTGCTCGCAGCACGATTGGCGTAGTACACAGCATTCTTTGGATCTTCTTTGATGGCTTCACTATACTTCTTATAGGCCGCTCGATATTGGCCATTTACATGGAATGCGTTGCCTTCAGATTTAAGACGCTCCGCATTCTGATTGGGGCCACAGGATTGCGGAACAGCCGGCATTTTTTCTTCTGGATTGGGGATCAAGAGCCAGAGAGGAGGATAGGGGTCAAGTAGGCCAAGTGGTCGACGAACGTAACCTGAGGAGATTGTTGTGTCGACGCTGACTCTGAAGAAAAAGGTACCACTGTGGTGGTGAAAGAAATTTTAAAGAAAGGAACTAAACATTTTGGGAATTTATATAAAGGAAGCCATTATGTAAATTGCCGCCGTTTTTTACGTCCTTTCGCCTGCAGGCAATCTACAGGCGAAAGGATTGAGCATTCGACTTTTGGGTTTACCGGTTTTTATGAGCCAATGCGCTTCGGAAAAGATCCCACTTATGATTCCCTCCATAATATTGTTTGATTACTGGTGAGTACAGAATGGTCGGTGCAGAGCGTCAAAAGAGGAAATTAATTTGTAGCCAGCAGGTAAAGAAGAGTTTAAAGGGTCAATAGAATATTCAGGTCCAGTCCTACTCATTTATTGTTTGGGGGCATGATGAAACTATGTAACAGGGCTCGTCATGAATCGATAGATAAGTAGCACAAGAAGACATACAATATCGCGGATCTGAGCCTGAGCATCGTTATACTGCTTTTCAAGGTATTTGGACTGTTAGAAGACATCGCCTGTGAGTGCCTGGCGACGGCAACATGAGATTTGAACGCTAAACAAACCTTCTTATTGAGACTTGTGATATCATCTGAAAGTTCTTTCTCTTGAGTCTTTAATTGCTCTTCCATGATATCCCGGGGGACATGCATGAACCTATGGGAGTTGAGATTCGCATGATCTGTTATGAATAACACAAAAACGTACATTTTCCCGACGCCCTTATAGAGGTTTACCTCTCCTTGCATCTGGCTGATCTCATCAATAGTCAACTGAAGAATCCTACGTTCACGATCCTTGACGGCGGTTTGTTGCAATGCCACATTCAGAGCCCTCTGAGATTGCACTGCCGTTTGTTGGATTTGAATCAGGATCTGAAGTCGAAATTGTCGACTGAGAATTGTTATAAACCTTGAGCACAAGATCAAGCACCTTGCGTAGAGTGTCGTCTGAAAGAGAGGCCATGTTAAAAGAGGACTTAATAGTAAACAGTTATGTACATTCGTTGTGAGAGTGGGAAGAAGGATGATCAAATCGAGCGCTGAACGGAGTTACAAAATATCACTTGCGTGCCCGCGTTTCTGGCAGTCACTTGTACTTGTACATATCACCACTCTTTTTCTCTTTCACCTCGTCTTTCGCTTTTCAGGTCCTCAAAAGCTAAAATCCGGAAGCTTTTGTCTACTTCTTGTTCCTACTGCAACAATGGCGTCTTTCGAGGATTACGACGAGTTTGGCAACTACATTGGCGCAGACCTCGATTCAGATGATGAAGAGGAAATTCCCCAACAGCAAATCCAGGAAGAACCCACGAATAACGCACCCCTAGAAGGATACGACGATGTTGTTATGCAGGACGCGAACGATATGGCACTTATGTCAGTTGACGGTAAGGAATACCTAGCTTTTGCAAAGATGTCCAATTCAACACCATGTTCTATAGAACCTTCGCATAAAGCCGTGGTCCTCCATGAGGAAAAACAATATTACCCCTCAGCAGAGGATGTATACGGTCCAGATGTTGAGACTTTAGTTCAGGAAGAAGATGCTCAGCCTCTGTCGGAACCAATCATCGCCCCAATCAAAGTGAGGAAATGGACAGTGGAAGAAAAGGATATGCCAGTGACGCGATTTGACAAAGGGTTAGACTACCTCTCGATTTTACCGTTGTGTTTGTCACGACTTAACGCGTTTTTCAGGTTCCTGATCAATATGACCAACTTCCCAGAAATGATTCGAAATGTCGCCGTCGTTGGTCACCTTCATCACGGAAAGACAGCACTAATGGACATGCTCGTTTTTGAGACCCATCAGCTTATATGGGATGCTGACAAGCCGGTACCTTGATTCTCTTTTCCAACCTTCCATTTTCTGATTTTATGTGGTACAGACGCGGTATACGGACACACATATCCTTTCACGAGAGCGTGAAATATCAATAAAGTCGTCCTCCATGTCTCTTGTACTACCAACCACGTCTGGAAAGTCGCACTTACTCCATTTAATTGACACGCCTGGCCACATCAACTTTATCGACGAAGTTGCATCTTCGATGCGTTTGGTGGATGGTATCTTATTGGTCGTCGACGTGGTTGAAGGGGTGCGCGCAAATCTTGCCTACGTGCTATTGATCCCTTATCCTAATTCTTGGTTATCAGTTGATGGTCGGAACAGAATTTATCATTCGCCATGCCTTACAGGAGGGCATTAAGATCACACTTGTCGTGAATAAGATTGACCGACTTATTCTTGAACTACGCATAAAACCCGCGGATGCATACTACAAAATCAAACACACCATCGAGGAGATCAATAGTTTCATCAGGTGAGTAACACTTCTTCCATTTCTCAGATAGCAGTCTCATTCCATTGCAGTTCTATCGACCCAAACCCAGATTTGCGCCTAAGCCCTGAACTCGGGAATGTGGCATTCGCCAGCACCGACATGGCATGGTGTTTCACGTTGCGCTCATTTGCGCAGATGTATGCCGATACTTATGGTATATTAACGTCCTCCAAAGACGGGCGAATTGGAACTGATAAATGTTTATATCAAAGGTTCTTTGGATGTCAAATCGTTCGCTGACCGGTTATGGGGAGACATCTACTTCAACGATGACACTCGCAAATTCACCAGGAAACAAGCCGACCCAGAAACTAACCGCACATTTGTCCAATTTGTGTTAGACCCATTGTACAAAATCTATAGCCACGTCCTCAGCGAAGAGACCGACGATCTTCGAAGCACTCTCAACAGCCTTGGGATCAAACTAAAACCTGTTATGTACAAAATGGACGTTCGGCCTCTTCTGAAGGCGGTTCTTGACCAGTTTTTTGGCCCTTCGACTGGTCTGGTGGATGTAGTTGTTGACCATATCCCTTCTCCAATTGAGGGCGCAGCTCGCAAGGTAAAATTTTCTTCTTATAGAAAGAATGTCATCTAATTGCTACGCTCTTGGAAAGGTTGAAAGTACGTATTTGGGCTCCCAAACCTCAGAATTAGCAACCATTATGAAATCTTGCGACCCTGATGGCCCTGTAATGGTACAAATTTCCAAGTTGTACCATACAACAGACGCTCAGTCGTTTAGATCATTCGGTCGTGTCATTAGTGGTACTTTGCGAAAAGGCATGAGCATCAAAGTCTTGGGAGAAGGATATTCGCCAGAAGATGAAGAAGATATGATGAAAGCTACTGTCGAAGACCTCTGGATAAATGAATCACGGTACGTTGCAAAGACACACCCAAGATGTTGTTTGATTTTTTGAATATTTAGGTACCTTATACCCGCTGAGGAGATACCTGCAGGTAACTTGGTGCTGATTGGAGGTGTTGATGCCTCGATATCAAAAACCGCTACCTTGGCTGGAATGGATATTGAGGAAGAGTTACACATCTTCCGCCCAATCAAACACATGACACAGTCTGTGCTCAAGATTGCTATTGAACCTATAGCACCTTCCGAATTACCCAAGATGTTGGCTGGTCTGCGAAGCATCAACAAATCGTATCCTCTGGTCTCAACAAAAGTTGAAGAAAGCGGCGAGCATGTTGTGATAGGAACGGGAGAGCTCTACCTTGATTGTGTCATGCATGATCTACGTCGGCTGTTCTCTGAAATCGAAATCAAAGTCTCAGATCCTGTAACCAAATTTTGCGAGACAGTATTGGAAACCAGCGCTCTAAAGTGTTATGCTGATACTCCGAATAAAAAGTAAGTCCAGCAGAAACCATACTTACATTCCATTGATTTCCGACATCATTACCTCTCCATTAGGAACAAAATCACGATGCTTGCTCAGCCATTGGAACGAGGTATCGCTGAGGACATCGAAAGAGGACGCGTCAACATGCGAATGTCGGCCAAGGAACGCGGAGGATTCTTCCATGAGAACTACCAATGGGATATTCTTGCCTCTCGTTCGATATGGGCCTTTGGTCCAGATGAAAACGGCCCGAACGTTCTCCTCGACGATACTCTTCCATCTCAGGTGAGGTTGATCACGCTGACCAAAAATCACATTGCTGACCTCCACGTTTCTCAGGTCGATAAGAAGCTTCTTGGGACCGTGAAAGAACACATTAAACAGGGCTTCCAATGGGGTGCTCGTGAAGGTCCTCTGTGTGACGAGCGTATGTGGTTAATATATATTATTGTTCTTTTCCTCACGACACCATCATAGCCATGAGAAACGTGAAATTCCGTGTCTTAGACGCAAGTCTGGCACAAGAGCCAATCTTCCGTGGAGGAGGTCAGATTGTTCCCACCGCTCGTCGAGTCTGTTACTCATCTTTCCTGATGGTGAGAAGTCATGTTTGTAGCTATGCTATTTTTTGTCTGACACGTGCTTCTCCATTCTATTAATTCCATTTAGGCTACGCCTCGATTGATGGAACCGGTGTACTACGTGGAAGTACAGGCGCCGGCAGACTGTATATCAGCAGTCTACACAGTCCTAGCGCGTCGTCGTGGACATGTAACGCAAGACATACCGAAAGCCGGATCACCGCTCTACACTCTCAAAGCCTTGATCCCGGTGATTGACGCAAATGGATTCGAAACTGATCTGAGAACAGCGACGCAAGGACAGGCTTTCTGCTTGCAAGTCTTCGATCATTGGGCGATTGTCCCAGGTATGTCTTCCTACGAAGATTGACTACGTAGCTTGATCTGAGTGATTTGAAAGGTGATCCCACGGATTCGAGCATCAAACTCCGGCCACTGGAACCCGCCTCGGGCCAAGCTTTAGCGCGAGACTTGGTCCTAAAAACCCGCCGACGAAAAGGACTAGGTGACCAGATTGCGGTCTCCAAGTATTTGGACGATGAATTTGTGGTGAGCATATTTGCGCGCCTATGTTGCGACCGGCAGGGAACTGATTAAATCCGTAGCTTGCACTGTCTGCGTCAGGAAATGCGGATCTGCTAGGATGAGTAGTATATGTAGGACATGTACATCTCTACACCTTACTTATATATAATTTGACGACTATTTCGGTACCTGTAACCTGTCGCGCGTGCACGTGATGTGTGGGAGAACGCAGCTGCCACGTATGTGTGCACGTATTTAGGAGTCAAAAGTCAGGGATACGAATTTACATCACTTTAACCTCTTCTTCTTCTTTATTTCTCTCCTCCCCCTGTTCTGGTCCTTCGTATAGTAATGCGAAGCGTAGCGCTTTCTTTCCTGGCCCTCGCTGCCTCTGGCGCGTTGGCACAATCGGCCGAGGCTCCCAAGCCAACTTTCACAGTGCGTGTATTCACGTCGGTATACATTACACGTAGAACTAATTCGTTCCCATCGACTCACAGCCCACTGAGATTAAGGCTCCTTTTGTCGAGCAGTTCACAGAAGACTGGTCAGAACGTTGGACGCCTTCCGAAGCTACTAAGAAGACTCCCGTTGGTGGCGAGACCTTCAGTTATGTCGGCAAGTGGGAGGTCGAAGACCCTGCCATTTCCGTTGTTGAAGCCGACAAGGGTCTTGTTGCTAAAAGCAAAGCTGCCCATCACGCCATCTCCGCTCCCTTCGCCAAGCCCATTGACTTCAAGACTGAACCTTTGGTGGTTCAATATGAAGTCAAATACCAGAAGGGTGGTAACTGTGGTGGTGGTTATGTCAAACTTCTCGAGGATGGTTTCCAAACCAGCGGAAAGGAATTCTCTGACACTACGCCCTGGGTTGTCATGTTCGGTCCTGACTTAACCTGCCCAGGAACCAAAGTAAGCTTCTTTCTAATAATATGTCGTCATGTATACTTACTCATTGTTTTCTAGGTTCACTTCATTTTCCGTCACAAGAGCCCAAAGACGGGTGAAACTGAAGAGAAGCACCTTAGAATTGCTCCTCACCCCACCATCGAGAAACTAACCAACTTGTACACTCTCATTGTCAAGTATGTATTGTCTATGGTTTCAATTGCATACCGGTATAGTATCTGACCTTTTTGTATCTTTTCAGCCCCGACAACACCTACGAAGTCCTCATTAATGGAGAAAGCGACAAGAAGGGAAGCCTTCTCGAAGATTTCGAACCCGCCGTCAATCCCCCCAAAGAGATTGAGGACTCTGACGACACCAAGCCCGGAGATTGGGTCGATGAAGCTACCATTCCTGACCCCGAGGCCTCTAAGGTAAATTTACTTTTAGAGATGTGTATATTCAGTTGTTCTTATGCGTGATGTCCATAGCCCGAAGACTGGGATGAAGATGCTCCCTTTGAAATTTTGGATGAGGAGGCTGTTAAGCCCGAAGGATGGCTCGATGATGAACCTTTGACCAGCGCTGACCCTGGTGCGTCTCTCCAGATTGCTTTTGGTGATAATATATACTGACTTGAATAAAAGACGCCACCAGACCCGAAGAATGGGACGATGAGGAAGATGGTGAATGGATCGCGCCTACCATCCCCAACCCCAAATGCGCTGAAGCTCCCGGATGTGGTGAATGGAAACGGTAGGCTATCTCTCTACTTCAATATAGATGTGTATTAAATCTGTCCGCAGCCCCTACAAGCCCAACCCCGCTTACAAGGGCAAATGGTCAGCTCCCATGATCACCAACCCCGCATACAAGGGTGTTTGGTCTCCCCGCCTGATCCCCAACCCTAATTTCTTCGAGGATTTGACACCTGTGAAGTCCCTTTCTAAAATTGTGAGTCTCTTTGTGAAGCTTTTTGGTATATCTAATTTTCTTAACCTTAACTCAGGGCGGAATCGGTATTGAACTCTGGACTATGACTGAGGACATTCTTTTCGATAACATCTACGTTGGCCACTCTGTTGAAGATGCTAAGAAGTTCGCTGCAGAGACCTTTGAGGTTAAGAAGCCCTTGGAAGTTGCCCAAGACAAGCCAGTTACTGTTGACGATGACGAAGAGGAAATCACCTTCAAGGCTGACCCTGTCAGCTTCATCCGCACCAGGGTTATCTCATTCGTTGAGGCAGCCAAGCTTGACCCTCTTGCCGCATTCAAAGACCAACCCGAAACTGGTGCTGGTCTTATTGGTGCCTTGTTCACTCTCATTGGAATGCTCAGTGCTCTTGTTAGCATCATTGGTGGTGCCCAGAAACCTGTTGTTACTAAGGTTTGTCCAAATTTCTATAGGAATGTTGTTCGTGTACTAAATTTTGCGCAGTCTGCCAAGAAGACTGAAGCTGCCTCTGAGAAGAAGGCTGAGGCTGCCCCCGTGTCGTCGGCGATTGACTCCAAGAAAGACGATGGCTTGAAGAAGCGCAAGTAATCGATAGTAAGGGTGGTAGTAGTATTAATTTATTGATTCTAATGATTGGGTGGGAGATGGGTTGCGTTGCTCTGTCGTCGATAACTGCCTTTTCGCACTGACATATCCTTTGCGGACTGGCTGGAGTTATGTAGTTACCCAAAAGCAGATATGATATGTACATTCGCATAAAGTACAGCAAAATGATATCCTCTCAATTTGCTTCCTTGTTAGTAAATAATTGTGTTGCCAAACAAAGTCTGATGTTTCTGTTTCTGTCTCGCTCTTTTGGTTAATTATTTAACTGAATGACCTTAAGGTCAATATTTTATCTTTCGTCCAAGATCATGTCTGTCCGCCCACATTCTACTTCTCCTGCACCATTTGCGAGGCCCGCGAAAAGGACCAAGTTTGATCATCTCGTCCCAGACGATTTCAAAAACGGCGTATTCCTAGCCCCCATGGTTCGATCTGGCGCTTGTATGTCAACTGTGCTCTTAACAAGGCATGTTTTATATCTAATGTCCTCACGGAATAGTGCCCACTCGCTTAATGGCTCTGAAGCATGGAGCCACGTTAGTCTGGGGTCCAGAAACCGTAGACAAAGCTATCTTGCACTCCAAAAGAGAGGTTGATCGTAAGATTTTTTGTTTTCTACGTGCTTTTTCAAGCTCTAAATTCGATGCTAGCTGTTAATGGTGTTATATCATACAACGGGGTGTCCCGTGCCATATTTTCCACCCATCCTATCGAAAAGCCGTATCTCATCTACCAGATTGGTTCAGCCGACCCGGATTTGGCGGTTCAAGCAGCGAAGACGGTCATGGAGGATATTGCTGGTGTCGATCTGAACTGTGGCTGCCCTAAACCCTTCTCAACACATGCTGGTATGGGGGCAGCCTTGCTCACCAATCCAGATTTACTTTGTTCGATCTTAATGGCACTACGAAAAGAAATGCCGCCACACATCACCGTTACTGCCAAAATCCGTCTCCTGCCATCACAAGAAGACACGCTCAAACTTGTAGAACGTATCGTTAACACTGGAATCAGCGCTTTGACTGTGCATTGCCGGACACGGAACATGCGCGAGAAAGACAGGGCCGTAATCGAGAGGTTAAGAGAGATCGTCGAGTTTGTAGAGAAAATGGGCAAGGGAATCGCCGTTATCGAGAATGGCGATTGCAAAGACTGGGAGGATGCTAAACGAGTCCGTGAAACAACTGGCGCTCATTCTGTTATGATCGCCAGAGGCGCCGAATCCAATCCGTCGTGTTTTTCTTCTGAACCTCTCCAAGACGTTGAAACGACACTGATTCCTGCCTACCTGCGTCTGGTATCTGACCTTTATTTACTATTGTGTTGGGCTTATGCTGACCACTTCATACTTCTAGAGTCGCTATCTGCAGAATCATTTTAGCCTCACCAAATTCTGCGTAAATCAATTCAAAGGCGTCCGAGTTGCTGTGACTAGAGCGGAAACACAAGCTTTGCATCAACAATTGTCAAAGGCCAAGGACTACGAAGATTTGAAAAATATCATGGGCACTTCTCCGGATCAGGCTGACTTCCAAGAAATTGTTAAGGCCATCGAACAGCGTTCACCACGAGATCACAGGATGATTCTGGACACCACGGAGACAGACACAAACCTTGCTGTTGAAGGAGACGAGAAAACTGAGCAGCTTACGGTCACTCCCGAAGGAACGCAAAATCCTGAACCACCGACTCTCAATGCCCCTTTTCTTCCTAATGATACCGGTAAGGCCCTCGCAGAAGTGCTTGGGAGAGATGCAACGACACCTACGCCAGCCGGGGGCGTTACGCACGCGTCTATATAAAGATGTCTCGAAATCGATATCTTACAAAAACATTGGATACTAATTACATTGACACATACATATATTACACACCCACATACCAATGAACTCACGGTTCATCCATCTTTATATCCACCAACTCCCTACCTTCTTCGACCATCTCCCCCGTCTTACATCCCACAGATTGCACGACGCCTGCAGCCTCCGCACGCAACACGGTCTCTGTCTTCATGCTTTCGATTACAACCACGACTTGCCCCTTTTCTACTCGATCGCCGACCTTCACTTTGAGTTCTACGATCAAACTAGGCATTGGTGCTTTTAATGCCCCTTTTGCAGAAATGTCCCCTCCGAGAGAAAGCAACCATTTAGGAGACGGCAAGACCAAGGTAGTCTTTTGCCCGGCAATGAAGGTGTGCAACCTCTCCATAGTGTTTGTTGATTGTGATGCAGGTGTGGCAGGAGATGGAAGCTGAGATACGACAGTTGTGCGGGAATGGTTACCATTTAGAGTTGTAGAAATTGTGTTCTGATCAACGAGCTGACCAGGGACCGAAGAGAAATGGATAGGTCCCCGGGTTGTGTCAACCACAATATTAAACAATCCATGAGATATTTGGGTGACTGTGGCGATCATTTCTTTCTCTTGATCTTCTGTGTGTAATTTGACGATGCGCTTGTATTCGTCTCCACCGAAACGCCTCGAAGTAAGTGACGCCCAGGGGTTGGACAAATCGTGCTTGAGCTTCTTCTGATCACGAAGGACAACAAATAGTGCGGCTTGTGCTAAAGTCTCTGCACTTGGTTCGGTCAAAGGAGGGAATAATTCATGGATGTGTTTCTAAGAAGTGATTGATTTGGTCAGCATAAGTTGATTTCCAGCGCCAGATACTTTCAACATACCGGGATAAACCCAGTCTCGATCTCCTCGTTAATGAAATCCTTATTCCCTGCTAGAGTCCGGAGAAATTCCACGTTGGTAGAAACACCAACTACGTGGTACTCGTCCAATGCCTTTCTTAAAACTCGCAGAGCCTCTGTACGATCTCTGCCGTGAACAACCACTTTGGCGATCATTGGGTCATAATAAACACCAATTGAGGCTCCCTGGTTGAATCCTTGCTCTATCCTCAAAGAAGGCTTGATCTGTAGATCAGAGTTATATGATGGGCCCAGAGCAGCAGTTGAGTCTGCGTAAGATGCAGATGGTGTTGCGGCAGACTTATATGTTGGTGCGAATATATGTGTTGGTTTAGGCGTGGATAGATACAAGAGTGTTCCTGAATCTGGCAAGAAATTATTTCGCGGATTCTCTGCGTATATGCGAGCTTCAAAAGCGTGGCCGACCATAGGTATATCCGATTGGGAAAGAGGAAGTGAATTGCCAGCCGCGACCTGATATGATATTTTAGCGCGCGCTATGCGGGATCAATTGGGGAAATAGAAATACCTCGAGTTGCCATTCTACCAGATCGAGTCCTGTAATCATTTCCGTAACAGGGTGCTCTACCTGAAGCCGTGTATTCCTGATCCTGAGGTCAGCGAGTTATGAGCTGACAAGCTAACGCTGAACCTTACATCTCCATAAAGTAGAACTCAGCAGTATCATTGTCAAAAATGAATTCAACAGTTCCAGCGCCAACATAGTTCACGGCCTTCGCTGCAGCTACTGCTTTAGCGCCGAGATCCGCGCGAAGCTCAGGTGAAAGGCCAGGAGCAGGCGCCTATACATTATTTTTTTCTTTTAAAAATCAACCAACTCTGGAACATCAAATTAACCCCCTTACCTCTTCTATGATCTTCTGGTTTCGGCGCTGTACAGAACAGTCACGTTCCCACAGACTAACGACATTACCATGGGTATCAGCGAACACTTGAACCTCCACGTGTCTAGGCGTCTGTATATATTTCTCTACAAGAACAGTGTCGTTTCCAAAGGCCTTGAGGGATTCGCGCTTAGCAGAAGAAAGAGCTTCTTGGAATTCTTCCGCAGTCGGTGTCGTAACGGTACGCATACCTTTGCCCCCACCACCATGGATAGCCTTGATAAGTACAGGAAATCCTAATGCATAAAGTTGTGTGTCAGGCACGAGCAAAATAGGTACGTCGATTACTGCACATACCCATTTTCTGAGCCTCTGAGAATAGGAAGTCTGGGTCTTGATTATCTCCATGATACCCAGGTACACAAGGAACTCCTGCGCCTGGAAAAAAATCAAGGCTTGAACAATGTTGCGTGGATGATCACGGGAAAAATTGGAACACACTTAGCATTATGTTCTTCGATTCACTTTTATTGTTGGTATCAGTGACATATACCCATAGATATTTCATGTTCAATTCACCTCTTGGAACCCATGCTTACGATGGCAGTAGCGGGAGGACCAATAAATACGATCCCTTCTCCAGCCAAACGCTCTGAGAAAGTCGCGTTTTCACTCAAGAACCCATATCTAATTGACGTTATGAGGTCTTGCTTAGTTTCTGTTTCACTGTTCTGCTCACCCTGGATGGACAGCCTTTCCAATCACCGAATTAATGTGGGGTAGTATTTCTAAGCTCAGAGAGCGTACCTGTGCTCCACTTATGTGGCAAACCTCAATGATCTTATCCATATTGAGCTGTTCACAGGTCGTTGTGAGTATTCAACGTCGCGCGATCTTCCAATGCATTGTTCGAAGCACTCACATAGCTCTGGGACGATGGAGCAGGGCCAATGCAGTAGGATTCATCCGCCTGGAGTTTACATGCAAGTCATTTCATGTGCCTGATGGATGAAAAATTTGCACATACCATCTTCACATGTAGAGAATCCCTATCCGCCTCGCTGAAAACTGCAACTGTCTTAATCCCTAGCTTGTTCGCGGTGCGAATTACACGGCATGCAATTTCACCCCTGTAACAAGGAATGGATATCACACTCGACGTGATTGTTGAGTTTCCTTACCGGTTTGCAATTAAGATCTTGTCAAAGTGTGGATGCCTAGTGCTTGGAAGGGGTTCTAAATTGCGTGCCAGTCAGTCAGGAAAGTCCTTCATAGCTGATTAATATCCATACTAGGCATCTCTGATGCATATCCGCGACGAGCTATATGAATGTTTGAATGTTTGTTGAAAGGTTTGGATGATGAACGAGGAATTCTGGACACATTCTGTTTCGATGCGATTGTGGTCAGGGGGCGCGTAGAAGTCCTACGCGAATAAGGTATACTGGACGCATGTGCAAAGGTATTAGTGAGATGCTTTGAAGCAATTGAGCGATTTGCAGTGGGTATCATAGCGAATATGGATATAGGGGTACACAGGTTGTAGTAGATAGAAAGAAAGGTTCTCAAGTTCGGAAGGAACTCAAGTAGAACTAAAGCAACACTACTACGTCAGGGCCTTCGGTAACCGCGAGATCCGGCTTAAGCTTAGACGCCCACGTGATCCAATCTTAGACGCGTTCACTTAAAGAAATAAAATACATCATTGTTTTATCTGATTAACTTTTTCAGTCCGACATTTTTACAATAACCTTCTCGCCGCTGATCTTATTCTCTCGAAGAAGTGCAAGGCCAGTCGCAACCCTTTCTTTGAGTGTGCCGATGCTGGAGTCCATAAGACGTACACGAGCGGGTTTGATAGACCCGTGTTGGAGAAGATCTGGTAAGATATTTGGCATCAAGGTAGCCATTCGCTCATCCTTTGATATCGAAATGTGTTAATACTGTGTAAATAGAGGAAACATCATGCTATTACTTACCTCGATGTATAAGAAAGTCCTAACACCGATAACCTCGGTTCCTTTAGGAAACGGATTCCTTTCGTCAGCGAGCTCGAAAAACAGAGCCTGGTCCTGATCGTTTGTGACCGTGTTTCCCTGTTTGATAGGAAGAAGCATCGCAACTTTCCCAAGGGGGCTCATCATTTTCCCGAGAATGGCAAGGGTACCCTCTGCTGTGATGCAGTCCATTGCAAACAAAAGTTTCCCATCCCCACCCACTGTTTTGGCAACGTCTTCGACGAGAGTGGGGCTGTTATAATCAAATGTATCAGTCGCACCCAACCCGTGAAGGTATTCATGGTTTTTCTTCGATGCAGTGGCTATGATTTTTTGATATCCTGCCAAGCGAAGAAGCTGGATAGCATATACTCCAGCAGTAGAGCCTGCTCCGTAGATCAATATAGATGTCGATGCAAGGGGCGGTGGAGAGGTAGCTGGGAATGACGACGGGATAGGAAGCCCAAGCTGGCTAAAAATGGTATAGAAAGCACACACAAAATTATCTGGAACTGAAGCTGCCTCCGCGAGGGAGAGAGAGTCAGGAACCTACAGAAAACGAGGAGAAATACTATGAGCAGAGAGGCCTCTATCCCTAGTTGAGTGGCTCACCTTCGCGACTTTCTTTCGGGACTGAATGGTATATTCTTGAAGAGCTTTGAAGCGCGACTTCAAGCCTTCTCTCCCGTTGTCGCTATAAGTAAATGCAGTCACCTGTATGATCATAATTAACGAAACTTGAAGACTGCAAAAACGTGCAAGAACATACTCTGTCTCCCTTCTTAAAATCGCGTACATCGGGTCCTACTTTATCGATAGTCCCTGATGCACTGAATCCTAGGACGAGAGGAAATTCATTGACCATGTATCCCCGGTCAGTGATATAGGTGTCAGGGGCTATCATGGCGCCATATTCGACTTTGATAAGGACCTCATCACCTTCAGGAATGGGTGTTGGAACCTGGATAACGTCGAATACGCCTTTCGAGATCGCCGCAACAGCAGTGTGAGTAGTAGACATGATAATAGAACGTCTCAGAAGCAAAGTATGATGCAAACCCAGCCCGCATACTCCCCAATATTTATATCAGTAGCCATATGTTCTGACAAATCTCAGGCTGAGTAAGGACAGTTTCCAAAGGTCCGTTGCAGGTCGTTATAAGAAGTGATACGCATGGAGAGGTTTTGTCATGATAATATGCGACAGATTTCGGGTCAGGCGGTCGTCAAATCAGTATATAGCCCCTGATTTCCACGGAAAAGCTCGAATGTCGTTGATCGAAGGCATTGAGGGCTCCTCTACGGAAAAACTGCAATGAAAAAAAAAGTACCACATTTACATTTGTAGAGATTGACAACATTAACGGGGTGAGACAGGTTCTTCCCACGAGCCACGGGCAAAGAGTGCTTTGCAAAAAAACGTAAAAAGTGAACCCCACCCGGATTGAACGGATGACCTTGAGGAATCTCACAAGTGTACGATTTCAAGTATCGAACAACACTTGAAATCACACACTGATGCTGGAATCTCACGCTCTACCACTGAGCTAGGGGTCCTTGTAGTGCTGTTCATCCTGTTCCCATTCCTCTATGTCGGGTAGAGTTACCTACTGAAAACATTGGAACTTCCCATATCAATTTTGATGAAACCATGATATCTGAGAAAGCACAAAAGAGTCCAAAGAGGTAATGAGAGACGTAGTAGAAATAGTACTTTACAAATTTTGTCCGTGGAAACTAAGATCTAGGCGAGATATAATACGTGGACTACATGCAGATGAAGAATGAATGGAGTGTTGTTGCAATAGTTTAAAATGCTCGAAGATGATGGAATAATTAAAGAGAATCATGGGTATGACCTTACCGGTGTAGTGATACGGAGTCTGTTTGATGTGTCTGCCAGACGTACGTCGCCAGCTTTACATTATAACACAATCTTTGTCTTTCGCACCCTTGCCATTACCATCTTCTCCCTGTCCTCGGTGAAGCACGGCGTTCGCGCCACCAGGTTGAGGCATTGGCTGACTCTGGGATCCACGTAAACGTTGGGCGGCTCGTTTGTCTCCTAAATCTGCGGCGCGCTTGTAATAGGAAATAGCCCTAAAAAGAAGGAAAAAGTTGAAATATCCGTCGATTTTGCATGGAAAGCCTTGCAATGCGGAAAGAAATGGCCACTCACTCATGCATGTTGGCTGTCGTACCAATGCCGACTTCTAGGAAATAACCGACAGCATACATGGCCTTCGCGAGACCAGCATCAGCGGCCCTCTGTGCCCATAAAAACGCTTCCGTATCCGATTGGGGAAGTACACCCGGTGAGCCTACAAGATACCAAGCTGTGAGAGCGAAACATGCATCGCGATGGTTTTGTTGAGCAGCAATGTTCTAACAGTCCTTTCATCAATGATGGCTTTTCGAAAGAATAAGGCACCCACGTAATAGTGTATTGATAAAGCAGGATCTTGAGGACAACCCATTTTGCCGTACTCATAACATTCTCCTAACCGATGTGCACTTGGGGCGTACCCCAATTCGGCGGCTTGGGCCAACAATTCGGTGGAATACTCATAATCCACGAAAAGAACGTTATCTATACCGCGCTCGTGCAACAAGGCCAACTCGTGTAAGGCATGGGGAAATTCTGCTGTTGCGTTCTCAGCGCTACGCTTGAGCCACTTTACGCCCTCCTTGGGACTTTTTGACAGGCCAAGTTCCCCATTGAGCTCCGCTATTCCGAGTCGATACATAGCACCTGGGTGTAATGCTGCTGCGGCCTTCCGGAAGAACTGAAGGGCTTTTGCCGATTCACGTCTGCATCCCCAGCCGTTCTCGCAGCATACTCCAGCACGGTAGGCAGCATCTGGGTGGTTATGTTTTGTTGCAAGGACAAATAGAGGATATGCACGATCGAAGTCTTGCTTGTTTTTGACTGTTCCAATGCCATTCGCGTAGCAGTCAGCCAGGAAATATTGGCTTTGAGGGTGACCTCGATCCGCCAGACGTTTGAGAAGAGCCATTGCTTCACGTATAAGATCCTCCCGCTTTTCGATGGCTTTCTCAACTTCCATCACATTCCCAGGGGTTTGTGTAGGAATGGGCATGGATTTAGAGGCGTCAATCATGAATACGGCGAATTCAAACTGAAGATCAGGATCCTGTGTTTTCTTGGCATTGGCCCTGTAGAGCTCGAGGGTGCGCTCATGAGAAAGCAGAGAGGCCTGATTTCCGGGACGAAGATGAGAGTGGTCTAGGATTGGGCCGGCAGGAGGTGATGGAGAGCGAACAGACTGAGTTGCTACGGAGGCCGAATTCCGATAATCGCCCATGGCAGGGTTGTAAGAGGAGTTTGGATGGAGACCGCCGTTCTGACTGGCAGCGGCACCGTTGAAGAAATCATCATTGTCATCTTCCTGTTGTGGTGAATGTTCGTCGTAATACTCTTGTTCCGGTTGTTCAAAATGGTTTGCAGGTAGATCCCCCTTTGAGTGAGCAGGAGAGATATGCTGAGAGGTTCTTGGTGAATTTGTAGGGAATTCCCTGGATAAAGAATGGCGGGGTTGGTGGTCTGTCCATGGCTGTCTTGGGGGAGAGTGCATGGCCATGTTGGCGTAAAGCAAGCCGGACCAAGTTTTATTTATGACGTTTTGGGTCAGCCGCGCGTGACGGCACATATTAATTCATTGTGACTGCTAAACAACACCGTTGGTCTCCCTACACTCTTTCATCCATGGAGTCCTCTCTCCGCTCAAGGCCATCTCAGGCCCCTAGGAAGGCAACAAAGCTTGCAAAACCAGGCGCAGGCGTCACCCCAAGAGACAGAGGCAAGAACCGTATCGATGACAAAATCAAGAAGCGCATGTCCACCCGCTATGCAGACATTTCCAGTCCAACCCAGTTGACAGGCGTACCGCCTATGCCTTCTCTGATGGGCCTCATTCCTGCAGGTCCGAACTCTTCCACCCCCGGTCGCGAAGGCGAGGAAGATGTGAGAGACAGGACTGGTGCCAGGGACGACGCTAGAGCCGCTAGCGACGACAAGAGGCTGTTGAACGCAGACGACTTTGATCCTGCTGCTTGTGAATCTCGGATTCTTAATTTATTGTCACCACTCTAACGGACATACAGATCTCAAACTCAAGTTGGCCAACTCTACTGAAGCCGAATTGAAGTCACTTCAATCTTCTCTTCGCAACACTGCCTCTGATACCTCGGCCGAACTTCAGCGAAGTGTGTTCAAGAAGTATGTTCCCGGTCATATTCCTATTTGATTCAAACTCAAACTATCTTTAACAGTTATGCCGAATTTGTGCTTATTTCGAAAGAAATCTCAGTTCTGGAGCATGAGATGCTCGAGCTTAAAGATCTTCTGTCCGATTACAAGTCTATGCCGTCAACCCTCCATATCCCCGATCCAACTTCCACTTCTTCCTCCATTTTGTCTACCTATAAACGCTCTTCGGTCGCAGACCTACGCGTTCTTTATTTCAATCAAATGCAAGCTCTTCATGCATCTATTGAAGGTGCATCTAAATTTGTGCCAACAACCCCGGGCCGCCATGTAGTAGGAGAATTTGAGAACGTATTAAGCCTCAACGCTGCTACGTACAAAGCAACAGGCAAGGTCAAATTTGTAATCCTTGACGATGCGGTATTGGTGGCCAAGAGGAGGAGACGAAATGCAGGTGTTGATGGAACCGGTTCGACAGTGAATGAAGGCAAGCTTGTTGCTGAGAAATGTTGGCCCCTGAGTGAAATGTTGGTACTTGATACCAAGGATTCTCCAAGTTTGTTCCTTGTAATATGTTTTCAGGGAGAGTACTAACCATCCGTCTACGATAGACATGACTAACGTGTTCAAGATTCGACACGGAAAAGAAACCCATGTCTATAGGACAGAAACCTCTGCGGACAAAAAGAACCTTTTGTCTCAATTTCGGCAAGTGGCAGAAGAACTCTCTCAAAAACGTCGAAAAGAGAGAGAAGGAGAACACGAACGACGAAAAAGCATGTGGCAAGGGAGTTCTGGACTTGCTGGTGTATGTTCTGTTTCTTGGGGAAATACAAAATATTCTAACGGTTATTATCGTCGCAGGGAAGCGACCGCGTGCCTCCTGTTCCTGATTGGATGGCTGAACTTGCTAGAAAGGGAGGCGATATTCCTGGCATGGGAACCGATGGCAAAGAGAAGGCCGAAAGAGATGCTCGCTGGGTAGGGGAGTGGTCCGATAATCTGACGGTCGCCATTGCCCTCAAGGAATGGTCAAAGGCCGTCGACCTTGTCGAGCAAGGTGTGTCTTATCCAGCACTGAAATATCGAAGTCCTCGTTTTCTGATCTATAATCAAAGGTCAAGCTAAAGTTTCTGTTATCCCTCTATTGGGCAGTAAATTGTCTCATCTGACAAGCCAGCTAGTTTCGTCCCTTCTCGCCTCTCTTTCTCTCCATTCTTGCCGGAAAACGGTTGTGATCAACCTCATTTCATTACTCAATAGGCTGAGAGCTGGTGCAGCGGCAAGAAGCACATTTCTTGAAATGAGAAGTCAGGTTATTCAAGGACTGACGCGGAAGATTCGTTTTGAGGGAGATACAGGAACTTATATAGGCGAATTGGCTGTTGTTTACTTCACAGCGATCAAACACACCGCTGATTGGTACCTCGCAAGCTTCAAAGAAAATGAAGTTGCCAGTTGTAAGTTTTTGTCTCCGCATATTTCAATGGGTCACCATTCTCAACTTTCGTCAGCATTTATAACCTGGACAAAACATCGACTGGAAGACTTTTGCCGCATTTTTCGTAATCAAGTTTATTCGAACGATGTAGATCCCAAAATCGTTCAAGAAGCTATTCGTATCACTCTCCAGCAAAGTAGAAAGGTTTGAGTCCCTTTCTTCATTGACCAATCATTATCGTTCTTACTGTGTTATTACAATCAGCTTTTACAAGAATACGGTCTCGATTTCCGTTACCTCCTAGAGGATTTACTTTTGGAACATCCTAGGGAATCGATCACTGTTTCGGTTCCTTTTTCTTTCGCTGAACACCGATTATCCAAAGATATATCTTCATCCGTCGCCTCAACACAGGCAGACGCGCAAGAAGCAGAACAACAAAAATCTGAAGACTACCTATCGCCAGAGCTCCCGCCTCCACCTCCCATGCCAACCTTGTCGGCACCTCCTCCGCCAATAAACCGCAGAAAGTCTCCGGCAGCATTGGTACCCAGGCCAGGGTCTCCGGCATTGTCATCTTCCTCTCTCTATCCACCTCCGCCTGTCTCGGCAGGTTTAAGGTCTCCCAATAATCTTTTGAGCCCCGGTACATTAAATTCAGGATTTTCCAGTACTAACCGATTTGATAGCAACACCAGCACACCGGTTTATTCTTCGCGTCCAAACGGGACGAACTTACCCCCTTCCGCAATGGCTCGAGCACGCACACCTGTTTCTGCAATCCCACCACAGCTGCTGCAGCAGTCGTCAACTCCTACGTCTGCGCCTGTGAATGGTGTTGCTCTTGCATCGCCTCTTCCCCGCCCTCCGTTAAGTGCTACTCCACGATCAAGAGATCGTTCAAATAGCTTCAGAGACCGCGATGGCTCTGAGAGTAGCTATCGAGAACGGCCGCCACGGTCTGGAAGGGCAAGTCCTGTGCCCCGGAGCCCTGCGGCTCTCCCTCCCCGTTCTGCCAATAGGCCTGGTAGTGCGATGGGGCAGCGTACACCTGTGGCAGTAGCTCAACATGAAGGAATGATTTAAGCATTATTCATCCTGTTTTATCGGTTCATGAATTTGGAAGGATTGTATTTATATTTATTTTGTTGTAATTCTGATATCCATATACCTCTCATAGATTGTTGTTGAAGTGATAGATCACTACTTTCTGTGCAGATTTACAGAACATTAACTGAAGACTAGGGATCGGCCTTCACGGAAGGCGACGGAGGAACTGCATCCCATGAGACAATCAGGATAATTAATTGCCATATAGGGGCGGAATGACGTACCAGGAGGGTAATCAATGTTTTCGGGTCTCAAATACCACGCTTCTACATCGGGAAAAACCTTTTCATTTTGCAAATGAATGATCATATGAATATACTTACTATCTGCGTCTGGGTCTTTATCCGCAATAGTTTGACCGTCTCCAAGCCAATGGAAGCGATTGTTACCTGGGTGGAGGTACTCATAGTTGTAATCTTCCCAGCGGGGATGGGCAAGTGTCTTTAAGGCATGCATAGACGATCCTAGTGTAACGCAGAGTCAAGATAACTTCAAAGGGTGTGTTTGCTAAGAATACCTGGGTACAATCCGACAACCCGGCCTTCGCTTTTCCCACCTTTATACCATGAACGGCATTTCTGGCCGAAAACAGTCTTATAGATTGTAAGTAAATCATCAGTCGGTTACCGAGATCTAACATAATTTGGCTTACAGTTGGGAAATAGCTCTGGAAGACGGGCTCTTGAGTGATTTGTACGCCAAGAAATTTAGGAGACGCTCACATCAATATATTTCTCATAATTTTCCACTGCTTCTACTTTGGGTTCCATACTCTTGAGGCGCTCTCTCTGAATTTTCAACGTTGCTGCAACAGCATATTCCACCTGACGCTCCATGATCAAGAGAAGGTTTCCCGATCCAACATTCGAATTGGGTCCTTGTGCTTGGAACATATTCGGGAAACCATCGACAGCTACGGTAAGATACGTCTTTGCATGAGGCGTATGATGCTCCTGGATGGTAAGGCCATTTCTCCCTATGATATCAAAATCCAGCTTGAAGGACGTATCAAATCCTAGAACGGAATTTAAGGCTGAGTTTCTGGGCATATGAACGGATATATTTGGATACACACCAGTTGCACATACGATAATATCGAGCTCTTGAACTTTGCCGTCATCTGTTTCTATGCCTTGAGGGGTGATACGCTTTATTACATCTGGTATAAATGTAACCTTTCAAAAGGTCAATGAGTCAGGATTAAATGTACATGCGCTCCTTTGATCGCTTACATTATCTTCACACAGGGCCTCCAGGAATCCTGGACCAGGCGTCAATCGGCGGCATGCGACTGCAAAATCGGGGATAACTGGATAAAATTTTAAAAAAAGGAAAAATGAGGGTCTTGAGAGTCTTGACGTATTGAACTACATACGATGATCTGCAATCCAAAGCTTCTTGGAAAGTTTTTGTAACATTGTCTGTGAGAATATAGTCCGTCCTTCCTGCTCTATGCCGGTGTCAACGAGAGTGGAGTGATACACGAGCTACAAAATGAGCAACGCATGAGTGTAGTGCTAGAAGGGATATTATATGCGCCAAAACGTACATTCATGTGTTTCTCAAGCAACCTCCGCATCTCATTATAACGTACAGGGTCACGGAAAACTTCTTTATCCTTTTCGCTGAACTTGTCTGCAAAACAACTTGACCAGTCAGAGGACATGATATAGCCATCTTGGTTGCTTACAGTTGTCCACGCTCGTGTCACCAGAGAACATGTCCTGTAATTCCTTTATAAAAACGACAGAGATCCAAGTCTTTCCGCGAACATAATTGAACAGTTGCTTTACTTTGGGTTGAATGGCCGGTACAATTTGTATGGCAGAAGATCCCTATTGCGTCACAGAGTACGAACTCGTTCGCTTTGAAGGCCAAAAAGAATGAAACAAGGAACGTACTACACCAATTACGCCCACTTTTTTATCGACCAAATCCTTATCTTCAAGGTTCCACTGGGCGCTGTGGACAACCTTTCCTGAGAAGGTATTAAGACCGGGTATGTCAGGTAGTGTCCAACGGCTCAAGGAGCCGACTGCGCTGAATAAAACATCGGCAGTGTCGTGGATTTCTTCCCAGTCTTCGGAGGACACGTCCTCTGTGCGCCATGTGGCGGCGCTGTGACCGTTTCGAGGCCGCCTTATAGTAAGCGACCACTTGCCGGTGTCTTCAATGTATCGAGCGCACGTAACGCGGTGTTGTAGCCTGATATTGGGCCAAAGTTTGTGGGTATCTACCAATTTCTGCAAGTTTTCTTGAATTTCTTGCCCAGGTGCGTAGTATGACGACCACTCGCTCTGTAAGTACGTCAACAGGCATAAGAAACGTGATGTAAAGCTTGTAGACGCTGACGTTGGACTCGAAGGTCAATTGGTACTACAAACTTAATGTCAGCGAATCTCTTTAGTGTAAGCCAAAAGATATGCTGATACACACTCCATGTGCTGGGATATCGCACTGGACGCCCTAAAGAACCATCACTTGATATGCAAAATATATCAGGACAATGAGTAGGTTCATTCTTACAGGATATCTGTTTGCAAACCAGACTCCCCCCACTCCAGCATTTCCTTCGTAGATAACGAAATCTAGGTTCTCGATTCTCTGTCGGAAACTAAGCAGACAGCCAGTTAGAGCATTTCCCTGCCAGTCTCGTACTGACACAAACAAACGCACCGGATACCTGCATGGATACCTGGACGCAGAATATATCTAGATTTGGGATAATCTGAAATAATATCAAGGCTCACCGCTGTACCCGGCACCAATAATTATGACTTTCATAGGTCGCGCCTCATCAATGCAAAATTGACCCATCTCAAACACAGGATCTTCGACTTGACCGTTCATTGTGGAATATGTTGCAGAGAAGGGATGAGTTACGGAGTCGCTCTGCCGTGAGGGGTATTCATATTATATGATAAGCTGACTGAAAATTAGTATATCCGAGAATGAATAAAAGATCTCTTGTGTGATTTTGCGCTGATCTATAAGCAGTAGTAACATACTGTGATGTTATTTTTGTTCCTGACATGTCCACGGTATATGGACATGTGCCACCAGGCTTATTTCTTTTTACAGCGGTTATGCCATACAGCCTATATGGGAGATGAAAGTCAAACATGAGAAGAGCACAAGTCCTTGAGCAAATTTCGGCTGCTGTATAGCAAGATAAGATCGGGTCACTTCGACAAGAAAAGCAAGTTATATTATCGATGAATATCTTACGTATACAGATAGCAAAACAATATGCGGCGGCCTTAATGAGTGTTTGATGAGGCTAATTGAAAGTTATGTGGTTTTGAGCCATATTAGCATTGTTCGCTATAGACTCGGCGACGCGCATGGCACTTTCAACGAAAGCAAATGAAGAGAGCTGGGTGACAGGTGTGAGAGAATGTAATTCTGAGAAAAATCCCCATTAGTAAAAAAAGGTAAGATAGTCAAAATCGAAAGCAAAAAGTACCTTTGAACAAAAGTACATAGCGCATGATACGTTGAGTGGGCAGAATGGCTAGGTCTCTAACAGTGGGCCTAGCTTTAATGTATTTGCGGATTTTGTTTGGCTCTGATACTACGATGGACAAGCTGCTCTCAGCAGATAAACTTCGTGGGGACGTCGCCAGAAAGTGAGGCTGCTGAGCATCTTCCGCCTCGGTCGTGTTCTTGGACCCTTCCTCATTAAAAAACTGACCAACAACACTACACCAACTGACGAACGAGTCATTAAGCTGGTCTTTACAAGTCAGTAAAGCCTGAGAAACTCCTTGAACACTTGGATTTTCTTCCATCAAGGTTAGCAAAGCGTCGCTTGCTGTCATAAGACCTGGTAAATGTGAAAGCATCAATGGTGGCGGAGGCGTTGTTGTGCCATTACTAATGAGTACTTTGAGAGACGCGAGGTAGCGGCGTTCTGTACGGACTAATTCACGACACAGCAATAGCGCCTGACGAGCGGCTCCCCAAGATGAATCGGAAGCTGAAGGAAGGTCTTGAATAACCTCGCCAGATTGAAGAGGATACTCGGCAAAAGAGTCAAAAAGTTGACTTGAATAAGCGGGCGGCGATTTAGGTTCCCCAAATGGATAGGGATCAGGAATCACGGAGTCGTACGCCTTTTCTTTTATTCTCATATTTTCCAAATCCTCCACAAGCTTTTCGTCTGTCACACCATCGTCTGTGATCGCCATCGCAAGAGTCCAAGGCCTTGGCTGAGGTCTTTTCAAAGCATATACATCCTTTTGTTTGCGCAGAACGGCTGGTCGTTTTTCTCCCAAAAGGTTACTTTGTGATGAACTGGTGATAGTAATCGTCGTGGCATCTTCCGAAGACGTTTGGTGAGACAACAAGGTCGGACTATATGTTACAAATGAAGAGTGACCGTCGCTTCCGGGGAGAACAAGCTCGGACGACCTGAGTGAAGATTTGACCTCTCCTGTCCAAGCTAAAGACACTAGAGCATCGGTGTCGATACTGCTTGAAGCAGGCTTCGGTCTAGGGCCTAAGGGTTGAGATTTTCTGGTCTACGGAAATTATTCCAAGATTAATATTTTCTTTGAATCAAAGAAGAACGGGAGTAAGAAGGCAAACTCACAGTAAGAAAATGTTTCGACTTTACAACCTGAACATTTCGGGATTTACTTGGAGAAATAATGTTGGAGGATGAAGAGGACGGAGAACTTTGAACAGAGTCGCGTCTTTGTCTCTTCTTTTCTAATTTATTGGGCGTCCTTCGTTCAGCTGAAAACGGAAGACGATTTGAACCGGAGAGAAATCCAATGTTTAGTTGTGGTATTGCGGAGTGTGTAGATATGATCGAGTTTGGCCTGGCCGATCGCAACGACTCAACGTCCAGAACTTCATAATGTAGTTGCTGTTGCTCAGGCCTGAATTTGCGGAGTTTCCTTGGACGAGCCGTGACACCCGCACTTTCTTCATCAGCCAAATCCGAGTTGACTTTTGTTGATATGTCCGCTTCTAACCTTCGAGACGTCCTGTCGTATTCACAATAGGGACAGAAGAACGATTCTTCGTATCCACATTTGCATAACGAAACATGGTGAACGCTGTATCCGTCAGCAAAGCGAGGATCCGTAGTTGTCCCGAGAACGTTGGTGCTTAACGCATTTTGTTCGTAAGGCGGCGGTAACAATTGTAGTTCGGTAGGGAAAAGGGACAAACTCGCGAGGGCGTCAAATGTCCACACCATCCACCAAAATGTTACAGAAGCTTTTCGATGCTTTGTGCTATGATAAATGTGGCTAGTAGGAATTGAGGTCACAAATACATATCATGGCGCCTAAATTTTACGACTCACCGATACAAGCCACCATAGAGAAAGGATGATACGTGATCAAAGTCGGATTATCGGTGGTTCAGAAACGAGGCTGCGTAAAGAAGCATGAGAGTAAGCTTCATTTATGTCCGACTCCGCTGGGCTGTGGTCGCTCCGTTCTATAATTGGGTAAATAGCCCCCTAGATCATGTGATTTCACAAATCTCGGCTCATGTGCAGGAGGGCTCATGACATCGTCGAGGTCCTTCTTACCTCAGTACTGCGAACCACTAATTCAACGCCGACTCTCTGACCCTCTATCAGAACCGATCTTACCTCTCAAGAATATCTCTTATCCAACATAGGTTTCTGCTGAATGTGGGAACGGACGCTCCAAGATCTCGTTCGAGGACTACGCGCTAATAAGAAAGATGAGGCCAAATTTATCGCAAAGGCGGTTGATGAAATAAGGAATGAAATCAAGACGGATGACATGGAACTTAAAGCTGGAGCAGTCCTTAAACTTACATATGTGCGTTCGCAGAAATCGTCTTCACCGCACTAAACTTACGGTACGTTGGGACACCAGCTCGACATGATGGGTTATGACATGAGCTGGGCATCTTTCCATATTGTCGAGGTTATGTCGTCTCCAAAATCACACCTGAAAAGCATTGGATACCTTGGCGCTGCACAGTCATTTGATCAAGACACGGATGTCCTAATGCTGATCACTAATTCTTTGAAGAAGGTATGTTGTAACTTTTAACATTCAAACTTTAATTAAATTTACTAGGACTTGAGCTCAACCCCCGCAGACATAGCGATCACCCTGGATGGACTGTCTCACATCGTAACTCCCGAACTCGCGCGCGATATTGCCCCTGAACTGATCGCTATGCTCAATCATTCTCGTTCGAGCATTCGGAAACGAGCTATTCTTGCCTTGTACAAGACCCTTGTGAAGTATCCTGAAGCTATTAGCCAAGCTCGGACACGACTCGAGGAGAAACTCGAAGATCCTGATCCTTGTAAGCAACTTTACTAGAGTAAACAAGATAACGCCTGAATCTCAACCATAACAACAGCTGTGGTTGCTGCTACCATCAACGTCTTATGCGAACTTGCAAGGAGGAACCCCAAAGATTATTTGCCCTTAGCACCTCAACTGTTCCATCTCTTGACTACTTCAACTAACAATTGGATGCTCATAAAAATCATCAAATTGGTAGGCCATCGCGATTTTTGGTGTCACTATTATTCAATTCTATTTTACAGTTTGGTTCTTTATCGCCTCACGAGCCGCGTCTAGTAAAAAAGCTCCAACCACCGATAACTGAATTGATATCGACAACACCAGCGATATCATTGTTGTATGAATGCGTTCATACCTGCATCATTGGAGGGATGCTCCAAGGATCATCCGGCGATTCACTAGCAAAAATGTGTGTGTCCAAACTTGCTGCCTTCATACAAGACACGGACCAAAATTGTGAGTAAGCTGTTTTACGCCATATATTATATTAATATCTTTTCACCTCTAGTGAAGTACATTGCATTACACGCTATGGCAAAAATTGTTCCTACCCATCCACACCTAATCACCGAATATCAAGACACTATCTTGTCAAGCATCAATGACCAAGATATCAGCATACGCATGCGAGCATTGGATTTGCTTTCTGCCATGGTGCGTTTTATTTTTATACATTGTCGCTTTCTTTGCTGATGATCATACAGGTCAACCGTAGCAACTTGCAATCGATAGTTCAACAGCTATTGTCCCACTTAGTTCGCGACCCTGCTTCAGCCTTGCCCACTGCCACGCAATCATTAGCTCAAAATACTGGAGTAGTACCATCTACAAATCTAAACACTCTATCTCCAAGTCAATCCCCTGCTTACCGTCTTACTCTTGCACAGAGGATCTTATCCCTTTGCTCTCGATCAACTTATGAGAACGTGAGCAACTTCGAATGGTATTTATCCGTTTTGGTGGATCTAGCACACGTCGCAAACGTAAACATTGGGCCCGAAATCCGGGACCAGCTTGTGGACGTCGTTGGTAGGGTCAGAGGGGCTAGAAGGTATGCTGTGAAACTTATGTACACGTTGGTGGCCGACGATGCGCTTATCAAGAATGCGGGAGAGGAAGGAAGCTGCTCCGAAGTTCTTTGGGCAGCTGCATGGATATGTGGGGAGTACTGCTCGTAGGCTTCTTCCATTATCATTCCTGCTTCAATTAGGTCTAACTCATTTATCATGGACCCATAGTGAATTGGTGGAACCACAGAAACTCTTGCCTTATTTACTCCAACCAGATACCTCTAACTTGGCGCCAGATATCATTGCAGTATATATCCAGGCTGCTGTCAAAGTGTTTGGGTTCTGGGCATCGGAGTTAGCTGAGCGATGGGACGATGATAATCTTCCTGAGGTCAAGCAGGTAGTCGAATCTGTTCTCGCTCGCGTACGAGAGCTCGCTGCAAGTCAACACATAGAAGTACAGGAACGAGTAAGTGTCACGATATCTGGTAAATGATGTAAATTTGACTGAGCTGTATCTAGGCAGCTAATGCTGTTCAGTTATTCACGTTCATAAGCGCAGATTTGAATACTTTCCGGCCCAAATCTGATTTATCAGTGGCATTGGCAGGATCATCCTCCATGCCCGACGGTCTGTCCCAACCGGAAGAACCCAGGTTTCCCAAGAGTCTGTTTCTCATCCAACCTTTGTTCAGCTCATATGAGCTCAACCCCGTGGCATTACATGCACAAGAAAGCGTCGCAGTTCCGGAAGGCCTGGATCTTGACGAATGGTTTGTGCCACCGCCACGGGAAACACCGGATGATTTGGCAGAAAAAGAACCGAAGAAGGCCAAGAAAGGAAAAGGAAAAGATACTGGACTTTCCACTGGAAAAAAGAAAAAGGCATCTAAGAATGAACAAGCAGTCGTCCTAGTTCCACTAGAGACTGAAGATGAGTCACCTGAAGACCGGGCCCTTCGAGAACAGGTGCAGCAAATTTCGTCCGTCCTGTCAGCTTTTGCGCTTGCTGATGGAAAATTAATATTATTCAGCGCAAGGCCGAAAGGCTTGCGGTATTGAGAGAAGATCCATATTACATTATGGACGACAAGGCGAAAATTGCGGAGGATATCGATTCGATACCGATTGTCCAGTTAGATGATATGCCCTCAATACCCCAAGGTTTGTAACATCTACGTTTGTCGCAAGTCCACAGGCTGACGCGTCCTTGAAGATTCCCGCAGCAGCAAACTTCCAACATTACGAGCGACCTCTCAGACCTTCTCATCCGATTCATTTGTGATAGAAAAAGAAGGGGAAATGCCGGCAGGAGCTACACCCCCTCGGTTATTATCAGCGCAGACCACACCGCCAACACAGTCAAGTGGTTATTCCACGCCTGTGCGGCTAACATCATACCCAGAATATGAAGTCCCTAGTGAGACCCCAGTAGAGACTATCAAGGTGGTGAGATCCGCGAAGAAGAAAACCCCTGCAAAAAAGAAACGGACTGCACAAATAAACACATCGTAGCCTACTTGTTCGTGTTTAATCTTGCATATAATTATCAAGTTCCGTATACATATTCTTTAATTTTATTGCGACTAAGTAACAGGCTGGTATACAAGAAAATACAAAGAGCAAGCGACATGGATGGACGAGCAGATGAGTGAAGACTGGATCGACGATTCTCTGGGAAACTGATTATTATTATGAGTGGATTGATGATAAATGTGCATTGTCCGGGTAAATCTGAGGAATAATTTTTATCAGGGTGTTTCCCGTCCTCATCGATCGTCATCGACGTGCTCTACGGAGTCCACGATCTCATTAACAAGTTCGAGTGTAACTCCAGGGATGATTCTCTCTGCTTCTGTGAATGCCCTTTGCAGGGCGCTGAGAGCAACCCTTGCCTCTTGGGTTGAAACCCTCGGGAATAGCTAAGGATGCATTTAATGAGTATAACGAGGGGCAATAATAATATTGAAACTGATCACTAACCGAGGCGATAGCAGGCAAAATAACAGAGTCAAGCATTGTGGTATCCGGAAGGTCTTCGTCCAATTGTATATCCTGCATTTTTTGATGCATCATGCCTGCTTTAGCAGACGAATATGTATCCTCGAACTGATCTTCATAATCGTCGTATTCATCCGTGAGATGCTGCTCTGCAGCCATAGGTGGCGATTGCCTCGCTGCTGGAGGCATATGCCGAACAGTACTCTGTTCAAACCGAGAGCTGCCGGCAGATGGCGGCAGCGGTGGCAGTTCACCCTTCACTGTAATTGAAGAGCTGCTGTAGGATGTGTTCGAAGCGGACGCCGGACCTCGCTTTGAGGGTGATGGTGGTGATTCTTCATGCTGCGCAGAAGTATTCTCCCATGTCAAAGGAGGTCCTGACACTCGCATTGAATTCTGAGATCGTCCGATGGTGCCCGGGCGTCCGCCATGTCTGACGGTACCAAAATCCCACAAATCTTCTGGGTCGCCATTCTCTTGCCTAATAGTCGGTAAGATAATGCACACGCTTCCAAAAAGGGGGAGAGTAATGACTTACAAATCAATATCCGCCTCGTTTTCAACTTCTTCTTGCCTGCCACCGCCTTCAGCTTTCCAACGTTCATGACGTTCTATTAGCTCAGTCAAATAGCTGGTCTTTTTCGCCATGCGAACGAATTTATGCTTCAAGAGTTCTTTTGCACTGGGACGCTGAAAATTTCCGTTCAAAGGCTGGCTTTGGAGAATGATTTGCATATTTACCTCTCGTGGATCGCGTTGTAGGCAGTAAGACACAAATTCTCGGAAAGGCTTCGAGAAATTCCCGTCCAAAGTGGGCGGTGGATTCTTCGGAATCAAGAAAAGAACCTGGAGTGAAAGTTAGCTTTCTGGGGGTTTCAACTATAGGATATAATCGGCGTACCTTCATGGGATGCAGTTCTGCATACGGTGGTTCTCCTTTCGCCAACTCGATGGCTGTAATTCCCAAGCTCCAGATATCAGCCTTATGATCATATCCGCTCTGTTTTATGACTTCAGGAGACATCCAATAAGGGGTTCCAACAAAGGTATTCTTCTTAGCAGACAGAGTGCCCGATAGTTGTCCAGAAACACCAAAATCTGCCAACTTCACTTCACCGCCAGCGGAAAGTAGGATATTGGCAGCTGAAAAGATCTAATTAAGGAGATACTATAGATAGCGTAAAATTGTGACAAACCTTTGATATCTCTGTGCAGTTTCCCTTCGCCATGTAAGTATTCCAAACCGCGCAGCAGCTCACGAACAATGATGGCAATGTATTCTTCGCGGAAAACACCGGGCTTCATCTATGACCGCAATTATCAGCCTGAGTAATCGCGTCATACCGAACTTTCTGCGTCATACCAAATCTGAGCACGAGCCTCCAGAACAGTATCTAAAAGAAAATGTCAGACAAGAGCGCGATAAGAATGGTTTTCAACATCACGAACTCCATGACAATCCACAGCTTGGATCCTTTGAGGAATGAGCCATGATATCTAATGAGATTACCACTAGTCAGAGATGCAATCCGAGAAGAGATCAGACAGGCATTACTTGGTTACATGGGGGGAGTCCAACTGGGAAAGAATCTGAATCTCTTGTTGTATATCCTCAATCTCATCTTCAGCGCTTTCGAGATCAATGATCTTGATAGCTACGGTCTTCTGAGTTCGCTTTTCGTAACTGGACGTCCAAACCGATAAGATTAGAGGTATACGGCATCATCACGAGCAAAAAACACACCCTTTGTAGACCTCTCCGAAAGAACCCTTGCCTGTAGATGAAGCAGTTCAGACTCTCGGCCATCTTCCACAATCTCCTGAGGGCAGACAAACCAATCCTGTCCTGCTTAACATAGAGTTCTTCGGGGTCTTGTTGATGTGATGATTCCTGGTTCACGGATAAGATCTCAGTCGATCACGATGACACGTAGAAGATTTGTTTACCATCGATGAGACGGAGATCTATGAAATAAGAACTAGGCTCTAGGACAAGTGTGTCGCGTCGAAAGAAGTCGGAGAGAAACCCCTTTCTCAAGGATGAAGGAGAAGGGTTGCAAAGAGAAAGATATAAAGATTGGGGATGAAAAGAGAAGGCGAAGAGAAGGGAAAGAAAGATGAAAGAGAGAAAGAGATGTAATAGCGGCAAAGGAGCTCGACAATGCCTCTTTGGTTCAGTCTCAACTTCCAAATATGGTAGTTCCTCTGACGTACTACTGACTTGTATTTTCTAAACTTTCGTTTTATCCAAACCAGCGGATCCTCATGTACCACTTCCCTGGCAACTTTACAGGTTCCAAACGGTTGGTTTATAAAATTATTTCTAAATTATGGAAATTGTTACAATACAAATTTTTATGTGCGTGAGGCGTATGTGCCGAGGTGTTAGGGGGATGACATGCATGAGAGGCGGCCGTCTATTCATCCTCGATCAACTAGAATTCCTTCACACGTCCATCTCCATTCTCGACGGAGAACAACACATTTTATGCACGAACATTCTATATGAGAAAAGGAAAAGCATTCAAAAAGATGTGTAATCTTAAATTAGCGTAATGTGTTGGCGTAATACGTATATGCAGCGCTGGTTTCCTGTAGTCCGAGTCGAGGAATTGAAGAGATTCGTCATAGCATCGTTATCATAACTCATACTGGTATTTTTGGAGCTTTTCGGTGTTCCTGTCGTGCGGGGTTAGAATGCATGTCAAGTAGAAAACTAAACACCAGTCCGGGCACGTACCGGAGCATGGGTCCATTCGTGATCCACATGCACGAAAGCTCTCTCGACATTGGGAAGAACTTCAAGTTTGTCTTGAAGCTGCTGGCTAACATCGTGGGCTTTCCAGAGAGGGGTATTCGCGTCCATAACAATGTCGACCTCCACGAAATAATCCTGCCAAAAAAGAAAAAAGATGAATTCGTTACAGAAAAGAAACAGTTCCTCAACGTACAGGTCCACTCTGTAAACACATTTTAGTCAATGAATACACGCCATAGACTGGTTTTACGTACATGATAGGCCCGGACAGTATCGACTTTGTCGATGGACTCGGTGAAGGTTGCACATTTATAGATGAGGAGCTGTAAAAATTCGTGTGGGGCGGACTTTCCTGCGAGAAGTTCGAACTCGAAATAGATGGTTCGAGTCCAAGAAATGATGATACCGAAGGCGATCTAATGAAACGATTTACTTTGTTTTCGGCCGGCACTTGTTATGTAGGGCACTTACGATGGCACCACCCATAGGGTCGAGATCTACGAACTGTTATGAGATGGATAAAACAAATTAATAAAATCAAACTAACACCAGCGAAGTTTGCTTCCTCCGGTGGACATAAGAATACCTACACGCGGTCATTAGCGAGACTGTTTTAGAATCAATTATAGGATAGCACCGACCGAAGGTATTGATCCAGAGGTCATTTCGATGGTCTTCCCAGAGGACTTTCACTTGGCTAGACTTATTCCGCAGCGAAAAGCTGTATAGGAAGAGAAGGAATTTCACGGCTAAGCAATCATAGGTTAGCTGGTATAAATAACACGCCACATGGTGAGCGAACGCACCCAGAGCAGCTGCGACTGCAATGATAGAGGGAAGATGGAATGGGGTCAAACCATCTCCTTCTTTTGAGACCAAAGTGCGGATCGATTCTACAATAACGACCAAGTTTACGGAGCCCATGCTAGGAGTAGTTCTTTAGACCGTGTATTCCTTTTCTTGTGCCAGGGGATACTCACAGAAATCCTATGTCAATGTGAATTCAGAGAACCTCAACTTTGAAGTACTCAACTTACCATAAACAATATTGCCGATGGTTTCGAGGCGAGCGCCTCCTACAGGCCACTTGGTTGAATTGAGCTTGTCAGCCTTCCGATGCAGCCAAAACAGAAGAATATTGCTTCCAATGTCAAACACAGAGTCGATTCCAGTGGCGAGGAGAGACAGTGACAAAGAGGATATGGCAGCATACACTAGAGATTGTCGTCGTTAGAAGACGGTGATTCAAGAAGATACGTGGACCGACTCTGAATAACACACAGAGCGAGGTTGGATATTAAACTGGCATATATAGCAATTTTAACCTTGGGAGGAATGAAAACAGTGATCGGACAATAAAGACCGGAGACCTCACTGGAAGGCGGGCAGCTTCTTCTTCTGCCCTAGCATCTTCTGTGTGTTCTTCCATGGGTTTCAACAGGGCCGAGATAAGCTGGAAGAAGAGAGAATATGAACGACAAAGTTATGGTTAGGCTCTTATCTATCACGCACGTCATTCTGGCGAAGCTGGTAGTTTGCAACAGCCTTGCCCTTTTTGCGGCGACGAAGTTTGGAGATCTCCTCCGCTGAGAGGATGCCATCTCGAAATTGAAAGGGATCGGCTGGAATGACCGTACTGGAGCCAGACGCTCTCTCGACATCTTCCAGTTGATCAGGTACCGTTGTGTCGGGGGCGAGATTCTGTTTGTCGGTCAGAAAAAAGAAAATGAGGAATTGAAGCGATTTACCATCTTTGAGTCGAGAACGGTTGACTCTGAGGAACCATTGGAAGCCATGACGAACCTGCAGGAAGAGAAGAGGAATAAGGATGAGATTTTGAGAAAACGAAGAGGGCGAGTGGGAAGAAACCGAAACAGTGGAACGAAGTCAATCTTAGCCTGTTACCGTTGTATCGGATCCCCAGAGATCTGGTACCGCGTCCCAAAACATAGGAAATTTTTACACTCACAAATATCGTAAGCGCAATGGGGGGAAAAGGGAGGAATCCCTCTTCCTTTCACTTTTCAACATACCTCTCTTTTTGAGACTCCGTCCTAAACTCAGAGCACAAGGCACTGCCCACGCGTCTTTACTTGGCTAGCGACAATGTCGGACTCGTCCAAAGAGAAAATCGCAGAGCTTTATCCAATTATTGTCTTTTTCGCCTTTGTTTTGTATGTCATCAATCATGTCTGTATATCGAACGCGCTGCTTACTATTCCACAGTGTCGCCCTGCTGTTCTGGTGTTTTCTTTCATCCTGCTTGGGTGTCCCCTTGAGGCGTTTTCTTGCCAATTTCTGGGAATACAGCGTCCTTGGCGCAAGGGCCCAACGTCCAGGAGCTGGCATGAGAGGTCGTGGATCATATCGCGAAGAGGAATTATGGGAAATGCAAGCACGAGGAATGCGACGTTGAATCCGTCATGTCATTCGTCACCGTTCTCCACATTTTCCTAGTCTCAGTTAATATACAAATGCCCATCAGGATGCATCGACATCCCGGTAATTCTGGTCTCGTCTAATCACCCCCATGCCCTCCTATCTTTCCCTATTAAAGTCGCTCCGTCCAGTTTCCAAGAGACATCTTCATACCGTATCTGAACTTATCATCATCATGAGAATACCCACAAGCTCCTCCATCCTCCTCGCTACTTTGGCTATATCTTCCTCATCTACCTGTTTGGCCGCGCCAACTGGTGACGCACCTCAAGACAGCATTTCCACTACCAATAGTCACATTTCTTCTATGCGCAGTAGCGGAGTACCACGGGCTGAAGGCATGCCAATCTACGAGCGGGATGAAAGCAATAGTAAGCCATTTTTGCTCTCTTTTTGTTACTTCTCTCATCACATTTCTACTTGGGCAGCCCAGTACATGCAAGCTCGCAGCGATCCTCTTGTATCGTTGATAGGCAGTGTTCCACTCGTTGGTCCGGCTCTCGTAAAGGCGCTTGCACCCATTCTTGCGGCCGTTGGAACTGCCACTACGCAAAGTGTTGACCCACAGGATTTGGACGATCTTCAAAATGCTGTGGCTCAAATGACTCATGCTCTCAATGGGACTCTTTCAAACTTGCCCCTTCCTGATCCGGTGAAAGAGGTGCCAGGAACCGTCATCTCTAAAACACCGTTGGGTGCAGAGAGCGACAACGATGCTTCTGGTCCCAACGCCAACACGGATCCAGGTTCAGCCGATGCGTCTATGTCTTCCTCTGCACCCGCTGTCGCGGACAACGGTTCAGCTTCTTCCAGCACCAGTGCCAGTTATACGTCTGCTGCTGCATCGCCCTCGGCGTCTCCTCCCATGCCGGCAAACCCTCCGAATACCCCTTCTCCTCCCGTACACCCCCCTTCTCTTCCCATAAACGCCTAGAATCCTCTTGCGTTGCTCTGTTTATAACCCCCTTTTATATACATTAAATACATACAGCACTATTTACTCCCTGGACATTTCTTTATTTTAAGTCTTCAACTGTTTATTTACGTCTGTAACATGATGCTATGATGCTTCGGAACTTGTGGCGGTGCAGAAAAGAAAGTGGGCCGGCAACAGTTGTCAACTACAGGGCCATTTTCTGATGTTGATACCTCCGATGCCGACCATACCGCTGACAGTGACAAGAGCGCTAGGATTTTGTGCTCTTTCTTTTCTCCTCTCACCCATAACCATTGTATAGGACGCTCTATTGATTTAGAGTGCGGAAACATACTTGATGACACGACCCCGACCTCTTAAGAACGTCAATGCCACTCCTTACCGAAATACAGCAGACCAACAGTTAACACCGCGTACACCACATAGCAGCGGTGGATCACGGACAAGTCGACTTGAACAAGGTTTTTCAAAGATCCAATTATCGCAAGCGGATGATGCAGATTATGACGACCAAAATGCGCTGCAATCTGCTCCTCTGCTAGCGTCTTCGTCTACTGGAAGGTTCTCTGCCCATAGCACGCGCTCAGCAAGGCCGGGACGAAGCAACAATAAAGGAAAGGGGAAGCGATCTAAGCCGCCGGCAAAGGATATTCTATCACAGGCAGTTTCCCGATTACCTTTGGTGTTCGGGATCTTCGCAGGGAGTGTCCTCTTGATCCTCATCGTGCTATCATTCATGAAACCGGACACATTACATCGATACGTCGGAGCCAAAGCACCACCACCACCACCCGCAGACGCAGCCCACTTGGAAAAAGTCGACGCAAGTCCCGCTGCTGTCCCTACTACACGACACGCACATGTTCGTCCTCCTGCACCGACTCATGCACCCGATAAGCATGTAGAATTTGTCGATGGGGGGATGGGTAAAGTCATATCCTACGAAAAGTACACAAGCTTCCCTCTTCTTCCAAGTGAATACCGCGCGCAATGCGCTGAAATCCAAGGGGGCTTCATGTCGCATGGCGCCTATTGGGACATTAGCCCAATGGGCCCTATGGACGTCAAACATGACGACCAGTCTCCCGGACACGAAAGCGTCTGTTCAAGCACTATCACCTACATGTTGGATGGCACAGTTGGACTTCTGGCGGATTTGGCTTTGATGGCACAAGCGGCAACACTAGCTCATGAGGTACGGATACATACTAACTCACTTTTCATACGCTTTACCTAAAATCATACTTCAAGCGAAATCGTACTTTCTTTGTCGACGATACTTACTGGAATCGAGGAAGGTACGCACGGGCTAATGCAGGTATCTATCAGTGCCAAGTACTGATATTACTTTAACGTAGGTGGCTAGATCATTTCGAGGACGTTCAAAACGGGCAACCTGGGCCGGAACCAGGTTGTCGACCTCCTCCCCCAAATGGTATTTCTCATGAGTTTTTTGCCTGTAAAAGATGTTAATTGCTGTCTGTTAAAAGAACTCGTAGCGTGTCCACGTACGGCAAGGTGCGCTTAGTCTTCTTCTAATGTATACGCTTGAACTGACAACAAATATAGACATTGGGTACACAATATAATCATAAAACTCTTTCGACTCTTTCTAAATCCTACATCTTATAGGTCGTCAACGCAAGGACCGCTAAATACCACTTTGGACATGCGTTTTATGACAATTACGAGGATCCGTGAGTCATTAACTTGGTTGTCATTGCAATTTCTACAGGGATTGATTCGACTACTTCTTCTAGGTACACACATCAGCTTAATCGTCTAAGGCCAATTTTTGAATCTGCGGGCGAATCTTTGGACAACGTGATATATCCAAACGCAGAAAACTATGAATTGATACAATTGGCTAGGGAAGAACTGGCTAATTTCCTTCGTAGTGCCAATAAACCACACAGCTCGATGAACGAAACCACCTTCCTCGCTACTCACATAAGGCGAGGGGACAGAAAATCCGAGTCCTACGTTTTCCCTGGTCGATTTATTCCTCTGAAAGACTACCTTACAGGAATAAAGAACACCTGGAGTCGCTTGTCCAGTGGTCCAGCATCTACCATAAGTCCTGTTGTCTATGTCGCGACGGACTCGCCAGAAGCCCATGCTGAATTCTATGAACAGTATACAGGCGAGATTTTCTCTCTGTACGACACCTCAAACCCAATGTTACGACCGCTAGCCAGCCCGGAGGAGTATTTCCAGGCGCACTTTGATGAGTTAGATGAACATCTAAGGATACAAGCCACTCGGGGTATGATCGTTGATTTTGCAGTCATAAGTGGTTTCTGGCCAGGTGAAAAGGATCTCCATCCGGAAGCGGTCGTATGTGCGATGAGGTGCGTATCTCCTTGAATAACTCGGACGTCTTAGTAATTAAAATCGCAATGCAGCTCCTCGGTTTGTGACTTGGCGGCAGTGGGTATGACCTGGGAAAAGGCATTCGGCGATGTGAACGACATGGGAGATGTCGATGAGAAAGGTAAACGCTGGGTCGACGTTGATCAGAAAGGGAGTGTAGTGCCGGTTTGGCGACCTTTCGAATTGTTCTGATATAATACATGTATGGATATCTGTATCACCACTATTTAATGTTATTACTAGCTTTTATTTGTACTGACGCTGACATGATCATGCCGTTCATTTAATTCTCGTCACTAGTCCGCAGGTCTCAATACGCAAACCTGAAATCCATCCGCTTATTGCCTTCGTCTTTAGTGGTTTCTAGGTATTCTTGCCGTTTCTGCGTCGTTTCTTTTTAGCTGAAATTTGCATTATAGGTCAGACAAATTTGACAAACCTCAGGTGTCCAAGAACTCCATACTTTCTCCCTCCGGGCATTAAGTGTGCGATAGAAGAAGAAAATACCGATATAAAGGCAAATATTCATGCAGCAAATTGCAATCAAGTCCCTATTGCCGCGTTTATCTGGCGAAACGATTTCAGCCCTTCAATTCGGTATTGAAAAAATATAGAACACCGACAAAGTGGTTTATCGTCTTTGCGGTAAATATTGGCCTTTGAATTTTGTTTCAAAATCAGTTTCCTCCACAGAAAATGACACCCAAATGCACTTACAGAAACGATGGCTGCAAGTTGAACAAACATGTTATACAAACTCGCCGAAATCGTCCTGGAGCCATAAATGAGGAAGACTTGCAAAACTTCAACAAATAGAACATACCTTGTGCGGACGCTGTACGAGTTTCTAGAAGCCCAAGCAACCTGTATAGGATGGACATATGGGAAGCCTGCTATCAAAGTCACAACCGCGAAATAAATCCACTGTGAAGTACTTGAATTGAAAGTGTAGAGAGCGATTAGAAGGGGTAATGCCCAGATCTGCAGAACGACTGTCGCAGCAACGCGACTATCGATTGCTTCACTAATGAAGGCCATCACCAAAAGTCCTGACATTCCAATGACATAGGAAGGTATGGAGAGGAGACTCGTCTGGGTCGTCGTGAATCCGAGGTTTCTTAGGGAAAGGGTTAGGTAAGTCTGGGGTGGGACAACGGGCACTAAAAAAATCGATATAGCAATCAGATTGCAGCCACTGCTTGAAAAACTGAGGTCAATTTACCCATATGAAACCCGAGAGCATAAATTGGCCAGAGTCTCCAATCTTTTAATGCTTCCCAAATCATACCGATGGAAAGTCCTTCACGGTTGTGCATGTCAGACTTGGATGGATCATCTCTCAAAACCCTTCGGAAAGGTTAGTTTGAGCACTGTGCATATAACGACGTATAATATCTGACCTATTAACCATGATAACTTCTTCCCTGTATGGGCAACGATAAGTTGGTAAGTTATTTTTGTTTAGATCTAAAAATAGATCCAACTAATACCTCTCGCTGAACCAGCCTTTCGGCCTATACCATGCTTTTGTCTGGGTAGGGCCAGGGGGCATCATAATAAATGAATAAAGGCCAACACAGAGGGTGATCAATCCCTCTATAAGGAAGAGATACCTCCACCCGGCCCTGCCATGGACACCCCGCAGCCGCAAAATCCCAGTGGCCAGAAAGGCGCTCACTATGTCTGACGTGTAGTTGGACACCCAGAAAAAGGCGAGCCTAATTGGTACTATTCCGAGTGTGGATGGGGATTAGCGGGCTCCAACGCACCGATAACAAAATTAATACTCACATTCTGATTTCGTGTAAAAATACGATAGGTAAAGCACGATGTCCGGGATAAAGCCGCCCTGCATGAATCCAAGTAGGCATCTGTATTGGGTAGAGATGTGTTAGCTGAGTACAGTTCAAGGGGATGATCATACATACCGGCAAGCCAAGAAGCTCCTTCTGCCTGAAAGCCAAAATTGAGATGCGGAGACAATACTCCATAACGCCATCTAGTCACTCGTTAACTCACGGTATCATTGTACCGGAGGTGAGCCGCTTACTGACCTGGCATGGAATCCAAACATCTGGGCCCACTCTTTTTGATATCAACTGGGAAGGCAGCTCTTTGTATGCTTGAATTAAGAAAACTAGCATGGATTTAGAATTGAATGGTTGTGCCCACCTGCAAGTAAGAAAGAGAGCCTGAACACTATTGTTCCAAGATTGAAGTCGTTGGTTGTAATACCAAGATCGTCTAGGAAGTTGTCGGCATTGGCTTGGGATATGTTGCTACGATCAAGCTCTAAGGAGAAGAACATAATAAATGCCCATATCATGATTCTATAGTCAATCTTCCGAACTATCCTCTGAAATAATATAAAAAATTCCAGTGAGTGAACAAGGTAATTGAGGGAAAATAGAGCTGACCTTCTCTTCCCTCCATGTCCACCGAGCACTGGGGTCAAAACGGTGTGCATTCTCGAACTGGGGAGGCGGATGGTATGCCTTGAGACCTATAGGATCATCAAAAACCGAAGGTTGGGTCGCAATGGCATCGAGATCGACCGCCTGACGCCTCCAGAGAGACGTAAGTCCCCCGAAACCTGCTGCCTGTAGTGGGATGCCCAGCTGTGGCACCTCAATTTGTACCGACAACTTCTCATTTTCCAAAGAGAGGCTAGTAGACGAAGCCTTGTTGTCTGATGCCATTAAATTTAACGCCAGTAGAGATGGAAAGATAGCAATGAACGGTTTTTCAGTGGAGTCACGACTTTATAGCCATCGTGCGGATACCTTTGAGTCGCATAAAGGTAGTTATCTATAATTAGTACGGCAAAAAGAGTACAGGAACAATTTCAAAGCATTGCGCCTTGCCTGGACACGATTGCGCAACACAAGTTTCCAATTTTGGCGCCATGTCGTCCATATTGGGATACTCTATTAATAGCTTTCCAAGGTAACATGTCATGATATGTCATACGCAGAGTCGTTAGTAGAGTACGTAGAGTAAGTACATGTACAGAGTCTAATTTGATAGAAAAAACTAGTAAACAAATCGGAAGTTAGTTCTCTGGTTCCCTTCATCCTTCGTGGTTTTGATATACTCTTCCTTCTCCTGCGAAGAAATGGTGTACTATGTGAGTTTTATTAACACTGTATTGTATTTGAAACCATACCTCTGAAGACCACGAGTTCCATTTTTTCTCGCGTATCGAGTTGATTGTCTTGTAAAAGAAATAGGTGAAGATGTAGATCACAATGTTCATAGAACAAATCGCGATGAGCTGTTTGTTTCCTCGCTTGTCTAAAAGAACTTCGTGTTAGAACAACGGTTATTTCGGAGACGCAGCAATCCAGCTTACAGAGAGGCTTATCGTCCTTTTGATAGATATTGACCTGCAGGGATATACGTCAGCCATAATATACTACAACGATAAGTGTACGATGACGCACGTAGACTATCGAGCCTGTCTGAACGAATATGTTGTAAATGCTGGCTGAGACTGTCCTATCGATACGCCAATTGATCAGAAAATAAGTTGAATGCAAAGAGAGAGAAAATATGCCTTTGTCTGACGCTAAACGAGTTCCTTCATGCCCAAGCAACTTGAATTGGGTGAACGTATGGGAAACCGGTCAACAGCGTCACCACTGCGTAGTAACTACACTGCGATGTGAGCTTGTCGAAAGTGTAAAGACCAATCAGGAGAGGTAGAGCCCAGATTTGCAGAATCAGCGTGGCGGCCACACGGCCATTGACAACCTCGCTAAACCAAGCTGTAAAGAAGAGCATTATAGCTCCAATGACAACCGACGGAATTGTGAGAAGGTTTGTTTCCGTGGTATCAAATCCAAGATTGCGAAGAGACAATGTGAGATATGTCTAAGGGGGGCCAACAGGCACTGGACGAAAAAAAAAAACAGTAAATGAGCTCCGGGCGATAACATTCCACATACTCATGTGAACAAGACCAAGAGCGTAAATTGGCCAGAGTCTCCAATCCTTGACGGACTTCCAAATCATTCCTAAGCTTAAACCTTCACGATTGTACATGTCCGATTTCGATGGATCGTCTCGTAGTACTCGGTTGACCATAATCACCTCTTCTCTACAAATCCGACAATCATTAGATTAAGCAGTGGGTACTAGGAACAGGCCACGAGAAACTGACCTCTCTGTGAACCAGCCTTTTGGTCGGAACCAAGTTTTGGTCTGTGTCGGTCCAGAAGGCATCATGAAGAAGGTAATGATGCCAATGATCAAGGTTAGGATGCCCTCGAGGAGGAAGAGATATCGCCATCCCTCCTTTCCAGCGACTCCACGAAGCTGTAGAATTCTTGTTGCAAGGAAGGCGCTCATGATGTCGGATAAGTAATTCGACAACCAGAAGAAGGCCAGACGTAAGGGCACTGTATATCTCGTTAGTTATTGTCGATAGTCCAGAGCATATATATAACGTACGTTCGGGGCCGGTGTAGAAATAAGAAAGGTACAATACAACATCTGGAATAAATCCTCGAAGGAAGCCCAGTAGGAAGTTGATCCACAAGAGCAAATAAATGAGTATCGAGGACAAAGTTAAATTGGACCGAGAACTTACCGACAAGCTACAAAGCTTGCTCTGCCGCTTAGCCAGAACTGGCACATTGATACAATACTCCAGAAGACCATCTAACATTGATAGCACCGTGGGACAGTCCTGAGTTCGTGATAGAAGAGAGACGCACTTGACAGGGAATCCAGACATCCGGGGCTATACGTTTCGAGACCAATTGTGAAGGCAATTCTAGTCGCAGTGACGTCAGATAATTAATGAAAAGGATCTAATAGGAAGGGCATACCTGCACATAGGAACGACAGCTGAAATAGAGTGTTTCCAAGATTGTAATCATTTGTAGTGAGACCGAGATCTTCAAACAGATTGTCCGAATTGGCTTGCGATATGTTGCTTCGATCTAAATCGAGGGCCAAAAACATGGTGCAAGCCCAGATCATGATTCGCAAGTCAATTTTGCGAACGAGTTTCTATACAGTATAAACGATCAGTCAGAGGATGAAGGTGACACTACAAACGCGGATTACTTACCTTTTCCTCCCGCCATGTCCAACGGGCCAAAACGTCGAAGCGATGAGAGTTTTCATGACTTTTGGGAGGGAGATAGGCTTCGAGAGTAACGGGATTGTCGAAGACGGAAGGCTGGGTAGCGATGGCGTCAAGATTGACTATAGGTCGTTTATAGTATGAGAAAATAGCAGAGAAGCCACCCTGATTGGCGGTGTCAACGGGTACGCCGAGAGGTGGTACCTTCTTCGACAATTCATCAACAGAAGAAGTTGTGGGCGTCAATTTCCCCTTTTCGTTGAGAATCTCGTCGTCTGAGATGGACTCGGGTTTCACAGGAATGAGACGAGAAGCCATGGGGAAAAGAGTAAAGCTCAAGGTACAAATTTAACATCGCACTTTTATGCAGGCCATAATTCAATAATTAGCATCGTCGAAAACATACGTACTGATTGTGATGTAAGTAGCTTTCATTGCGTTTACAAATCTATGGATGGCGCAATTATTGATTGCTGACCCAAAGAAACTATTTTACTGACTTAAATCATATTTTGTACCTTTTGCCAAGAGAAGTATCTACCGCCGAGCCATCCCTCGTCCTCTCCCTCTCAAAGCTCGTTGCGTAGTTCCCGGAGGTGCTTTAGGTCCAGGGTTTTGCTAGAACACAACTCATTCAAAAAAAAAAAAGAACCATAAGAGTGGCGGTACACTTACCGCTTCACTTTGAGGATTGCGAACAGTCTCGTCTATGCTGAGGATCAGGCACGCAGCCTCAGTTGCGCTACCAATCGCATTGATTTTAACAAGACTGGGTTCCCAAACAAAAGCCTCCAGGTTATTTCGAACACCAGAGGCACCGTCAACATCTACGCCGGCCCAAGTTTCCCCGCTGGCGTGTTTCATTCGCAATTTGTTGAGAATATCAGTTGAATCAAGTCCTGCATTATCACAGATTTGTCGAGGAATAATTTCCAATGCTTTAGCAAAGGCGGCTAAGACTAATTGCTGTTTCCCTGGAATGCTCAAGGCATGCTTGCGAATGTAAGCAGAGAGTTCCATCTAGAACAGGATATCAGAAGCACATCATCGACGGATTCGGAAAGTCACTCACCTCGATCGCTCCTCCGCCGGCCACTACTTCTCCATTCCGGATTGCCCTTTTCACCACCATCAGGGCGTCATGTAAACTTCTCTCTACTTCTTCAATAAATTGCTCGGCCCCGCCGCGAAGAATCAACGTACAGGTCTTCGCTTTCGGGCAATCTTCAAAGATGTTGTATCTCTCCCCTCCTATTTGTCGTTCCTCAAATAATCCGCAGATTCCGAGATGCTCTCGGCTGATGTCAGAGCATGTTGACTGAATAGCACCGCCAGCAGCTTGCACCACGCGCCTCAAGTCTCCAGCAGCCACCCGACCTGCACAGAAGATATCTCTATCCGCGAACCACTGTGTAGCCAAATCACCGATAGGAAGTTTGCTAAGAACCACCTTAGCACCTGTTTTCTCGATAGCTTCAAGTTTGCGATAAATGATCTCCCATTCGGCGTCCACAATAGCTTGATAATCCGAGACCGCATCAACACGTACTTCTGCGTTGTCTTTTTCTGCTTTGAGTTCTAACTCGACGTTCAAGCAGAGAATGAGAGGGTTTTTGAAATGTTTGGGTTGTTGCTCGGCCCCAGCATAGGTAAACGTTTTCTTGAATGCGACGCCTTTGATGATAAGGGAGTCCTGTAGTCCACCACCAGCGATCTTCTTTACACCAATGAGAGATTCATCGAGATCGTCCTGATCTAAAATTTCGATGGCGTCCACCACCATATTAGAAAAGAAAGGCTTTTCAGAGTGGATAAGCTTTGAGGACATCGATGTTGACGCGCATTTCAGGAGCAAGGAACGGAAGCGCCTGTATACAATAGATGAGCAATAGATGAGACGAGTATTTGATAAAGAAAGTACTCTGGGTCTGATCGATCAACAGTTATTTGCAACTCTTTAATACGCTCAAGAGACTGTAGAACTTATCAGACAAAAAGCCCATACCAAAATTGCGAGTAAAAATGACGCGTACCAACTGCGATGCCTTTCTAAAACCCTTCATGATGATGTGTGGACTAACACCTTCCTCAATAAAAGTTCTGACTTCCTTCAAAAATTGGGCCGCCAAGAGTACTACACTTGTTGTACCATCTCCTACTTCGGCATCTTGAGCACGAGCAATATCGACAAGCGTACGCGCGGCAGGGTGGACGATCTCCAAAAGTTTCAAGATAGTAGCACCATCGTTGGTGATTTGGGCCTCTCCACGATCGTTTACAATCAACTTATCCATTCCTCTTGGTCCAAGTGTACTAGCCAATGTCTCTGCGATGGCAAGACACGCTGAGATATTGGACAGCAATTGTGCTTTTCCTTGCGAAGTGTCTGTGCCCTCTTTCAGGAGGACAACAGTAGGTTGCTATATAGCGAGTAAATAGTCACGAACGGCCATGAAATTTAAATTAAGGAGTACCATTGGTAAACCACGCTGCATTTTGAAGTTTTGGTTAGAGAGATGGCCGTGCAAAGAAATGTAGGAACTTGATTTCCGTCGGTCGGGGTTATTTGGTCTTGTTATTCACTTACGCGTTTTTGGACGCGTCCTAATTGAACGAAAATGAACATCCCACAGTCGCGTCCTCTACTAGAACTTCTACTATCTACTATGTCCAATTCTGATACAGAGGTACCTCTTCAACCTCCCTCTGGACTCTTTTTTGCTGGTTCAGACGATGAGGAGGATGGACCCGTCGCCGTCCCCACAACTTCAAAGTCGAACAGTCCGAGTTTACCACAGACGCCTCAAACCACCTTTTCCACCTCTTCGCCTCTCAATCAACCTTTGTTTTTACAGGGAGATGATGAAGAGGACGACATAATCATGAATGAGAGAATTAAGTCACAATCTCCGGTGTCTAAAAAGCGTCAAGTTCCTATAGATGATTCTGACGTCGAAGTCGATGGTGCTGGCCCATCTCATTTGACCGTGAAGACTGAAGAAAATGATTCCGTCATTTATCTCTCGGACTCTGCTTCCGAATCTTCAGTAAAAAAGAACCATAATTCGCCCCCGCCGTCCAAAAAGCGTCGCGTGTCACCGTTACCCGTTCATTCTTCTCATGGGCCTAACGACATGTTCCAGCCAACCTATCTTGGTGAAATCTTGGTTCCGAATGCATGGAGCAACGTCTCTGGCAAAGGATATGTCAAGATCAATGACTCCATACGTATCCAAAGGGAAGAATTCGAAGACGTCAAGCCAGGCCCAAGTAATTCTAAGATGAAACCGGATCCAAAGAAAACGAACGGGAAAAAACAAATAACACTGTCATCTATGCTCAAATCACAGCCTACCAAAACAAACAAAAAGAAGAACAGTGACAACATTGTGCGGCTGGTTAACAACAAAGGCTTCGGTGAGTTCTACTACTTATACTATTGCTCGGTGTATTTATGTTTTTAAGAGTTCGGCAGATTACCCACAGAAATCTCCTGGTGGATTTCCAAACTCCTTGAACAAGGTATTACCTTTACTACTAGGGCTTTTTATATCTAACTTGGTCATCAGGAATCATCGAAATACGCGGTGTCATGACGGACTGTCCAGAAAGGCTCACAACTGGCATTAGTTTAATAGTTACCCTCCGCATATATATGCTTGCTACGGCTTTCAGATCAATGAAAAGCTCCGGAAAGGAGGAAGACGCCGTTAGATTAGGCTTCAATGAAGGCGTAGAGACTGAAGAAGAAAGGTGGTTACATTCTCAATGCTGCTCGTTTGTCTTATCTTGGCTTATCAGGGACTTTTAGTTCTCTCCGTGCTCGCAAACATTCCATCCTACGGCTTTTTGATGTCGTTGGCTTAAAACCCCAGGCAGGGGCTAATATCAAAGAAAAATGGTCGGACCCCAAAGCTCAAGAAGAGGCTCTCATCAAGCTGGCAAAGCGCCCAGTCAAAAAGGTCAAAGAAATAGTCGGAGATGGCGAAGAAATCGAAGTCGATGACAGCGAAGAACTTTCCAAAAATGATCTCGACACAATATATACTAGGTAGTCGATACACCGCTTTGCAAGTTATTCATAGTGCTAACCCTTTTCCAGAGCCCAACACAACGATAAAACTATGGGTACTATGGATCCCGCAGACTCCTTTGATCTCACCCTACGAGGATATCAGAAACAAGCGCTATAGCATGTCATTCTTTGTTTTCCAAAACTAGCATCGTAATAATCATTCAAATAGTTGGATGCATTCCCTCGAAACAGGTGCCTTAAATGCTCGTGAGGCGACTTCGATGCATCCGCTATGGAGCCAGTAAGTCATGTCAAGTTATGCATATATTGTCTAACTCATTACCTTGAAGATATGTGTTCCCTGATGAACCGGCCATGGATGGCGATATGATAGATCTGACGGCTGACGAAAAGCCGTTTTACTTTAATCCGTACTCAGGTGAACTGAGTTTAGACTTCCCGAAAGCTGAAATACATTGCAAAGGTGGGATTTTAGCGTAAGCACCTTTCAGACTGAAATACGTGGTTTCCTTACTGACAGTAAGTAAAAACAGCGATGGTAAGCCTAGTGTATACAAAACATGGAAGATGACGATGACTAAACTCCAATGCCTGAATTTTAATTCAATCAGAGAGTAAGCCCCTTGTATGCACTCGTGAGAAGCAGTTCAGTAGACTCATCACATATGATCTTTACAGTGGGAATGGGCAAAACCATAATGTTGTCGGCCCTTATACAGACGGCCCTTCCTTCCGGAGAAGTAGAAGAACAGGAAACAAGGGTAAAGACCAGGCAACTCAAGCTTAATAACGCATTTCGAGCCGTTGAAAAAAGGAAGGATAAGCTATCGAAACCGCCGTCTGCCACTTTAATTGTTGCTCCCACGTCACTATTAAATCAGTGGTCAGAGGAACTTCAAAGATCCAGTAAATCTGGAACGTTAGAAGTCATTGTTTGGCACGGCCAGAATCGCACAGATTTAGAGGCATTGCTCGAGGATGATGACGAAGAAAATGCATCTATGAAAGTGGTCGTTACTTCATACGGGATTCTCGCTTCCGAGCATGCAAAAACGGATCGTCTTGGTAAACTCAAGTCTCCCATCTTTCAGAGTAAGAGGATCATCTCGTTCCTGTAAGTGATGTGATCTGACCTTGACAATAGTTTGTTGGTTTAGGATCATTCTTGATGAAGCACATGCCATTAAATCGCGGACCAGTAAGACAGCCAAAGCCGTATATGCACTCTCTGGCAAGCGCAAATGGGCAGTCACAGGTAAGTCTTAACCTATAAGTGCCTTGCTTTTGAAACCGAGCACCTTTGTATCAGGAACACCAATTGTCAATAAACTGGAGGATCTTTATTCCTTATTGTGAGTGCACTTCGGATAACTATGTAATGTGTGATTTTCATCGTCGTCGACAGAAAATTCCTGGATTTTAAACCATGGTCGGAGTTTTCATTCTTCCGCTCGTAAGCTTGTGTCGTTGTCTGCCCCCCTTTTACTGACTCCTTTTTCAGCTTCATCACAATCCCATTTTTGGCTCGTGACCCTAAAGCAATCGAAGTCGTACAAGTTATTCTCGAGAGTATTCTTCTTCGCCGCGAAAAGACTTTCCGAGATCAAGATGGTAATCTCATCGTTGAATTACCTCCAAAAGAGGTATTGATACTTTCCAAAGCTGACTTTAAGTTTACATGCTGAGATTCATACTCGTAGGTGATCTTGCAGGAATTGGAATTTAACCCTTTAGAAAGAAAAATCTATGATTCAATATACCATTCCGCCAAACGAAATTTCGAACAATTAGACGCCAGAGGACTCGTCAGCAAGAATTACACACATATCCTAGCAATGCTGATGAAGTGCGTATGAGTGCTCATTTCATACGTTTTCTCTGACATAATGGTTGGGCTAGATTACGACGTGCCGTGCTGCATCCTAGTTTAGTGATGACTCCCAACGAGGAACGATCTTTGTCTCCCGAGGGAGATGGTCATGTCTCTATTAATGAACTCGTCGAGCGTTTTGCTGAAAACGGACCTTCGGGAGAAGGACAGGTTAATCCATTCGCAGAAAACTTTATTGCGAATCTTGACATCGACGACAATGCTGACTGTCCGATATGTTTCAATGAAATGGAAACCCCAATGGTTATTCCCAAATGCCTTCATCAGTTGTATGTTTGAATTTACTTCCTTGTCATTCCCCATCCATGCTAATAACACTGAAGTTGCAAGGATTGTATCGTCTCGCATATCGGCATTTGTCAGGACAAGGGTCAGGAAGCCAAATGCCCAGCTTGCTCTGAAGGGCCCATCAAAGTTCGTTTTCCGCGTAGCATCGGTCCAATAATTGCCCTCTTACATTCATTGTAGAGCTTGGAATTAGTCGAAATCATTCGAAAGGACAAAACGGCGATTGCATCATCTCAACCCCAGCCAGATGTTGTCCTCCGAAGAAATGATTTCCATTCATCAACCAAGTTGGATGCTTTGATCGCTGATCTTCGTATGTCATCTGTGATATTTTGTCGTTGTTCCCACTTCTGAAACCATCCTTCTATCATCAGGAAAACTGAAAGAACAAGATCCTTGCTTTCGGGCAGTTGTGTTTTCACAGTTTACTAGCTTTTTGGATTTGATCCAAATAGCATTAGAAAGGGAAAATTATGATCAATACAGGTTCGATGGTACTATGGATATGAAGAAAAAGAGCGCGGCTATCAACGAGTTCAAGTCACCGTCCAAAAAACCCAAAATTTTGGTTATTAGCTTAAAAGCTGGCGGCGTGGGGTTAAACGTAAGTTAGCTATGGATGCATTACTACCAACTTCCCTTGATAATTTGTTGGCAGCTTACAGTCGCAAACTATGTTTTCATGGTAAGTGACAAAGAATATTCGAATTTAATTGACTTATCTGACAACATTATAGATGGACTGTTGGTGGAACGCAGCCACCGAAAATCAAGCAATCGACCGAGTACACCGAATCGGTCAAGAGAAGACAGTATACGTGAAACATTTCATCGTGAGCGTCTCACTCTATATGTACCCCGAGGAAAACTAATATACTTCTTATCAGGTGGCCAAGACAATCGAAAAACGGATTTTGCAGATTCAAAAGCGCAAATTAGCAATTGTAAATGAAGCATTCCGTGGCAGTGGAAAGGCAGACCCGGACAGCATCCAGAACTTGAAAATTATGTTTGGCGATGATTAGTTACTGCGATTAAATCTGATATGGATATATAATCTTCATCTACTACAAGTATACCTTTCATGACCGCTACGTATTAAAACATGGACACGCATCGTGCTATTGTATCTAATAAATATATCGAAGGAGATTACTATACTATTAAGCAGATGCGCAAGTTCGTATGTACCTGTTTGTTTTCGCACTTCTTTTGGTAAATCTTATTGTTCTTTTCACTCATTCTCTCATTTTGATGACGTATTTTTATTGCTCTAGCCATATTCCATCCTTTGTCCTCCATCTCTCCATTTTACCTCGCCAAATTTGGAACTATTTTACAGATATTATCATGCTTTTTCAGTGTCTTCTCTTTCCTTTGATTTTGGTATCATTTTGATGCTTACACTTTACAGCTACGCTCTGACTCCTTGCCATATGCTCTCCAATTTTTATTCATATTTTTGGTGCCGGAGCGAAGCGAGGCGCATGCCTTGTTATACATACTTCTCTAACACTACTACTTCTTCCCGGTAATCCTGAATAAGCTTCGGAGTCCGATTGTTAGCTGGCTTCAAGTTGTGGACAATTGATCACGGTAGTAGGCTGTCAGTTGAACATTGTATCGACGTTTGATGGGTAGAACGTCATAAGTCATGCGCCTGTAACAAGTCACGACATGTGATATGACTGTGTGTCAACTTACTGTTTATGGTGGGCAAGCGCTCGAGTCTGCACACCTCTTCAAACGTTAACGTTCAATCGCCATTCATTACAACTTCAAATCTACCTTAAAAAAAACTGGACAAACTGTACCTACATTTAAGGCGGCTGATTCCTCAACATCCTGTCCCACGAGCACTAAATCGGATACCTTTTAATCGAATCAGACGCGCCGTCGTACTAAGGCCCACTGTTCTAACCATCATGAGTTCAAAGAACAAGAACAAGTTTTATGCCGTCCAAAGAGGCACCATACCCGGTGTATATACCACATGGTAACACAATGAAATATGTCGATCTTATAGTTTGCTCAACTTTGTTGAAAGGAGTCAATGTGAAGCACAGATTAAAGGATTTCCACATGCCAGATTTCAAAAGTTCTCCACAAGAAATGAAGCGGAGGCGTTTGTAGCGGGAGCCTCCTCATCCGAACCTAGTGCATCCAAAACAACCACAAAGGATAGCAAAGGAAAGAAGCGCGACTTTGGACCGGAAGTTCACGATGTAACTGGTTGGGACATTGTCTACAGCGATGGCGCGTGCAAAGGGAACGGCAAAGTAGGATCTGTTGCGGGAGTAGGTGTATGGTGGGGGAAAGATGATCCAAGGTACGCTACTGTCGAACTCTTTCATTTTGTTATTTCCTGAATTGTACAGAAATATAGCGGAACGGTGTCCTGGTGACCAAACCAATAATCGGGCTGAACTCATAGTAAGAAGTCTCGTCTACAACAAAAAGAGGAGAACTCTGTTCTTAGGTCTGGTTGTTTATTATAGGCTATTCTACGCGTCCTTGAGACGACGCCAATCACCGAAAAGCCATTGTTAATCAGGACAGATTCTCAGTACTCGATAGAGTGTGGGTACCGTTGACAGCTTGACGCTCTTTGTTATTAAACCTTTACAGGCTTCAGATCTTGGATACACAGCTGGGAAAAGAAAGGTTGGCGCACAGCGGAGGGGGCACCTGTAAAGAATGTCGGCATCATACGCTGCATATCCGCCCACCTATCTACAAGACTTACGGCAGGACAGAAGGTAGTATTAGAGTACGTGAAGGGGCACAGCGGAGATGTTGGAAATGATGGCGCCGATGAAATGGCAAATATCGGTGCCAGGCAATTCGCTGCACCTGAACGAGACTGGGATGCATTGACCAAAGAACTATTAGAACAATCACTGCGGAGCCATGCCAATGTTTCTCTTCCGGAACTGACGATTTTGGCACCTTCTGCCGATGAACTACTACAAGAAGAGTCAGCCGAACTTTCAAAGCCTCCAAACAAAGCACCGAAAATTGCCGTAGACGAGGCACCCCCTGCTTCTGCGCACACTGTCTCCTCGACTTCCTCAAGTAATGATTGTGTTGGTACCGATAATTCGACGACTTCTTCCACCACAGCAAGGCAAGCACCAACGCTTTCGCCCGTGAATGCAACAGTCGCACCATCATCGGGGAGCGTTGTGGCCTCGACACCTCGAGAAAGCCGCAGTACTATCATGTCAAATCACCCCGTACACGGAAAATCACCCTTGAAAGTCATCTATGCGATTCCACCTCTGGTACCCGTCAAAGTAGAGGATGTTAACTTGGATGTAAGCCTTCATGATATTTTTTCCTTTGTAACGATCCTCACTCTATGTAGGAATACGCAGATTGCATCCTAGATGATTCTGATCTTGCCGCCGAACTCTCCGATTAAAATACTTTCAAAGCTTTTGCCATTTTCTCGCTTTAATCGTGTTAAACACACTCTGGACAATTAGTATTCACGCATGTGATGTTTGAAGTTAGCCACGAGGGTGTTGTTCTATTTTTGTAAATACACGATACTTGTTTGGCTGATACATTGAAATTATACATGCTGTGAATGGACGCGGGGCGCTGGAGGTAGTGCGTTCAGTCTTCCTTCACCATAGGCAGACATAATTTTGTGTGCGGATACTTACTTCACATTCTATTGTTCTCGTCAAAGTCTACGGTGCCACTCATGGACAATGAGCTCATCCTTGTTTGGCAAATAGTCAATGAGCTGAGCGAGCAGTTGGCGCACAATCAGAAACTTGCCAATGCACTTCAATCACAGGCAGTGGTACTGAAGGTGGGGTTTCCTTTGCTGTCCTCAATTCCGTTAACTAAACGAATTGTCCTGAAGGGACAAGCTACGGAAGCCACAGCAGGAATCCCGTTACGCCGTGTTAACGCTGACATCTCAAAAGGTTCGACTCGACTGTACCATCTTGACTAGTCTCATCTGCTCATTCATATTTTGTCGTTAGAACTCTTCGACTCAGAATTAGAACGGCTAAATGCACAAATAATCATCGAAAATCAGACGCTATTACACGAGAACAAGCAGCTTGGGTTATTGCTGAAAGAATACGAGAACACAATGGAGACAATCATGTCCAAGTTTCGAAATCATGCAGTGCGTTCGTGTATAACATTCTTATCGACTGACATGTTTAACCAGTCTGTTAGTTGGCCGCCCAACAGCACGAATTAACGCTAACGCGACATTACGAAACTCTCCTTGCCTCCCGAGAATCGAAAACTGTATCTGCGGAACTTATGCTCAACCCAAATATGCTACAATCACTGTACCGACTGTCGCGGTATCTACGAGGTCTATTGAAGTCAATGGCAGGGGAGGATTATGATCCATACCAGAATGGCGACGCAGACTATGATGGCATGGGCATTGACCCCTCGGACCTAGAGGAGTTATCGTCTCTTCTGGAAGCGCTTGATGAAAAGGGTGCAGGTGGATATGTAGGACTGGATGGTAGGAAGGATTGGGCGCTGGAGCGGGATTGCGAAATATCCAGACTGGAGAAAGAGAACTTGGAGCTTCGACGATTACTAGAGATCGACGAGGCCACCATGGCTGAGCGTGGCGTTAAAGCCGACCTTTCGATGCTTGGAAGAGGCAGAAATGCTACCCTCCTTGCAAATGCTCGGAGAAATTCGCCACCGAATGAATCATACAATGGAGCCAGGCCATCGTACTGGGAAAACAATGCCCCATCACCGAACGGATCACTGCAAAGGGCTATGGAGCTGCAACCTGGAATGAGGGCAGGACCTCAGGCGAGGCGGACGGGCATTTTTGGTGCTGGACAAAATCGAGGAGGCTTTGTGGGCGGTGTTGGGAGAGGACTGAACGGAGTCCCGGTTTGGAGTAATCAACCAACAACGCCCATACCGGGTCCCCCACCCAATGAACGAGTGTGGCCCCCATTGCATCCTGGATCTTCGGGCTTTGATTTAAATCGCTAGCTTTCGCTATGTTTTGCTTATTTTTTTATTTCTGTGTAAATTATTGGTCATTTTGTATATTTATCATTCGGTGCCGATGGTCTTCGCCGCTTTCCTTTCCCATCACCGTCAATTCCCTGCGCTGGTATACTTATGTCACTGGATTCTCTGCCGACAGAGCTCTACGAAGCCATCCTCTTTTATGTACCATCGTCCGACCTACAGCGTACGACGCTAGCATTAAGCAGGGCGGTTCCTTTGGCGGGAATTCCTCTGCGACACCTCTTTCGAAGTATACGAATCACTCACCCACAGCAAGCTATTCTGCTTTATAAGTCACTCCGGGAACAGAAGAATCTGCCAAAGCCTGAAGTGAATCCCTTGAACAGCTATCAGGAGAATCTATCTGTGCTGGAGCAAACCGCTTCATGGATCGAAGAGATTTCTATCGAAGCCTGGGACGTGGACGCGGAAATCGTTATCAATATCTTCCACCTTTTACAATTACCCAAGTTATATTCTCTGACTATATGGATCGGTCCCAGGAACTTTGCTCCAGAACATCTGGAAGAGCTTATCTTGAAGCCTTTACTTAGTCTCCGGCATCTGAGTTTGCGGTTTAGACCTTAGTGTGTCATTTTTCCTTTGCATCCTGTTCTTTTATCTTACTTGTTCTTGGAAATCTGGTTTAGCGTTCAGAAAGCAACTTATTATCAGTTTTTAAAGGTATGTATATATATCTCAAATCTATTTGAACCTCGTCTGTGAAGTAACATTGTGTATATCTACTTTTAGGGTGCCTATTTTGATTCGACTCTTACTGCACTTTCCCGATGGCCACCTACATTCCTTCCAACGCTTTCTATAGTACAAGATCCTCTGGACTCTGCTGTGGCCCAGAAGCAAAACTTCGCACAACCTTTGGTATTCTTTCGATTGGACATTCCATCTCTCTTGCGATCATCTGCTCTTTCGCGTACTTTGAGATCCCTGCGCCTTCGTATTCCATTGCGACCTGTCGTTCGTTCCTTATGTGTTACTCCGACCTCTTTCGACCCCTCACTCCAGAAACCATGCCCTGGCCTCCAGTTTATGGACTTGTCGACGAGTGGAGTGCTGGAGAGTGAAGTCGAGATGCTTTTAGTCAATTTCACGGAATTAAACCACATTATTGTGGATGACTGTCCTATCTTTCGTGGAGACCTGCAGGAAGGGAGTTGGAGTGCTTTGGGAAAGCGGCTTGCTCTTGTCGGGGTTAAACGGTCCAAGGAACGAGAGAAAGCATTGAAGATGTGGCTTGAAGCGAGCGCTGCAGGTAACTTGCACGGGAGTACCAACACGACAACGACGAGAAGAATAAGGCCAGGAAGAAGTGGTCTTGCAACTGCTACTATCTCTCTTCGGAGTGCAGCAGAACCTGCAGTCGTTATACCGCCACCTCGGCTACCAGTCTTGAGGCAGGTGATTGAAACGCCAGGGGAAGGAAATGGAGATTCAACGTCAACACCACCACTTGACGTGGAATCTGGAGATAAAGACAAGACAAAAGGGAAGAACAAAATGCCAGGGGAAGGAAATAGAAATTCAACACCACCACTTGACGTGAAATCTAGAAATAAAGACAAGACAAAAGGGAAGAACACAACGCCAGGGGAAGGAAATAGAGATTCAACACCACCACTTAACGTGGAATCTGGAGATAAAGACAAGACAAAAGGGAAGAACAAGGGCAAAGGGAAAAAAAGCGGGAAAGGGAAGGAAGCGAAAAAGAAAATTCCACCCTCAAAAATACGGGTACTGCCAACGCTACCCACCTTGAAGACCCTTAGTATCACCTTACAGTCTATCACAGACGCAAATAGACATGCCATGATTCGGAGTCAGTTCGAAGAAGGATGGGCTGAAGGTATCGCTCAACTTGGTGTAACGCGAGGAAGACTCCGGACTAGCGGTAGAAACGGATATCGTATTATGCGCACCTCGAGCGACGGCGCAAAGGATAAGGATCAAGACAGCTCAGAATCTGGCAGCGGTAGTGGCGACACTGCTAGTAGTTCTAACGATTCTAACAAGGACGGGTTATTCGGTCTTGAAGATATTGACAAAGAGGATCTTGATGCGTATGGAATGCCTCTGGACGAACAAGGTCTTGTATACATGTCGGCTCCTGTACTTTGCTTTGGGGGGCCTCATAGAGACAGAGTACATGTTGATAATTGTGGTCACAGTGTCGGTTGGGAAATCATGAATGACGAACTGTAGCACTACCATCTTATCTTATCTTATCAATGGTTCGATGATGCAAAACAGTTGCTCTGTAGACAACTTGAAATACACCTTGCTCCTCTCCACAACTAAACACCTGTACTAATCCCAATCTCTATCCATCTTATACATTATAATATAGAACAATAATGCCGTCTTCCGGTTCTAGGGACCCTGGAAAGAATAATACTCCGCAGCTGCCAAAGGCTAAACTCACTGCCATCGGCCGTCTCAAATCTTTTGGTGAAAGCTTTATACCCCAACGAAAGGAGCAAGTTTCAGTCGTATTTCCACCACCCTCATGGGAGCTAAGCGACGAACTTCTTGGGAAGCCTCCGGCTCTTGTAGATTCCAACTACAAGTCTGCTCCCAAAATCGAACCCCCTGAACCAGTTTCATTCGCTCAAAGGATCAGAGGCCTGATCGAATCGCTTCCATTACCTGCCGCTCTGTCATCCTCGGGCCAACCTTCCTCGGAAGAAACTGACGCAGCAGTTCCTGATGATGGAAAATCAGGATCTCCTGTACCTCCTGGCATGGACGAAAACTTGGTTCGCATGTTATCCTCGGAAGAAGTTATGAACGGGAAACCACCGAGCTCAAATTCAAGTACTGGCAAGGACAAGGAAGATGGTAGGCCAGGTGTATGGAATATTCTTGCAAACCTGAAGGGCGATAATGGACCAGATGGCCAACCAGATGTCAAAAAACGCCGCCGTAATACTGTCGAAGAGGAGGAAGGTGGAATCATGATGTACGCTCCTCTGGAGCCAAAATCAGACTCGCAGCTAGAGCTAGCAAACTCGGAGACCATCCGGGAATACATTGATGAATCAAGAAAAACGACATTCTTCAATTCCGATTCGAAACCAGGCGAGACCAGCAGCAGGCCCACAACTCCCAAAGAACATATTGTGGAGACACGTGTATGGGTTCCCTCAACAACACAGTTGTCCCTTCTGACTACATGGTGGGGGTACAGACTGTATCTACCCCCTCCTGTCATGGCGAAACTGGATAACACCTCTCTTAAGGCTACTGCTCGTGCAGCAATGATCACGACAGCGTTGAAATGGCTTCTTGATAAAATTCCCATTATGCTGGTACCCGTGCAATTTAGACCAGCTCTCAAGATGCTAAAGCAGCTGAGTCCTGTCGTCAGCTATGTGGGTGTGTTTATTGCTTGGAGTTGGGATCGCGTCCGGGCATGTGATAAAGGTGAGTAAATGTGTCGGTTTTATTAAGGTTATTTTTGCTCATTATTCGTCACAGGGAATGGTGTGGTTTTGACGGCGACCTGGCTTCTTCCTGTAGCTTTAATACCCATGAGCTGGGACGCGGGAGATATTTATGGACCTCGTCCACCTCCCAGTCCCGAGGAAATCGCAGCTGCTCAAGCTGAACAAGACAAAGCACTCAAGGCGAAGCAGGAAGGTGAGGATAAGAAGAAAACAAAAGTGGAATCACCGAAGAAGAAATCATTCTTTCGTTGGTGAGTTTGTCGTCGTCGGTGCGTTTCGCCTTGTGAACCCTCTTCATGAGTTTTACTAATCGTTTATGTGCACAGGAGCTTGCTGTAACTCCAATTGTAATTCTACCCATCATGATTGCTTTTCCGTGGATCGTCTGTAATAGTATCAAGATTAACATGGGGTTTTTGTTTTCCTTTGGTTTGCTCATCGTTCGTACAAATTTAGTTTCGCAATTGCGGAGCGAAGGCTGCCAATTGTATTCATTACCGCTATGCCGGCATGACATACTTGGACCCCTTTCAATGTCATTTCTGTCTAACCTATGGGCAAGCTTCTAAATATCGGTCGACCCTCAATCATGTTGTGGACGGCATCCTAATGACTGATCAGAGCGACCACAAACCCTTACAAGTTCTGAAACAAATCGTAAGTCGGAACGCAGGATTCCGGAAACATCTGCTGCCAAAATCGAATCTTGGGAATCTTTTGTGCTTTGCAGTTGTTATCAAATGCCGACGGGAAATCTGGGCGCATAGATAAAGGCTTTCGTTAGCGCACCGCCGGATATGCCAAATATTTATATTGTAGCGGTATTTTTCTACCTGCCATACCTTTGATTAGTACACTAATTCCTTGGTCTGTTTTCAGCAAGGTACTATCTCTTCGTTCGAAAGATATACGATAAAGAGCATTCGTATCTTACCTTCTTGACTGTAAGGGACATAGGTAGGGCGATAGATAAGCAAAGACCTCGAGGCATTCTCGTACTTATCATCAAGTCATCAAGTGTATCATTGTGATAGCCAGGTCAATAAATATCGTTCAAACCTCGCTAGGAAGGCACTGGCGGAAAAGAATGGCAACTGCGTACTGTCATACCGCGAATCCTCATCGAAGACGCATTTCGTTCTCGCAGCTCATGAAGCGTACACGAGGCGGCAGAGTTATAGATAGCAGGGGCAGCGCATGCGGTAGTTTGCCTTGAGGCCGCCCTTGATTGCCTTCGACTCGCTGAAGAAGAGGCGTATCCGGAGTAAACGGGTCCTCTGCTCGCGAGATGGCTTTACGTGGAAGAAGCTGGGTAGAAGTCCCTGTCCATTGAGTGAGCAAAAGGTATGTGAAGATTGAGGCCTATCATTAAAATGATGATCTTTACTCTGACGCCATAGCGTGTCCGTGAGTAAGATAGATGCACTTTTTTCGGTCTGGACGGCGCCACTGTAGACGGGAGAAATCTTCACGCGAGACCCTCCATTGTTGTTCGTTGGCATACTTGTCTGTTGTGCTATTATAGAAAGATGGGTAATTTTACTATCTGACCACCGTTGTGCTGTTCCCAGTGCCCTTTTCTCTGTTGCTAGTCCAGCCTCAGTGTCTGGGAATGCTGGTCGCGAGATAGGCAACGCACAGGCGGGTAGGTACCGCAACAGATAAATATAAGCAAGCTTTGTATGACACTGCTGAGATCGATTGTCCAGCTCGAGCACAAACTGTGGAGATGCCGATCAGCTTCTTGTGTTCTGGAATATGGGTTCTTTTCGTTATCTGAACTTGAAACCAAAATTAAAGCCGAACCCTATACGACAGTATACTTACCTTTTAACTTGTGCCCTTGATTACATGTGTCAGCCACTTTAATCAATCCGATTGCACAGAGGATATGATATGTCGAGCGCCGACTCTAACCATATCGGACGAGCAGTACTTCGAGTCCTATCTGGTGTTATCTCTTTCTTCGAATTTGTGACTTGGCAAACCTCTGCTTCTGAGTATTATCAGCGTGAATTTCGGATTTGTGGTTATCTCGCACGTCGACTCCAAAAAAGCGGAAATTGCCATGTCCACCGTATCCCTGCGCTCCCGCCAATGCTGTGTGGATTTAGTAAAAATGACATAAGAGATTTACTATATTAAGATAATTGTACGTTATATCATATGGGCCTAGTTCTAGGATCCACCTTGAAAGCCGGATAGGGAAGGCGCTGAGAAAGAAATGCCTAAGTAAGACATGAGGCAGATCGGTAAGTAGTCGGTGGGATGCCGAGATAAGGCCGAGAAGGGGTATTCGCTCGCTGTGATTGGGTGATAAGAAGCTGCGGGGACTGCCGAAAAGATATATCTCTCTAATTTCCCATTTATTTTACCTATTTTTTCTGTTTGCTCGTTCGTCATGGACAGAGGTCGTTCGAGGCAGGTTGCCAACAGCGCCCTTGCCCGTCAGGCCTCTGAGGAGCGCAACATGCGCATATGGCCAAACATCATCGCTCCCGTCCCAAAGATCCCCGTTCTTCCTTTTGTCATGCGCTCAGCCTCCCCTTCCCCACCAAGTTCTGCTTCAATGTCCCCCGACTACTACGACTCTCCCCCTTCGCCCCCAAGGTCTCTCGAGGACCAGGTTCATGTAGCTTATGCTCTAGACGACATCCATCTCGCAAAGATCCTCCTTCTCCGTCTCAAGGGCATCGAGGTCACATCCGACGACGATCCACGTATTGCCGCCGTGCAGGACGAAGACTTTGACTTTTGTTTCATTCCTCATGGGGGGCTCATGGACGAGCAGGATGAGAAGATGATAAGAGAGATGCAAGCGAGAGAGGTCGAGAGGCTCGAGGACAAGAGAAGGCAGGAGCGTCTGCGTCATTGTGAAAGAAAGTGGGAGGATGAGAAGAGACGGCTGAGAGAAGAGAAGCTGGCAGTGCTCAGGAGGAAGGAGAAGAGAAATCAGGAGGAACAGCAGGAACGACGGCGAAGAAACGACAGAAGCAGGGCATCCCAGAAACGTAGCGTGCTCACTGTTCACCAGCAGCAGCAGCAACAGCAACATCGTCATCAGCAAGGTTTTGTGTATGATTTTCCGTTTGCATCCAGGACTCCTCCGCTACTTTCTTCGTCGAGATCTGCTCCTCCGCCACCTCATTCTACTGATGTTGCTTTTTCTGATGTCCTCAGAAGCATGCAGGGTGCTTTGTTTCCGGATGACTCTCCCCTGCACAGGAGTCCAAGTCGTCCTGCAAGGACCCTTAGCCAGCACAAACGTCGTAAACAAATTCGATTATTGGATGCCCTCCTTGTTGAGATTGAATATTCTGACGAGGAGCGCCGAAAACGCAAGGGAAAACAGCGGGCTCAGCCAGTCCGTGAATTCGCAGGGCCATGTCTGGCATGCACGGGTGCTGTCCCACAGCTGCCACCATTGTCACCTATCTCTTCATCATCATCCTCCCCATCCATACACAGGACATCATCCTGGCTGTCATTTCGCGGTTCTTCGGCCTCTTCATCAACCACTGATCTTACGACTCCATCTTCTTCTCCTATTCCCTCCTCCAGTTGGTTCAATTCTCGTCCCAGATCAGAATGTATAGTCGTACCACCACTACCACCACCACCGCGGCATTCTTGTCGTCCTCTCTCTGCTCGTCTGATTCCCGTCACCTCTGATGATGATCTCCCCCTTTCCATCGATATACCTCCACCTCCAAAACTGGTCCCTATTTCTCACCAGGGCAGACAGCGGAGCACAAGTACCGTGCGTGCGGCCAAAGAAGGCGCTGGCAACATCGTACGCCGCATGTCCAAGTTCATGGAACTCGCCAAAGGCTTCCAGAATGCTTATGTGACTTCGGCTCTTTTTGCGACTGCTTCCAATCCTGGATCTGAAGATCCTCCTGATGCCCCTCAGCAAACTTTCATCTCGAACAACGATAGCGATAAGGACTTCCTCGATGCTCGTTTACGACCAAAGACCCCGAACCGCAACATTACTCCCAGACCTAAACTTAGGCCGGAGGGTTATCGTGTCTCTTCCTTTGACGTGGCCGTCTTCCTCAATCCAGATCAACAACAGATTGGCCCCGGTGCCTCTGGTAGCAGTTCCAATAATGATGTCGCTAGCATCACGCCAACCCCACGCTACATCCCTCTAACTTCCCCGCTAACCGAAACCCCGCGCACCATTCTACCAGATCCACTTCCCTACAAGCTTCATTTTAAACCTGTACCCACGCCCATACGTTCACCTTTTAGATTCCATGCGTTGTCGCAAGAGCTTCATACGATATTCTATTCGCCTTCCGATGAGTCGACCCATCGCTTGCCAGGGCAAAAGGTTACATGGCGTATCCGCAGTGTCGGGAATCCCCAACATCTACGGCTAAAGGCGGTTGGCAACAACCTGTGGAGGCGAGGAAAACAGTGGGAGGGTGTAGCCAGGGACACTGCCATGGGTGGTGGCAGGGAGAGGATTGTCGGTGTAGCGTATGAGGGGCTTGGCAAGAGTTGTCTGAAGCTGACCTCGAATTCGGCAACCTTGTCGTAGAAGGGGAGGATGATCGTGGGACGGAGACAGAGCACGCTGTTGCAGGCCGTGATCGTTGGGCACGTCTGCCGTTCTTCCCAACTTCCCCTTATGTTGCTTGCAACATTTTCTTTTTCAGTTATGGTATAGTAAGGATCCTTATATGGATCGGCAGTGCGGCTCACATGCGTGAGCAGTGTGGGGGGGGGATCCCCTCTCACTTCTCTGGTTTTCTTTTGCATCTAATGGGTTGGGGTTTGCTGGTTATCTTTGTTGTTTTCTCTAGCTCGTTTTTCTTTCTTTCACTTCACGTGTATTACTCTCCAAGCATCGCGAACTTCCTCGTTCGCTGTACTATCATCACCCAATTTGTTGCCATTACTTTGTCCTTTGCATCCCATACCCCCACCCCTGATTGCAACGGTCGAAGCTAGTGTTCCTTTCCTATTATCTATCACATCACATCCGTTCTCACCGTGCCCTTTATCGATTTCATTTGCCTACATCATCCTCATTCCAGTATCTATATATACCTTTCTTTGCTCTTCTCCTCCTAGACGTCTGCCTTTGTAGACACTCTTCCTCCTCGCCATCATTTTCGCATATCCCTCTATCATACATGCATGCATATATAGCTTGCTAAAATAGCACTTGATTGTGCTATTATTGCGCTGTATCTTTTTCTTCTGTCTCTCCCCCCGCGTAGCTACCTTTTTTATGCCATAGACCTTCCTCCTTCTTCACTCATCTTCATTCTCACTCTTTATGCACGAAGTTGAACTTTTTTTTTTTTTGGCGTAGAGCAACATGTTGACAGTAGTTGTAGTATTTAGCTCTGTTGTCTGTTTGCTTGTTTCGTCGTCGTCTCTCCCACTGCATTCATATCTATTTGCGCATTAGAGCGATTCGATCGATTAATTCGCGTCGGTCGCTATACATAATGTTGAAGACCAAAAGTAAACAGACGCTTTTGCTCTAGACTCTTAGAGAATTTATATAAATTCCATAGATAGAATATAATTTTAGATGATATGATATCGGACCGCGCTATTTGTCGATCCCGCTTGTGGTGGAGGATTGCCTTATGATTGCGATCATTCAGAAGGTGGATGAGTGGTAGGTATGCATGACTAGGTACATGAGTTGACTTTGACACTGTCGGGACCGTCTTTTCGAGCGCTACCGCGAGGAAATTTATAATATATATACATAGGTGGAATCGACTGTAGACATTATCCTCAGTCTAGACAAGACAAAACAAGAAAAGAACAGTCGAGCTTTTCAGTCAAGCAAGCATTCTTTTATTTTACCATCATGGCAGCAGCTAGTACACCAATAACTGGACTCGATTTGTCTACACAAGAGGACGTCCGAACGTACCTCGCAGGGACGCCGTTCGCAAGCACCGAGATCCTCCCTTTGTCGGGAGGTACGGCGAACTATGTCTTTCGACTACGCTTGGTCGTGCCGCACAAGGGACGTGAAACGCTTGTCCTTAAGCATGCGAAGCCGTATGTGAAGGATTATCAGGATCTCAAGTTTGCCATCGAACGCCAGGTATGCTCATCGTGCGTGTATTGACAGTCGGTGATATATATATTTTGCGACGCTTTTAGGTTTACGAGGTAGCTGCATTGAAGCGCGTCGGGGAGTGGCTACCGACTGGGTCTGTCGTAACCGTTCCAGAGGTACACTTGTTCGATGAGGCAATGCACGCTATCATTATGGACGACGCAGGAGAAGACGCAGTCCCTCTTAAAGCCATTTTAAAGCAGGGTGGCCGAGTGAGTCTGCCGTTGGCCAAGGAAATAGGATCTGCGCTTGGAGTGTTCCTTGGGAGCATGCACAAGTGGGGAGAGGGCAACGAAGATGTCCTTAACGCGGTGAAAGGCAACGTTGAGGCTCGGGAATTATCAACTTGGGCGTTTTACGGGCGCCTGGTGGATACGTTTTCGGGCAATCATAAGCTCCCAAAACTTTCGGATCCTTTGCTGCTCGTTGACGAGAAAGACTTTGAGGTGATACAGGAAGTGGCGAAAGAGACTTCAGGGCTTTTGATGAACGCCAAAGATTCGGTATGCCCAGGGTTCTTTTTCTTTTTTGAACATGCTATTCACATAAGCGTTTCTTTCTTCGAAGTTTGTTATGGGAGATTTTTGGCCTGGGAATTTGATGGTCCGATTGGATGCGGAAAGTTCTAAATTGGAGAACATTTCTGTAATTGATTGGGAGCTGGCGAAGATTGGCCTAATATCAGCAGACATAGGGCAGTTATGCGCTGAGCTACATCTCCTGCGAAGATGCTATCCAGAGACTTCTAAAGAAACGGCCTCGGCTGTCCTAGAACACTTCCTGAAGGAATACAAGACAGCTTGTCACCCGTCAGTTGACGTGATTAGGAGGTCGTTGGTGCAATGGGGAACACATATGGCTGTGATAGGTGCACGGGTGGATTGGGGAAGCAAGGAGATCACAAGAGAGGTCACTGTTGAAGGAGCAAAGATTGTAGTAGACGGATACAAAAGCGACGAGAGCGCGTTAAAGACATCGGTCGTAGGTCTATTATTGTAACGTAATTTTAAACTCCGACGATGTAGCTCCTAGTGTGTTGAGTTCTGAAATCTCAGCGCGCGACTCGCTCTGGAATAGTAACAGGGAACAATGGACTCTGATCCAACAGAGCTTTATCTTCCTTCATCGCTCTCGTATCCAATAAAGATCACCTCCTTGGACTCCCCCGTCGACACCAAAGTGCAGCGCGGCACGCGTCTGCTCAGCTATTCCTTCGTATACCTTCCCATAGGCAAAGCAGACGCACAACCGGAGACGCGCTTCGGCACATGGGATTCCGCTATTGAAGGCACGCTAAGTGCTTGGAAGATAAAGGTTGGGGACGTCATTTCCCAACGGAAGGCAAGGGAGAAACCTGTCGTGAACGTCATTGAGCCTTGCAAGCATGGCATGCAGCTCGGTGGCCTCTGCGTCCTTTGCGGGAAGGATATGACCAAGTGAATGCTGCTTTCTATATATCACGAATGCTGAATTAAACTGACCCATTGATATGAAAGCACGGACTATACAGGCTTCTCAGACGCTTCCCGTGCGTCAATCCAAATGACCCATTCGGCCTTTGGTCCCACTGTGTCCCTGGAGGAAGCTCAACGCATCGAGAGAGAGACAGCGGAACATTTACTGAAATCACGAAAGCTATCGCTCATCGTTGATCTAGATCAGACTATTGTGCACGCTACTGTCGATCCTACTGTCGGCGAGTGGATAACCGAAGGCGAAAATTGGGAAGCAAGACAGGCCGCAAAGAAAGCGAAAGCATCATCAACAGATTCGACTACCCCCACCAGCACGACACCACCGCCTCCCGACGTCGCAACTGCAGGCGATAAAGGCAATACAGAAGACGACGAGTGCAATCCGAACTGGGAGGCACTCAAAGATGTCAAGCGATTCAGACTTGGTCCAGAATCCTTTGGTCCAGCATCATTACGGGATGCCCATAAGAATAAGGGCAAGAACAAAATGGTCGAGCAAGAAGGTTGCATGTATTACATCAAACCGCGGTGCGTTCTCGTTCCATCTTCGTAACTCAGACACCTTGGCTTACATCTTAACTGTCCACTCAAGGCCCGGATGGAAGGAATTTATGCGTGAGACAGCTACCAAGTATGAGATGCATGTGTATACGATGGGAACCAGAGCATATGCGGAGGAAGTATGTGCTGCAATTGATCCGGATGGAAGTATCTTCGGAGGCAGATTATTGAGTCGCGATGAGAGTGGAAGTATGTTGATTTTGCTCGGAATCTACCTTGCTGGAATTTTCACTCATTTCGGTATCGTTTTTTCTTAGGTTTAACACAGAAAAGCTTACAACGACTATTTCCTTGCGACACTTCGATGGTGGTTATCATTGACGACAGAGCAGACGTGTGGGAATGGAGTCCGAACCTTCTCAAAGTTATTCCTTGTGAGTATTAAATGATCGAATGTTTCGATGGCATTCTACAATAACGATAATCTAATAATCCGGCATAGATGACTTCTTTATCGGAATTGGGGACATTAACTCCTCGTTTCTTCCCAAAGTTGAACCGTTAGCACCGGTTTTACCAACACTTCCTTCTCCGTCAAAACCTACTGTGAGTAGTATAAATGGATTGTACAGTAATCCAACCACTTCAGCAGTCGATCAACCTTCTGGTGTCGGTAATTTGTCTTCTGTGGATGCCACTGACGCCTCAAAGGAGTTGGCCGACATCGAAACCACAGTAATGCTAACGCAGAATAACGCCGCACTTGATGCTCAGCTAGAGGAACGACCGCTGGCGAAGAAAGAGAAAGAATTGCAGGAACATGCTGTCGAAGAAGAGCAGAAGCACTCTGAAACAGTGGCACCAGCAACACCATCGGAAGCGTCAACACCGAGCGTCAAGGAACCATCCCCCAAACCCGAAAAACCTCATAAGAAGGCTCTTTTGAAGAACGATGACTACGAGCTGATTAGGATAGGCAAGGTAGGTCTTCCAGTCTAATATGTATGCCGTGCGTTTAACTGACGTGGGTACCTTAGCTATTGAATGAAGTACATTCAAGTTATTTTAGTGCCTATGACGCACGTTCACCGGGAAGTTCAAGGCGGAGGAATGGACCCACTAACAAAGCTCATGATGTTACGGTACGTCCAATACAAGTCAAAATGATCTCAGGGCCGAACTTGATGCTTGGTTTATATTCCAGCGCATCATCCCTAGACTCCGGTCCGAGGTTTTCGAAGGAGTTCACATACTCTTTTCTAGTGTAATTCCGCTTGATACTTTGCCAGAGACGACAGAAATTTGGCGCATGGCGCATATGTTTGGTGCACGATGTTCTACAGAATTAACGAGTGACATTACACATGTCGTGGCCGCTAAGGTACGTCTTGTTCCTTCCTGTTTCGTATTCTATTAGTCTTGTAGAAGAGGTGTGTGGGCTCGCCGCCGGAAGTGTCATCAATTCCCATAAAATGCCGAATTCGTGACGCTTGAAACATGCCTCTGCCCTTGTGATTTCTCTTTTTCTCTTTTTGGCAGAATGATGGATTAACAGCAACATTACTGATTTCGGTCACAATAACAGCGTGGGACCGTTAAAGTAGACATGGCCCGTAAGCGGGGGGGAATTAAGATTGTTTGGCTCGCTTGGTTTACTGACTCAGTCGCCCTTTGGCGTCGTCAAGACGAGAGACCCTATCTGCTCGACGATCCGCCCCTTCCCATACCAAGCTCAAGTCCTATAACCGACAATCAGCAGCTCTCTTCGGACCTGGACATCGACTCGGAAGACTGGGACCAGGAGCCAGAAGATATGAAAGACCCAGGTACGCTTGAGCTCACCGCCATCAACTGGGATGATATCAACGACGAGGTTGAGGCTGCAATGAACGAAAGCGACGATGACGAGGGTGGTTTTAGCGATATGAAGAGTGATCGAAGCGGTGGAATGAGGAGTGGCAATGCTTCTGAGGAAGAATGGACAGACGCCAACGGGTAAGTCTATGTTTGCTCACTCTTGTTGCCTTTCTTCGCATTTTGATACGCCATTATCCCAACAGTAGTGTAAATAACACGCCACGCTTGAAACGTAAACGATTACGGAGTACAACACCGTCGGACGCCGGCAGTGCGAACGGCCTGGACGAAGATTACCTTCGCTCACCCCTTTCAAAGAGGAAAAAGATGGCTGCGGAGCGTTCTGGCGCCTCTAAGCTCAAAGAGGGCATCAGTGCAGACGATATTGCTAATGACGGAACTTCCAGCAATGGTTCTCCCCGTGGTAGTCCCAAGATAGCATCGCAAGAGTACGACGGAGAGGAGGACGGTGACGATGAAGAAGAGTACGAAGAAGAGGAAGAGGACGACTTTCTTGCTCGCGACTTAGAAGAGTGGGGGTAGATCGATTCAAGCGAAACCTTGTGGCGATGATGATATATCCTTATTCTTATCTCTGCTTTCCCGTGCTGGTTTCTCGACTTCGTCTCGATGCCCATTTATTGTTCATCTTCCCAATGCTTTTCTGTCACCTTCATTTCGGTATCTTTAAATCGGGCGTTGCGCGTGTATTTTTTCTCTTCTCGTTTTCCTGGTTTTGTTTTTGTTTTTACAGTGACTGTATCCATACTACCAAGCACCTTCTATATCTTGCTTGCTCGACGAAATTAATTCTTACATTTACAATACTCACCTTCATAATTCGTCGTGACCAGTTTGTCGGTTTATGAGCGAATGGACAACCGGCAAGATGGCAGGCAAAACAACGGTAAGATTTATGTTTCCATTGCGTTGTGCTCTGAATTCTACTTTTATAACTGGAAAAACAGAATCTCCTTTACTTATATAATCCTGGGTCCAGATACCAGGTTCCAAGAACTGTGTAAATTCGTCCACCCAGACGTATCCACGTCCCAGAACATTGGCGCAGAGACCCGAGAGATCTGGAAAGAGCGGATATATGGCAAGTAAGCACACATTGTGTACTTGTCACTTCTATTTCTCCTCCAGTGAACGGCAATAGTCATCCCATAGCTGATTGACAAGTCGCCCAGCCAATTCCAAAAATAACGTAGCGTCATATTCTGCATACTTCATGCGAGAGTTCAATCTTTTGACGGTGCCTTTGCCGCATGAAGTTTCTATCCAGTCAAGGAAATATGCCGTCCTTTCATAGCCGGCATCCCAACCACCATCTGTTGACTTTCTCCAGTGCGGTGGTCCAAGGTTCTCGCGGAGACGTACGAAATCTAGGAGAGTTCAAGCACATGTCAAGATGGATCTTTCGGACACGATGACAGAAAATTGTCACCAGCTATGCCTTCGATCAATCCTCCTGGACATGAACCTTGCCCGTCATACTGGAAGCAATGGACGACTTCATGCACGAGCACACCCATAATTTCTTCACGGGCCCGGCTTTGAGATTGTTCAATATAGTCAAGAGAGAAATGGATCTCCTTGTGCGATGCAGTGCCTGTCGTGTACGCAACGCCATCCATCGACCTCAGGACGAGCAAAATTTGCTCGACGCTGGAGTAAAAAATATAAGATGATCGGGATGTGGAAAAAAGGCAATGGTCGAATTACCTGGTCGGCACATCCTCCAAAGTGTACAAGCAATCGAACGTTGCCATAACCGCTTCATACAACGCCTGGTTGGGCTTCACTGCTTCAAGGAACAACGTGGCGCCTTTGTGGTCGAGATCTTCTATACGCACGCAAAATTTTGGAATGGGCCACGAGTGAAGCGGCGACTTTCTTTCTACCTCGAGAGATCCTGCGTGTGAATCATGACTCGGGCTATCGCTGTTCAATAAATTGCAATAATCTCTCCACAGCTCTGCAAGTGCCACTCCAGTCACTTTGGCGAATATCTTTTCTTCAAAGGCATCCCGCAGGGAAGCATTCAATTCCCTGATAATGCTCTCTCCGTATTTTGTTGCCATCCAGTCTAGGAAGTATGCTGTGGTATCGTATCCTGCATCCCAGCGACTGGCAGTTCGCTTCCAATGAGGTGGCCCCAGCCTTTCTCTCAGGCGAACATAATCTTTGTAGTTTTGTCAGAAGAAAAAAAAGAAGCCCTGGATGATTGTCTTCTCACCAGCTATTCCTTCTGTCAAACCCATCGGGCAAGTGCCATTGGCGAAGTACTGATAACAATGAACGACTTCGTACACGAGAACGCCCGTTATTTCGTCCTTTGCGCGATCCTGAGATTGCAGGATGTAATCCAAGGAGAAATGTATCTCTTTGTGTTTTGAACCTCCCAGGGTATGTGCAACACCTTCCATTGGTCGCAGGACGAGAAGGATCTCTTCGAGGCTACTCGTGTTCAGCACCCAGAAAATCAATAAAGGCAGAGCAGCCAGTACCTTGTGGGCGCCGTGTCTGGTGTGTATAACCATCTGAGACTGGCATCAATCGCCCTCAATAAAACTTCTTTCGGGTCGATTGAATCAAAGAAGACTTTGACGCCCGCATGGGTGAGGTCATCGACTCTGATTCTGAGTTTTGGAATCTTGGGGAAAGGGGGTGTGGGAGGCATGGAGGTGTCCTTAAACGTGTGCTCGCTTTATCAAAGCTTGACATTTACACGGTGTCTGTTGTCATCAGTACAGCCCCGTAAAGGAGGTAACAAGGAGCCGGTATCACTGGAAGTGAATAAGAAGAAATTCACGACTTCAAAACGAGCACAAGAAGATAGTTTCAACAGCATGCATATACAATCCTACAGGAAGTCTGGCTCAGGGCCCTTCCAAGGTGGGTATAGTGGCTGATACGAATTTACAGTCAGCCTGGAGACGAGTATAAAACCGTCTGCAACAAGTTCTCCGAGAGAGCTACAGTATATCTTCCAGAGTTTGCGGACCGGCCGACCTGTAAGCTCTTTGAAGATGCGACGGTGGTATTTGTTATCTTTCATCCACTCATTCAGCTCCTTGATGGTCCCGTCTCCGTAGCGGTTTTCGATCCAGTCCAGGAAATATGCAGTGCGTTCATAACCGGTATCCCACTTTTCCCCACCTGTTGGTTTCCAATGCGGTGGGGTATAACCTTGATGTAGACGAACGAAATCTAGCAAGGTCATCAGACGACGTGATAGTTGCACAATGCTGGTGCATACCTGCAATCCCTTCGACTAGCCCTCCAGGGCATGTATCGCGAGCGTTGTATTGAAAGCAATGCACGACTTCGTGGACAAGTACGCCCATGATTTCATCGCGGGCTCTTTTCTCAGAGCGCTTGATGTGGTCCAAGGAAAAGTGGATTTCCTTATGGGACTGCGAGCCAAATGTGTATGCGACGCCATCCATTGGACGCAGGACCAGTAATATCTGCATTACACTTGACACGGCCATCATCAATACATGATATTCTGAGAGCGAATTGCGCGAGAGGTTCATACGTCCGCGGTGCGGTTTCCGGAGTGTAGAGCCATCTAAAGCTGGCTACGACAGCTTCATGCAGGGCGTCTCTAGGATTGACAGCGTTTAGAAAGATTTCGGCGCCTTCGTGATGGAGATCATCGATGCGAAGAAGAAGTTTGGGGACAGGCCAGGGTAGCGGTGGTGGTGGTGGCAGTAAGGAAGCAGGAGGCATGTGGATTACGGAAATGGAGGGTCAGGTGATATTAATTTATTCCCGTCGCGAGTCGCGGGTACTATTTAAAATACGCGTTTGGTTAGTGAGTACATGGTATTACTTTTGGAACATGTGAAGGTGGTATATCAGGTATAATAAAGGAAAGGGTCATGATGGTTGTCGAGTACCGGCGGCCGTTTCTACTCTGGCGACTTCTTCGAGCAGTGCGTCTCTGCCTTCTTCGAGCCATCGACAGTATTCCACCGCGCGGAATAATACGCCACTCTTTCCCTTGGTCTGCCCTTTTCCCCGGCTTCCGGATCCTTTTGGTCTGCCCCTTGTAGGCATTGCAATTCCAGAGGCAGATCCTGCGGGGGCCATGAGTGCAATCAGTTGTGCGTAACCATCGCGGATCGCGTTACGCCGTTTTTGTTCTGACATGATGTGATTCAGCCGCTTCTGTGGTGTTGAAAGCAACGGCTTGGTGCGAACTGCAGCCGCACGCGCTGCAGATGTGCCTGCACTCGCAGAAAATGTGGGTGTGTTCGCGTTGGACGAGTCTGAGGTTGTGCTACGCGTTTGGCTAGTTGCGCGCACATTGAAATCTAGCTGCCGCTCATCTTGTTGCGTTGTGCCCCTGATTGATGCATTCCGCGTCCCGCTGTTCTTTGGCCGATTAGATGTAGACGGCTCTGGCATGGTCTGCAAGTGTGGATTCGAATAAGGTGCAGAGATATTTGGGACATGATCATATGTAGACGGATCTTGGTTGAATTCATTTGGAGGGCCATTAAAGTCCCATGCAAAGTCACCAAAGTTATCGAGGAAACCAAGCAGATCTGTGGTTTCCGAGGGTGAAAAGAGATCTGCAGAAGAGGGTAGTGGTGGTGGATTTGGGAAAATATTTGAGAGAGATGGGTCAAAAGTGAATTCAAAGTCTGAAAAGGGCGGCGGGGGGAGTGGTGAATGGGACATTGTGGGGTAAGAGGTCGAAGAGGAGGATAAGAAATAGGAAGTGCCGGCAGCCGGTGTTTGTATAAGCGGAAGAGTGACCGTTACGTCGGAGGTTGCCGGGATAGTAACGGCGGGATTGGCGGTGGTTGCCCGCAAATTGCACCTCCGTCTGCTCGAAATGTCGGCCATCCCCACAGACGAACCGGCCCAAGACCCACCGCCGTCCATCGACGCCCAGTCACTCCTCCATCAACAGCAGGATAACCAGCAACCTCAGCAGGAACCAACTAGAAAGCGTATGTCCTATCTTTTCTCTTTATCTTTCTCATTCTTTACTCATACTTCACAGCCAAAGCACCGTCCGTTCGGAGGGCTTGCATTGCCTGTCACACAGGAAAGACCAGATGTAGCGAGGTCCTGCCTTGTCAGGTCCGTGAACCCTCCAGGGTCCTAATATTTATCCCTAACTCCTTTCTAGAGCTGTCTCAAGCGCGGCTTGGGCGCTACCTGCGCATATCCAGATCCTGATGCCCAAGAACAGCAGTCTCACCACAGCGCGTCTGGTGTGTTTCTCTGTCCATATCTCATCGCCATACTCTGATCTGTGTTCACTCTAGTACCAGCCCAGAATGTCCAGTTCGCACCTCCTCCCATGTATGCTACCTTGCAGGGAACCCCCAACATGTCTCACCAACAATACTATGACTACAATGGTACATACACTGGCGCTTCTACCTCTACATTCCGTCCCAACAAGCGTCCCCGCAACCTGACTGAAGAGGAAGCTGCCGCTATCACTCGCAACTTTAGTCGTGGCGACTTTTTCGTTGGGACTAGCGCACCAGTCAGGATCGATCCTCGTCTTCCTGTGAGGCTCACCCTTGGCGAGGGCGATCATGTTCACTTCACCGTCGGTGAAGCTCTTGTTTGATATCATCCCTCTCATTTTCGATCTTCTTTACTGCTTTTCCCCCCTGTAGTATTACATTTCCTGCTCCTGCCATGGTGCCGATACCTTTCGCCTCTTTCTGTATATTTATTTAGTGGACTGTTTTCCTTGTTTTTTCTTTTCAGCTCAATTTCGACGATATTATTCTGTATAAATGATAAAATGGATTGTAACAGTGTATCTGGATTCTGTAGTTGATACATATGTCATACTTACAATCTTGTTGACCCAGCCGGAACCAATTTCGTTGGCAATGCTTGGCCGGAGACTCTTCAACTTCATCATGGCTGAATACTGTCTTTTGCTTGGTACTTTTGAACATATAATGTTCTGATCCCTGGTCTGGCGCCTCAGACCGCTCGGCCATCTCACCATATATGGATAGCAGAATTTGTACATATTGGTTAGAAGCCTTAGGAGTTTTCCCAGCAGTGACGACCGGGACCTTTGGTGCCCACTTCAACTTTCTTCCAACTTTCTTCTGTCATTCATGTTGGATATATTGTACTTTCCCTCTAAGACAAGATGTGCATTATATATCTTTCTTCTTTATTAGCGTCGTTGGATCAGTTATAATGCACCTTGTGTTCAGGAAGCGAGAATAGTACAAGGACATAACTATTTCCTTTCCCATCACAAGGAAACACGCTGCCCTATATATATAATTAAATCCTTCTAATTGGAATCCACACAATTGCTTTTCTCTCTCTCTCTCGTCCATAACTTTACTTTTCTAAAAGTGCTGGCCGCTTCGCTTCCTGCCTCGTCATGTCTGTGCTTCAATGGGCCTCAAATGCTTCTGGTTATATCACATATGCTGCTTTTCGTATGTATTTCAGTAACAGCAAAGACTCGGAACCAAGTTCGATAAATAAAATTTCTCCTGACTTATGGATTGACCACATCTTCCCTTACTGCTTGGTAGAAGATCTTGTTCGCTTTCGTCAGGTGAGTAATTCGAATATCCTTTTTTTCTAGATGCAGGCTGATAACGCGTCATGGTCCAGTCAAGCAAATTTTATTACTTACTTACTCATGAGCCAGCTATCTGGAAACGGTATCTGGAACGTATGCGAATTCCAGTCCAGCAGATGCGACCCACCCTTCAATATAAGGAGCTCATCGCAAATTATGAGATTGAAAACTTTGTGACCTCTGCGTGTGCCCTGGACCGCTCCTGGCGCAAAGGTGAACCGGTAATTTGGAGAGAGCAGATCCATGCTTCCCAATACCGAGTCATTGACATGAAGATGGTTCCTGGCGGCAAATTTCTCGTTGCTTCTGTCCGCGACAGAAAGAATTTTCGTTTCTTCATCCTCGTCTATGCTTTGGATGTCCTCTTTGGTTCTCGTATGCTAGCTCGTGTTCCGACTGGATATAAGGCGTTCAACTTGCAGGTCAAGTATATGAAACACCAGGGCACCGACGGATTGATGATATCGTACATCAGAAGGCGATTCCGCAACGGTGTGCCATTGAGGTCTGTTACACTCCCCTTTCATCTCCTTCCCTTGAACTGATTATATCTATCGCTCAGAGCGCGAGATAATATAAACAACTTCTACCATGCCACGCCCATTTCTCTACCATATTCCGCTATATACGAAGCTTGCTCCATCCACATGCGTTTGGATTCCGTCGAAATATTGATCAGTCCGGCTGCAATCCCACAATCGCCAGGAAAGTACACTGGAATCGCCCGCGGGCTTGAGGCACCCTTCAAAGACGTATACATCTACGAATCAGGCCACGAAATCCACTCCCTCACTCTTTTCCACGTGGACGGGGTGCCTTGCATGGCCTTTGTGGAGGAGCAAGCGACGCAATCAGTAATCCACGTCCGGCCTATCGATGGTACTTCTTTCGCCACACTTGAATGTACGGATTTTGTTGTCGGAGCAGTGAGTTTCTTCCACTGGATTTGAACTTCAATCATCTCGGTATACTGATTACTTTTCTTCTCGCAGCCTCATAGAATCAGGTCAATACGTTATCTCCCGAGTCAGAAAGGCTTTCTTGTCGTTCGAACCATCAGGCAACTCCTCGAGACAGCTGATATCATACTTTTCGAGATATATGACCTGCCTTCATTGGAAGGTGATCAATTGGTGCTTCCAATTATACGCTGGGATTATGCCGATCAGTGGTATCTGTCTGGCGAATTCATTGTTTCTGATGCAGAAACTGAGAAGACATCAGAGGACCATCCTGACATCCTCAAAGAAGAAGAGGGCCCTCCTACAATTTGGGTCTTCGCACCTTCGGATCAGGGATGCATGTTCTGGTGGTTCAGAGCCACCCCAGCTCCAGAAGCACGGGGAGACTATCGATACCAGTTTCACGGGGGCGGCTTTCATCAAAACGACCATTACGGCGAAACAGCCTTCCCTGGCGTAGAGCGTACTCTATATCTCGAGTTCGAGAAAGGGATCGAAGAAGCGAAAAAACTGCGCAGAATCCGCAGATTCAATTGGCCATCGTATCGCTTTCCAGTGCGACATCTCGTCCCCGACTACGGAATCCCGGTAACTGAACGTGCGGAAGAAAGAGGTTTGTGCCTCGTCAACATCGCCTGCTCCGAGCATATTGGCGGCATTATCAACGATTCCGGAGGATTGATAGCGATGGCCTGGGATGAGACCAGTGGGAAAATATGCCTTGCAGGAGAACGCGACGAACATATCAGAATATTGGATATGGCTCCAATCGCCGAGACGCACAAAAAGTTAGCCTACAGATGGGCGGAAGGCATGCTGATACCTAAAGACACTTAGTATTTTTCACTCTTTTAATCCTTAATTTTCTCTTTGTTTTGGACATGGATTTTTGTTGTACAATGTAAATATGTATGTATATCATGTAGCATGTGTTATCTCCCTTATGAACTGGCTTAAACTTGTGGATTAATATAACGTAGTAAACCACTCTCCTAGCGATGATGTTATGTTTAGAGTCCATGCGTACAAGTAAAATTTGCCTATATGGCTATGTAATAACGATAGAAGTAATAAATATCAACTCTTGATGAAAGTGCTCGGGGAAGTCCTGTCTTTCTCTCGTTCTCGGAACCGGTCCTTTTCTCGATCTTTCTCTTTCTCTTTATCCCTCCTTCCAAAGCCCAGCATTGGAGCTGTCAGGCTTAGCTTACGGGTCGCCCGTCGCACATTAGAGCTTGCGGAATATCCGCTCCCCGTGCTACTATTTGCTCCCATGGAGCTTGATAATGATAAAGGAGGTGCCGATAATTGGGTGCCAGAACGAGGGAGGTTTCCTGGATGAGGATCGCTAACATCATGCTCCGTGGAACGTTCTTTCCCCTTCAGATGTGTACCCGATTCACCCGTGTATATATTCCCATTACTGACTTGCGCGCGGTGCGATTCACGATGCTTTGGGGTTGCAGGTAAAGGAGGTAGGTCAGCATACTTATTTGACGACGACGAGAAGGAATGTGGCGCAGACGAAGCGCTGGCCGGTCGGGGCACGTTTGAATCTCCGTCGAAATTATGTTCTGTTGTCGTTTGCGACCAATCCGCAGAAACTGGTGCTAATGATGACTTTCTCACAGGAGGAAATTCCAAGTGAGCTCCTGATGTAGTAGATGAAGTCGACGGTCTTGTTCCTGAACCTCCGGTATGTATCAGAGGGTGATTTAAATGTGAATTCGAACTAGGCGATGAAGAGGCTGACCCGGGTGGATGATTTTGATCAAAGCCATTGACTCTTTGAAGTCCTTTGTTTTCATAAGGTATAGGAACGGTGTGACCGTTTTCTGACGGTATTCGCTGGGGTTTGGGGGTAGCAGGGGAACTCGATGGAGGTTTGAACCAACTCGTATGAGATGGCTCTTCCGCAGGTGGTACCGGAGAAGGTGGAGCATCTCGAGGCAAATGATTATCTGTTGTTGCTTTCGCTGTTGCTTTCAGGCTCTTCCTCTTTTTGAACCAACCTCCTGGAGATTTAGACTTTTCCTTCTCTTTCTCAGTCTTCTCCGTTTCACTAACTTGAGGTATATGTGTTGAAGGGGCATTCATGGAATTAGAAAAGACGCCAGGCGGTAAAGGAGGCAAAGGAGGGGGCGGTTCCAGTGTCGAGCTGTCTATAGTTGTCGAAAAAGAAGGTGTAGAGGTGGAGGGGCGCGGAGATTTGTCTGCAATAGATCGTTGCCCATCATGTGTGTGCCCCTGTGAACTACCAGCACCAGCTAAAGTTCCGCCACGACTGGCAGACACCGAGGGTGGTCTGCGTAAAGAACTGAAAAATTTATTGCCTAAAGCGGCAGGTGAACTAGGAGCAGGGTTTGAGGGGTGTGGTGAGATATCAGAACGCGGAATTACAGGAATGGGGACTGCAGGTAAAACGGGGTTTTCTGAACTGATTTGCGGGGGTATAATGGGTGCAACCGGTATATGAGATGATGCATTATCCAATTCTTTCTCTGGGGATGTTATGTTGAGGCCAGGGGGCAGAATTGGTTGTTGTTGATGGTGTAAGGAAGGTGATCCTGGAATAGGTATTGCTGAGTTGAGGAATACGTCGGTAGGTATGGACGGTGGTTCCGGAGGACGTAGTCCTAGAGAAACCAGGTCGATGTCTGCGGCTTGATAGTATAATACATACGCAGAACCGGAGTTAGAGTCGCCAAAATATTTTGAGATATCACTCTCTGGTATTGGATACACATTATCGTCGTCGAAAACTAGCCAGGTTCCCGCGGTCTTAATTATAGAGATGTAATGTCCATGATGAGGTCCACTATAAAAAGTAATCAGCTTTGTCCTAAAAAAAAAACCTTGGAAGAAAGGAACTGTACGCACTTGCCAATATGCACTACGATAGCAAATAAATTATACAGGCGGTCGGCGTCGTCAATATCATCTACAGTGTTGAATAGTCGAAGTTCGAAAGGAAATGCTACGCGGTAAGCGAGCTTGATGTATTTTGCCACATCTTCTTGGTATTTAAACCTTTTCAAGTGCAGTGCCAACACATTGGGTAGTTTCTTGATCTTCATTCTATTCAAACAGTGTCATAAATAGGTTTGTATGTTATGATTGATGGAGGAAAACATACCTTTTCTCGGCTTCCTGGAGGTCACAACACGAATCACAAAAGAATTTATTCTTTTGGCAGAGCATCTCACTTGCGCTGAATTGTCGGAGACAGGCTGTAACACTGGAGTTCTGTTCAATATCAATCGAAAGATCAAGGAAGGATTCATCCCGTGAAGAGACCTGATACTCTGAATCAGTCAAATTTTCCATTAATGATGTATGCTACTCACTGTTTCACAAGTCAAGCAACGGGTCTCGCTAGTAAGAATGCCTTCAAAGAGTTTATGAACAAGGGTCGCATCCGCAGGATGAGTTCCGGAATTTGAACTGTTAGCCGTCACAACGGTGGGCGGCGTCTTGGATCCAAGAGTCACAACAGAATTGGAGACTAGAGTAAAATAAGAAAATGAGAGTAAACCAAAAGAAAATGTACTCACGATCTTCCCCATTGGCGCTGTTCTGCGCTTGTTTCTTTTCCTCTTCAATCTCCTCCACGATCCTATTCAGAAGATAATTTAGAAATTCATGTGCATCTTGATGCATAGTTGACCGGAATACGTCGTTGAGTTCCTTCAACTTGTCGATGAAAGCGCGCGGTGCGACTGTCCCTTTGTCCCCAAGATTTGTGGAGATGTTGAGAAATAATGACTGAAGCGCTGAAAAGAGGGTGGGTGGGTTTGAAGGGATAGGATGAGGTGAAGTCTGTGGGGAGGTTGAAGTGGACGTTTCATTGGCGTTTCCGGGAGTTGAGAGCTTTCGTTCCGGTTTCCGTCTAAGAGGCACAAGGGGGGCGGGAGACTTGGGCGTTGGAAGGATTGCAGGAGAACCGTCCGGTAGTGGTAGCTCAACAACATCTTGTAGAAGAAGATCCCTGAAAGGAGTACAAAAATATAATGCTTGCAGAACCGAATTAGCGTAGCTGTGAATAGTCAGCCAGAATGTTATGACTCTTAGTTTGCCTAACGCTCACCAAGTATTGCCGAACTGTGATACATATAGTGCATTGAATCGGTCAGCAACTCCTTGAAAGTAAAATCGAGGAATATACGCACATTTTCAAGGCCAAATTTCTTTGCATCTGCCGAAGATGGCAAGGGTAACGCAGCCGGGGTAGCTGCTTTCGCCGCTCGTTCTAGTTGCTGTTGTGCTCCAAACGATATCCATTTCGACCGTGCCATACTAATGGTAACGCTCGCGTTGAGCAGGGCGCCTGGATGCTATCAAAACAGGCGAGACGACGACGACGACGGCAAGATGATGGCAGAGTGTGGTAAGTCCTTAGTATTGGGATCAAGTCAAGGATCCATCAATCCTTACATGCGTCGGTCTAACTCAGAGTCATTTCAGCCACGTGACTATATCCTTTTTGAATTTAAATTTCTCTTTTTCAGTTGTTTTTCAGCCCCTTTAATCAGCGGAATTTTTAAATCGTCAGTAAAAAATGCAGCAGATGATAAGTACTTTGAATATTCTGGTTATACAAGTGAGAAATATTCATATGTCGTGGGCCCTGGATCCACGTTGCTTCTTTGATGCAAAGTACAGAGTGCCTGATCATCTGCTTAAGAATCGATAAGTAACCGTGTTCGGCCCGGCTCAAAACCCTTATTCAACAGAGTAAATACTTGTTCGCGATAATACATACAACGGTTCCAATATCTGAAGAGACGCCAATGGAGATAGCATATTTCACCCCAGGATCCGCGCATGGTGTCTCCCATGGCAATCAATAGAGCATCACAACGTGGAAAGTTAGATCATTTTCTTGACATAGACCCAGTCCCCAACTTTCACAGTTCCATTTCCACTGGGAACACCATTACACCCTAAACAAGGCTTCATCTTTTCCTTTGGATCAAGGCCAGTCCTAAACTTCATAATGACCTTGTATGGCACAGCCTTATCCCGCTCTCCTGTGTCTGGGTTAACATTGGGCAACTATTGAAAAGTACCATGTCAGCTTTTCAGAGACAGCGTGAAAAAAACCAGCTGTATGCGTACTAAGCATCTTGTGCATTTTGAGACCAGTGTTATGGTGGGTGCGTCTGCAGAGCCAATAGAGATTTCTTCCCAGTCATCTTCCGCGAAGGGTCCCCCTCCGCTGAAAACGATATTGGGTCTGAATCTAATGAACCAAAGGAAGGAAAACACATCAGTCTCCTCCTCGCCAATAAGTATATAATAGAACTCGTGAGAACACATTCCCCCTACCCCCCTCACGATTTCAGTACTTGCCTTTCAATCACCACCTTGTCCTCCCTCCATCGTTCGTCTATGCCTTGTGTTCCGACGTATCCCCGTAGAGTCTCGTCGACAACAGCCGTACTTTCTCGTGACAAGACTAAAAGAGGATACATGTCTTGATATTTAGCAGTAGCATTCAAATCTGGAAAAGATGTAGTTGCGTCTACCGCGCGGGGTTCTGGCCCTTTATGAACAAGGTGGACTGGTCTTTCCATAAATTGAGAAAGGCTCTGTGAAGGTGCGTCTCTCGGGCCTACAGCAGATTCACAGATATAGCCGTCTACCGGAGGGTGTGTAGGCCATAGAGTAATCTGGGGGAGACTGCATATATTTGTCAAAAACTGCGGGAAAGATATACTAGACTGCACAACATACATTGACCATTTTTTCAAATGTTCTTCGGTAGGCTTCAGGGGGACTACAAAGTCCTGGCAGCCTGATCCCTCTGGAAATGTAACCCTGAGGTTGCCATTCAACTCGATGAATGACGTTATGAGAATCATCTAATGCATACATCTTGAGGTTTATTCCTTCCACATTCTATGCGGTCATTTGTACTGACCTTGGGGACTTCTCTCGCTGTTAACACTTGCGATTTAACTGCATCGATGATACACCATATCCTATCGTTCTTTCGTGAAAGTTGTCTTGAATAAAGTTAAAATCATTATCATATGTCAGAGCTCACCTCGAGACCTTCAGCCGTATAATTGGCTGACTGCACAGAAATCCCCTGACAACTCTAATGGATAAAAACCCAAAACATGAGATCAGAAATTACGGCAACAAATGGTAATGCCGACCTTAATCGGGTGGATCAATATCTTGGACACGACCACATGTCCGGGAGGAGGCGCGGTCTTGACTGGCATCGTCTCGAGCGTTGGTTTTTGACTGGAGCTCCGGGTAGTATCGTTGGCAGCCTTGCTAGCCCCCTTTCGGCGAAGACCGCAGAAAGTAAGGATGATAGAGAACAAAAGTGCCAAAGCTGTCCATGCGAACAGGGAGTTCAGGTTATGGATCCTCGTGAGAGACCATGGATCAAAAACAGGTGTCATGAGGCTCGGTGAAATCACTTGAATTAGCAGCAGGTGCCAATTATGTCGCGGGCGTATGTTACTCGACGACTAATCCGAGAAAAGTTTCCTGGGTGATGTGTAAAGCAACTAAAAAATCCGACGAACGAAGTGTAGAGACTATGGGTGGTTGGAGGAGAACGCTTGAGTTTTTATGAAGCTCGGACTCCTGTGCATAATGGGGATGACGAGAATGATAAATTAGTAGCCTAACGTATGACTGGTTTTTACCACATATTTTGGGGACCAACGAACGTGTATATGGATAAATTCCATGTAAAATCAATAAATCAATGATATCATTTCGCATTTTTTACGAGTTCCTTCCAAAAGCAATATGTTGGCTTTCGTTTGCAAGGGCATTTAGAAGAGAAAATCATTGAGTGAGTGTGTCGATGAGCGACCGCTTGCGATAGGGACGGGACGGTGTGTCGGTTTAAATAGGTATAAATTCCCGGGCAGGCATATAATAGGGTAAATTACAGGTCCGCAATTTTCCGTTGTTCAAAAAATGTAAATTAACGTGTAAATTAGCATGTATATATATATATATATACAAAACACGTGATTTTTCGAGTGTAATTCGATTTTTCGCCTCCTTTACCAGGCGAAAAGGCAATCTAATTAGGTTAGGAGCAGGTCCGCGAGTGATAATCGGGAAATGTGAATTGTTTATTTGTTTTCAGCGCCCAGAATTCTGCGGCAAATAACACCTCTCCCAATCTTCACCGATCATGGCCCTTTCAAAGTCGATAACGCCATGCCCGCGTCGTGGCATGGTCATAATATTCTGTGGCTGCATAACCTCCAGCCGCTCCGAGACCCACATGAGTCTGTGCTCTGTCTTCTGGGAAGCAACAATCCAGCCACTGTCTTGCAGTTTCCATCTGTATTTCTCCGTGTCGGTGTCCGTATCTAAGTCCCAGACCCGCGCAGATCCATCCCAACAGCAAGAGACAATACGTCTATCATCTTTGGAGAAGGTGACTGCGTTAAGCATGCTTGAGTGGCCGACGAGCATTATATCGGCGACGCTTTCGTTCGAGACGTACGACCAAATTCGTATAAACCCATCATCGCATGCAGCAGCTAATTTCTTTCCATCGTGTGAGAGGCTGACCGAATGGAATCCAAGGGAGGATGCGGTAGAAGGTTCTTCGCCATGGTTATTATGAGGCCAATAAAATGTCTTGATTGTCCTTAGACGTTCCCCAGATGATATATCCCAAACTTCATACAAGGATGTAGTGCCCAAATCTAGTTTTATCCCCGGGATACAGGCTGCAACCTGTCGCCCATTATTGGCATAGTGCGGAGGTAGCAAGGGAACTTGTATGTTGCTCTTCATCGTTTGGGTAACATCCCCTGTCCGTACATCCCAAACAACCATGCAAGCAAGGCCGTCTAGTACAGAGCCGCTCACTACGTATCGTTCGTCGTCTGAGAAGGAGAGAAAACATGTGAGTATATCAGCCACGAGTTCTTTTTCTTTGCCAGTTTCTACGTCCCATATCACTAGATGCGAGTGAAAAGTCATCTCCTCTGGCTGTGAATCAGGCGCCGGTTGGGTATGGAACTTTTTCATAAAGGCAAATTTTCTTCCGCTCCGTGACATTGCAATCGTTTCACCGATAGTGATACTGCCGTCACATTTCAGATCCAATACCACATTACCAGTGGTTGCATTCAACACCTTTAGAAATGCACGCCCTGACCACAACAGTTTTTCCCCATTACCAGAGAACTTGGCTGACCACAATTCACGGAGATCGGGACTCGAGATCGCCATTATTTCAGCCCCTGTTGTCGAATCCCAGACTTGTACACGACCAATAGTGGTAGACATAATCCTTTTGGAATCATCTGAAATTGTAATCTCCGCGGAGCATCCCACGCGAAGAATTCTCTTTTCGCTCCTGAATATATCGATATTGCTATCAGAAGTTTGCTTTTTCTCTATTGCTCCTACTTCCGACTCGTCCCAGGACCACACATATACTGAAGCCTCCGATGTTGAGGCTATACGTGAACCATCCCGGGAGAACGCAATTGATAGTCCAATGTTTTTGTTGAGGTCGAAAACTTTTAATTGCGCCCCCGTTGACGTGTCCCAAACGTGCAAACTTCCATCCTGTGAACCAGACACGAGGCGTGTGCCATCATATGAGAAACTGAGTGCGATAACCTCGTCTTCGTGTGGAAGCACCATCAATACTTTCCCCGTCAATGTGTCCCACACCCGCGCGGTAGCGTCCTGTGAGCCCGTCACAACTAGTGTTCCATCAGGCGACATTGCTGTCGAAAAAGCGCGTTCGGAGTGTCCTTCAAGTGCGAGTGTTTTCAAAGCAAATTCTGAGGATATATCCCATATTTCAAGCGAGAATGAAGACATATGCTGAACGAGAAGCCTCTTTAGCATGTTCGAAAATTGCAGCACGTCGTACGTATTAGTTGATTTGGGCATCTTTACCGTTCCCTGCAAAGTGCCGGTTACTATATCCATAACTTGCGCTTGATAAAATCCATCGGAAAGTGTCGACGGACACGTGAAAAGATGTGTTCCTTCGGTGGAGACTGTTGCGCGGAGGACATATAACTCCTGTAACAGGTGGAAAGAAGACGTATCCCTAATGCAAACCCAGTCGTAATATTTGTTCCACAAACATGCGACCACTAATCGAGTTCCATCCTGAGAAAATCTGATCAAGCGAATATCTTTAGCTTTAAACGTATGCTGTTGCCGGCCAGTAGCAGCATCTAAGATCACCACAGAAGCCCAGCATCCAGCGACAACCTGCTTGCCGTCGTTGGAAAAAGCGAGGATCCGTGCCCCTTGTTTTATGTGTTTTATCATCAAAGGCAGAGATACAATGCCTTCGGTGTGGTTATAAAAAGGAATACCGGAGAATTTGTCTTTCCAGGCTTTGGTAAGAAGCGATGCTGACTGCCATGTTGCCAATGACGAGATGTACAAGTGTGGCGTCGAGCCAGTGGCCGGGCTACCGCTGAAATATGCTGCGAAATAGGCAACTTCTTGGAAATGTTTGGCTAGACCCGGCCTATTGTTCTTGAAGGGGAAAGTATCATTATTTGGAGCTTGGTGTAGAGAGAACAAGTTGCACGAACCTTCGATAACCAATGTGCCACATTCTGCAGCAAATGAAAACAATCTCCGCTTGACCCGACCAGGTTCATGGCCTCGATCCAGAACAAGACGCGGATTTGGAGGAAATAAGAAATGACATCGCAAAGGCGGCCGTCATCTGCATTGGGAAGTAAGGACAAATGGTGCGACCAATGCATACATGCGTATCTAAGCACAGGCACTATGTTCTTATCGACATTCTCACGGAGTTCTTCGGCATGTTCACGATCCAATAGATACGACGATTTTATATCACCAATGTTGAATCGTAGTCCAATCTCCTCAGAGTTCATGATTTGAAAACATGCACCGGAAAGAAGACTGTGTTGAGCTGCTGCATTACACGAGAATTCGAAATGCTGGTCATCCAGGCGAAAATTTGATCGAGCGTGATTGAAAATGAAATCGGGAAAGGAAGCGTGATACCAGTAAACCTTGCCATCTTGCACATACATAACAGCATGAAGATTGTCCAGGACAAGACGTGCGACGTCTATGTCAGTGTCCAACAAAGTGGCAGCGACAGAGGCAGAGATTCGCTCAGCAGAGCAAAGGAAAGTGTAAAGGATAGACAGACGGGCGGCGAGAAGTTCAGGATCATCATCGAGATCTCCAAAGGCATCGCGCATGATTTGTTGGTATAATTGGTCGATTGAGCCAAAGTTGGAAGAAGTTGATGAAAGGAGAGAGCGAAGCCTCTTTAGCTGCTCGCTATAGGCAAGCTTACGCCCTGTTAGGATCTTCACTGCTGTGGCAGCGTAGATAAATAAACCAGCAGACTGGTCATTTAGCTGGCCGAACTCCGGTAATCCTTTGAAATTTTCTAATTTGATGGACAAGTATGTCTTGATATCCGCTTTCGCATCTTCTATCGGAACATCCTGGAGCTTGCAAACGGCACCTGGCGGGAAGGCTTTGCAAAGTCCTACAATATCCGGATCAGGCCGACTGGTAACCAGAAACTTGAGACCATTAAGGTTGTCAGTTTCAAGCAACCTGAGTAGTTGTTCCAGGAACGAAGACCTTTTCGTTTCTTCGATTTCATCAAGGGCATCCACAATGACAAGATAGGTTGGCAGGCTGCTCTGACGTTTCTGTACTTTCCAGGGTTGGAATAAAATTGTTTCGAGCTGTTCTCGAATGTTGAGGTAGTGTGCTACGTCAGAGGTGTCAATTCCATTTAAAGAATCGCGGTATGGATCGCATTTCTGTGCAAGCTGAAAGGCGATGGTGGGAACTATCCGCTCCAAACTTCGTGTTTCGACGAATTGGCGGGAACAAAAGAAACTGGCCCCTAGTGCTGTCGACTGCCTTTTCCAGAACCGTTTCGCGATCGTATAGGCAATGGTCGTTTTCCCAGCCCCTGCTTGTCCGGACAACCAGAAGACTGGCGCACTACCAACAGATGAATCGTTGGCCCACTGCATAATATCGTTCAAGATATTGACGCGTGTTCCCTCAGTGCAGGTTTCCCGATTGAGTGCACTCTTCCCATTGTGGATAAATCGATAGTCGGCCATTTCGGAAGGCTGCAGATCTTGACGAAGCTTTGTGTCCTGTAAAAAGAATGAGGAGCATGTTCTCTTGTGCGGGACGTTTTACTTACCCGTTTATCATCGCGTAACTCTTCTACGGTTATTCCTGTAATACCTGACATAGCAGTCTATGCAGTAATGAGGGACTTGGCATAGCAAAGAGGATAAATCGATTCACGTTAAACCTATTTGTTGCCCCTCCAATCTCTCGAGAAATATTCGTCAACCGAGTCTTGTAGTTTTCGTAATCGACTTGTTTGAATGAACTTGGATGTAGGAGGTCATTGAGTGTCTTGACTCGTTCCAGTTGTTTGTCGACTTCTCTGGAGATCGGAAAGGTTAGTGACTGTAACAGATCAATCGAAAGAAAGCGAACCTCTTGTACTGTTCCACTGTTTGAGTAACCATACTCCCCGGGTCAGGCCCTGCCTCCATTCTCACCAATACAGTGCTGAGGAGCAGCAACGTCTCTTTAAGAACTGTCTGCAATTCATCTTTGTTATCGTTGATTTCCTGGAGAAAGACCTGTCGTTAGGCGCCCAAGCCTGCTTCCTGATACACCACCTACTTTTCTTACTTCCATGATAACATTGAGGATCTTGAAAGCCATCTTGGCTGGGTTTACATCAACGCATTCGCTTATTTTGGGTAAGAGTAACAAGGCAAATCTCCCTCCAATCTTCAAGTTTTCTACCAGAGTCGACGGCTGAGGACCTTCCAATGATGTGGCTTCGGCTAATTCATGGCCAGCACCCGAAGAGTGGTCCAAGACTTCACTGGGCTTGCGCTTGAACAAGTTCTTCAACCATTTGCATTTGGGTCGTCTCGATGGTACGTGAGATGAGGACATTGAAGACAGAGCTAAAAGCACAGCCTCCGCAGAGTCTTTATCATCCTTCACTGTCTTCACACAGTCGCCAGTTGAGAATACAAGAATAACCCCTGACTTCCTATGGATTAATAATCAGCTTGTCAGGATCCAAGAACAGATCATCGCGTCCGATTTAAAATACCCACCGCTAAGCTCTCTTCAACTCCTCAATCACTTCTTCTGTCAGATTTATCTTCCTGAATTCTAGCAGGGACCATTGTGCTAGAACGTCGAGAGCAAAAAGATATCGCAGCGGCTATTCGAGGGACGTCGTCTCTTGTTTTCCATGTAGTGAGAATCGTGCAGCATACTAGGATGTCTCGAACAGAAGTTGTTGCCGTTGATGTAGGACGGAGCCAAAACCCACTGAGCTCCACTAGTACACATACAGAAATTTCTCTCCGTCGACATAACTCCAGGCCTATATTCCCTTTCAAATTTTACACCATGCTAAGATCGCAAGTATCGGGGACTTGAAAGCCACTGAACCCATATAAGTCTGTTCTTATCGTAAAAGACACAGAATGAAGGCGGAGTGACGAATACCAGAAACTAGGAGGTTTGTCTTTCTTCAGAATAGCGTTGGGGTACCTATCTTCAGATTCCATCGCCCGCAGAGTAATTGATTTATGAAATATGAGGGTCATGGTGGCAATTATTGAGATCCTAAAGTAAGCTTTCGGACAAGAAGCAACATTGGCGAACTCAGAATATCGGGTTTACTGGGGGAGAGTCGTTAGGCGTTGAGCTAGTGAGCACGACGCTCTTGCGTCTGATCTTATCTGATTTCCTTCCCACATTGATGAGATTGATGAGCAGGCAAAATAATGTTTCATTGAGGGATTTAACTAAATATTACAAGAATAAGAGGCAGGATTGTACACTAGAACCATATTCAGGCCGTTCGCAAAACAAGGTGGACACCGCTGTCGGAAGAGATAATGTTGCTGATCTTCCCTGGCTCCAAGCTGTATGCAGCATCTTCAAAAGGCTTCTGCATCTGCCCGCGTCCAAACCACCCAAGGTCTCCTCCATTCGTGTGCGACGAGCAATCGGAGTGTTGAGCCGCAAGTTCGGCGAATTTCTCTGGTGAACCATTGATTTGTTCCTCGAAACCACGCAAGATTTCGATGGCTTCCTCTTTGCTTCTGGTAATGTTGCTCTAAGGAGGTGGAGCGTTACACGGTTCTCAGTCACGAATGGGATCCATGCATACCTCTTTCCAGCTCGATGGACGCCGACTATCGCGATGCTTCACCAAAAGGTGACTCGCACGGACTTTACCAGCAGGAGGGCCTCCTTTAAGATACTCTTGCGCACCAGGAAGTTGGTTGATCTGCTCCTCTGAGAGTTCAGCAGGCGGATCCCATGACGACTCCTTAGTTTGAGGGTTGTAGAAGTAATGGAGCCCCTTGGAGTTTGACATTCTGACTTCCCATTGAGACTACCAGGATAACCAGCATTAGTGTAGGAATGTAATGCATGAACCTTGGCTTACCATTTTGCTAAAGTGTTCGTGGTTAGAATAGTATCAAGGGGTAAACTGGTCCATTACGATGCTGATTATCTAACACCAATCTGATGCCGATCTCTCATACGTATATTTACCCCGGCTAGCTCCTTTGCCCACCTATTTAATGATCACTGCTCAAGGCTATGGATAGAAACAGAGGGTACCGACACCCTTTTGTCTTTGGCATCCATTATCTGGGAGGTGTAGGAGGCAAGTAATTCCAGGGGACCGGTCGTTACACACAACTGCTGAAATTCGTCGAATCATTGGCCACAGATGTCCCACGAACAGTCAGTACAAGTTGGACCCTTAATGCTATTCTCAATACGAGGCTTACTCGCCGAGGAAGTTGATAGACCTCGCTATGTCTCAATTCTCTGCCGAAATCCGTCGTTCCCCAGAATGGTGGAAACATTTCAAGGAGAATGGGACGAGACGCAAATGGGCCGACTACGCTCTTCAGCGCACATGGCCTGTTTTAACGCCGTCAGCAGAGATTGAAACGCAGCTCTCTCGTGGGCAAGTGAGCATCCAGTGCTCTTCGCATAATGTGTGACGCTTATTGTAATTTCAGATTGATTACGTTCTAGACGAACTAGAAGGATATGCTGCTCTTCGCGACAATAAGTTTGAATGGTGGGCATTTTCTTATGAACCTCTTGCTGGATCTAATTTCGTTGCAGTCAAGTATCATGCTTTGAACGTATATGGGAATCGGATTCCCTTCTTGATCCAGCAGTGACTCAGAGCCTTATAACGGCCTTCGACGTGCTAAAAGAAGATCCATTGAGCACAGAAGATTGCAGCATAACACATATCATAGACCACAGACTACACCCCTTGGTATATAACCGCACACTGGTATCACATCGAGATGGAAAGCTTAGGCCAATTCCTCCCCCACATTCCAGCGATATTTATACTATGTCATCGCGTTTTGCGTTTCTTCCTTCGGACGTTTCTGTTTCTACTACAGGCGCCTCCGTGGAATTCATGTCGTACATCAATAACCTTCATCCTGACGACAACCATGGCACCTACCAACTCTTAGAAACTCTGCTCAAGGGATTCATACCTTTATTTGAGCATACACTAACTGACCTGCATCGCAACAATCCTCTTTCACAACGGATCTGTGGCGGCTATCGATATCTTATTTGGGAGGAGCCAGAACCTCCCGACTTCTCTGATGATGAGGAAAGCTGGGCTACCTATGAAAAAGAAATGAGGCAATGGACCTTAAACCGCCCTATTAATATTCCGAATGTCCCACCAGGTGGTTATC